>CM069920.1:12348090-13548090 GCA_036172225.1 Cryptocoryne crispatula var. balansae | reverse complement strand
CTCCGCTTCTTTAACAATTGCTATATTTCTATATTATTCATCGGCACCAAGTTGTCACTCTTGAAAAACTACCCAAATTGAATTGAAAATACCACATTGCCAGGAAAGACGATTGATGTCTCTCTTGAAGCTTCAGATCTGTAGGGGTTTACCCCTTTTTTCATAGGCCAAAGGCACATACATGTCATGGTTGATTTGACTTCCCGGCTGTAAATGGACCAAAGACAGCTCAATAACTTTTGAAATTTGACTTATAAAAGCTCAAGAGAATGCAATCTTAAGGTTGGTTTCGGCTCTTACTGGGCCATTAAATTGAAACCCGATTTGAATTAAGCCATTAGCAGGCTGTATAATAACTCTGGATATACTCTGAATTGGGTCTGGGGAGGGCCAGAAGATGCGGTAAAAGTCGGTCATCAATCTTGCTTCCTGTAGGTCCAAAATTGACTGTAAATGGGCCTCTTTAGTTGGACTACATTTGGGATCTATTTGGGCAGCTGGATGGTCTGATGATCAGGCCATAACATTGCCTATAGGTGAGCGGAAAATGGGTCCTAGTTGAGTTGTAAATCAGTTCTTGTAGGGCTGAAAATTAAGCCATACAACTGTTTTTTAAATGGGCTGAAGGTGGGCCCTGATTGGGCTGAAACTGGACTGTTATCGTGCTTGAAAATTGAACCAGGATCAATCTTTTAAAGGGGCTATGAGTGGTCAGTGGGCTTCTCGACAGTCCCCACTCCCCAGGAATGAGTCAATGATCAGGCTTTAAGTAGTCTACAAATTGGCTCCAATCGGATTGGCCATAGGCCGAGGATGGGTCATCAATGGGCTGTCTGACAGTCCCGAAGATGGACTGTATATAAGTCCTTGATTGGGCTAGACTTATGCCCTGTCGAACTGTTCCCTGAAATGGGCCGAAAGTGGGCCTCAATCTGGCTGCGCATTGGCCTGAGAATAGGCCATAACCAGTCCCATCGACCGGGCTGCAGACAGGCCCAAGGACGGGCCATGAATCAGTCCTTTAATGGTTATGTGAGTGGATCATTTATTTTGCCTCTGTTGATACGGGTAGTCTTAAGAAGGGGCCTACATGCTTCTTAATGGATCCTAAATGGGTACGGCTCAGTCCTTGAAAGACAGTTTCAGCCAAAGTGACGCAGTGATCTCTTGATTTCCTCAGTTATATAACAGTCTGGCTGGGACTCCGTCAATAATGCTGATGAGTAACACTAACAATAGTAGTTATTTTCCAGACTAATTGAATTTATAAATCAATTAATATCTCATTATTATACTTTCACATGAATCAACATGTCCATACCGATCACCAAGATAATTGTACTTATCGTATTAAATTTTAAATTTAGCTTCAAGAAAGATTTAAGTAATATTTTTGCAAATAAAGATCGAACACATGATAACAATCGTATTTAATATTAATGAATAAACTGTCTTATTGGAAAGTTGCAAATTGGACTAGAGGATCTCTTTAAACCACAATACACACAAAAAACATGTTTTCTTGATGAGTATCACCAAGAAAAGCAAAGATGTCATTTGCATACATGCTCGAATGATGGTCGGGATCAAGGGGCCAAAATGTCTTTTATTCTCTGGAGATAACGGAGAAGGATTCTCCTCTTTTACTCCAGTTTGGTACCACACGTTTCAACGTTTTTTTTTTTGGGGGGGTTCCTGTCCTATCCAAGTACTTCATAGTTCAAACTAGGTCGATGTTTGCCAATCCATCTCTCAAGCGAAGTCATGATATTCCATTTTGCAGGCCACTTCAGAGTATAGCGCGGAGAGACAGCTCCATGAAATTCTTTTTCCGAGAAATCGAAGCAGCCAACAGCAGCAACAGGAAGCTCATTATCATAAAGAATGATGCTTGTTAGATGCCTGTGTTATTTAGAACAGTGAACATTTTTTCCCTCAATGAGCTACCGCGGTGCAATGCATGTGACTACATTGCGATCGCTCTTTAACCGCAGCTTAATTTTCATCATATCCAACGGCCACCGCGACAAATTGAATAGATCTACCGGTGATCTGTTGCGTTACAGCAGGCTCGTACAGATAAGCGACGCATCGACGGTGGCGAGGAAATCTCGACCACCACTTAACGCGTTCATGATTCATCGACTTCGTGAAGCTACGAGTCCTTGTTCTAACATTGGGGTGTGAAAGTCAATCTTGTGTTGCTGCAAGGTATTCAAACGGGTAACTACGGACATCTGTGAGTTTTAAGTTTATATTCATGGGCTGCAATTTTCTTCATGTGTCGAACTAATTTGTTCACAGCAGATGTCGATCATTGTGCTAATTAGCGATAATTTTATCTTATATCTTTATCATGATCGTCAGTAAGTGAATGTGTGGTGACGGTTCTATTGAGAGCAACTTTAAGTTGCCACTACTAACATTATTAGAGATAGACTTTTGACCGTTGTCGTTGTTAACCCATTTCTAATAAGAAATTTTCTTGTAGTGGTTTAAACTCAAATTAAATTTTATTTTTAATTTATTTTATATATTTGATTAACATTATATAATTATTAATACTCATCATTTAAATTTTAATTAATATTGAATCAAATATTGAATAAATTATCAAATCCAGTACGTATATTCTAACTCAAAAAAAAATTCATCTTTTTTTGTTTTATTCAAAATTGTTCATTGAGAAAAAATTTTCGAGTCAAATTTTGAACTATTGTCAAATGTATTAATTTACTTGCACTGGGTTGGATCCGACTGATTTTCTTTAGTTGGAGATTGTAGAAACACCCTTTTCTGGCCAACAGGGGCGTTCCGAGCTCATGGAGAAAAGGATCAAGACAGCTCAGGTGGATGCAAGGCGGCGTGGTGGAGGGTCGGAAAGGCAACACAGTTTATCCCGATCCATTGGAAATGGTAAGGATAAAATCGCTCAATTTTTATTGAGAAAATTATCACCAGATCCAAGAAAATCGGTTTACCAAAAATTTCATAGACCAGTTTTTCTTCCTCTTTAATCCATTGACATCACATTCTATTATCACTCAGTCCGTTTTGCTGCTCGACTGTCCCGAACCTCCCGGTATCCCCATTTTGCCCTCGCGCGTTCCCCGGTGCCTCGCGACCTCTCGATCTCCGTCGCTGCTGCGCGATTTCCCAACGACATCGTCTAGTAGACGCGGTCAAGGGCTTCTGGTCACGGAGTCCAGTAGGCGTGGCGCCATCGTCGAGCCGTCGACGGCTTCTGCTCCAGGGGCGGCGTCCAGCAAGGCTTCTGCTTCTGGTCGAGGGCTTATGGTTGCGGAGTTCAACAGTTGTGGCATCTACGGCTTCTAGTCGAGGGCTTTTGGTCGCGGCAAGCAGACGCTAGTTTCACCTGCGTCGGAGAAGGAGGTGGAGGAGGAGATGCACGGTGTCACCGGCACCATAGTCTACCCACGAGAGGAAATCAGGGGCGGTGCTTCGTACCTTCTTCGTGGGGGACATTGCAAGGACCTTCGGGGACCTCCCGGCCGGAATCCCGCGAGGGGAAGAAGAGGGAGAGGAGGTGAAATAGGCGGCGGCGGAGGAAGAGGTCATTGTCACCATTTCAGCCTAGGAAGAGTAAAGGGGACATTTTCACTCCAAATTAGAGTAGGTGGGATGAAATTTTGAAAATGTGGATTTAGTGGTAAAATGTTTTCGAAAATGGACCTAATGATAAACCGTTTCACGTAAAATGGACATAGTGTGCATTTAAGCATTTTTATTTCCCTGCTCTCCTTCGATCACATCTGCTTGCGTGTTTGGTCCAACATTTTTACCTGATTTGCAAATTTTATCGAGTATCGTCTTTTTTCGTGGCAGTAAATTTCCGTAGTTACTTACGTCCGTCCCTTTCTCGTTCGCAGGAAGAAAAGCCCCCCTTTTTTTAACCCGTCTTTTCCCGGACGCCCTTGAACCTCCCTGCTCTACCGGACTCTCGTCCGTCTTTGCTCCGTCTCTCGCTGAGCTCAATTCACCATAGAATGGCGGCGGCATCAGCTGCAGCTCTCGTTTTGCCCCAATTCTCCCGATGTTGCAGGCGGCGAAACGTCCAGCAGGAGCGTCTCTTCATACTCCTATGCTACCGCTACCGTCCTCCATTCTACACCCCTCACGCCCTCCTCCCGGCTTCCTCTCTCTCCACAGCGCAGTCCGCGCCATTGTCGGCGGCATCGGTTCCTGACACCTTATTCTCGGCGGGTATCTCCTCCCACTTCGGCTACCCGAGGGCGACCTTCCTCCGCGGCGGCATGAAGAAGGCGTTCACCACTTCCGCTTCATCGCAGTCGTCGCCACCGCCAAGGTTTACGAACACGAAAGCGTCCTTCGACTGGTCAGACGACGAGGGCAGCGACGACAAGGATGCCAAAAGGCAGACATCTTTGTCCGAGAAGAAACCTGTTGATAAAGCCACACTGCCTCCACCGTACGATCCATTCAGCAAGAAACCTGTGGTGGAAGAGCCCAAGGACCCCAAGGACCTCCAGGAGATCTTCCACAAGATGCGCACAGAGGGACTGAACAACTATGCCATCAAGATGTTCGACGGTTTGTCAAAGGACGGACTCACCCACGAGGCCCTCGCGCTCTTCGCGCAGATCAAAGACAATGGCACGATGCCTGACGTAGTGGCCCATACTGCTGTCATCGAGGCCTATGCCAACGCCGGCGGACACTCCAAGGAGGCACTCAAGACGTATGAACGTATGCTCGCCTCTGGAGTGAACCCCAACCAGTACACGTATTCGGTGCTGATCAAGGGCTTGTCTGGGGACGGGAAGCTCAAGGAAGCGAGAAAATACATCTTGGAAATGGTTGGGAAAGGAATGAAACCCAACGGAGCCACGTATACTGAAGTCTTTGAGGCGTACGTGAAGGAAGATAAGACCGATGACGCGAGGGCGCTCCTGGCAGAGATGCAGGACGCTGGTTTTAAACCTGACGAGAAGGCGGTCAGGGAGCATCTGGGCAAGCGCGGTCATGTTTTCAGGAGCTTAATGAGCTTGCTTTTTGGCAAATGATTGTCCCGCAGGGCACAAAACTGAGAAAGTTCAAGGTGTTTTCTTCCCCTTTCTTATTTGAAGGCGTTTGTTCAATGGTATATTTGATCCATCCTTTTACTAGTTTCTTTTTTACAATTCACGAGGTCTACTAATGGTGAATGGTCATCAACATAGTTCTCCTGTAAGAACCTGTTGTAATATTTCAAATCGAGGAACACCGGGCTCTTCTTTTTCAATTTCACTTGTTTTATTTTCCAGTTTAAGGGCCAGCTTCCTTCTCCATTAGTATCCATTGAGATTGAGTGCAGTTTGACAACAGTATGTGCTTCGACTTTCTTAGAGTTGCCAGTTCTCCTGAGTCAGTTTTCTTCGGTAGTTGCTAATTTTAACCATAATTATTAGTTGAATCGTTGATTCTTGGCATTATATGGATCTGTAGCTTACCAGATAGGTCTAGTAAGTAGTTCTAGCACCAGTTAGAGAGAAAACGAAAATTGTATCTTACCAGATATGTCTTGTAAGTGGGTCTAGGACTATTTAGATAGAAGAAAATTTATATTCTCATCTACAGATCACTTATTTGCAATTCGCAGATGGGATTTTGAGGATAAATCATGGATGTGCCTAGCCATCCGACTGAAGGGGCCAAAGGATTCATGAGTTAGTTCATGAACAGATTGGCCCTTTGTCATCTTAGTTTGTTAAGAAATTTGAAAAATACGGAAGTAGAAGAATTTGCTCAATTAGTTTAAGACAAGTCGACTTAGAAATAGAATACTCAGGATATCTTGTTAATAGAATGCCTGTTAAGAGCTTGGACTAGTTTGACTGGCCCAATTGGGCTGCTTATGTGCTAAGGGTACCCATTGGACCCAGGGATCCCTCCAGGGGGGACTCAATGCGTGTATGAAGGGCTGCCTTGTCTTTCTTTCTATCATTCTTCCCAAGTTATTAATCTTATCTTCACCATCCGTCTTTCCCTTTTATAGATGAGACATGGGTAATTATCTATCTTTGTAGATAGATGAAACTTATATACCTTAGATAAAACTTGTATACCTTGCATCGCCACCGTCCTATTGTCTTTTTTGTGTAGAGTTAGATAAATCCATGACTTCCTTTCCTTTTCTTCTAGGTTCTCTTCTGTGTGGAGTTAGATAAATCCATGACTTCCTTTCCTTTTCTTCTAGGTTCTCTTCTTTTCCTTTCCTTTCCTTTTTGTGTAGAGTTAGATAAACTACTATAAACGTTACATGATAGAATGGGTGGGGCACTGAATCCTGGTGCAGCAAACAATGCATGTCGCCCGAAGATAGGTGATTGCTATTTGCCCCAACCCACACAACACTCCCGGAGTTCCACGGGAATGAAGTTGTGTCTTGTAGGGAAAATATCAGGACTGGCAACGTGATTTGAGCACCCTACGCTGGTGGTGCTGCTGATGTAAGGAGGATTTCTTATTACTGCTCTTTTTTGTGTTTTGTAATTGCCAGTAGTTTGTGCAAGGGTTATGCTCTGCATTCTTTGGTGGATGGGACCTATGACTTTTAAGAATTTGATGAGTTAAGGTGCTTTCAAGGCTATAATTTTGTTGCCTAGGTTTCTTGTTCATCATTGCTACTGCATCTTCATGCAGTGATTATGAGGTATTCGTATAATGGAATTCATTTGTATGGTGACTATGGCCATGTTAGTTTGGTCTGAACTTATGTCTAACCTCTTCACTGGTCAAAGGTTAGACATTTAGGTGGTATTTGTTTTGACTTAATCTGAAAATCTTAACTCTTATTTTCATCTCTAATCTCTTATTTTGTGGAACACAATAATCTTAGTTACTTATCTCTGAAAATTAAAAAGTTATAGTGAATCACTTAAAATTAATTGATTTTTAAGAGGTTTCTATCGTATTTAGATGTTAGTTTAGACATTTTACTAAACGGTCTGATTGTCTAACCTCTGACCGAGTCAAAGGTTAGATGTCAAATAAGCCCAAACAAACAAAACCTTAAACTGTTTGATAGAATGTCTAGCATATGACCCAGTGAGGTTGGATGTTTCAGATCAGTTCGTAAAATGTTTGACTGTGACAGTAAACTCTTACAAATCACTTAATTTTAAGTGATCCGTAATCATTTTTTCCAGATAAGATTTGTGTTTCACCCAAAAAGATCAAGATATTAGAAGTGAAATTAAGAATTTATACCCTATTTGGTGAGATGTTAAAAATGATATCATATCAATTTTGATATTGATTTTTTTTAGAGATGTATCAGTAGCAAAATTGATATATGTGAACACTTGTATTATAATTTATGTTTTGTTTGTACTACAAGTTACACAATTGATATTAATAGTCAAATACTTTGTGATGATTTATATTAATATCAATTTTAAATTTACTAGTGATAGAGATGTTTAATATTGTTACCAAACATATTGTTGGATGTTTAATCATGCGAAATCAAATGCCACCTGTGTCAAGGTAACTCTTTGCTGAAAATGAGCTTGTTTGAATAATTGTCACCATAACTAGTGGTAGATGGGGTCTGATCTGGTCCTTGAAGGCGGTCAAGAGAATGGTTGACAAAATTACGTTTAAATAACCTCAAAAGGACAACACTATCTTGTAAAGAGGGAATAGAACTCAAGTTGTATAAGTCACTGTCTAAAGTGAGTCCCTAGAACTGCATTGTTATCCAACCATCCAATTTGAAACCGACAGAAAATAGTAGCTGAAGATTTCTAATCAGTCATCAATAGCAAATAACATGTCGACCACGTTCAAATTACATGCCGTAAATGATCATTTCTGTCGGGCTGTTCAGTAGGTATTTCTTCCTAGGTTGAGATGATGTCCAACTACTGATTTGGCCGGAGATAGGCTAATCTTGAATTCTTATGAGGTTTTTGGTTGCACGCCAAATTGATTTTTTTACATGGTTTCGTAGCAAAACTGGTCAAGAGAGGTGCTTTCAAGTTTCAACTATCACAAGTTTATGTTTTTAAGGATATTTTCTTATTGGACAAAGAAAAAGGAGACACACCTTTTTTTTATCTTGTAATTCCTCATTTTGTTTGGACATAAATAGTATCTGCTCTTTTTTGTTATCATATCTTTTCCCGACAATTTTGTCATTTGTTGATTCACATTTTATTTTTGTAACGGTTGATCATATCAGTTGACTGACCCAATGACTGTGTTAATTAGTAATCTTCCAAGGAGGTCATTCATCCTCGGTCTGATGCTTTACTTTGGAGTTTTTTCAACTCAACTTTCGAAAAATGATTAACCGGTGTTGTTGAGTCCACTGATTTGATCTCTTGCATATTCACAAGTCGGGATGTTACAATCGATTCTTTTAAAGACTTGACGTCCTCGTCAAGATCACACACATCACATATCAACATACCCAAGAGAGTCATTCTAGACTAGGGTGTACACGGGTTAGATTCGGTAGCAGAATCATTAGGATTCGATTATGATTCTCATAAGGGTTAATGTGTTCCGATTCTGATAACTTTAGAATTACTAAGTTCCTATTTCGATCAAACTTTGATTCTGTTATCAGAATCAAAATCAAATTTGATAATTTATGATTTTGATATTAAATAATATTTTTTATTCAAAAATAAATTAATAATCTACAATATGATTAATAAAATTTGATATAATATCTTAAAATTTTATTTTTTTACTTTTATATATTATATATTATAATTTATTTGATTTGATTTTAATTATTTTTACTTATATATTTATTTTTTATTGAAATTTGATAAACAAAAATGGAATCACCTGATTTCGATTCTGATAAACTATCGGAATATCTAATTCCGGTTTCAATAACTTATAAGATATAAAAATAGTTTTCAAACTTGTTAATTTTTATCAGAATCAAATCAACATTTTGAAAAATCCAATTTTGTTTACACCCCCACTATGGACCTTCCGACTAGGTCATGTTTTGATATCATATGTAATGAATGATTAAATTGGTTGATTAACCCAACAACCGTGCTAATTAATAGTTTTTCAAGGAAGTCACCCATCCTTAATCAACTCTCAATAGAGCACATTTAACTTTAGAAAATTTTCAACTCGATCTCTAAAAAATAGGTAATCAGTAGTGTTATTGATAGTTGATTGATTTAATCTTTTAATATATTCACAAATTAATATGTTACATTTTTACTATAAATTTTATTATGAAAAAATATAAAAAATGTTGTGCAATCAGACACCGTAGATATTCAAATTTTCGATTCTTAATGAATAAAAAAAATGCATCACTCAACTTTTAATTAACCTAATTCCAAGTGTCTTTTTAGTCTTTTTATTTTGGGAAGTGAGAGTTAAGATTTTTCACATGATAAAAGAGTCGAGAGGAAATCAAAATTTTATATATTTGATTTAGTTAAACTAAATATTATTTAAGTATAACGTCTTGGTTATTAGATAAGAGTTGGCATGTGGCTTGCATTTTATGCTAAAGTCAATCCAGGAAAAGATATAAAGGAACCATTACGAATTGTGTACTACTCGATCTTGAGAAAAATTATCGCGCAGTCATATTTTTGTTTTCTCTCACTTTAGATCGATCTTCATCTGGTCGATTTACATGTTCATCCATGAACATACTAAAGAAAAACTTCAGAACGAGAGTAAAAGTTTACAGCTTTCACGTTCTTATAAGTTGCTTCCCGCCTTCCTTTCTATTTTCTGCATAGATGGAAGTCAAAAGGTTGATTTTGTCTGACCACTGAAATCATCTTGTTGCAAATCTGATCGGTGCATATGTTCTTACAAACTTTAAGTTGGGCAAATTAATTAGGAGTTTATTTAATAAAATCTCTCTGATGAAAAGTTTGTAGATCAAATATCTTTAATAGATACTCTGATCAAATATTTCTAATAAAAGATGCATTCTGTCATTTCCCGTTTGGCAACGATCAAGTTTCTTGTTTTCTTGTTTCTTCCACTCCTGCTCCCCTGCATTCTATTCCACAGTCCACACTTCGATCCTCTTTCATGTATTGGTGAATGGTGGCCGCGAGAACCTCAGGTAAAGGCAATTTGGGGGCTGCGCCCACCGCCGCAATACTGCAAACCAGTCAAGCCAATATGAATGGTACGGTGTTCTAACTCATCTAGTTTGTATTATATCGAAAATCATTTTTCTGAATTTAGTACGTTACTTAATCGAACTCGAGCTGAAGATGGAATGACAGCTTGACTCAAATTGGCTCCAAACTGATGTGCAAATTTGATACGGTTTCTATTCATAAAACTCAAAATAAATCGAAAAGCATTTTTGAAACGATAACTTTAACTTTTTTATGAAATTTGCTTAAAGTTTAACCCGAATCAATTTTAATTGTTCTTATTTTATGTGTTTAAGTGATACTATATTGGTATTAATATTTACAATTTATTGTATCAAAAATAAATATTTATTCTAGTTTGTAATCGACTTATTCGAGAGTTTATTGAGTCAAATAAAAACTTGTTCAAGTTTGACTTGTTTAATACTACATTGAAATTTTTTTTGTTCAAAATAATTAATTTATTATAATAAATAAATCAAGTCAATTTTTATTTAGTCAAATTAAATTTACCTGTCTTAGTTGTTAAAGTTTTTCTGGTTAATTTCTTATATTTGATGAAATTTAATAACAAAAAAGAGTAAATATTATAAATGATCAAATTAAGTGAAAAATCACAAGATAAAAAGAGGTGAGATTCTTTTTTTATCTAATAAAAATTATTTTAAAAATATAAAATTACAATGACGGTCAAATATTTTTTCAACGAATTTATTATCTAAAATATAAAATTATAATAAAAAATCAATTTATCGTGCAATCAAACATCTTATTCGTCGTAGAGCATGAATCACCTCAAATGATCATTCGAGGGAGTTTCTTCGGTCTCCGTTAAAAGACAGCTATGACCCTTAATCACTTAAATGACGGTTCAATGATGAACCAACATGAATCGTTATTGAACCAAGGTTAGTAACGTCTCACAGTGTGTCTAGTAACAATTCAATGTCTTCGGCAATGAGTTACCGTACATTTAATAACTGTTCAATCCGATCTAGTAATAAATTACACTATGATTTATGATGGTTCAATCGATTACTAATTATAGTCTAACTTGTTATCAGACTGAATTGAATCCTTATTAAAAATATTGAACTATTATTAAATCCAGTGTAATTTGTCACTAATCTCTGGTTCAACAACAATTCATCCTAGTTTACCTAAATCACCACTTAAACCGACCAGAGGTTCTGGTTAGTTCCCATTAGAGATTGATTTGAGTGATCTGCGCTCTTGGTCGTTGGTGATGACATTTGAATCACGCTTACAATTTGATTATCCTTTTACCCGGAGACAACCCGAAATCCGTTAGCAAAATGCCGCTCTCGTCTGCCCAAGTCTCGACGGCATGATTGGCTGGCTGACATGCCCGACGGCCGCAGCGTTGCCGGCCTCGCCCAGGCCATCCTCTCCGTCCTCAGGACTCGTCGGTGCACCTGTCCCCGCCGCCTCCGCCAGGCCCATGCCCTCGCCCTTGTCTCCGGCCTATTCCGCGACCCACATATCTTCATCGCTCTCCTCCTTGGCTCCCGCGCTGCTTCCTCCCCCGACACCGACCATCTCCTCCTCTCCTCTCCCCACAGGCGCCATCACCCTTTCTCTGTTCACCATTGGAATTCCCTGATTCGTGCCTCCTGCAGCGGCCACGACCTGGCCGATGCCCTCCGTCTCTACGCCGCTATGCTCGCCCTGTCGCCCGCTCGGCCCGATGCCCACACATTCTCTTTCCTTCTCAGGGCTTGCGAGCTTGCCACTCTCCCTTGCTATGTACACCGCGGGGGCTGCCTCACCGCATTGGTTCATTCTTGCATCATGCGCACTGGTGTGGCGGTCGACGTCGTGGTGGGCACCAACCTCTCCCGCTCTTATGCGGCTCTTGGGTTCCCGTGTGATGCGAGAGAGGTATTCGACCAAATGCCTCACAGGGACCTCGTGGCCTGGAACGCCATGCTATCCTGCTACTGCCGCGCCGGGCTCCACGGCGAAGCATTGTTGCTATACGAGGAGATGAGGAGGAATTCGACGGTTGGGCTTGACGAGTTCACTGTCGTAGCGTTGCTGGCTTCATGCGCACACGTGGGAGCATTGGAGCTCGGGAAGCGGCTCCATCGCTTTGCGGAAGAGAGGGGATTATTGAATGTATTCGTGGGAAATTCTCTGATCGACATGTACGCCAAGTGCGGTCGTCTCGATGCTGCCCGGAGCGTCTTCGGCGGGATGCCTCATCGCGACTTGTTCACGTGGAACTCCATGATCGTGGGGTTCGGACTACACGGCCGAGGGGACGACGCGAGCAGGGTGTTCGACGAAATGCTTGCGACAGGTCTACGCCCGAACGGCATATCGTTCTTGGGCTTGCTGATGGGATGCAGCCACCAGGGGCTGGTCGAGCAAGGTTCTAACTATTTCCAGATGATGAGCAGTGCCGACTCTGGGGTGAGGCCGAACGTCAAGCACCTAGGATGCCTCGTAGACATGTTTGGACGTGCCGGCGAGCTCGACAAGGCGCTTGACGCCATACGGAGCTCTCCCCTGAGCGACGACCCGGTGTTGTGGCGGACGCTACTGAGCGCTTGCAAGATCCACGGGGACCTGCGGATGGGGGAGCTCGCCATGGAGAACCTCGTCCGCGTGGGAGCGTACCACGCGGGTGACTGTTCGCTGCTAGCGACCATCTACACGAAGACGGGCGACGGGGAAGGCGTGGCGAGGATGCGGAGGATGGTGAAGGAACATGGCATCAAGACGACGCCCGGGTGGAGCTGGATCGAGGTCCCCGGCGGCGGCGTCAGGAAGTTCGTCGTGGGCGACACGTCGCACCACGACAGCAGAGAGATTTACGGGAGGTTGAAGCAGATGATCGAGAGAGCGGAGTCGCTGGGATATCATCGCCAGGATGCCGACGAGGGGCTGTGGGAGCGGGAGGACGCCGGCGGTTACCACAGCGAGAAGCTGGCCCTTGCCTTTGGCATGGGGAGCACGCCGGAGGGTTGTACACTGCGGATCGTGAAGAACCTGAGGATCTGCAGGGACTGCCATTCCTTCGCCAAGTTCGCCTCCATGGCGTACGGCAGAGAGATAATCGTGAGGGACCGCCAGCGGTTCCACCACTTCAGTGGGGGCGATTGCTCCTGCCGTGACTATTGGTAGATCTTTTCTTTTGGGGATTTTTACATTTGAATTTTCATAATTATTTATATTGCTGAATACCCCTTCAAAAATAAAATTCTCATTTTTAAAAAAAAAGTTTGCAATTTTCAAAATGTACTTCTATCTAAAAACATCCAAATATGTCATCAGTCAAGTACTTTTTGATTCTCTTCGATAAGGTATTCTTTTTTTTGTAGAGAGATAAAGCTGACGCAAAAAATATTTAACTATAATGGGGTGTTTGGGTGCATGATAAAATTTTTTTGTACACTTTCGTGATAAAAAATTATATTAAAATAAAAGGTGAACCAACTCATGACATAAATTATCATGTTTGGAGAAATGTGATGACAAAAAAGAATAACTATTATTCATGACTAAGCAAAGTGGGGGACCACAAGAGAAAAGAAAGAGGTGAGATCTTCTTTCTTTGTTTAAGAAGAAAATCACTTTCAAAATATAAAATTGTCAAAGTTGTCGAAACATCACTTTTAACAAGTTTTTTTTACAATTTTTAGAAATTTAAAAAAAACCCCATTATCATGCAACCAAACACCCCAGGGTTTTCAGACGATAATTGCTTATTAAAGATTTGAAGGACTTATTGGATTTTGAAATATTGTGAGGACACAAAAAAGCCCTTTTGTTTTTTTATTTTTTAGAGAGAACCCACTCTCTTTTTCAAGTGAATACATGCAAAAGGCAGGCTTGTTGGGCCGCGTGGATCATTGTTGCGGTCCAGACCGAACGAGGAGAGGGGCCAGCTTCAAGAAGTCTGGTACCATTATTCTGGGTAGATCCTTGTTAGGCTTAATTAATTTTAGCTTTTTTGAGAGTTGTTGAAATGTTTAAGAGTCTTTGTTAAATTGTGGAATATTTTTGTTCATGAAAATTGTCTTTCAATTCCAGTGAATGGCTTATCTTTTACTAGCACCCTTAACCTCCAAGGTGAAGGTATCTTCTTGTCAGTGATGTTTGCTAAATTACTGTCTGTTGGCATCGTCAAGTTGTGACCATTGTTGTATTTAATCTTTCAACAGTCATTTGGAAAAAACGATCAATCCAACTTCTGGATAAAAGTATATCAAGAAAAGATTAAAAATGGAAATTGCCTGTTTCCTTTCCTGGAATTTAGATCAGACAGGTTGTTCAAAGTCTAATTTAGATCAGGCATTAGCAATCTAGGCTAATACTATTTAGTCCTGCTTAATGTAGATCTTGCTTGATTAGACTAAGGAAAGCAATAGTTTTATTTTAATTTTCTGTTACTTATAACCAAATATGTGGGCCTATTAGCGGATGGATCTGATTTGGGCTTTGGCCGGGCCGGGCCGGGCCGGCCGACGTTGACATTCTGCGTCCACGTTTCTCATCGTAGGGGCTTACGTGTCTTTTAGAAGGACTCAAACTATATCTCCGCGTCAACACAACCCTGACCGATCCACGTAAGCGGAGTAACCCAATCAAACATTGCCACGTACGATTTAAAGGCTAGCTGCTTACGTATCTCCCCCAATAGCATCCCGGTAGCACAGCGGCAGTGCATCCCGATTTCCATAGCCCTCGTCTCGTCTTCCCCCTTTCCCGGCTCTCTCACGACCTGAGTACCTGACCTGAACCCCCCGGCTCTCCGCCCAAAAAAACAAAGCGACCATCTGCGGGCGAGGGGAAGAACGGTGCGTCGGTGGTGCAAAGTAGTCGAGGTTTTCGATCTATGCATCTCTCCGGGAGTTGGTTTTCCTCTTGATGTGTGGTATAGGGTATAGCCTTGTTGCTTCGAATTGGAGACCTCGGCTGTAATCCTTTCTGTTCCACCGGCGTTGTCGTTCGATTTGTGATCGGAGGAACTGTCTCGTTTGGTGTCATCGCTCAGGTGAGTATGCGTTAGATTCTCCGGTTTCTCTCGCTTCCACGAAAAACAGGATTTGCCTCCACCCTAATTAGGTTAGAATTTCTCGTTTTTGCCCCGTTTTAACACTTTTCTTTGTCATTATCCTGGATACTGGAGAACTTTTTTTTTTGAACACCCGACTGCATTTTGTTCCTCGCTGCCTTTTTTGTTGGTCGCTTATGATAGGTTTGTGTAATTCCTTTCTTTTCCTCGTCCAATGTTTCGCTCTACATTTGAGATTTTCACGTAACCAGAGAATGACCAGCCTTTTTAAGCTTTCAAGCAAATTCCTATGTATTGTTTACTCGAAACTGGAAAGCTTCTTTGATGCTACTTTCTTTCTGGATTGATGCTTGGAGAATTCAAATGTCGACACCTGTAACCAAATCATATATCTATGAAATTTGTTTTGTTGAAAACCTGAACGTGTTACTTATTCTTGTATCCACTTGAGAGGAGGAACGTCTGTGATTTACCTACTGATACTAAAGCGAAGCTTAGGTCTGAGTCCTGACTGAATGCTGTCTTCTCTCGTTATCAATGTTAGGGAATGATGAGGCTCGGGACCTATGCTGGCCTTAGCTTCCTTGGAGCTGTTGCAGTAATTTACCATGCATTCAACAGTAGGGAGCAGTTCTACCCCGCCATGGTGTATTTGTCCACCTCCAAGATCTCTCTCGTGTTCCTGTTGAACATGGCTTTAGTTATTATGTGCATCATGTGGCAAATGATTAAGTGCTTCTTTCTGGGGACTCTTCGAGAAGCAGAAGTTGAGAGGTTAAATGAGCAATCTTGGCGGGAGGTGATGGAAATCCTATTTGCTATCACCATCTTCCGACAAGACTTTTCTGTTGGTTTTCTAGCTATGGTTACTGTCTTGCTTCTGATCAAGGCTTTACACTGGCTTGCTCAAAAGAGAGTGGAATATATTGAAACGACTCCAACAGTTTCTATGCTTTCTCACATCAGGATTGCTTCCTTTCTGGGGTTTCTTCTGCTCCTGGACTGTCTTTTTCTCTACAGTTCCATACAACCATTGATACAGACTTGGCAAGCATCTGTGGCACTTTTCTTTTCCTTCGAGTAAGAAGGGATTCCTTCAGAACTTCTGTTGAACTTTTATTGACTTGTTAGCATATATGTATTTCCTTTTTAGGTTCTTAGGATGTTTGCTTTAAGTTAAACACCTGTTTGATTTTCGTTTTAAGTCATCCCTCATATATTAATAAAGAATCATTATTATCCAGGACAACTGAGAATGTACCTTAGATTTTGAGTTGAGTTTCATGCTGCTACTTAGATAGACTGAAATGTGTGACTTCTAGCTTACTCTAATTCATTATCCTTTGGCAAGGTAGCCTGTAAAATTAAATAAATTTTTTTGGATTGTTCGGTTCTAATGCCATTCTTTTTTGTGGTCACATTGCAGATGAAGTTGTAGATTTTCTTTATCACATGCTGCTTTCTTTAATATTCTCCTGGATAGTACACTGTGTAAAAGGTCTACATGGAAATGAACTTTATTACTTGCTATACAAATTGAGTTTTTCTGGATGAGACAAAAGCCACCTCAAGAAAACCCTTAAAAAGCCTTTTCCTAGCAATATCCTTGAAAAATTTCTGTTAGAAGTTTCAGTTTAGAGGAAAACCACTTTCTTTTAGAAACCTGCTTCCTCTTGTATCAATGACTTCTCTCCTTTGGTGCCCTCGTTGGCATAAATATTTAGCAATCTTTGTTTTTCAAGGACAAGTCTCTGGCTTCTAGATTGGATAGTTGCAATGTGGATGCTATCTCTTTTGGACTGGACAAGTCTGAACTCAACTTAATTCTTAATCCTAAGATATATAGATTCTTTTTTTCCACTTGAGCAATTTTGAGCTTTTTCTGGAAATGTTTGCATCCTTCAAGTCGTATTGGATTACCTTGATCTAAGTTAGCTAGTTAGCTAGTCGTGTTTTCACTCTATTGCTCTAAGTATGATCTTATTGTGGTCCACTTTTCTAAATGTAGCTTTCTTAGCTTTACTTCTGATACGTAGAAACTATCTCAATCTAGAGATGATCCACTACTCTGAGGACAAATTTGGTTCTAAAGTCTGACTGAACTGGAGTGTACCATGGTTATGTGCCTTGGTTGATTCACTATTCTGGTTTAGGTGCTATGTTCTGCTCTTTCTCAAGCTACTTGGTTGATTGTCTAAGTCCTTTAGTTCTCACTGTCTTTGCTAACTTTGATTCCATGATGCTCATTCCATGTTTCATGTTTGAATGCTTGGTTTGCTCGTAATGATCAAAGCTGGGAGTGCTTCATGTATGGTATAAGCTTTATTGCATCTTTTTCTTGTGGAGATCTTTTCACTCCTTCTCACCCTGTTTGGTTGTTGGTTTAAGTCTTTAAGTTTTCACACTTCTCATTAACTTTGATTACATGATACTCATTCTGAGTAATATGTCTGGATGCTTGCTGCATAATGAAAGAATCTGGGATTGCAGTCAATCACCACCATTAGAGCTACCCATACTTGTCATCAATATCGAGTCATTTAACGTCTGATATGCAGCCTGCAGCCTGCTAAATAGGATCTGGTGTTAATTAATCATTTTATTTATTTTTATGGATATTTTTACAAGTCAGCAAATATTAATTGCTGCCTGGTGTTTCTCCTTTCAGTCCACATCTTTCTTCTCTTTTGGCATTTATGAGTAGCCGTTGGCGATTAAATGTGTTAGCATACCATCCAACTCTTGTCCAGCCTATAAATGATCATTTCGGTTGAATTTTGGCTTAGCTGAAGTTATTGAATTCTATTATCTATACATTAGACCTTGCTCCTCGATCATTTCCTCTTTTTGAGGTCTGAAACCTTTAACTCAAGCTTGCTCTTATCTGATTGTAGCTAAATTTGATCCATTGTCACAATAAAATTAAGTTTCTGAAAATAAGAAAAATAAGAAAGAGGTTTGCCATACAGAATAGGTAACGATCTAAAACAAGATGAGACAAAGGAGATAACATATTTGAACCTTTCATGAGCTCAAGTTGTGTAACTGCATTTGTGCATCTTGTGGTACTATATATGTATGACACCTGTATCAATAGGAGCTCTACTTCTTTGCACTCCCTAAACTTCTCCAAGCACTGATTTAAATGCTTTTGTTTGTGTTATATGCATATATTGTGAATACCTATTACCTACAGCTCGTGTTGTTTTTCAGGTACATGATACTAGCAACAACGACTATTTCAACATTCATAAAATATGCATTTTATGTTAGTGATATGCTTATGGACGGACAATGGGAGAGAAAGGCTGTGTATACATTTTATTTGGAACTTATTCGAGATTTGCTTCACTTGTCTATGTATCTCACTTTCTTTATGGTGATCTTCATGTAAGTACATCTTCATGACATTGGCAGATGTAGTCTTATTTCTAACTGTACATCTCTCATGTTGCTTTGATCCTCATCTTCTTTTATGTCCAACCCACTTTCATTTAAATGGAAATTCACCTTTTTATTTATTTTAATATTTCATCTAGAATATGTGAATAAGATCTCTCTACCACCAAATAGTAACAATCTTTTTTATCCTGTTTTATCTTATGCAAGTTTATTGCCATTGTTATTGCTTATCTGACTAATAGCAACCTCGGAGTTGACAGCATCCCTAGGTAATGGTGACACTTTAGTAGCCGTGGTTTATTTTATTCAGCCCACAAATCACAACAGCAAGGGAATGTTATAAAGTTGAGCAAAATAAAAGTTACGTTAACCAGGATGGTAGACGACAAGCAGTCATCTTAAGTCCAATTGATATCAAGAGCATGTTCTTAACACTCCCAACCTGTTGCAAAACCTTTGCTACAGCCATTTTGAAACAATTTGTTTTGTTTTTTTATGAACTTGGGAAGTTTCATTGATGAGGATAGAAGCAAACTTTTAATGATTCCACTAACTCAGTTTTCTTTTTGTCTGAAAATGCTGTTATTACATCCTTTCAGAGTCAATACCAGGTCCTTTTTTTTTCCTTTGGTACTGGTATCCACTCTTTCCACTGGTTGCATAATACATAATGTGGAAATGTTATTCACTTGGATCCAGCTGCCTTTTTTCGATAATGGCAATGGATCCAACTGCCTTAAGCACTGTATTTTAGTGTAAAAGGGATGGGAGTATGTGTATGTGGGGAAAAGGAAAGTGAAAGGCGGATAATTCTTTACAAATACAAAGAAGAGATGGAGGGAATTTGAGAAGCTTGAATTCATTAAAGATATTGTGTAATAGGATGGTCTGTTGCTTATTATGCATGGAGAGACGATAAGATGCTTAGGGGGCTATGACTGCCCTATTGCACAATATCTTTAATGGATTCAAGCTTTTCAAATTCCCTCCCTTCGCCGAGAAATAATAAACATTTTGCTGCATGGTGATGATAAATTAGCAGCGATTGCTTATTATTTTTCAGGAACAGATAATTCCAAGTGTTTTCACTTCATTTGCTGGAGTTTGCAGGAGTAAGTAAAGAGGATTTGGCCTTGTTTCTGCACAGTTGTCAAGGCGCTCTTCTAGGAGGTACTGCTTAGACATGCAGTCCAATGCTCAAGGGTGTCTTTTTGAGGGACCAAAAGGTGCCGAAGGCGCTGTCCTAGGTACCCAATGTGACCAAGGTGCTTGTATTGGTGCCGAAGATTTCTGCCTAGGCTGCCTAAGCCCTTCTACCAAGGTTTTCAAGGCGACCAAGGCGATCAAGGTGACACAGTACCGCCTCGGCACCTTGGCGATGAGGTGATGTGTTAGGCGATGCCTTTTTTATATAGTAAATAGATAAAATAACAAACACATGTGTAAAAATAATGTAAAATAACTTTGACACTATGCAAATCAATTAATGATGTTGAAAGCACATAGTTACACAGACTAAATAACTTGACAAATTAGTTGATTTTAACATTTAAATTCTAATAACTGTTGGTAAACACTTAAGAAATCATTTAACCATAGCTATTATTTCATCAAAATGTCTATTTCTAGTCAAATTAGTTATTAGGATTAGTTGCTTTTACTTCAAAACAACTTAATTAAGTGCACTTAATTGACATTATTTATTATTAAAATATATAAAATAATTATTTAAGGCAATGACCGCTGTTGGCACCTAAAATTTGCAAAAAAAAAGAAGAGAAAAAGGGCAGAAGGAAAAAGAAGTGATTTTAATGAGCAGTCGGAGTACAATTAGCCTAATTAAATCCCCCACCTTCAATCCTCGGCCAGAGCCTCATGGTTGAAGCTAATTATGAGTTCAATTTATTGATTAAAATGGGTTAGGCCACGTGGCCCATTCTTTATAAGTTCATTGGGCTTAATTTTAAACAGCCCACGTCAAGCAATTGGCCCAGGCTTACACCAGTGCGCACAGGGGAAAAAAAAAGGAAAGAAAACAAAACGGCAGGTGTGGGGTGGCGCAATCAACCCTCCGGTCGAATCCCACTCAAGGTGGAAGTCTTCCATCGTTGGAAATCAAAAAAAGAGGGAAAGATTTCCCCAACAAACAGATTCCGATATTTTTGGAATCCTCCGAGTCCGTCTCGGAGCAGGACTCCCTGTTTCGGGAGGTTTCCTGGTGAAGGAGGAGGGCCGTCGAAGCCTATATAAGCCTGGCCAAGGCTGGTCGCTGCGGTGACGGAGAAGAGATCCAAAGAAGAGGGCCGCGCGTAAGAGGGAAGCGGCGAAGAGAGTCCCGCAGGTGCGTCAACACCCCCGAGAGCGCGAACCAGAAGATCCCCCACCCGAGAGAGAGAGAGCAGAAGGCCGAGGGAGAAAGGGAGCTTACCGTTGCCATCGGGAGCCCTTCCGCAACTTGCAGTTGCCACCCGAGCTCCTTCCGCAGAGTCCCCCCAGCTTGCCGCCGCCGCCGGAGCCCCTCCCGCGGCCTGCCGTCGCAGGAATCCCTGCCGGAGGTAGCAAGCCCCGCCGGAAGTCCCTCCAGAAGAGGCCAATGTCGCCGGAGTTCCCTCCGGACGCCGCCGTCGCCGCCGCGAGCTCCCCTCTCCGCCGTAAGTCTCTCCCGGGGCCGCAGGTGAACAGTGGAGGGCGAAGTTGATTTTTGCCCCACTTATGTCCACGTAGACATACGCATGAGGGAGGGGGGGCAGAGAAAAAAAAGAAAAAAAAAGGGGGGGTCGTGGCCCGCGAGGAGGCGCCGGGCCGCCCTGTGCGCAGCCGCACGCGCGGCCACTGCAGCCATCGCGGAAGGCTGTTGACCACCCGGTCAACTTGGATGTGGGGCCCACCTATGGAAAGAGTTTAAAAAAAAAGAGACCCGCTGGACCAGCCAGCGGGTGCGCAAGAGGAGGAGGAGATGGGCCGGCCCATTAAACTTGAAGCCTGCGGACAAAATAAAAAGAAAAGAGATCTCTCTTAAAATATACAATCAAATGAAAATCTAAATAAAAATTCATTAACTAATTAAACAAACCGATGGCAAGTATCTGGCCGGCTAAAAACCCGCCACATGGTCTGGGCATAACTTAAAAGAATGAAAATAAATGGGAAAGCAATAGGCCGGCTTCGAGCACGCTTCTTGACCCATAATTCAAAAATCAAAATAAAACAAACAATTCACAGAAATTAAATAAAAATTCATTAACTAATTCAACAAACCGATGGCAAGCATCTGGCCGGCTAAAAACCCGCCACATGGTCTCGGCTAAACTTAAAAGAATTTGTGGGTCGGTTCTAAACCTTCCCCTTAACTTTTTAAGGTGGACATACAAAGGTCTAATGAAAAGAACCCAATGTCTTACCATGCCCCAAGAGAGAGTTACTTACCCATTATGCCATGGGAGGGCTGTGCATGATCAACATGCCGATATGCCAAACTATGAGCTAATGAGGTTTAATCAGTGAGTTGATTGCCCACAAGTTTATCAAAAGCCGGGTGTAGTCAATCTCAAAACAGTGGGGGATGCCCATAAGTCTATCAAAGACCGGGTACATGCCGCCCACGAAATGACAAGTTCATCAACTCATGGAGGAGCCATGAAGGTATCATGAGCTAATTTCCCACAAGTTTATCAAAGACCGGGATGTTCAATCTCAAGACAAGGAGGTGAGTCCCCACAAGCCTATCAAAGGCCGGGACAAGCTCAATTTCAAATCAGTGAGAGGAATGCCCACAAGTCTATCAAAGACCGGGTGTTTTTTCCATCTCAAATTGATCAGACAAGTTCCATGTTCATCAAGGACTCGAAAGGACCTGATTTCTGGTCATTCAAATTGTAATCATGTCTCATATTTAAGAGAACAAGCGAACTTCATGATTCGGTGCATAGATTGATGTCACAAAGAGGAGAGGACTGCACCATGAATTTTTGGAGGGCAAGACAACAAAAACAAAAAAAAAACTGAAATCCGAAGCTGTAACATACAGAGCCATCATAATAAAAAAATAAAAATAAAAATCTGATATCTAAAGGAAAAATCTGCAACCAAAATCTGCAACCAAAATACATCAAATCTGAAAATTCTGAAAATCACTTCTGAAATTCAAGACCTAAAATCTGGAATCTGGAAACTGAAATTTTGAAGCATAAAATCTGCAATCGGAACCCAGAAAGCTGAAAATCTGAATCTCCATTAAATCAAAAATCTGAATTCGTACAGAATCTGTAGGGAATCCAAAATCTGAATTGTGAAATCTGAATCAATCCTTAAATCTGAAATGTACAGTTTGAAACATTTAAAAATCTGAAATTTGGGTTTAAAACACACAAGTCCGAAAATACAAAAATCTGCAAGTTTGAACTTCACATGAGAGGTCGAAACCTGTAAGATTGCAGAATCCATAATCTGGACAAATTTAAGAATCTGCAGAATTTGAAATCTAAAATCTGTCAAGTCTAAAATCAGGTCACTTAAATTTGAAACTTGAAATCTGAAGATAATTCACTAAAATCCCAACCTGTTCAAATTAAACTCAGTAAAAGCAAACAAATCTGCCAAAATCCAATTGAATCAAACCATAATTGAACTCCGAACCTGAAATCTTAACAGTAAGATTAAGTCTGAAATATAACACCAAATTTTAATTCCAATCAACCCAACTCAAAACACAGAAACTCCAAACATATTCAAATCAGATTCAAATGAATTCAAACAGATAAAAACTCAAATAAATCAAATTCAACATTAAACTCAAATCAAATTCAATCAAATTTAATTCAATCAAATTCAAATCAACCAATTAAATTCAACTCAATTAAATCAAAATCAAACCAACAAATTTAATTCAACTCAAATCAATTTAATCAAATTCAAACCAAACTCCAAACAAATTAAGTGCTTGCCTTCCATCGAATTCATGGGACTGTTTTCTCCTATGTGTGTATGTGAATGCTTATTTTGTGGATGTATGTTTTCTACTCCATGGATTGCTATGACGCTTAATCAAGGGTATTCGAGAAATCTCGATGTAATTAACGTCGGATCTTCGCACCATCCGACGGGGAGAGGTCAAAACAAATTTCAAAGAACCTAACAACCTCAATATATAATTTTGACCCTAGTTAGTACTTTTATGAAATATCATCTATTTTCTTACAAAGTCAATGCTAAGGTCTAATTCAAATTCAAATGGAAAATGAATTTCCAAAACAAAAGAATTAATCTTTTGAGATTTTTTGAGGTTACATCAACCGCCTAGGCTCCCATTGCCTTGCCCCCTTTGGGGGTGCTTTGTCACCTAGGTGTTGCCTAGGCAACGCCTTGAAACTATGCTTTCCACGTGACATTGAAGTTATATTAAAATATTTCATTATCACTTCTGTTATCATACATATTAAATATTTTAAATTGCATATTTATAATTTAAAAAATAATAAAGTTTTCTAACAACCCTCTTTTTCTCTTCCCTTCGAGCTTCCTTTTTTTCAAAATGTATGCATACACACCATATTTACATGCTTGCAGCCATCCACACATAATGCACATATTTAGATATGCATACAAATTTGTATATACTTGTACGTAAAACTCTATTACTCTTAAACTTTTTAAAATTTATTCCATACATTTTCTAGCTCTCTCTATATATAAGCTTATCAAGTGGGCGGGCTGAGTCCGCCAGCCCATTAGAAAGCCCACCACGGGCTGGGCTTAAACCCGCTAGAGAAAATCATGATGTCAATTAAAAAAACAAGTTTCCCTTGGCGGATCTGATGGGCTTCGGCCCGTCGAGCCCACGAGACTGAGTCCGGGTGACAGCTGGATGTCAGGACATACGTTGTGGGTGACTGCTCATAGGCCTCAAAATCCAAATCCACCCCACGCACAGCTCGCAGCAGCTTTATACCTTGGATAATGATGACATACGCATTGAATAAAATATTATTTGATAACACATTTCAAAAAATATTATGAAAAAATAATATATTGCTGTATTTTTAAAAACTCAGAAAAAAATAGATAATGTTTAAAGTAATTTCACAAAAACTAAATAAAAATTTTATATTTAAGTCCACTGAAAATCTCATCAAAAATAATCACTCTTCTTATATATTTTTTAATTTTATGTTGATCTAAATAGACCTTTTGATAAATACAATGAATAAATTTATACAAATGTTATGTTTATTTCAATATTTTTAATTATATTTTAACTGATATATTAATTATAAATAGTTAAACTACTTTAATAGTTACATATTATTATAAAATTAATCTAGAATGATAAACATATAATTAATAACCATAAATAAAATAACTAATTTCTGACATATTAACTAATTGCACAAAATTAGCTACGATCAGGATGATATTTATATTTTTCATTTTTTTGAAATTCTGTGAAATTTATTGGCTTCTACATGTAAAATAAGATAGATATGAATTTGTGAAAAGTTTATCTTTCGTTAGACTTGTCATATTTTAATGTCCTGATCTCTGTTTAAATCACATGACAATTTTTAGATATTTTAAGGTATAAGATATATTTTGACTCATGCATTTCTTTTTGTCGAACTGGATACTCTTTTCATCAAAACTATTAATTTATAGTATGCATATTTTATATTTCATGTTGTAATATTATTTTGTCAAATATACACATAAATTATATTACAAGTAAATACCAAGTATGCTCAGAATGTTTTTTTTTAAAATGATAAGGGTAGTTGAATGGGTAGGCGCGTAAATCAGGTGTTGACTCAAAACTTAATTATTTAAAATTTAACAAATATTTAAAATAGACTATTTGACCCACTGGGCTGTAAATGGGCTTCTATGGCCCGTTGGGCTTTGAGTCCATTTACATACTCAAAAAGACCTTGGGTTGGGCTTGGGCTTCTTGCATGTGGGTTAAGTTGGGTTTTGGCCGGGCCAGCCCAAGCCTGCCTACTTGACACCCCTGTCTATATATATGTGGGGATGTGTGTATGTAAAATTAACATCTAATTCTGGCGTGACTCCTAAGTTGCCGTCTTATCACCTAAGCTGAAATGACACATTTGATTGCCTTGGGCTGCTTGTTTTTTTGTCAACTTTGCTATGTTGGAATCATGAACATATCTATATTATGCAAATGAAATTTGGAGATTAGACAGGAAATATTGCAGTTTATGATTAAAACTGTTAGGGCAAAAATATTTCTATGCTAATTATTCCATTGGAATTAGAGTCTTCCTTTGAAAGATTACGTGGGAAGATTGATCACCATGGCTAGGTTGTGCACTTTGTTAGTTTATTATCAAAGGTGCTTGAGGTGACCACCTAGGCGATGAGGTGAGGTGGACTCTCTCTGTCTCGATTTGGCCAAGGTCCCCTAGGCAGTGCCTCCTATTCAATACCCGTAAAGTCTTGAGGCGGTTGTGAGGTGGCTTGTCAAAGCCTTACGAGACCTAAGCCTCAAAACTTATTAACGCGTAAGTCTCTTCAACTTTCGGAAAAGAGTATTTAAGGGTTGAAATTATGAAAGATACTATCAAATAATAATATATAAAGACATATATCATACTTGTCAAGGCGACAAGGCGCTCAAGGCGTTGAAGGGTACCGATTCCGCTTAGGCGACAAGGCGGCCGCTTAGGTGTTGCCTAGGCGGTCAAGGCGGTATTCAAGGAAGGCTGAGTCGGGAGGTTGTTATATATAGAAATAAACATAAATCTAATTATATTTTTATGTTATAATTGAATATGAGTGTTTTATCAATGCACATAAGTAAATATGATGTGTGTGTGAAAGAGAAGAAAGTTAAATAAATTTTTATAAAATTTAAGTATATAACTCATTTATGATTATAAAATTTATATATGTGTAATAGTATAAGTGATGGTAAAATATTGTTATATTATTATTAAATGGGGGGAGCGCAGAGTAGTCGCGGATCGACTATAATATATGCTTATAATCATAAATCATAAATATGTATGATAGTATAAGTGCCAGTGCAATATATTAATATATTCAAACTATCATTAAATAAGTATCTTTTGTGAGGGGTATCAAAGGAGAAAAACCCCTCAAAATTATTTTTTTAATGATGTAAAAATACCTAAGGCGCCTTGCTCGGGCGCCTTGGACGCCTTGGGAGCCTAGGCGGGCGCCTTGGGCGCCTTTTTGGCCCCAGACAAGGCGCCCTGGCAAGGCATCCTTGGAAAAGCGCCTTGCCGCCTAGGCGGCGCCTAGGTGGGCGCCTTGACATCTATGACATATATTCAATTTTTTGTTGCATATCAACCTTGCGATGGACATAACATACATGATATAGGGCATGAAATATCTCTCGAGAATCTCTCAAGTTCTCCCAAGAATCTCTTTCTTTCCATGTGTCCAAGAAACGAGATCACCGAAATGAGAATATCAATGTAGTATCTCTGGTACCTTGATTTTCTCCACCTATTACTACCTCTAACTTGTTAGATGGCCTTGTTAAGTTTGTTTCATATATTGCCAATTTTATAATGAAATCCATCCAACTATTCATCTAAACATTATTGTTTGATAAAATTTTATAACTTAATATTGTTATGACTATATATGTATAATTAACCCAAGATGTTATCAATCTTTTATCCATATTATTCAAGATGAAGCTTTGATCTAACATAAGATCTTTTATATGTCTCCTCTTAACAATTGTTCAAGATCTCTGTAATACGATTTTAATTCTCTCGTAGCTTTAATATGAGTTCCTTTCTCCTTTTTGAAGAGATTATATGACATTTTACACTTAAACATGCACATTGATTAGTATTTCCAAGATCCAATTTCTTGAGTTTTTTTTTCGAAATCTTTTCTTTTATGCCTTCATGAGATAAAATTTAAATGCGATATGACAATCCTCGGGTAAAGTATACCCTACATAAATGAAATCTAAGATTCGATCTCCCGAGATTTTTTCAAGAATCTCACGAGATCTCTTCTCTTTTACCCTTTCAAGACGAAGTCTAGATCCGAGATGACAATCCTTGATGCAGAGTACGTTCAAACACAAAGCATATATTCAGTTATTCCCCATATACTTATTCACCAAGAAAAACGTTAAATGACACCAACTTCTATATAACATAACACGGACAATGAACTTGATTGCAAAAATAAAAGAATACTTTAAACATGATTGTGTGAACTTAATCACTTGAAAAGTTGAAACTTGAAAGAGGTTCATGTTTGTAGCTTAATACCTTATGAAATTAGTTGTTTAATTGGATAAATCAACTCATTCTAAACAAAATTTCAGCCTCTGTAATTGGGAAGTATTCTATCCATGCATCGTTATTTAAAATTTTAAACAAATATCATGTTAGGGCAAACATCATTTAAACAAAATATCATGTAGCCGTGTAGTCAATTCTAGATCCACAAAAAGAAAAAACTTCAATTTAAAAGTCAAAACTCCACCAGTCCATATCTCTTAGAGCAAATCATAATTTTCAAAACTCAACAACTTAAAGAAGCTAAACATGTGAACAACTAATCAAAGTGAATTTCTACATATATCTTCATTCTCGCTCTCTTTTGAGTCATCTATATCATGGTTCGCCGGGTCGCGACCCGGGTCGCGACCCGGACCCGACCCGGTCGGTTTTGGGGCCGACCGACCCGGTCGCGACCCCAAGACCCCGACCCCATTTTTGATTTTTTATTATTATTTTTCGCGACCCGGGCCGACCCCGTCCCGACCCGGGTGGCGACCCCGGCCGACCCGGGTCGGTTTGGGGCCAAACCGACCCGGTCCCGACTCCCGACCCCACCTTCCTTGATCTATATATCTAACACGGTCCTCATCATCTTCAATTTCATTTATGTCAATCTCATCATCTTTATCATCCCCCAAATGCTCTTCTATCATTACTTCTTTACCCTTACCTATATATAAAAAATAAAATATTATATTCAAAAAATTAAGTAATAAAAAGACACTTAAGAAGTGATAACTTAGTAGTACTTTCTGTGTTTCATTTTCCTAGATTTTTTTCACATGTTTCCATTGCAAACTCTTTTAAGTCATCTTCATTAATTGATTATGCATATCAATGTTATCATAGCCCTTAGTCAAACATTCATCATCTGAATCCACCTCATTCTTCCTTGGATAGGGAATTTTCTATTGTTTTCTTTTTTTCTGCTCTTTCTTTCAGTTTTAGGTTGAACACAACAAAGACTAAATCATTTAATCTTTATTGTGACAACCTATTTCTTCGTTTCATATGCACCTAAAAATATAAGACTTTTTACTAACCGTTCCATAAAACAATTATTATTAAAATGTAAAATGTAAATATAACATGTAAATATCTGATTAAAGGCACTCCAATTACGTTCATAACCCAATGCACTACATGTCAGACTCAAAACTTGGATAGCAAACTATTTTAACTTGGGAGTTTCATCACCTTATGCTGACTACCAATCCATTGAAAAAATAACAAGATAATCAAATTATAAAATAATTTTTAAAATTAAAACTATTAAGTAATAAGTAAGTACAATTGTGTCTCTATATGTATCTGGACTCTTCAATTTTCTTGATGTTACAGCTAATCTATCTACAAACATTCCTTGTGCATTGATGAAAGCATCTGGTTGCAAATTTACTTTTAATTTGTCATTCTCATCTTTGATCATTGTATCCATACAATTATACAAGCCAAGTTTAACTTCAGGGTGTTGTGAAAATGAAGATTCATGCTGCAATTGTGAATTTAATAAGTAACTTGCTGTATGTCACCGTTAGTGCAATTGACACACTCCCTTCTTTATCAATTATTTTTCAAACTGTCTCATATTTATCTTCTTTCCCATCCATGGCTTCAACAGTTTTTTCTTTAGCTTTGTCCATTGCCTCGTAGATAAAACTTATTGGAGGATATTTCTCACCATCTACCATTTTTAATATGCCGACTAATGGCTTTATGGGCACAACTACAAAAGCGACATCTCTCTAAAAGTGTGGGTTTTTAAGGATGATATTTTTAACAGACTTGTCAATCAGTTTCTTTCCACAAGTACATTGTGTGAATTGTCTACAAGCTACATTTTTTGAAGTTCTTTTGAATCAAGAATACTATTTAATGTAAGGAATGTAGTAGCAATCAAGTTGTAGCTGGTCAGAGAAGCTCTTTTTCAATTTTTTTTTAACAAAAGTTTCAACCATGTATGAGCATAAATAAAATTAATGATTTTTTTTTGCTTTTTTGAATATTGTCACATAGAACGGCAACTTAAAGAAATCTTCTAAAAACTAAGACAATGTGCTGTTGCACAAGATGTCTAATACAACTTCTTCCTTTTCTCTATCAATTTTTGTCTAGTTAGTTTATAATTTAATGCATTATTTATAATTATTTTACAATATTGTTTTCACCAATCTGTTTTATGACATTGTCAATAAGAGAAAAAATAAGTTTGCATCCTTCACCTCCATTGTAGCATCAACTGATTTAAGAATTCAATTACCTTTTGGATTATTCACTAAAAAATTTACTAATGTTCTTTGACTAACATCAATCCAACCATCTCTTATTATTGTGCAACCAGTCATCTTGCATGATGCCTTAAACTCTTCCATGAATCTATTAATAGTCTTCACTTCTTCTTGGGAAATCCATGTTCTCAACTCATATATCAACCGATGCTTCAAACCTTTACCATATTGACCAATATGCTCAATCAGGCTATTGACAACATAAAATGCAATGCCATTTTCAAAGAAAAATCTTCCAACCGATAGACGAGCTCTATTTCTTTCTTTTTTTCTTTTAATATGCATTTATAATAGATTGTGGTTTCTCTAAAGCTCCTGATTCAACAAATGTATCCTTCGGACCTCTATGTTGTTTTTCCTTTGTTCCTTGTGAACCATTTACAGTGATATCTGTGCTCTCATTGGGTAAAGAAGATTCACCATCACCATTAGCCATATGCAAGCCTATGTTGCAAACATTATTCAATCTCTTTGCTGCTATTTTTTTATTATTTTGAAGAAATCCTAATATATCTTTGATCTCTTTCTCAACATTTTTTGACATACAAATACATTGTGATGTGTCTTTGTCAAATGATCTTTCAATCTTTTTACACCCTTAATAATTTTCTTCTCACAAAATTTACATTTCAATTAAACATAACTTTTACCTTCTTTTGGAACTTCTATTTGTTCTCCATATTTCCAAGCTGGATCAGTCTTATTGCCTGTTTGCTTTACTTTCTCTTGATCCTTGCCGCTACCCTTGCCACTTTCACTGTTCTTTTCTCTAGCCATATTAAAGTTCTATTAAAAAAAGATAAATTTATTGTCAATAACATATTAACTTCACATATTCATGATGAAACATCACTGGTTAATAATAAGTTAATAACTAATAAGTTATTAGTCAAAGATAATTAGTTGTTACCTTATCATAACTTTGACTAACATGGTCCATAAACTAACTAAAAGTTTTTAGTCAATGATAATTAAATGTTAACAAAACCTTAACTATTAATAACTCAAGTTGTTAAGTAACTTACTTAAATTAATGACTATTAAGTATTAGTTTAACTAAGTTAACTATGTAATTTTATATTAACTATGTCAAGTTAACTAATAAGGAATAATATATGTTAACGTAAAATTATTAGTCCAAAGTAATTAGATGTGAAGTTATTAGTCAAAAGTAATTAGATGTTAACGTAACTTTAACTAAGATTAACTAACAAGTTGTTAATCAACTTATGTAACTAACAAGTTGTTATTCATCTTACCTACATTACTAGCTATTACCTATTAATTTAATTCAATTAATTTTTACATATTTATGTATATTTCTTAAATTACTGCTATAAACTTATAGTTATATTTACTACATAATACATATATTAAAAATTACATATTAAGTATACTCTGTATATCAAAATTATAGTTGCTACGTATATATGTTAACTTAACTCTAACTATTCAGTTTATTATTAATAAAATAAAAAACCAACTACTTACTAGCAGCGACAAAGGCATGATGGAATGATGGCATTGATGACTGAAGACTGTAATATGATGTTGTGCTTGGCCCGAGACCCAGCCATTGCGAGTCTTGTGATGCGGATGCAGTGTCGCCTTGTGCAGCTGTGGGCCCATGAGGCAGAAGCTGTGGCCTCCTCTTCTTGCCGGTGCTGCTGTAGCTGGTGCGATGAAGGGATGTTGCCGCAGTAAGGAAGAAGAAGAATGGCAACGGTGCTTTGTTTCTCTTCTCTGTAGCTATCTTAGACTTTTTGTCGAAGGCGGTGCTCCTCTCTAAAGGACACCGTTGCTGCCGGAGGAGTTGCACAGTCCCTATGCTTCAATAGTCACCATGAGGAAGGGCTGACGGTGTCGCACGACTTGCATGGGAAGGGAACAATTGGACGCAGAGCACACGATCGGGAGGGGAAGGTTAAATGTGTTTTTTTATTTTCTTTTAAACACTTATACGCATGCAAAAATAGAAACTCAACGGACGTTGGTCGGAAGGTTTATGTTACTGAAATGCCCTTATGGTTTTCTATCGCCTCAACACATCGCCACTTCAAGATGTTTTCCTCTGCAAAAGATGTACGTGTCGTTGCCTTGCTATAAGACTTGAGCCTCATCGTGATATTCCAATGTCTCGCCTCAAGGTGTACGCCTTAGCGCCTTTAGGAGGCAATTTTTAAAACAATACTCCTATTGCCGCTGGATGGCTCCGGTGCACCTCAGTCCTCAGGTCCACATGAGCGGTCTCCACCCGATTTTGGGTGGAGAAGATTGGTCTTGTGGACCCAATAACGTGGGATTCAGATACTTAAAATGAACCATCCCCCAAAGTGCTGTACTACCCAGTCTGGTCAGGCAGCTCGGCACAAAGGGGGGATTTGAAGTTACAGATTCCCCCCTTTATTTGGTCCAAGGACCTGGTAACATCTTCCCTGCCTGACTCGGCCAGTAAGAAGTCTCCAGACTGTGGTGGGGAGCAGGCCCTCTGGTGTGGTTTCTGCCTCTGGCAAGCCTCCTCTGTCACTGGTATGCCTTGAACAACCGTTTTCTTGTCTTCCTAAGATGCATATCCCTAGAAAATCCTTCTTTCCTCTCATTCGCATCTACTGCCTAAGTTGGTTACCTAGGGTGTCTGAGGTGACACAACCCCTTACTCGCCTCAGGTGGCTCACGCCTATGACTACGTAGGCTTTTTAGGCACTTCAACATAGATCTTTTGTCACTTGTTAGGTTGTCACAGGAAACCTTGCCTATTTTTCAGAAATGTGGAGCCGTGGTGTTACTTTACTAGTTTGCTGTATGGAAGTTCTTACTCAGAAGTGCAGGGAGTATGTGGACGTATTGGGCAATTCCTTTGAGCTGCGAGCCTGTTACTCCTTATCTGAAGGATCTCAACCTTCTGTGACAAGACGACGTTGAGCTGTGGAAGATGTGGTCACCAGCTAGTCATAGGTTAATTTAAACTGAAGGAACATGTCTAATAATCTTGCATTGATATTGTTGCTTACCTAGATTAATTTTTTCACTTTTGTTGCATTGGCTGTTCATTTCTTTCCTATCCTCTTTATAGATCCTTCTATTTGTTTTTCTGTTGCTTTCTTTGCTCATTACTGGATTCTTCTTTTTTTGGATGCCTTGGAGACACAAACAACACACTCAACAGTGCAGCAAACTTTATAGTAAGAGTTTGGTAAAGGGTTGAGATCTTTCTAAAAGCTGGAGAAGTTACTTCCAGGACCTAATTTTTTGGATGTCTCCTAAATTGTAACTCAAATGTGAAAGAAATTACAACTGGCCACCCTGTTAAGAGTTGAAGAATTCACACATGCTGTGCTTCAAGTTGACATCCATTTGTGCAGTGTTTTTTTCAGTCAAATTTATTTCTTTTGCTGTGGGTTAACTTGAATTAGAGTTCACATTCTACAGGAATTATGGAGTTCCATTGCACTTGATACGTGAACTATATGAAACATTTAGAAATTTTAAGATTCGAATTGCTGATTACCTTCGGTATCGGAAGATCACATCAAATATGAATGAGCGCTTTCCAGATGCAACAGCTGAAGAGCTTAATGCGTGAGTACTCGGTGGACATCTCTCATTTCTATACTATTCTGAGTATGCTTAAGTTTTCACATTTTTGACCTTAAAGTGCCAAATAATTCTATTTTCTGTGTGTAGAGGAGATGCTACATGTATCATTTGCCGTGAGGAGATGGTTACGGCTAAAAAGTTGCTTTGTGGACATCTGTTTCATGTGCATTGTCTGAGATCATGGTTAGAGAGACAGCAAACATGTCCAACATGTAGATCTTTGGTTCTCCCACCTGATAATGTGTCTCATGTATCTGGTAGACAAAATGCAGTTCTGTCTCAGGCCTCTCATTCTGGTAACGTAATGTTTACTCTTTTTTTTCACAATAGAGTACATTTACTTTGATTTTCTCTTTGGACTTCATAGAAGGTTAGAATATTTAATATATTGATTTTGAAAATGCTTTTTAATACAGATGTTGATTTTGAATTTAATATATAAAATATTTTTTATAGATGTTGATTTTGAAATTTGGAATTAAAGTTTAACTGGAGCCATTTTCAGTTAGTATATATTTTTTTGAATTTAATAAATTAAATGCTTTTTATGGTTGTTGTTTTTGAAATTTATAATTAAAGTTTAACTAAAACAATTTTCATATGTATTACCACATTGAGCTGGGTTTTCTTGAATGTGATATGTCATCAACAAATGCATTCCACATATTTATTATGTGCCAATTCAAGTTTGATAGTTCTACTTAAGCTGATGTCTTTTGGTAAAACAATAAGATTACTGCATTGATTGTAGAATTAGCCAATTCATATCAGGATCGGATTGGACCCCTCTGATCTGCTTTTGGCTTGGAGGACTGATCCAACCTGATCTCCCACCAGAATCGAGTGAAATCAGTTGAATCTGGCTGGATTGGGGCCAGAATCGGTCAAATTGGCTGAATCTGGACTGATTCTGGTGACGAAGCAGTTCCGCCATATCAGGTCCATCGAGATAGGGAAGCAGATCCAACCTGATCTCTTCCATGCCCGATATCCGGTGACCCTGGATATGGTGACTTAAGTTACCAGATCTGCCATATCGGGTCCATTGGGGTGGGGAAGACAGGGTCTCCCTGATATGCCGTATCGGGTCCTGATGGACCTCATATGGTGGATCGGGTGATTTAAGTAACTGGATCCGGGATTATCGGTCCCGATTGACCTGATATATCCTGGTGACCTTATATGGCCCTTTTTGTGTCAATTTCAGCCCCATAAGTGCCTAGATCTGATCGGAAACTGATCTAGGTTCTTTTTGTGGGTTTGTTTGTATTTCATGGCTTTTTTAATAACCAATCCCGACGACTGATTCTGGATCAGTTTTCTTTCTGGAAAATCAGCTGGATTGGCAGATCCAAGAATTTGGATCGGGACCAATCTGGGTCCTGATTCCAATTCCGCAATCTATGCATTACTAACTAATAAAGTTGCAGTGTAGCAATACTCTATAAATATTGTTGTACTTGTGTTTTTGTATATCTTAGAATGGATGCAGTCCTTTATATAGCAACCAAACAGAAGGATATGCATATCTTTTTTATGTAATAAAGGAAATTTTTATGTGGATATTATGTATGATAATTCATTTGATGTGGAGAAATGGAGAGGGAAAGGAGGTGCAAGGGTAAGAGGCCGAGGGCATGTGATTGAGATGCTGGTAAGAGGAGGGAAGAAGATTGTGCCTGAAAATAGTTAAATTTTAGTGTTGGTTAATGTACCATTGTTTACTCTCTCTTCAAGGGGTCTGCGATAGGTCAATCTGTTATCACCATGCTTGTTTGTTTTGGCTAATCATGTGCTCAGTTTACTTTGGTCACATACGGCCAAGGACCCTGTTTTCGTAACATGTACACCATGCGGATGCTACCTTACTTCACCAAAGTTATGGTGGATAAGGTCTTCAATCAGAAAATTCTCATCGTATTTCTTCAGGCAATCACGAGATTGACAATGAATTGTAGTCAGATTGAAGCGGTTGGTTTAAATCAGTCAGAAGACAAGTTAAATTATATGGATTTCCCTCCTTTTGGAAATTCGTGAAGGGACTTCTCCAATCAATATTTGGGACTTCCCCTAATGGATAGAAGTAGAACCATAAAAAGTGAGGTTGGAACCTGTTTCTGAGAACATTTAATGAAAAACTTTTAAGGATCGAAACTAACCTTTTTTCAGCAGGGAAAAGGTTGGTGATAGTGTCTTCCACGTGTAGTATCCCACTATATTTCTTCATTTGTAAGGTGTCAAAGGGTATATGAAAATAATTAATAGTTTATAGAACTGCATTTTTGAGGAAGGGGAGAAACCCCTCAGCTGGAGGGGGCATCTTGTCAAATGGGTGCACACTTGTATACCGCAAGGTGTAAGGGATTTGGGATTTTACTCAACAAACATTAAAATTAGCTCTTGTGCAAATGGTTTTTAAAATTGAAGGTGGATCAATCCTCTTTATGGGTTGCTGCTGTCAGGAGTAAATGCAGTCCATCTTTGGGAGGATGGGTCCAAAATCTCGTTTCATCTACATGGTGGTCAAAGATGTCGAATGATAGTCTTTCTTGTTCTTGCTGATTGCTGGGATGCTGAGTCCAACCTGTAAGGATGGTTATGCTTATTCAACAAGAGCTTCCTCCAGAGGAGGTTGCGTATGACAAGATGCTTAAGACCGTTCATCACTTCTATATTTCTGGAGTGTTGCCAGGTAGAAGAATTTGGGATTGGAGCTCAAATTACTGCTTAAATACTATATTTTTTGCGAAGATCTTAAGTTCAGGAATGAAGGTCAGTTGGTCAACTGTAGTGTGGAAAGAAAGAATTGTTGAAAATCAAATTATTCTTTTGGGAATTTGAAAAAGAGAGATTGCTACGACTGATACATTAGTTTGTCTTACAGAATCACAACTTCAGCTGAGTATTCTGTTGGCGACACGTAAAAGATCAGGTTCACATGTTTCTGTAATGTAGTGTCATTTGGGTACTTTCTTGAGACTATTGCATAGATCTTTAGGCCAGGAGCAGGCCCTGCTTGATTTATTCATCAATTAGAGATTCCTTTTACTGGCTATGTTATTGATTATCTGGATGGCAAGTAAGAAGTGACTTGTTGAGGAGCAGTTTCAACACCTGAGTCAAATCCTTTTTAGAGCATTCGGTCTGCTGCAAGATTGGACTGTGGCTGCCTATGTAGTCAAAGACACAAGACAGGGCCCCCTTCGCCTCGCCTCCAATGACGAAGGCTACCCTCCGCGGCCTCCATGGCTGCCGCAGCATTCTTCTCCTTCTATTGGATGGGGAAGATGCCTCTATTGGGTCCATCGAACACCGGATCTGGTAGTATGGGGTCTTGATAGACTCAATGTGACCATAAGTCACGAGATCTGGTGTCTAATGTCCCTACTACCGGGTCCAGATGGAGGCGCTGGAGGAACCCCCTTGACTCTGCCCGCGGCAGCTTGGTCGCCTAGGCGACGAGGGCTGGAGTGAGGTGATTTTGTCTCGCCTTGCCTTGCCTCATCGCCTAGGCATTGGAGGCAGTCACCTTTAATAACATAGGACTGGCTGCTAATTTGATTGATCAGGAGCTCAACAGCTGTCACTCGGATTTTTCTCTGCTTTCAAGTTTTTTTAGCTAGCTACAATTTCTCTCTCTTGTACTCGGTTTGGTGAGGGGCAACATAAGGTGTTGTCTTTTTCACCTTTTTGTATGTTTTTATAGAGCTTTTTGGGATTGTTTTTGTTTGCTCAATAGGATCTATCTCCTGGTTAGATCATTTTTTTTGAGGAAGGTCCGAAGACCAGATATCTATTAATGCAATACAGAAATAATACAAGAGCTGTTAAAACAATAAGGGGAAGGGGTAAAAAATTCACATTCACCTACTGAGATGGTTGGAGAGCAAAAACAAAAGATTCACCAGTGCTTGACATAGGAGGACATAAGGTTCAAGGTGAACTTCAGATTCTCACAATGCTCCTAAAAAATGCGGTTGTTCCTCATGCACTAGATGGACCACAACATTGCTGGTAGAATCATCTTCCAATGTATAAGGTCTATAGAACAAGGATTCAAACTAGGCCAGCCTTGCAAAAAAGACAAAATATTAGGAGGCTCAACTCATTCAATCCAGCTTGTGAACATAACACTCCACAAGAAGTTTATGATCCCACATTTGATGAAAAGGTGATCTATACTATACTTTCCTCCTTACCACCACAAAAGCCACAATCCTTGGGGATGGTTGGAAACATTTTAAACAAAGGACTCCCAGTAGGAAGCCTGGTCTTGGCAAACTTTCATAAGAAGAAAATCTTAATCTTAATAGGAATAGCTTGCCTCCAGACATCCTGGTGGCATGGAACTTTCACTCCACTCCTACCCTGCCTGCACATGGTAGATTTGATTGAGAATGTTGATTTTTTATCCGGTAACCATACCAATTTGTCCTGTCTTCAAAACACGTGGTTCTCAAAAAGTACAAGTAGATTAGAAACTCATTAATCTCTGCATCTTTGAGATATCTTCTGAATGTTATGCCCCATGTAGAGGTAGCATCCCAATTGTCGCCAGCCTTTACTCCGGGGTCACAGCAAAGGCTGAACAATGAAGGAAATATTTGGGCTAGAGGGGCATGCCCAATCCACAGGTCCTCCCATAAAGATGTTTTCATCCTATCACCTAGAACAATGGAGAAAGTAGAATTAAAAAAAAAGTAGTGGAGGTTCTCTCTAGATGTTAGAAACACTGCTTCTATTCCTAAAATCAGTTATCCACGAACCATTCTCTCCAATATTATACATGGATTGTACTATTCTAGCCCACAAAGCATCTCTATTGTGATTAAGTTTCCATAACCATTTTGTGACAAGTGCAACATTTAACGTCTCAAGGGCAATGAGACCAACTCCTCCTCCATTTGTTGGTCTACACTTGACGAGGTGCAGCCCCTTTTTGTTGTTACTTTTCAAGAAAAATCTGGCTCTTATACTTTTCAATTTATAGCAAATACATTTGGGAACTCTGAGAATAGGAAAAAAAAGTAGAGGGGCATATTTTGCAAAATAATTTTGGACAACAACCATCTACCTCCAAAGGATAACATTCTGCTCTTCCATCATCGTAATTTGCTTTCAAACTTTTGAATCACACCTTGCCAATCCTTGTTGTTAGTTCCTTTATAAGAGAGTGGTAACCCTAGGTATTTGATGGGGAGTGTGGTCTGCAGCATATGGAAGATACTCTGCACTTGTATACGCTGGGCATTATTCAATTGGATCCCTATGAGCTCACATTTATCCTCATTGACCTTGAGCCCTGTGACACACTGTAGCAAAAAGAGAATGATTTTACGGTTGAAACATTTATCTAACTTAGCCGAAGAAAGAGTAATGTCTTCTATAAATTGGAGATTAGTAACTCTCTCCCTGTTCGCACCAACTTCTATGCCATCAATTAGATTGTATTGCTCTGCCTTTTCTCACATAATACTGAGGACCTGACTAAGAAAACAACTGAGGTGGGATGGGGTCTCCTTATCTCAGGCCTCTCGAGGGAGCAAAGAAACCAAAACTCGTACCATTTATGTGAACTAAACCCTTTGCCGTGCTGACACAACACCTGATCCATCTAATCCATTTTTCATTGAAACTTGAAACCCATCAATTACATGATTCTAAACAGGCAAGACCATTTGACCCTGCCATAGGCTTTCTCAAAGTCAACTTTAACGGCCTGTTTGGCATCAATTTTTTTTGGGGATAAACCTGGTTTATCCCCTAAATTTTGGGGATAAACAAGGTTTATCCCCAAGTTATCCTAATACCAAACAGCACCTAAAAGAATGTGCTGTTTTTACCTGTGCTTCTGGTCCTGTAAGCACTCGTGAGCTGTAATAAAGTTGTCCAAAATATCTTCCAGGAACAAAAACTGACTGAAAAGTTGACAGTTTACCAATATACATGTTGAGTCTCATGGTAAGAACCGTAGTAATAATCTTGTAGCTGCAATTTAACAGGCTAGTCGGTTTAAGATTTTTAACATGCTATACATTCTTCGTTTAGGAATGAGCACTAGAGATGTAGAATTCCGCAATTTGATACAGGCCGAATCAGTCTCAAAATCTCTGGGGAGAGCCATATAGTCTTTCTTTATACTATCCCAAAAATGAATAAAGAACCCATCTGAAAATCTATCCGGACTTGGCACTTTATGCATGTCCATTTCTTTAATAGCACATAAGACTTCCTGTTCAGAAAGAACACTACTGACAGAATCGGTTTCATTTGCATCAAGGATCTTTTGCATGTTGAAATTGAGGAGAGGAGACCAATTTCTGTGAAAAGAAGTTTATTAAAGTGCGTGGCATGGTTGCTACACAATTGACATTATTGGCACTCAACCAGTCAACCTATGAATAGTGTTGATATTTTTTCTGAGAGACAAGCATGTGAAAAATCCTAATGTTCTTGTCACCCTTCTTAAGCGTAATTTCTTCAATCTTTGTTTCCACTTGTTTTATTCTTTGTAACACCATTCTTTATACATCTCCTTGACTCTGTTCCACTCCTTCCTTTGGATATCATTGATCTAACCGCTGTCATGGAGATCAATTTTGGAGGTCTGGTCTTCTGTGGCCATTGCTGAGGTATGAAAATTCTCTTCAGCCCAATTCTTTAGGCATTTCTTAATCCATTTTACTTACAAAAGTCCATGCGGCTGAGGCGGAGTCAACCTCGTGTTCATTCCACCACCCTTTGACTAAGTATTTGACATTTAGATCTCTACACCATGCCAACTCAAATATGAAATTCTTGAATTTTCCTCACTTGGTTCTGCCAAAAGTGATGCCCACAGCAGCGTGGTCCGAGACCACCCTAGGGATAAAAGACATTTTTGGGATGCCAAAAACCTCAACCCTAGGCAAGGATAATAAGAATTTATCTATCTTAGATATGGATCTTGAGTTTGACCAAGTAAACTGTAGGCTAGAATTAGGCACCTCAATTATACAACATCTATTAACTCAATCGTTAAAGATAGACATTTCATGAGCCTAATTCTCCATAGCAGATCTTATACCCGGCCCCATAAATGGTTAGATCAGTTATGTTCACTCTAGCTAAGTATATCTTCTTGTTTAAATGAATTGCTCTCGCTGTTGTGGGCAGCTGTCAAAAAGAAGATTCTTGAAGTGTGTTGTATTTAGAAGATATTTTTTTTCCTTTTTCTTCTTATTATCCATTTGCCCCTGATTTATCACTATTATTTTATTTATTGCATTTCTTTTCTACTGGCAGTATAGAAAAGTTTCACACGGTTAAAGTCATAACCAATACTTCTCTATAGAAAGTCATCATTTTTTATTCACTTTGATACTTCTCCTATATTTTACCCATTTACCCTGGAGACCACCAGATGGCTCCCTCTTATTGTATTACTGGTTTGAACATCTACCCTGAAATTTTATGGTTTGTTCCGGACAAATAGGATCAGGGGTAGCAGAAACATCTGAAGGTGGACTCCAAAATTCTGTCAAAAGCAACTTAACTCCACATGAGATGAGGATACAAGCTGCTGCCTCTGCTGCTTCAGTTTATCAGAAGTCATTTGCTCATCCTTCTCCAAAATGGTTTGTGATTTTTTTGTGCCATCTGCTTTGTTTATTGTCTTTTTGTGCTAGTTATCTTGCCTGTTGTCAGTAACAAATATCTAAGATATACTTCTCTTATTTGTTTTAGTTTTTTTTGGTGAAACGATGTCCACAAATTTTGGCTATGTTATGTAGTTACAATATTCATCAACTGTTGATGGTTGTGCTTGCTGATGCTAGGTAGTACTGCATATTATAGCTCATAATCAAATTGAATCAGGTATTCAGAACACTAGTTTGGACCATGCATGGCAACAAGTGGTATTATAGACTATAGTTACTCCTAGGGACCTAGCCAGCGGTTGAGCAGCCATTTGCCTACTGTTGAAACCTCATTTTTGACTCTTTTTGTTTTGAAAAGAAATCTTCGCCGGTTTTGGACTCCTATGGTTAAGAACATAGGTGATACAACCATAGGAGTATTATTATTTGGGCAAGGTATGAATAAGTAGGAACTCAAAAGTGAGCTTTGGAAATCTTCGGGTTGACATAGGGGGTTACCATATCACTTAGAAGACTTGAACTACATTTTATTTTGTTGAGGCTATCTTGGGTTCTTTGAAATTTATTTTGACCTCTCCCCTCTGAACTTTTAGTATTTTGGTGTTAATTACATCCAACAACTACTCAAATATCCTTGATTGAACTTTGGTACCAAGGCTATGCATCCACAAAAATTGGAGACATGTCTCCATGATCTTAGTGGGAATGCCAACTTTAGGCGTTTTTGGATTGCCTTGAATTTTCTTGGGTTTGAGCTATTAATGTTTTAGGTTTCTTTGGATTTGGGTTCTATGATTCCAACTCTGTTTTGGACTTAGTTTTGGTTTTTTCTAAGTTTTCCTGGAAATTTTTATATTTTTTATTTTTTGTCGATTTTCTCGAGAAATTCTCAGATTTTCTGTTTTCCGATGCAGACTTTCAGATTTTGGTTTTCAGATTTTAAGCTCTCTCTTTTTAGTTTCAGGATTTAACGATTTAAAGATTCAGTTTTTATTTCTTGTTTCTTCAGTTTTCTTCTTTTTTGGTTTCTCATCTTTCAACCTGTTTTCTTGTTAACCCATTTTCCTTGAGATTTCAGGATTTCAGATTTTCTATAACTTCTAGATTTTCTGGTATCTGCACTTTCCAGATTTATTGATTTCTCAGCCCTTATAAATTTTTATATTTTCTGATTTTTTTGGATTTTAGTATTTCTGATTTGACGTTTTTCAGCTTTTGCTGTTTTTTAGAGTTTTCAGATTTGAGATTTTGTCAGTTTTCCAGATTTATGGTCCTCATATTTGGCAGATTTTTAGTTTTGCAAATTGATTTTCAGATTCACTGTTTTCCACCGTCATCTTTCAGATTTAAAATCAGTCCTCAATTGGCTGATTTTTATTCTCTTTCGAGTGCTCTTCTTTCCTCTTTATTGTTTGCATTGAGATTTCCCATTTGACATAGCCATTGGCCCATTGCACGAAAACGTCATATTCACATCCCGAATTCGGTACAATTACAAGATAGCAAAGTTTCTTTGGCCTTAATGAGCCTTCTTTTCCTTTTATTGTTTGCATTGAGATTTGTCCATATGACAGCCATTGCACGAAAACATCATATCATTCACATCATGAATATGGTACAATTACAAGATAGTAAAGTTTCTTTGGCCTTAATGAGCCTTGAAAACATGATTTGGACCCATGGCCTAATTTAGAGCTTATTGGCATGGAAATCCATGCACAACTCTTCCTTAACCCGATGGGATGAATTCGGTCGCTTTGGCTAGTTATGAGTTTGTTGGCATGAAATCCATGTATGGCTGTCCGCTAGCTCAAATAGGCCGGATTGTTTTTCTGTTGGCTAACTAGGATCTTATTGGTATGAAGTCCATACACAGCTCTTCATTAGCTCAACGAGTAGATTTCTTTTCCATTGGTTATGCACTTATGTTTAGAGCTTGTCGGCATGAAGTCCATGCCAGGCTCTTTTATAGCTCAATTAGATGAATTCGGCATGAAGTATTTCCTTTGTGGATTGACTCTTGCATGATCGTTTTTTTACAAGGCGTGAAGGGTAAGGGTGTTCATTATTTGGTTTGATTCGATTTAATTTGGTTTGAACAAATGATAATTTTGGTTTGGTTCTTAAGGCTCTTTAAACCAAACCAAACTGATAACGAATAACATGAAGTAGATTAAATATTATTTTAATTTTTATATATTAATACTGTGTATATCTTTTTTCATATGGAAGTAAATTTGTTTCAAGAGATTTTATGATAGAACTAATGAAATGTATAAACATATACAATTATACACTAACTTTTAATAGAATATCGTTTAAAACAAACCAAATGGAATTTACATTGACACATTTGTTGTACCTTAATAAAATATGGTTTGAACCGGACCAAACCAAACCAAACCAAACCAAACCAATTTTTTTTTGGTTTGAGAAAATATCTTGAAAAATCAAACCAAACCAAACTTTGAACACTTCTACTGAAGGGTCACATTCCAGGGGAGAAGAGTCACCTTCTATCAGTGTTTTTATAAGGTGTCAAGAGTCACCTTTCGCTAGCCTCTTTTTTTGTTTTCAAGACATGAAGAGTCACTAGCCTTTTTTTTGGAGGTGTGAAGAGTCGCCTTCTGCTAGCCTCATTAAATTCTTCAAGGTGTGAAGAGTCACCTTCTGCTAGCATTGTTTGTGTGTTGTGTGTTTTAGATTTTTTTTTGTTTTATTTTGGGCCATTTGAGGCCATTTGTCAGGCTGTAGGGCCTACTTTTCTCCTTCAGTTTGGGGCCTGAGATGGGCCTGAATGGGCTTGTGCAAGGCTGGCTCTTCTTTCTTCTGATGAGGCTGGGCCTGTTAATGCTCGTGTGCCTGACATCCTATCCCAAGTGGGATATCTTCAGTTCCTGCTTGATATCCCTTGGCGTAGGGGCCACTTGGACCTGGCTTGCAGGTGCTCTCGGGCCTGATGTGGAGTGAGACTGGGGGCTGTTTTGAGGTGTTTACATGGTCTGTCCAGGGTCAGTTCTGGAGGGGTAGTCCTGACTCTATTTGGGCCTGCAAACATGGAATTTGCTCTTTTCTTGTTCTTGGGTCCAGAATGTTATCCAAAATGAATTTGGATTCCAAAATGTTTCTTGGAACTAGAATCCAAACTTGAGTAGGACCTCTGAAATCTGTTTTGACTCCGGCCTGGAATCTGAATTTGAGTAGGATTCTAGATCCAAAATTTGAGTATGATTCGGATATCCGACTTCAAGCAGAACTTGCTCCCACTTCAAGTTGGATCTGGACATTCAATTTCAAGTAAGATTCGGACTTTGAGTTTGAATAGCATTTGGGCATCCAAATTTGAGTGGGACTCAGACATCTAATTTCAAGTAGAATTTGGACATTTGAGTTTGAGTAGAATTTGGACATTTGACTTTGAGTAAGATTTGGACATCCGATTGCAAGTATGATTTGGACATCCAAGTTTGAGTAGGATTTGGACATCTGACCTCAACTTGAATTTGGATGTCAGAATTTGAGTTGGATTCAAACATTTCCAAATTTATTCATGTGCCAACACCTACTTAGAGAAATGAGAGTATGTGACATCAATTAAATTTTTTTCTACAATTGATGCTTTTTAGAAAGTTGATGGTACTAATATTATAATTATATATATGAAAATAGAAGGGGGTATATAAGCATAGTCATTTCTTCCCACAAAAGAAAGCACCCCCATAAGACAACTTCAAGAAATAATTTGGCAGAAGATTTCTAATGAAGTAAATTTTCTGTCCTTTTTTCAAAGGAAGAAATGAAGAATGTGATTTGGGGTTGATCAGAATGAACTCCAAGGCTGATAAGTTTTCCATGTGCTATAGCAGTTACAGGAGCTGATTAAAGAGAATTGCCAATGTAGTCAGGTGGTTTGAGGAAAAGCCAAGTGCCATGAATTATTTCTAACTACCGAGGATGCTGTCAACTTAAAGAACCTCAGAACTATTAGCTTACTGAACTGTGCTGGGCCGTTGGCTTCTCTTACATCTTAGCCCCAAGAGCAGGTGCTTGTGTCAGGGAAGAAATTCTTAAAAAGAACATGTGCCTCACAAGTTTATGATTCCCTTGCCGAATAGCTATGAAGCCTGGAAGTTTCTTCTCATTCATTATTGAAAGTACGGCAGATGGAAGACAGGCTTTAACAAAATGCTTACTCTATCAAGTTATCTTATTCAGTTTCTGTACTGATTAAACCAACTGAGGTGCTGATCACTGTTTCGTTATGCATATGCTTAGTCAAGTCAGCCACTGTCAGTTTGGGCCAAGTCCCTTGTTTTAAAACTGTTACTGGAATTTCTTCTCCAACTCTTACCAAGTTCAAGTAGAATTAGTTGGGCTGCATCATGATTATTATGATTATTACGAGGGTGATTGGGTTCAAACAAGAGGTGAGTGTAGAGCTGTTAGGTGATTTCTGGATATACCATTTCACTGAATGCAGTCTTCTGGCTACCATGGTAGCTCCTGCATTCTGGGGCAAGGGGACCCATCTCTCCTTTGCGTGTCATTTTATGACAGGTGCTATGACGCGGAAAATATGTTGGACTGTGGGCTTATCGAATTTATTGCTGTTTAAGGTCAGCTGGACAAGGTTACTCATGTCTAATTTGCTGACGACATAATCCTATTCTCATCGAAGGAAGATAAAGTTTTGAACCATAAAATTCCGATTAATGGCGTCAGCAACCAGTCTGAAGGTTATCTATGATAAGTCTGATCTGACTGGAGTGCAGATGAATCAACATTCTTACCTGGTGATTATAACTTTGGATTTCTTTGTCTCATTTGAGAAGGTTGCTGATTGGACCGATCTTGCGATGAATATAACTCTGTCTGCAAGTGGATGGTGGGTTTCTTTAAGACAGTTCAATTTCTCTACGTATTATTTTTCAATTTTAATTATGTTAGCTGGTGTTGATAACAGGACCAAGTCCGTCAGGTTATTTTCTGTAATGGAGGTATCAACAGAACATGTTCACATTCCATTGCCTGGAAAAACGTTTGTGGAAGTACTGCCCATGGCAGGATAGAATCGATAGATCAGATGATTCAGATCGGCATGGATTGGCTGATCTGATGCTTTTGTCTTAGGCTATCCGATCTTATACCATTCCCTAACTTACATTCTCTAGTGGATGGGTAAGATCTGAGGGGTTCCAACCAAGGATTGCTACATCTGATCTCTGCTTCATCTCAGGAGGGTGAAAGAGAAGATCCTGCGAGTATCTCAGGAATATCTCGGAAGATTGGTTCTCAGACTAGATTTATGTAAGATATATTTTTCGTAAAATATAAGTAAAAAACTAAAAATAGGCCCAAATATAGATTTTAGGTCGGATTCTGATTGATCCAAGGATTCTCATCTTTCATCTCGGTTTTATCTTGAAATGATTGGAGAGAAGATATCTTTTTGAGTTCTCTAGAAAAACTCGAGAGATTGAATCTTAAGATCCTAGTGTAAAATGACATAATAATCTCTTCAATAGGGATGAGACTTGAGAACCAAGACAAGACAAATTGACTGGAGAAATTAAGATAGATCTAAGTCCACTCCAATGTAAAAACTATAAGAGTAACATTTCTCACTTACTTTTGATTCAACTTCACATCTGTTCTGCTAAGTTCTTGAAAACCGTTGTATTACAGATAAAGTACTCTTCATGACTTTTTAATCATTGCATACTTGGCCTTCATATTACATCTGGGGGTTCATAAACTATCCTTAATCCCATATGATATAAGAACACACATTTATGCATCAACCAATGGTCAAATTAAATGTTGCGAGATTTACCTACTGTCTATTCTTAATGGTGTAGTGTCTTGTCCCATTGGTATCTATTATCTTTCACCACTTTTTGTAACATTTACGATGTTTCTCTTTTAGTTTCAACTTTGCTTCACCCATTGCATCATACATGATGCGGGACGAGGTGGGACGGACCGGCGACGTGGCGCTGCAGCAGATCGTCGGGAAGTTCAAAAGACCTAAAAGTGTAGGAAATAAACAAAATCGGACTTAAACCGGTAAAAATGGGCCTAAAATATGTCGAACCATGCCCAAACTGCTCAAAACGGGCCCGAACCCGACCCCAAAATGGCTTGAACCGGCCTGAACCGGCCCAAAATAGGGTGAACAGGCCGGTTTAAGGCCTGAACCGGCCTCTGGAGTGTCAAACCGGGCCGAACCGGCCCCGAACCGGCCTGGAGGCGAACTGGTGCCGGCTCAAGCCGATCGGGCGAGGCGAGCGGGCGGCGGTTCGTGCGAACCGCGACTTAACGGGGGGGGGTCGTGGCACTCCGAGGTTGGCCACAGGGGCGGGAGACGCAGCTGGCTCGCCGGCTGCCGCGTACCCCCATGGGGGGGGCACCGTCGTCGACCCCGCGGGGGCGAGGGCTCCCGCGGGCTTCGTCTGTGTCGATGGCTGCGGCGGAGCCGTAGGCGGGAGGAGGGGAGCCGATCGGGCGCCGTCGCTGTTGCCGGAGAAGGCAAAAGAGGGGGGCACCGGAGGGGTGTCGTTGCCGTCAGACGCCGTCGCGGGAGGAGGGCCAAGTGCCGGAGGCACTTGGTGGCACCGGAGGCGCGCGGAAGGGGAGGAGGTCAAGCCGACGGAACTGGGACCGTCGACGGTCTACACAGGCCGACGTCTCCACCGGGGCAAGGGGAAGACGTCCGGAGGAGCACCTGAGGTCGTCGGAAGGGGAAAGGAGCCGTCGGCCATCGGAGCCCTAGCCAGGCGGTGCGCACAAACGAGGCAGCCGGCGTGGCTCTTCTTCCTCTTCCTTCTTCTCCGTCTGATAGGAGTCCGAGAGGGGACTTCCAGCACCAGGATGGTTGGGTGGAGGTACTCCGGGGATCGTCGGAGGTGGGATGGACGGGGTGGAGGTACTCGATGTCGTCGGAGACGTCGAAACGGACGGAGACGGAGGTGAATGGTGTCGATAGGGTTCAAACTCGAACCGGTGAAGTGGGAAAGGGGAAGGAATGGCTCGGAGGCCGCTGGACGGAGGAGAAGGAGAAGACGCTCTCGCCGGAGGGTCGCGAAGGAGACCGGTCCTCATCGGGGGTGGAGCTGGACGACCTACATCGAGGAGGGGGTGAAGGAGAACGGGGCAGTGCCCCTGCATAAGGGGCAGACCCTTAGGGTTCCAAAAATTTCAACTAAAACTCTATCTCTCATTCCAACAAGTGTGCCCTCTTAAATAGAGGAGTCTATTACAAATAAGACACCCTAAATGACTATTTACATACATGTCCTCTTGAGGGCTGAAATAAAAAGAAAAGACCATAAATAAAACTCAAATATTTACAAACATGTCCAAATGGACGTAAATACAAATAAACCCTAAAATGAACCAGATCGGGTCCCCATCAATACAAGTATCTCGTTTGGTTTTTTCTCATCTGAATACACTAATCTCCACACATTTGCAGGTGGCTCAATAATGGACAAGTAATAAACAATTCTCTTCCAAAAATGTTTGTCTATTATTAGACGTTCTATATGTGCAAGGATATCTAACTAATCCATCTTGTTGGACATGTCAGCCATAACAAATGTACTTTTCCGATGCTATAAAATGGATAAGTGCATGTTTATATCAGTGCAAGCTCTCCAAGACAATGAAATGTGTGACAAATCTAGTCAGCTCAGGTTTGATCAGATCATGTCCTTCGGTATGAGCTCTCATGATATACAATAAACGAGGATGTGAATAGTGAAAGATGTGATCAGTTATGCCTAGTTTACAAGTGTAGAAATTGAAACCTCCTTGCCTATGCTTTCCAACATTTGATCGATGGAGTGTGCTGCACATTGAACCCAAAAGAGGTGTGGCCTCTTTTCCTTTAACTTTCTCTATATTGCCTTGTATGAGGGTTCATTATCTGTCACAAGTTGAATAATATTTTTCTCTATAATTTTTTTTTACAATGTCATCTATAAATGAAAGGATGCAGCCAACATTCTTTATCTGACAAGAAGCATCAACGAATTTTAGAAATGTTATGTCATCTGAACAATAAACAGGAAAATTAATTATTGACCTCTTTGTGATGCTTGTCCACTCATCACACATCATTGTGCATTCCCTCTTCTACCTCTTTGTCTAGGCTAGCAATGTAAATATATTGGCTCGTTGGAACTTGTAATCCCGGTCCAACCTTCTTAATTGTATCTACCATGGTCTAAAAATAAGGGTTAGTGGTGGCATATGCTGGAACACCTGTATTTAACACATAAATAATTGTTATTGACTCACTTAAGAAAAATAAATGATACATAGACCTAAGAAATGCAATGACAATGACATTGTTATTTACATATAAAAATTACTTATAAATTTACTTTACCATTCTATTTGAAGTTGAAGTGGTTGCCTTGACTCCTTTAAATAGTTGCCTTATTGTTCTTTGCGAGCTATTCTGTCTTCTGAACACGTGATAATCCTCACTAGATCTGGGTCGTGTCGAAGTTGATTGACGAAAACCTCCATCACCTACTCTCACATTCTCAATGGGTGTGGGTCGGGTCGAGTGGGATCGACTATTTTTTGGCTTTCCGACTTTTGAGCCTCTTCCTTTTTCTCATCTTCTCTTTGAGATTGTTTGCTTGCATGAGTTTTTCTTCTCAGGTTTTTATTTTCATTAGACTTGGTTGATGTCTCAACCTCGTAAGTTTGTCTTTTCTTCTTGTCCTTTTGGCTAGGCCTGCCTGCCATCTCTTCTTCCTAACAGCTCTTTATGCAACTCTTTTCTTTATTAAATGCAAATTTTCTTTGTGAGGTATGCCCTTATAGATTTATGATTCTTCTTAAACACGTTGTCACATTTCTTGATATTTCCGGTCACCCCACCAATGTGTCGTTTTAAGCGGAAAATTCCTCCATTCATTTGTTTATCGCACCACTTACATTGTATCATTTTCTTATCAAAATTCTCCAAGAAGCCGTGTTTCCACCCGATATCACGAGTAGCATCACTGCCTCCTTGCTCGACTAGTGCTCCTTAGCTTTGATCTACATCATTAAGATGTCAAAAAATTAAGATGTTAACTTAACCACTTATTAAATAGGGTTAAAAAGGGAGATCACAAGAACTACCTCAACCATGAATCACGGAGTCGGCCGATTCCTAGATCGGATTAGCCATTGCTGATCCGATTCTTGGCCGAAGGACCGATTCGGAAAAAAGTTCCGGCAGAATCGGTCCAGATTGGCCGGATTGGTTGGAATCGGATCGGCTGGGATCGGATAGGAATCAAAATCGGAAATCGAATATTGTTTTTTTTGCTTATTGATTCTAGATCGGCCAGAATCGGTCTGATCTGGTCTGATCCGATCCGATCCAAATCGGATCGATTCCCACAAATCTTGATTTTGATCCTACGATCCTTGACCTCAACTGTTGGGAAGTAGTCCCCTAAGGGGCTACTTAAGCCCAAATAGTCACTGAATGATGTCTATGAGTTGAGGAAATGGGGGCAAGGTGGGAGGGGGCCCAAGGGGGAGGGAGTAGGAGTAGGAGGAACTGCTTAATTGCTGGTTGAAGGAGCTTGATCGCTGGGGGTCGTAAGGAATCAATGGAGGTTCCGGTAGAGAATCGTTCGGACCATAGAGAATCGATGGAGGATTGCTTGAATTGCTGATATCGTGGAAAATCAATGAAAGATCATTGGATCAATGTAGAATTGCCGTTGGAATGTTGGAATTGCTGGAGAATCACAACTTGAACATCGGGATTGCCACTGTTTTCGGAGCCTTGCGGGGAGAATGTGGGAATCAGCTTATCCTCCCTTTATCTGCTTGATATTGGGTCCGTATTGGACCCGAAATCAATCCCCAATCTGAGACTTAAGTCCTCCCAGTGGGATTGGCAAAATTAACCAATTTTGATTCAATTCATGTGAATTGATCTTGACTGATTTTACCAATCCATATTGATTTCACCAGGATTTGATTCTAGATTGGTCTTCCAGGCAGTAATCGGATCGGATAGGCCTATCTGATTCTGGAGTTTACTAATTCTGATATGATTCGACTGATTCTATAATCTATGGTGGGGAGCTAAGGTTCCATTTCAAGAGATTTCATCATTTCCTTGTGTCTTGATACATGGTTTAGAGCTTTTAAAGACGCTCTTATTTACACAGAGATCTTCCAAAAAGCCTACTACCGACACCCTTAGCTTTTTGAAAATTAGTCTGGTGGAAGCTTGGACCCCCAATAATTTGCATATATGCCTAATGCTCTTTACTGTCTTGGAGAATCCCCAAATGTAATAAAAAGGGAAATGCTTTAGAAAAAATCTATACAACTTGGTCTTGTCCACGTTGTCAGTACTTGGTCCACCTGACCACGGTTTGCCGTCTCGGACCTCGGCTTCGTCTCGGGGGGTGGAAGAGAAGAGATCTCGGAGAGATCTCGGGAAAATCTCGGGAGATCGGATCTCGGATTCTCGGATTCTCAGATCAAAATGTATATATGTAATATGTATAAAATGACAAACATAACATAATATGTTATAAAGATGGGAGTACATCAATGAATTCACATACATTACATGAAAATAAATTACACAACATTTTTGCACACTAATTGTGTGAATGAACTAGTTTATCATTCTAATATATACTTTGCAATGTGCACCCGTGTACCTAGTTGACATTTAAAAGTATATAATAAATTTTATAGTTTAAACTTTATTTTTAACATTGTATAATATTAAATATATTCATAAAATAAAATACATGTATTATTTTAGTTACTTATAAACGTTATATTGTGTTTTTTTAATGGGAATTTATTATTAAACTTAGATTTACTTAAAATTATATATATATGTCTGGTAATTATATTTTATATAAAGAACTTATGTTGTATATGTATATGATACAAAGTATTATATATCAATAAATATTAATGTTGGAATATATTACATAGATTTTAATATTTATTTTTTAATTTTACGTAAGTTTTTATCTTACTTACAAATATTATAAATATTTAATAAATGCTTAATCAATGTTATTAAAACAAATATTAAAATACTTTAATATTTAATAATTTTAAATATATTTTAATTTTATGTAATTTTTTGTGATCACTGTTATGATCTTTTTTAACATTGGTACATAACTAAGTTTTTTTTTTTGGAATCAAATACATAGTTAACGGTAAGTTAACGTTAATTGTAAAAAAAAAAACTTAAATAATATAACTTACCTCGTCGTGACTCGCGACGGCGGTGCGCCTGTTCGTCCCGTCCCGATCGAGGCGTCACCCGGGGCCGCGGCGGAGGGGGACGAAGCCTCGGCTCTTCCTGAGGTCGCCGCCGCTGTCACAGCCGCCGCCGGAGGTCGCCGCCGCTGTCACAGCTGTCGTCGGAGGTCGCCGCCACTGTTCGATGCCGCCGTGACAGCCGGAGAGCGGAGACGCTGCCGCCGTGACTGCCGGAGAGTGGAGATGAGGGAGAGGTCGTCGAAGCCCTCCGTTGACAGCGCCTTGGTACGTCTCCGTTGCCCTCCTATGGCTGCCTTCGGGGTCTAGCAAGTGGTGAGGGCCGAGGGGTTTTAAACACCACCGTAACATACCTTGCTTGGTGTGTGCGGTGTGAAGGTCCGGCGCTTTGTTCCTTCCCGCCGGCCTCCACAAGGCATCCTCTGCCCTTTGAACACCCGCGAGATGGATTGCTTCAGCTTCGGGTGTCTCGGATCTCGCCATCCCCGCGAGACCGAGATTCTCGCGAGATCTCGCGAGAATCTCGCGAGACGACGAACCATGCACCTGACCCATCGAACCTAGTTAGGCCAGTTGTGGCTCATTCTCTTAACCAGGAAGTGGACGGTTGCATGTTGGCCCATCCTCTTCCTCATAATGGGTCCATCCAAACGATGGGAGCATTGGTGCTCGTGCTGTGGTGTGGGTCCCAGGTGATGCCATGGAGTTGGCCAGAACCGCCACTGGTGGTGGTTTAGTGGTGGGGTAGTGGAGCTGGGTGGGTGGAAGGATGGCAGCTTGGGGGCTCAGTCACCCCGTAGACAGGGCTGGAAGCCAAAGGGATTGGCAGTGGTGCTGGGATGAGTATACCTGGCAGGGTGGAGCATGTGTGGTGCCTGAGAGGCTGAGCCAGTGTACGCGGGTGGCGGGGTGGATGGTATGTTGTTAGTGGCATTCGCAGGAACTTGATTGTGGGATGACTTAGCTATAAGTAGAGCGTGGCTATTATTGGACTTACACAGCTGGAAGTGCTGTTTGGGTGGAGAGAGGGAAGCAAAGCAAAGCCACAGGAGTTTGGCAAGACATCCATGGTGCAGTTGGTGGAGAGGGAAGATAAGGGGGGTGATTGGCGAAGGAAGGGGGAGTGGTACTTGGGCACTGCAGGTGTGAGGAGAGCATGACTAGGCAAAGGTGACTACAACAAGGATTGCCATCTCGGATCTCGGCTTCTTCTCGGGGCAGTGAAAGAGAAGAGATCTCGGAGAGATCTCGGAAAAATCTCGGGAGATCGGATCTCAGATTTTCGGATCAAAATGTATATATGTGTGAAACATAACATAATATCTTATAAATATATGAGTACATCAATGAATTTACATAAAAATATATAACAGGTTTTATACATCAACTATGTGAATGAAAAATTACAAAGCACTTTTAATACTAAAAAGATGATTTTTGTGATTCTAAAAGATTTAAACTTGTATATAATCTTATTTAAATACTAATATGATATTAAACTTGTAACACATTTTTATGTGATAGTATAAGTGATAGTGAAATATATTAAATATGTTTACACTATTATAAACGGGGCGCTAAGTTGTCGCGGATCTCGGCGATCTCGTATCTCGGCCACTTGGCGAGATCGAGATTCTCGCGAGATCTCGGCGAGATGGAAAACCATGGACTACAACATGTCAACAACCACAGCCTTCACTTGAGCTGATCCATAAACTGGCTAGGGAGGGTGCCAGAGGCCGTGGCTATGTGAATGAAGATGCCATGGAAAGTAGGTGATGACACAATGGGGAAGGCAAATGGAGATAAGGGTAAGTTTGGAGATTTTGAGATGACTGTGCAAGTGTGAATGGTGATGCAATGACTAGTGCATCTTGGATGTTTCTTTGTGGAGTTGATGAGTGCATGAGCCAGGAGCCAGTGTTTTCAAGGCAACGCCTAGGCGACAAGTGCCTTAAATAACTATTATATATATATTAATAATAAATAATGCTAATTAAGTGTCAATATCACATACTTAAGTTGTTTTAGAGTAAAAACAAGTAGTTTTAATAGTTAATTTGACTATAAATTAACATTTTGATAAAATAATAGTTAGGCTTAAATGATTTCTTAAGTGTTTTCTAATAGATGATATAATTTAAATAGTAAAAGTAACTAATGTGTCAAGTTATTTAGTGTATGTAACTATGCACTTCTCACATTATTAATTGATTTGCATGGTGTCAAAGTTATTTACATCATTTTTTACATATATCTCTGCTATTTTATCCATTTTACTATATAAAGCAAGGCGTCGCCTAATGCCTCGTCTTATCGCCAAGGCACTAAGGCGCCAAGGCGGTACTATGCCGCCTTGATCGCCTTGGCCGCCTTGACAACTATGCCAGGAGCTATTGGGAAGTTTCAGGACTGTTGTGTCAGGGGTTGCCAGATAGGTGCGTGAAGAAGGTGAGACATGGTGATGGAGCTTTCTGCAGGTGGCTGCAGCATGCACAATCACCGGAGCAGGGAATGACAAATGATGAGACTACCAAACCAAGAGAGAACGAAGGGGGAGGAAGAGGTGAGGATGAAGGCCTCCATGACCAAGGTGCGGGGGAGAGAGAGGATGCGGCGCAGCAGCTCCTAGGAAAGCTTAGGATTTTATATTCTAAAATTTTTTATTCATTGTTGCCTTGTGGTACATTGATGGGGTTTTTAAAGAGACCCTACTTTTACACTTAGTCTCTCCTAGGGGTGTAAACGAAATCCGATATTTTGATATTCTGATTTGATTTCGATAAAAATAAATGGGTTTAGAACTTGTTTTTGTATCCTATAAGCTATTGGAATTGGAATTAGATATTCCAGTAGCTTATCGGAATCAGAATCAATTGATTTCATTTCTATTAATCCGATTTTGATAGAAAATAATTATATATAAATAAAATTAAATAAAATGAAGTTAAATAAATTATAAAATATAATATACAAATTGATAAAAATAATTTTTTAAGAAAATCATATCAAATTTTAGTAACTATATGTAAATTATTGACTCATTTTTAAATAAAAATTAATAGTTAATATGTATTTTGGAATTTATTGGATTCAGTTCCGATTCCAATAACGGAATCGGAATCGGATCGAAATCGGAACATAGTGATTCCGAAATTATCGGAATCGGAACCCCTTAACCCTTATCGGAATCGAATTCTAGTGATTCCGCTACTGAATCTGACCCGTTTATAGCCCTAGACTCTCTCTCCTGAATAATCAAACAAAAGATTGCTTCTAGACTTTTCACAAAAGTCTCTTCTATACATCCTAACTATAAAATTTGCCTTGATGGCCTTAGGCCTAGAAAATATCTGTAAATATGGGAAGATGCGCTAATAAAAATTCTAAAACTAATAAATCATTCTAAGTCCAATATTGATGTTCATCAAGCTTGTCCGGTAGTGACCAAGGATCGTGGAATCGGAATCGGCCGGAACAGAATCGATCCAGGAATCAGCCTGGATCGATTTCTTTTTGATTTTTTTCAACAAAAAAATCAAAAAAATCAGAAAAAATTCTTAAAAATAGGAAATGAGTTAGAAAAAATTCTAAAAATAAGATTAGCATTCATCCATAGGACCACATCGAGTAATTACTAATGAACATGAAATGAAATTAAGTACATATTCCATTGATTCAAAAACCAATTAATTGATACATCATGAAAATATAAAAAATAGGAATTTACATGATAGCAATCTAATACCAATATCTAGGATATGGATATTGGTCTTCCTCCTCTTCCTGCTGCTGTCGACGCTCCTGAGTTGTGCTCAGTCTTGTATATTGTCCGGGACCATATCCATATAATGCCGATGCCATGCTATCAAGGTCGTAGGGATCGAACTGCGGGACGATCGGAACGTAAGCAGACTCTGGTGGAGCTAGTGGTGGTGGTGGAGGAATCCACTGCTGGTGAGCCTCGCCAAATGTTGGATATTGTGGCTCTATAAAATGTTGCTGTGGTGTTTGCTCATCCAGCGTGTAATACGGCTTTGGATGTCGTGAATCAGGTGACTGGGCTGCTGCTGATGGCTGCGTCGCTGGTATGCACTCCTTGTCATCATCAACTGAGGAGTGAGAAGGAGCCTGCATGCTGTCATCTGGGCTCACAGGACGCCTGACCTCCAACTTCCTTCTCTTCACCTCTTCAGCCATCTTTGAAGTACCAGAACCCAAAGATTTTATTAGCTTTGCAAATCTGCCCAGTTTTCGTGTCGTCACTTTTGTTTTCGTTTTCCCTGGACTACGAATGGGTTGGGTAGCGGCGGCTGGGACTGGAGCTGAGGCTAAAGCTAGAGGTGGCTGCTCCATAGCTGCTGGGGTAGAAGAAGGCCCTGTCTGAGCCTGAGAAGTAGGTGGAGGTGGAGCTGGAGCATCCTCCTCGGCTTCAACACCATCCAACTCATCTTCAGCCCATGCACGGTCATCGGGATCAAACTCAGCTGGATGATCCTTAGCTGCCCTCTCTTCTATCCAAGAGGCAAGTGCATGCTCTTCTTGGAATATTTGATCCATGTCCACCTCCTCAGGTGGTGGTGTGGCGGAGGTATGTCTCTGCTCGTATGGACCACCTGCGAACCGTGCAAATCGCTTCTCACTGATCTTCTGTCGATCCTTGATATTCTTGATGCGCAGCCTCATATTGCAATGACAGAAGACCAGCTTCTCCAGCCGGTCTGAGGTCAACCTGTTCCTCCTTTTTATATGTATCAGGTTAAATGTACTCCAGTTCCTCTTACAATGAGAGGAACTGGTGCTCTGGCTGAGTATCCTATTACTGATGATAGTAAGTGGATTCCATCCACTCTTGGTATTCACTTGAACCCACCACTCAGCTGCAAAAAAAGAAAATAAAAGGTAAACAATTAGCCCATCATCTTTAATAATTTATATGAAAATAAAATAAAATCTTCATCATAAATTAATATACCAGGTGACACTTTGTCGCACGAATATCTTAGATCAGAATCTGAGTATACGCTGACCCTCATCTTATATTTCTGCATCTGAATTTTTTTTAAAAAATAATCATTAGTTGTCTAATAATTAGTTACTCCTAAGTATTGAATAAACTCCAACTTACTTCTATCTCAGTCTCTATCCCTTCCTGCTGATATCGACAGACACTGAATAACAACTAGTGTACCCCGTATCACCTCGTTGTCGTTCACCACCTGTCCTTAATATTGGATGCGGGGGTTCAAAAAATATTCTGCAAGAATTTAATAGTTAACATTATGAATAAGACAATACTTGAATAAACTTAAAGTAGGTAAGTACAAATATTTTTTTAACCTACTAACATGTAGCATGCACATCGTGGTGCAAAGTCTTGTCCCATCGGTCATCTATAATCTTCCACCACTTTTTGTAACCTCTGGGATTTTTCTCTTTTATTTTCAACTTTGCCCGATCTATGGCATCGTATAGCGTGTCCATCTGGTTCTTGTCATCCGAGTCAACCAACCTCAAGATAACTACCAGTGGCTCTATGATTGCCAAGTAGTAAGCAATCATCTTCTAAAATCTCTTGTCAGTGATCTGTTTCTCAGACCTGACAAGAATTTCCAGTTGATCTTTCTTGTTGTGCAAGTGGTCCACCATATAGTTATAATACTCTTGGGACTGCGTGAACCTAGCCAATGCATGGCTGTACCGGTGTAAACTCTCCAATGCAATGAAATTCGTGGCGAAACGAGTCAGACCAGGCCTAACAAGATCATGCCTTGCTGTGTAGTAGACGGGGATGCGAATAAATAAATGACGTGATCGTCTACGCCTGCCTGACAAGGGTGGATACACTCTCTTCTTTGCCTATATCCTCTAATATGAGATCAATAGAATGTGCCGCACAGGGCACCCATAACATGTGCTTCCTCTTCTCCATCAGTTTTTTCCCAGCCGCCTTATATGAAGGTTCGTTGTCAGTGACAACCTGAACCACATTATCCATCTCGATCTCCTCCACCACCGCATCCATCAAAGAAAAAATGAAGTCGGTATTTTTAATCTTCCCAGAAGCGTCTACCGACTTCAAGAACATGGTCCCCCCAGAACAATACACCAAGAAGTTTAGCATACTCCTCTTGGTGATAGCTGTCCACCCGTCGCACATAATTGCAACTCCTCTCCTTCCACACCAATTTGAATCCATCCATCCACTCCTTCAACTCCTGGACCTCCTCATCCAGCCCAGCGCCATATATATGCTTGCTGCCCGGGACTTGCAGACCCGGTCCAGCCTCACCCACGGCATCCACCATCGTCTGGAAGTAAGGGCCGGTGGCTACATGTGCTGGGATGCCTACATCAAGTTAAAAAAAATTAGATCAGGTAAAAATTAAGCTTAAGTAAATAAAACACACATAAATGCCATTTTAAAAGTGATACCTGTATGTAAAAACCACTTCACAATGTGGCGAACGGCTCTCTTTGCAGTCGTTTCTGTTGCCTTCACTCCTTTCATAGCTTGTTTAATCCCCATCTGCCCAGCACTCTGTTTCCTAAATAAGTACTCATCACTCAGCATAAACCGAGTACTGGCAGAATGGCGGTGTGGCTCCTGTCTCCATCCCTCCGTCTCCCGGGTAGGGCGAGCCGATGCTGATCGGCCAAGAGTTGGGTCAGTTCTGGATCTTGACTCTCTTACTCCTCTCCTCCTGTCCTCGTTCTCGGCAAATGCACGCTTGATAGCGTGCCTAGCATGTCTAAGCTCGGAGTCTGTGGACTCCTCCTCGCTCTCTGGCTCCGACTCGGCTGGTGCCTTCCCCTTGTCTTTCTCTTTCCAGGTAGGCAAATCTCGGTCCCTCCTCATTTGGAGTAGCTCGTCATGCAACTCCTCCATTTGCTCAATCCTAACAGCTCGTTGAGAGGCTCTTCCTGTCATGTAGCCTCTCATCTCTTCACTCTTCTCCCTCAGCACCTTATCACATTTTTTTACATTTCCACTTGTTCCGGCAATATGTTGTTTCAGCCGGAACACTTCCCCGTTCATCTCCTTCCCACACCATTTGCATTGCACTCTCTTTCTGACCGGGTCTACCATATGCCTATATTCCCAACCCACGTCAGAAGGATGTGCTGGTGCTGCATCACCTTGATCGACCATTGTTTAGACCTGCAAAAATTGTAAAGAGCGCATAAAAAATATTAGGCAACATAAAAATTGCTTTAGGCGCTGTTCGGGAAGCAGACAACCTATCAAACACACTATTCGGTGTGTTTAAAAGGTTACGTATTTGCCGGAAATGGTCGTAAATCAATGTACGGGTATCCGGAATTTTTCCTGTACAAAGAACATCCAATCGATGTTCTTACAACTTGAATGGAGTTGTTCGATCAAAAATCACCGAATTTAACCATGCTCGGAGTCGTCAGAAACGCGTAAAAATAGGCGTACGAGATATCCGGAATTTTTCCCGTGCAAAGAACATCCAATCAAATAGTTTAGAACTTAAACGAACTTGTTCGGTTGGAAATCACTGAGTTTAACGACGCTCGGAGTCGTCGGAAATGCGTAAGAATGGATGTACGAAGTTTTCGGCGAAGAAATCTTACCAATAACCTTCTAAGGATCGAAGAAGAGGTTGAATCGAGGCCGATCGGAGCCTAGATCGGCGGAATCCCTTGAAGAATTAGCTTGGAATCGCCGTTGGAATCGCCGGAATCGCTGGAATCGCACCAAAATCGGCGCACACAGCTGGGATCGACATCGGAATCGTCGGAATCCTCAATTTCGAGGTTGAAATCACCTTGGAATCGCCGCTGGATTGCTCACCGCCGTCCCGGATCGTCGGAATCGACCGCGGCAGCCGATTCCCGGTCCAGAATCATACCGGGAATCGAACCGGACCGGCTAGACCGGTCTTCTGTGGAATCGGTTGGGATCGACCGCTCGGATTGATTCGGACCGATTCCGACCGATTCCACGGAATTTCTGCTGGAATCGGTCCTTCCACATCCACTGATCCGATTCCGGAATCGGCCGATTCCGATCCGATTCCGGCGATTCTGCAATCCATGGGAGTGACACATCTCATGTTGATTGTCTGTACATGTCCAATCCCGAATGCATCAAAAAGTTCTTTGAAGCTACTTGTGGCATAGTTTGGTTTGGTTTTAGAGGTGAGCGTTTCTGATGGCAGCATGGTTAGATACTCAGAACTTAGTCATCTTGTCAAATTCTTCCCAGTTCTGACTTATTTTTACCGTTAGCTGCTCTTTTTTGAGGAGCATTTTGTGTCGTTTGCTTTTTCTTTGTTGTCATGTTGTGCCGAAAGATATGAACTTGGATATCGTACAGCAAAACTTTCCATTATATCTTGATTCGAAGATCTCCAATATGAAGCCTCTTTCTGCAATGAGGTGATAGTTGTCCCCATAGGACAGGGTGCTTCTGTCCTTCACAAACAATTATAGAAGAACAATCATGTAATCTTGCTTCTTATTCATCCCTTCTGTGAAATTCTCACAGTTGGATTTCTAAACCTGTATAGAATTTTATACTTTATTGATGAAGATAAATACTTGAACTATTTCTTTTTATTGACTGACTTTTGTTGTAATCATATCTTCTCTTGTTCCGTCTTTTCCTATTTTTTCATCAATACATCGGTTATGATAGTCGGGTGACGTTATTGATTTTGCTCTTGGTTGAATCTGGTTGCTCAGATTTGCATTATTTTTTCTCGTATTAACTTGTTATCTTTCCATGCAGTTGTCATGGCCTTGATTATTTTTGTTTTCCTTGTCAATGATTTGCTCATTTTTGTTTTCTTTGCCTTCGAAAGGTATGTTGTGTGGGGAGCAGCATCATTTGCAATAAAATGATAAACCATTCACAATAGTTTGAAAACAATTTTATTCATTGTTGTTGCAGGGTATTGTCAAACTTTTCTTTGTCAATGGGTGTTTTTTTAATTCTTTGAACTCCAGCTGATAGGAGCTTTTCATCGTTTGCTGGATCAGCCAATGTGGATCTGATTACAAGATTGGTTGACTCTCTGCTTGAATTATCCAATCCAGTTGAACCCAGCACAGCCGGAATGAGATCGTCCAGGATTGGCTAGACCAGCCAATCACAGTGGGAACTGGCTGATTTGGGCCTGACTTGGGACAAGTCTAAGGCTGAATTTGGCCCCATCTGAGCAGATTCTTGGTTTTTGGTGGATCAATCCTATCCCATCCAGGGTCTGAACCTGACCGTAGATTGTGGGATCTGCCTGGATCGGATGGGCCATTGTTGATCCGATTCTTGGCCAGAGGACCGATCTGGAAAAAAGTTCTGGCAAAATTGGCCAGGATTGACCAGATTGGTTGGGAACTTGGGATCAGAATCGGATCGGGATCGGAATCGGAATTGGTTTGTTTGTTTTTTTTGCTATTCCTGCCTGATCGGCTGGGATTGGCCGGGATCAATCGGGATTGTTTTTTTTTTTTACTTTACTGATTTTGGATCGGTTTTGTTCCAGTGGATCAGACGGGATCAGACCAATCCAATCCAATCCAATACGAATCGGATTGGTACCCAACGATCCCAATTCCCAACTCTGATTCTGATCCCGCGTTCCTTGAAACTGACCCTCCCTGCGTTGGAGCTTTTCCCTGATGCTAGTATAGTCACCACCATCCAAGTCCTTGCTCACCACATTGATTGTCCACTGGATTGGCTGACTTGGTTGAATCCGCTGGTCCTGCCAATCCAATGTGAGGTGGTTTGCTGGATCAGCCAATGTGGATCTGATGAGCTGATCCAGATCTGATTCCATGATTAGCTGACTTTGTGCATGAATTGTCCAATCCAGTTGAAGCCAGCACAGCTGGAATGAGATCGTCCAGGATTGGCTGGACCAGTCAATCCCAGTGGGAACTGGCTGATTCGGGCCTGACTTGGGACAAGTCTAAGGCCAAATTTGGCCTGATCCAAGCAGATTCTTGGTTTTTGGATCATTCCTCTTGCTTATCCGGGTCTGAACTTGACCCTCCCTGCCTTGGAGCTTTTCCCTGATGCTAGTAAAGTCATTATCATCCAAGTCCTTGATCACTGCATGTTCCCCCCGCTATCTCTGATATGTTTGATGGATGGATAGATAGGTTTCTTTTGACGAATTATACCGTGTAATCTTGCTGTAGAGTATGTTTTTGATCTACATGCTTGTAGCCCTCAGAGTTTCTTCATGTATTCCTCTGGTAGTAGTTATTAAAGATGATGAACGATTATGTTGTATTTTATCTTCTTTTTGCCCCCTTTCTAGGTCTACAGGTATTGTCTTTGCGTCTCAGGCTAGTGGTCACGCCCAAGTGACACATAATGGAGGAGAATTGGGCACAACAACATTACAGTCACCCATAACTCCAAGTGAATGCTCGAGTTTCATACTGCCTCAAGCGCCACAGTACAGTTCACAAAGTTCGCAGATCCGACCTAACGTACAGGCTTCCATTCTAGAGGCAAACGAGAGCCTCCAGCGACAAATTGAGGTATTTTCCTGTTATGAAGAACTAGGATTCATGTTTTTTGATCATATGGAAACTTGTACCGTGTATTGGGCATACATCAAGCGTACTTGAACGCTACCTTACTGTTCTGTGCGTAGCTACCAATTCCAATTGTTCTACACGTAAAAGCTAAACTTTATCTTTTATGGGGTAAAAATATTTTTAGATTATTCGTCATTTGAGGTTTCGATTCAGCATCGGGGACGCACTACTATATCTATTTTCTTGTAAAATTGTCCTAAGTGCTTTTAATGCCGAGTATGTGTCTGGATTTACCCATATTATCTTTTTCTCGGAGAATTGATCAAACTAAGTTGTTCTTCATTTAGGCCCTGCAAAAACAGTTGGAGCTGTTACAGCGCCAGATCAGTGTATTAACCGCTATCCCAGACGCCGTCAAGGGGAAAATGGCTGCAACGACAGATACATCTTGCTCGACATCAGGGCAGCTTGGGGAGAAAGGTGTTAGCAGAGACCGAGAGTAGAGGGAGCCGTAGGAGATATTTACCCGTTGTATTACGACTTCGTCCTGTCCTGCTGTGTTATCCACATCTTGTGAGATCAAATATTCCTTTTTAAAGGTCGACAGAGAAGCAAATTTAATGCATATAGACGGTTTCCCGGGGAATCTGTGATGCATAATCTGTTGCTCGTCTGAACCCAGCCCCAAGCGCGTGCTGATATGATAGGGATGCGATAATAAGTAATAGAATAAAACTTCTAACCTGTAAGGATTAGGTGCATGAGTCATTGTAGGCAATCATTTTTTGTAAAACTATTGGTTACTTCCTTGTGGGCATGAGCTATTCGCCAAGCTTTACACGTATAGATGCAATCAAACATCGAGGATGTAATAAATATTAACTTTTAATGGTGTCAAAACACATTTGTATTTGAAATTGTGCTAAAAGCCAAGAGGGGGGCGCAAGTGTATCACATAAAACCATGGAATGCCGGATCGGGATCCGGGTCGCGACCCGGACCCGATCCGGTCGGATTTTGGGCCGACCGGCCCGATCGGGATCCGGTTGGTCCGACCCGAGCGGGGGATCCCCTCGGGTCGCGACCCGATTGTCGGGTCGCGCGACCCAGTCGACTGGGTCGTGCGACCCCAGGATCCCGCAGGGGATCCTTGCCCCCCACGGGAAGCAATGAATTGCTTCCCGTGGGGGGCAAGCAAGGGGGGTTCTTGATGCCCCCCTTGCGCCCCTTGGGGGCCCCAATGGAGGCTCTCGTACCCACCCCTCCCCCCTCATTCTAAGCCCTCTAAGCCTTATGTTTTAAGGTTAATTCCCACCCCCCAAGGTCCTTATTTTATTTAGTGAAGGTTAACTTGTTTAATTGTTCTTCTCCTTGTTGTTTACTTTGGTTCACCATGGCTTCTCCAAGTGGTGACACCGAAGTTATTGGGTCAACCCGAAATGATCCGGCTTGGCTACATTGCACTTTACTGTCCATGACGGCCAGGAAAGTGCAATGTAAATACTGTGATAAAGTTATGCACGGTGGTATTTTTAGATTAAAACACCAGGGGCAGGGAGCCACGGCTTCAAGTAGGCAGAGATCCGCGGATTTGGGGAGAGCTCCTACTACGGCAGAACGCTTCACTGGAGAAGACCAGTATACCCACGCGACCCAAGACATGGACCATGGGGCGAGGTCGCAGGGTGGAGGAACTCAACATACCCAACATGGTGGACATCAGTACCATGGATATGAACAACCGACCTACGGGTATGATTCATCTCAAGGCTCTTGGTTTTTTACAAATGACCAAGAGTGGAGTGGGATGAGTTATAGATCACCCATGGACACCCCGATTCAATCCCCATATGAACATTACTTTGGTGGTTTTTTAGGACCCAGTAGCGACATTAGGGTCATTGTAGAAGGGACTCCAGAATATAATATTCATCGGCATGTGTGGCATACTGTATATAATACAATGTCGTGGGAAGAGTATAAGGCTTATGTAGAAAATGAAGATCAAGTCAAGTTTATGTAAACGGTTGGGTAAAGTTTATACTTCTGTTTTTTCAGATTTTTTTCGATTTTTTTCGACATTTTTTCGACATTTTTTCGAATTATAAAAAAAAATTAAATAATTTGGATCGGACCGGGTCGCGACCCGGTCCGACCGGGTCGGCCCAGAGCCGGGCCGACCCGGTCGCAATCCACGATCCTGCCTTCCTTGCATAAAACTACCAAAGAGACCATATTATACCGGAGGTTAGAGAGAAGGAAAGCAACCGTAAAATGTATGTGAGATGTTGTTGTTGATATAGTCTGGAGCAATATTACCCTGTAACCTACGTTCCATGGTATGAGATGCTAGTACATGCTGCCCATTTAACTGGGCAAAAGTTTTCAGCGAACTTATTGGATCAAAGCAAGGGGAGACTGAGGCGGGGAGGCTGGAAAGGGACCAATTCGGTATTGGAATCACTAATATCTAATTTTGATTTGTTTCCGTTTTGATTTTGATAAATTTAGAATTATCATATTCCTAATTTTATTCTGTTGTAAGAATTGAACTAAACTTGATAACTTTTGAAATAAGTTAATAATTTACATTAAATAACTAAGATTTGATATTACCTATTTAAAATTTTATTGTTATCATTTTGCATATTATATTATATTTATTATTTATTTATTATTGTGATCGGATAAATGAAAATATAAATAACTAATCATGATAAGTTATCGAAATATCTAACTTCGATCCTAATAGGGATATGCTAAAAGAAAAGACAACTAGATATTTGAAACGTTTTGCATGCATACACGTGTTATAACCATAGTTATGTAAAACCTCAAAAAACTATTAGATGGCATGACCTTGACATCCACAAAATGCTGTAGTCTCTTTCTTGTAGTCAAACCCTTGCGGCCAGTATTAAGCAGATAATTAAGGTTGCATGTACAATGCCCACACAGTGCAAAACACAGTCATGCGCATTAGCCCCGCTACATCTGCAGGGATATCTGAAACTAAAGCATGCTTAACAAATAAGTGGGTGGTTTCATTTGTTTCTCTTGAGATATAGGAGATGGAATGCTTTTCACTGTCATAAAATGATCTGGCTTGGTGAGATATTCAATTTTTTAATGAATGTTATGTCCGGTGTAGATAGTTGAGACCACCATTTGAGCATCATTCTCCATGCAGCAAAAGACTTGCGAATCACAGGAGAAATTGGTCACCTAGGACAGTGCTTGAACTTCATGGACCCAATGGGTCAGCTGTATTAATTTGCAGTGAAGCCCTTACACCCGCATCCTTTCTAATTAACCACCAGGCTAACAGCTCATCTATTTTTGTTTTGGGTTGCATCAACATTCATTGTCCGATGTTGAGTTTAGGTGGTTTCCAAAGGAGATAAGGGTATGTTCTAGTATGTTTGGTAGCATTCCTTAGTCAAAATTTTGCCTCGATTTGGGCAAGTGTGATTATCCTTTGCAAATTGAGTGATTACCTTCGGTCGATCTTTTGCATCTTCTCCAAATTTCCTATAGAAAAGTTGCTCCATGTGCTGTCGATCTTTGTTCCTCAATTTTGGACTCCTTGGCCAATTCCAGCCATTGCACAATGAAGTTATTAATTGAGGTTGCTTATGTAAGTTGAGTAGGGGCTAGAGTGGAGCCAAACCATGTTGTCCTGGCCTACATTCATTGTAGCGCATATTCGACCATTTCTTTATGAAGAACCATAGGTTGTGCATGAGGGGGAGACATCCTTAATCCTCTTTGCCAAATACTTTTCCATACTAGATTATCAAAGGAGCTATGGGGAGACCCCTGTTTCTCAAGAATTAGTAGGCAACTTTTATTGCGAGGCTGATTAGTTTGTGTACGGCCATATTGATTCATCCCTTTTGGCTGGATTTCTTAGAAAATTTATTCTTAAGATAGACTGAGCAGATTGTTGAACAAATGTGGAGCTAATCAACTCAGCATTCCATTCATGGCCTATCATAAGTTCCTTCAATTTGACCATTCAAGTATTGACATCCTAAATTATCGGAGGACCTGGATGATCTAGAATCGATGAATGATTCCAGATATTTTTATAGTTCCTATCTCCCACTGTCCAACACTACTATGCATAATGTCTTTCTACACATGGGAGCCTTTCTTTGATGCATACCTTTGCTTGCCACAAATCATACTTGCTCAAGTATTTATGACTTAAGCCTTTCACCCAAGTTGATCATTGTTTTGCACCAACGTCCACACTAGGTTCATAGGGAGTTAAGAGTTGCAAGGTTTCGGATGCCTTGGTCTCCATAGAATTTGGTTTGCTTACTTTTGTCCCACATCAATAAACAAATCTTCTTCTTGTCTTTGTTGTGACCACACCAAAAAATATTTTAGGTTCTCTTTAGAGAGTAGATGACGCTTGCTGGTAGATGCAGTGGGATTGTACATTGGGTTGATTTAATATGAGTCATCTTGCCTCATGCATTGAGAGGGTCTTGCACTTCTAACCTGGTATTTATGAGTTGAATCTACCTTGGATATAAGAGTTAGCTCTTCTTGTGACTATCATATCAGTCAGCTAAAGATAATACTTGATTTTCTATAGTTTATAGACTCCCTAGATCTATGCTCATATTCTTGCAAGCAGCAAGCTGCCATCTCATTTTTACTTGTCCTTCCAAATGTGATTAAATCATTTATGAACATTAAATGTGTCACTGGTGGCCACCTACTGAGTTTGATACATTCAATGCATCATTTTTTTTCTCTTTGTTAAATTAATACCGAAAGGGCTTCAACACAGAGGATGTACTAGTTAGTAAAGAGTTACGGGGCATCCTTACCTAATGTCTCTAGATGGCATGATTTCTGGGTTCTCCATTTATGTTCTCCATAAAAGATGAGATGGTGGTGCAATGCATGACTAGGTTGATAAAAGGTGTAGGAAAGTTAATACTTTGTAGGGTGTTGGCAATGAAGGTCCAAGTGATATGGTCAAGGCATCTGCAATATCAATTTTTATTATGAATGCTCCCTCTTGGCCTCTCATATTTCTAACTTCTAAATTTCTGGACAACCTACTTAACAAGGATGATGTAGATTGTCTACAACCGATAAAAGCACTCTATTATTGTGAGGTGAATGTAGCCATGATGGGTTTCAATTGATTGGACATGATTTTTGTGATTTATCTTCAAGGTCGTGTTCCAAAGGCTAATTGGTCAGAAATGTTGAGGAGTAGAAGGGAAGGCAGTCTTAGGAACTAAGGTGATATTAGCGTGGCTTAGACTTAGTGGTAGGGACACGAAAGGGAACACATTTATTGACATGACATAAACTTCCTACTTACAACATGGTCATAGCTTGTGGAGGAAGTTGGGAGGAATGCCGTCGAGACCATGAGCCTTATTTAGGTCCATAGAGAAAGGGGTGGCATGAATCTCCTTCTTTTGGGGGATAGAACAAATTAAAGTTGCACTGGCTGTAAGTCAAGGATTTTTCGGTATACCTGAGATGTGAGAAGGATACTTATGATAGAAAAAGATGAAGCCCTACCTAATTTAGAATTATTTTATCATACTCTCTTTCTCCCCCCTACATCTACCCCAACTTGCTAATCATAGCTGTTGTTAAGGTTATTTTAAGTGAATAATTTATTTACTTTGTTTGATCCTAAAGTTAAGGTTATTTAATTTAGGAATCATTTGACATGGTTTATACAAGTGTAAACCAAACTCACCTTGAATCATGATAAAATTGGTTGAACTAGGAGTGTGCATGATTTGGTTTGATTTGATTTTTGAATATTTTTTTAAACCAAACAAAACCATCACTCAAACCAAGTCATTTAATTTTTTGGGTTGAACCAAATAGTGAACAACCCTAAGTGGAATAGAGAACTCTTCCCTTCTTTAAATTGCACAAAGTCACTTATCTTTCTCATTTCATGCAATACTCTTCTAGGATTAGTTATGAGGGCTCCATTGTGACAATTTTATTGGAGGGCAGCATCAACAGCTCCTTTGCAACAACAACAATTTTTTTTCATTTCGGTGGTAGAAGCTTAAAGGCCATCATGCTGACCACAAACTAGTGTGGTTCTCCAATTTGTGACCCTCCCTCTTCCTTCTTCACCATCATCGATCATTATGGCAACCACGACTGTCTCAATCCTTCTTTGTCACCTTACACCTATTGAGATGGTGGAAACTAAACTTTAGAGGGATAAAATGGAGGATCTTTCACTGAAGTTTCAAGTCTACAACTTGATGACTAAATTGAGGTAGGTATTCTAGTTGGAGGTCCCGATGTTGCCGCTCTTCATTGCCGCAACTAATAAATCAAGTCAAACCAAATCAATTTTTTTGGTTGGTCAGTTAACAGTTGGGGTGTTACCTAATTGATTTGGCTCAAATTCATAATTTGGTTCTAAGTAAATTTGAATCAATTGTGAAAACACCTAGTTGTAGTCTCATCTCCCTAGCTTCAGTGGAGTTTGCCTTACTAGTGTCTGCCCCACCCTACCCCGCTACAACTCATATCTCAGTTAGTTTTCTTCTCCTTTAGTTCTCTCACAACCCAAACTCATTTAAGTTAGATTCATCCCAATCATCTAGTGAAGGGAAATTTCTCCCCTAGACACAAGCATGATATAATCCATATTGTTATATTTAATCTATAATATATTCGATGCACATAAATTTGGTTGTATTTATATCTAGAGAGAAAAGAGTATTGTTTCCTCAACATGGTGGCTTGCTTTCTCTTCCCTTCTCTTTTGGCGTTCTTTCTCTTCCTTGTTTGAACTCCATAATTAATTCCCTTCATATTAAGCAACTACATTATGTTTACATCCAAAATATGTAAGGATTTCAATTTGAGAGCAAAATAGTATGAATGTTTGGAATGACCTAAACATTAATTCATGAATGGCAAACAATAAAAACAATTACACATCATTTCAAATCATTTTTATTAATGCAAACAAGATCTAACATCTACCCACTTTTAAGATGGGAATGAACTTTGATGTGTAAAAAATATCAAATTTAACACTTAGAGTTACAATAAAGTTTCTATACATTGATTGTAATTTAGATGAATCTATGTCAAAAGAAAACTACTTCAATGTAACACTTCTTTGATAAAAATAGTTTATTTGTTTACCTTAAGATGAGAATAAGGTGGTATCACTAAAAGATAAATGGTACCATCACCATTAACCCAAAAGCTGTTGCCAAAATGTTTTTATGACCTCCTTAAGACCACTGACAATGATATTGACGATGGCTTATAGTTGTCGCCAATAATAATATTTAAGACGACTTTGAAGCCATCTCTAATTAGTTGTCTGTAGTGGCTATAGTTGTTGCAACAAAACTTATAGTGATGACTTAAGTTGTTGCTTATAATTAAATAATGGCGACAACTTAAGTCGTTGCTAAAAACTTATTGGTGAATGGCCTACACCCTCGCTAAATCATAATAAAATGGTCCCAAGTTCTAGTTGGGGTGCATTCTAATCTAATTTGGTAATCACTCTCGAGGTTATACTGATATATTTTGACATTGACTTAGCCATCGTCCATAGCTTATTAACGATGACATAAGCCATCCTCAATATTTTTTATTAAAAAATTTATATTTTTATATCTATGATTGTTACATGGATTTTACAACACCTATATTTAAAAAAATGATTTATTCATTCAACCTGTTAGTAAGAATGCGAAGAAACATATACATTCAACCCATTCATAAGAACATGTACATTTAGATATCTATTTATCCACATATGAGAGCATATACATTCATTAATCCATTTACATACATAACATGTACATGCATTCAATCACATTCAACCACATACATCCATTTAATTGTAACATGTATATTCATCCATTTAATCACAACCATATAAAAGAAATGAGGCAATGACAACCTTCAATTACAACATGTTTACGTAACATTCAATCACATAACATTCAACTAATAACAACTTATTAGAACTATACAAATAATGAAAAATAATGTAGTACTTTTGTGCCACTTTCTTACCCATTTGTTTAGGATTATCTTTTTAACTTGGAGTCTTACATCATGGACAAACAAATTTATCTATATCATCTTTTTAAAAAGGAATACATTCAGTCTCACATGCATCAATTTTTTTGATAACTAAGTCTAAGTCTTTAACAATTTTTTAAGTTCAAACCAATTGTCAGGAACACTTCCATATTTAGGTAACACTTCTTTAAATAAATATAGTAAGATATTCATATATTTTTAGTAAGATTATTTATTGACTTAAGTTGAATCAACTTTAAAATAAATGTTAATTCGATACATCTTTGCAATTTTCGTATAAAAGTGCTTCTACATATTTTAATCACTTAAAATATTTTTTCTTCTTCATTTAGTTCATGATTGTTATGTATAATTATTTATAAATTATTATAAATATCTTGAAACATTTTCATCACATTGTCATGTACATTTTTATCTTTTAGTTCATTTAATTGTACATACACCATCATATATTAAGTGTTCTTTCATAATATCTCTTTTTAAAATGAAAGTGTTAAAATATTTTTTTACAAGATTTAAGTTAAATTATTATGTTTTTAATGTTTGTATCAGGTCCTACATTTATTAAAAGCATAACTTAATAATTCTTTGATTACTTGAAGATATCTAGGATCTAATTTGTTGGGATATCTATCCATAACTTGTTTAAGGTACTCATCTAGCCTATTAAAAAATAAAATATAAATACACACACACACACACACACACACATATATATATGTATATATATATTAAAAAAGATGCATTTAATTGAAGGTAAACAATAGTTCTATGAAAAAATGGAGTATGAAATACATAATATTAAACTAACCAAATGTTCTTGAGATGAAGCAAATATCCAATGAGGACCGTTGGAAATTCCTATAAAAATGATCAAATAAATTTAATAAAAATATGTCATAATTATGAGTGATAAAAATAAATATGTAAGGAAAATGATGTTTATGAATGATTTAAATAAAAAAGAAGAAGAATAAGGAGGAGGAGGAGTGGTAGAAGCAAAAGAAGAAGAAGATGATGATGAAGACCACGACGACGACAGAGAATGTCAAGATGAAGGTGAAATGATGTGGTCTTCTTGATTGGAGGGGGAGCTTTTAAAGAAGTCTTCCATATTTTTCTCTTTTTCTTTGTCTAACCCCATCCCTAGGTTTCACCTTGGTAGTGGAATGATGGGTCTTCTTGACGTTGTTTTCCTCCCTTTCTCTTCTATTTTGTTTCTATGAGAATTTCTTTATTTCTAATTTTTCAGTTATTAACAATTTACATATATTATCGATCCTCGAAATAAATCAATATTAATCCTAAAAAGTTAAAAAAATCTTATAAACATTTATTAACTCATACTCTTTTAGAATTTTTTTAGTTACTAATGATTTACATATATTATTAACATTTTATATATATTACTAACACCCAAGATAAATTAATATTAACTTATAAAAAGTCAAGAAAATTTATATCTTCATTTATCAGCCCATGGTATATGTTATATGTTGATCCACCTAACAACTTATTAACATGTTACTAATATGAAATGTACGATAGTTTTGTACACAGAGGATTAGTATACATGCAAATGATTAAAAATATATATATGGGTTTAGAATATATTTAAAGGGTTAATATTACATTTAAAATTTTACTAAATGATAATATATGGTTAGTAATAGAGTTTGGTGAGTTAATAATATATGACAAGATTTAGTAATATATAGCAAAGATTAATAACAAACTGTAGGATATTCGTAAGTAAGCAAATGAGTTAATATCATATGTAGGTGGTTAGTATTAAATTTAAGGAGTTAGTAACACAAAAGTAAAAAATGGTTACCATTTGTTCACGGATGCCATTTAATTTAGTCACATAAGCACTTTAAGTGAAATAGTATCATAACCTTTTTTATTGGATACAGTGGCAGTTCGTCTTTAGGAGGCGATCCGAACTGATTAGTTAGTTAGGTTTGATTTGTGAAAAAGAAAATTTAAAAAAAAATAAACCAAGCTTATACGTATATATGAGTGCAGATCGCCTAAGGAGGGCTCCTGAGGGAGCCCCCTCAGGCCACACACAAAATCACATTAAATGTGGGTCACATCAAATTCTGAAGGTGGATTAAATAGCCGATGTGACCCACATTTAATGTGATTTTGTGTGTGGTCAGAAGGAGCTCTCTTAGGAACCCTCCTCAGGCGATCTGCACTCCGTATATATTGTTCACGAGAGTTGACAGCAGACACGGTTGCCAGACATACACATGCACCGTCAATCTAGTTGACCTTCTCCCTGGTGAACAACTGGCAAGATAAAGTTTCAGTTTAGGGTTTATTCTCTCTCTCGCTTGTATATATGAGCAGGTGGGCTTCCATTTATGCTGGCTCAGCCGCAGCCAAAATGCGATGAACCTAACTGTGAGGTGAGATATCAACACGTACGTACTTATGTGTGTGTTAACTATTTAGAACTGAACAGAGGTGGCGTAGGTATCCCCGAACTTCCATGTGGAGGGAGCCACATCGTAGGCCGTCCTGACACGGCCGTCGCTGAGCTGCAGTCTGAAGGAGAGGCTCTGCCCGTTGAGGTAGGAGAGGCTCTGCCAGTTGGCTCCCCAGTTCATGGTCATGGCCTCCCACTTGCTCATCTTTGACCCCTTCACCCACATGCCGGAGATGGAGCCTGCGCCGGCCACGTTCGTCACCAGCACCAGCTCGAAGTAGTCCTTCCCGTTGATGGTGAACCGGATTCCGCCCTTCCGCCGGCAGGACACCCTCCTGTACAAGACGGGGACGATGCCCGCCCTGTAAATGGCGATGGTCTCCCACGCCGGCTGGGACATGTCGAAGTGCTGCCTGGGGGGGTTGCACCAGCCGCCGCCGTCGTTGGGGAGGTTGTAGTTGGGAGGGCAGAAGTTGGTGGCGGTGACGGTGATCTGCGCCCCCTTCCGGCACCACTGCGGCGTCTTCCTTGAGTTGCATACGATCTGGTAGCACGAGCCGCAGGCCTTGCCGTCGTTGAAGAGGGCCGTGCTCAGGGCGGCGTTGTTTATTCCGTAGCCGTCCGTGTAGAGGTTGCCGTAGCCGCAGGCGCCGCCTATATATATATAAATATATATATACACACCCGATCCAGCCAGCTGTTAGATAAACAGAGATATAAACAGTACTAGAAGTAATATTAGGTCACTAAAAAGTTCAATGCATCATTAATATAATTATGTACATAACAATTTTTAACTCTTTGAGATCTCTCTGCTCTCTCTCTCTCCCTCTCATAGTAACTCGTATCTTGGAGTCAAGATCATCTCAGTTGTAATTTGGTAATAGTTCTCTCAATTGTTAATGAAAATTGATCAATTTACAATAAATATTTAACTCAAGCAGCATATTATAAACATTACGAGTTCCTACAAATATATGGAAAAGAGATTTGTTACATATGAAATATAGGTCAATATATAGAATATGGTGAGAGGTTAGTGAAACATAGTGATGGTTTTTCATGTCATAACTCCTGTTCTTGGGAGGACTTACATGTAATAACTACCATCTTTATAACTTGCAAGAATGTAACATAAGTAGAAATGAGGAAACTCCTATTAATTAGAGAGGCAGGTATATTCTTGGAGAGAGAGAGAGAGAGAGATCTAACAGTACCCACGTAAGTAAATACATCCGTGAGCGGTATCTCCTTTCTGTTCCTACGCACTAAAGAACTAGATTCGAAGAAGCCGCAGGAAGAGAATTAACCAGTAATTAATTAATGGCATTATTGCACTACTCACCCATGGTGCCAGAGCCATCGCTTCCTCCATAGAAGGTAGCGTATGCAGAATTCCACGCCGCCATCGCTGCTGAGTTGAGCTCACAATACGACAGCAGCAGCAGAAGCAGAAACTGCAGCCGTGCAGAACCGGCGGCGGCTGCTTCTCCCTTCGCCATCTTGCGCCGGGCGATGAGATGAACATCTCCCCGGCGACGCCGTATTTATACCATCCGTCCCCGGTCATATAGATGTGTTGTGTATTCTGACCAAGTTGCTCTCAGTTTCTTTGGTAGCTTGCAGATCGTACAAGCACGTTGGTCCTCCGCTATTTCTGCTCTCAGATACACCGCCGATCATCACATGCATGCTCGTGCCTTTGAATTCGTGCATCAAAACAGTATTCTTTTAGTGAGGAAACCATCAACTTAGAGATTGTCCCTCTCTACAAGTATCGGTTACTCAGATCGGTCGTTGTTTAACTAATTTAAAGCTCTTGGTCGGCAGTCACGGTCACCTACTCCAGCGGCCCTGCAGCTTGCAGGTTCAGCTGCTAAATTGTTCAGTTCATCCACGGAGAAAATGGCTCTTACAAACCTTAAAACCGTAGTGTAAAGTTGGAAGACCCGAGTAATTTATATGAACACAGTATCGTATCTGAAACTATATATCAATGTGAGACTCATACATACATAGATAATAATCAGATGCTAAGGAAAGATAAGTGACTGATCTGTTCTGATGCTACCTTACGAACCTTACAACCATGGTGTCAATGTTGAAAGATCCGTGCATGTTATTTGAAACATCGATGTGGACTTATTCCCACAATTCTTTCATCCAACCTTTCATCGCGACGCCTAAATCCTGGATTTGTAGAGTCAACGTAAAGGATTTTCCTTGATCTGAACTTAAATTCCTGTACAATGCTTTACAGAAATAAGTGGAGTCTAGCATATATTAGACCAATGACGGGGTGTTATTTCCTAGCTTCTTTTATTATTATTCAACAAGGCGACCGAATTAAGTTGAAGAACATGAATTACCGAGAAAAGTTTTAAAAGCTTTTGCTAGAGCAAATGATAAAAATTCAAGTGAGCACACAGTAGGCAATCTTCGCAAAGATTTTCTTTCTTTGTTCGTAAGCAAAAGGATAGAAACTCTAATGAACTAAAGAGGCTGCCGGGCTCTGACTGCTAAGAGAAAGAATTACACGAAAACAAGAAAGAGAAGTATGCTCTGATCAGCTCTAATTTGTACACATTTCTGTATATGTGCACAAAACGTGTATGCAGATCATTTATATCATAGAATTAAATTAAAATACAATGTAAAATTAAATTCATAAAATTTAATCGCATGCAAACTTGGAAGTTTATCCCTACGAGAAGCTTGATTTCTCCCATGAAGTTAAGTGAAACAATTTTCTGAGCGCCGTAACAAAACTCCCGTTCTGGGTTTCAGATTGAGCTTACCATATATAGTATATACGGTACATATATATATGTACACTACGTACACATTCTCATGGTGAACTTCGCATATACGCCAGTTTTACCGAAGTAAGGAAGAAGCGGAATCCTTGTGCTCATGGCTAGTGGCCTGTATGGTAGCACTATGTTTTTTTCCACCTTGACAAGTTGCCTTCCTATCTTGGTGTCTTGCTTGTTGATGCTGTTAGTATTAACCCGTAACGTGGCCTTTATAAAATAAAGCCTTTGTATTATATTTAAGGAGCTCATTAGTGTAAAGGACATATCTACAATTCTAATAACTTAAGGGTTTGAGTCACGATGGGCTGACTCTATTTATATAAGATTGAGTCTTGGTCCCCCTCATTCTCACGGAAAGGTGCTCTCGAGTTCTCCATCGACTACGAGACTGTACGGGAGACGTGAGGAGGGAAGACCTCGTACTCGCTCGGTCCGACGTGATCGAGAGGTCGTCTCGAACGGTTTGTTTACGATGGATTCAGGTACGCTTCCGCAAATCCAACAATTGGTATCAGAGCCCCGTTGAGATCTAGGGGATTTGATATTTGAAATCGGAGTTCTTTCTTGTCCGATTTCTACTTGCATCGAAGTCGCCTCGCTCGATTCCGTTCTTGATCGATTCAGATCAAGGTACGGTGACTGGAGCAATGCCATTCCTCTGCCGGACACGGTCTTGATCGCATGAGCGATGCAACGTCTTGACTGCATCTTGGCACCGCTAAAAACCCCAGCAGACGGCGCCAACCGGAGGCGTTGGCGACGAGCGGCGGTGGCCGATTGCACTGCCATCTTCTCCGTCGTGCGGCGGCGGCTGCGGTTACCATTGCAGCGAGCGAAAGGTCGCGGCCGGGGCGGTTACTGTTCACGCGAATCGCGTGAACACTAACCGTGAACAGTGCCAATGTGAATTCTCTTTTTATTCACAAGTTTGCCATTGTCTATTTACGGTTATGTCATTGTTTCATTTAAATACAATAAAATGAATATCTAAGATGATTTTGGATCCATATTTTAATATCTGAGCTTGGATCCATTAAGGAGGATCCATACTTTTCAAAATTGCATGCATATTGTTTTTAGAATCATTCACAATTGCATATATACCCTGTTTTAATAGAAATCATGATTTATGACCTTGTTAATGTTATAATTAGGTCTATTATGAGATTAAATCATGATGTTAGTGATAAATCATGATCAACGCAGGATTGATTGACATCTTATCATGCTTATTTACTGTGTTTACAGATTCACACAGTAAATTAATGTTATTGCATTAATATCCTTTATGTTTTGGATATTACTTTATATATATTTAATTGTCAATCAATTAAGGTATAATTATTTCATATTTTCATGGTTGATGAGGGATCATGCAGTATTAAAGTTTTGATATACCATGTTTTAAAATTGCATATGAACCTTATGCATTTTATAATTGCTTTCATACCCTTATTCTTATATATTGGTCTATAAGTGTATGAATTAGAGGTTATCTTATTGTGCAATTTTATATATTAATAGCTTTGAGTTTCTTTTGTGGTTTTAGTTGCCCCAAAGGGTCTAGAATCATGTTAGTACTTAAAGTTATTGATAGAGAGAATCGTGGATACTCTCTCATAAAAGAAAATTGCATAATAATTTGTTTATTCATGTTAAGCAATTGTATTGATGACTTTAAGTTCTTTTATGATTCTAGTTGCCCCAAAGGGTCTTGGATCATGTTAGTACTTGAAGTTATTGATAGAGAGAATTAAGGTGCCTCTCTCATCATAAATAAATTGCATCAAGGTATATTCTGTAATGTATACATTGATTCAATGTATATATTGAAAGAAATCAATAATTAACTAATTACTGCTTAAGCACGGAGAATCTTTTGCCCGAAGGTGAGATATCCCCGCCCTCATGCATTCTTAGTTGATTGTTGAATTAAAGTGAATTGTCATGAATTATTGATTGTCATGATATTATAGATCTTTGCTGTGATATATTATTTTATCTGCATCATGATAGTAATGTGAGCTCTTTATGGTTATTTCAGCTATGACTCCTGCTTCTCTTCATTCTCATTTATCTATGATTCCTCCACTGAATGGGTCCAATTATAGTGATTGGCATGAGCAACTTCTCATCACTTTAGGTTGTCTAGACCTTGATTTGGCTCTTCGTATTGAGAAACCTCCGAGATTACATGAAAGTAGCAATGATCGAAGGTTCGGGGAGCGTTCAAACAGTTGTCATTAATGATAATCAAGAGTTCTATTGCAAAAACCATCAGGGGTTCTGTACCTGATAGTGAAAGGGCAAGAGAATTTCTTGGTTCCATTGAACAACAGTTCAGTGGATCTGATAAGGCAATGGCTGGAATGCTCACAAATAAATTGACTTCTATGAAATATAATAGAACCAGTGGAGTGCACAAGCACATTATGGAAATGTCTGACATTGCTGGAAAGCTCAAAGCATTGGGCATGACTATTGATGAAACCTTCCTAGTTACATTTGTTCTTAACTCTCTTCCATCAGCTTTTCTCAATTTAAAATCTCTTATAACACACATAAAGAATCATGGAAATTGAATGAGTTAATTTCCATGTGTGTGCAAGAGGAAGAGAGATTAAAGCGAGGAAGGATCACCGGTGGTCAATTATGCTTCTACTTCTCAAATGTTCAAACCCAAAAAGGGGAAAGGGAAATTCATTCCACCAAAGAAAGGGAAAGAGGAAATGAAGAAAGTAGCGAAAAGAAATGCTATTTCGTCGCAAGACTCGGACATTTTAAGGTGCCGAATGTCCAAAACGTAGAAATTGGTTTGAGAAGAAAGGTAACTCTCAGTTGTATGTTTGCTTTCAAACCAATTTTGTTAATGTACCCTCTAATACTTGGTGGATTGATTCTGGTGCCTCTATTCATGTTACCAATTCTATGCAGGTATTCCTTTCCAGCAGAAGACCAACCCTTAGCGAATCTTCCATCTTTATGGGCAATCTGACCAAGTCTAAAGTCAAAGCTATAGGGTCTTGAGCTTCGTCTTGAGACCGGATATCATCTAGATCTTAATGATGTCTTTTATGTTCCATCGGTGTCTAGGAACTTGATTTCCTTACCAAAACTTGATGGATTAGGTTATTCATATAGTTTTGGTAAATCAAAGTATAATCTGTATAAAGACTTTGAATTTAGAGGTTCAGGATCTTTATGTGATGGTCTTTATAAAATAAATGCAGATTGCTCTTGTTGTGATGTTTTGTCCACCTTGAATGTGAATGTTAGTGTCAAACGTGGTATGATTGATGATAGTTCCTCAATTCTATGGCATAAAAGATTGGGTCACATATCGAAGGAAAGAATGCTAAGATTGGTGAAAGATGGAGTGTTACCCACTCTTGACTTTACTGATTTTGGCACTTGTATCGATTGTATAAAAAGAAAACAAATCAAAACCCAGAAAAAGAATGCCTTAAGGTCTGAGGAACTTCTTGAATTAATCCACACTGACATTTATGGTCCTCTTTCTTCTTGCATAGGAGGTGAACAGTATTTTATCACATTCATTGATGATTTCTCACGATATGGCTATATTTTCCTGCTAAAAGAAAAGTCTGAGTCTTTGAAGTCTTTTAAGATTTTCAAAGATCTTGTAGAGAATAAATTAAACAGGAAAATTAAGGTCGTGAGATCTGATAGAGGTGGAGAATTTTATAGTAGGCAAGGTCAATTAGGTAGAATTCCTGGACCTTTTGCTAAATTCTTGGAAGAGAATGGGATTGAACCTCGCATACAATGCCTGTGTACTCCCCAGCAAAATGGTGTGGCTGAAAGGCGAAATCGTACTCTCATGGATATGGTGAGAAGTATGATTAGCAACTCATCCTTACCCTTGAATTTGTGGAATGAGGCTTTGAAAACTGCTATGTATATCCTTAACAGGGTTCCTAGTAAGGTAGTGCCTAAAACTCCTTTCGAGTTGTGGACAGGTAGGAAACCCAGTTTGAGGCATATGCATGTTTGGGGTTGTCAAGCAGAAGCCAGAATGTATAATCCACAAGAAAAGAAATTGGATCCTAGAACAATTAATTGTTTCTTTATTGGGTATCCAGAATGGTCTAAACGGTATAGATTTTATTGTCCAACCCACACTATGAGAATTATAGAACGGGTACATGCCCAGATTTATAGAGAATGGAGAGGTTAGTGGGAGTTCTACACCACGTATTGTGGAGTTTGGGGAAATCACAGATCCATTCCCTGCTACTCCTATTGTGGATGTTAGATCTGATCAAGTAAATCATGACATGATAGATTTACAACCTGATCATAATGTCATTCCCATTGAAGAGAAAAACCTTAATAATGCACCAATTGAAGATCATACTCATAATGAAAATGTAGTTCCACATCTGGAAGTAAGGAGGTCTCAAAGAGTCAGGAGACCAACTATTTCAGATGACTACATTGTATACTTGCAAGAGTGTGATTATGATATTGGTGATGATGATGATCCATTCTCATTTAAAGATGCCATTGAAGGTAAAAGGTCTGAATTATGGATTGATGCCATGAAAGAAGAGATTGAATCCATGCATAAAACTGAAGTTTGGGATATAGTTGCATTGCCTAAAGAATATAAACATGTTGGTTGTAAATAGATATTTAAAACCAAACGTGATCCTAAAGGCAAGGTAGAAAGGTATAAGGCCAGACTTGTTGCAAAAGGATTCACTCAAATAGAAGGCATTGATTATAGAGAGACTTTTGCCTCAGTCTCTAGAAAGGACTCTTTCAGAATCATAATGGCATTAGTGGCTGCATTTGATTTAGAATTACATCAGATGGATGTAAGAACAGCTTTCTTGAATGGGGATTTGGAAGAAGAGGTATACATGATGCAACCTGAAGGGTTTGAAATGAAAGGAAAGGAAAATTTAGTATGCAAATTAAAGAAATCCATATATGGACTGAAACAGGCTTCCCGACAATGGTACTTAAAGTTCAATCATATCATTGTGTCCTTCGGATTTACAGAAAACATTGCTGATCAATGTATATATCTGAAGGTCAGTGGGAGTAAGTTCATTATGTTAATTCTATATGTGGATGATATACTGCTTACTACTAATGATTTGGGGCTATTATATGAAACTAAAAGTTTTCTTTCCGATCATTTTGATATGAATGATATGGGTAATGCATCATGTGTTGTTGGCATTGAGGTTCATCGTGATAGGTCTAAGGGGTTGCTTGGTTTGTCTCAGAAAGCTTATATCTCCAAGGTCTTAGAAAGGTTTGGGATGTCTAGTTGCTCATCTTGTGTTGTGCCAATCTTTAAAGGTCATAAATTTGGTCTCCATCAGTGTCCTAAGAATGAGATTGAAAAGTAGGAAATGAAGGTTCTTCCATATGCTGCTGCCCTTGGGAGCATGATGTATGCTCAAGTCTGTACTCGTCCTGATATTAGCTTTGCATTGGGAATGTTAGCAAGATACCAAAGCAATCCAGGAATGGAGCACTGGAAAGCTTTAAAGAAAGTGATGAGATATCTTCAAGGGACTAAAGATTTTGAGCTCACGTATGGCAAGACTGATCACCTTGAGGTGATTGGTTATATAGATGCGAATTTTGCGGGTTGCCCCGACATGAAAGTCTACTTGGTTATGTGTTCTTATTGGGTGGTGGAGTCTGTTTCATGGAAAAGCACCAAACATCATATACTTCCCACCTCCACCATGGAAGCAGACTTATTGGGTCGTCACGAGGCATCTTCACATGCATTATGGTTGAGGAAATTCATCTCGGGGCATCGTTATAGATTCAATATCTAAACCCTCGAGACTTCATTGTGATAATTCCTCTGCAGTTGTTCTTCTCCAATTATAGTAGGTCAACCGGTGCTAATAAGCACATTGACGTTAAGTATCTTTCTCGTTCAAGAAAGGATAAACAATCATCTTGTATCAATTAGTTTTGTTAATGGTGTTGATATGGTTGTCGATCCTACATGACTAAGGCCCTTGCACCTAAGGTCTTTTCAGTACATGTAAAGGGCATGGGTCTTCTTGTTTGGGATTAGTGAATGGTATAATTGATACATTAGAGATCTCTGTAATGTGATGATGATTGTGTGTTCTCTTCCATTTTGTTATGGTATTTGTTAACATTTATGGTTGAAATGGAAGAACTTGTCTGTATGGCATTAAGTGGGGGACATTATGTGTACTCAGATTACAGGCTTAGTTAAGTCAATTTGTTGATATTATGGTGCATGGAAGGAAGTATGTTAATGATTATGTACAACCGCCATGACCTATATTGACAGGTTCTCTTAGCTAGGCATGAAAGGTGAATTGTAGATATACTAATGGGCATGTTTTCAAATGTGCGCACTTATGGAATTTGTTTTCAAATCGATAATCCAAAGGTTGTTTTGAAATATATATTTATTATTTTTATAAGGCCAAATGGGAGAATGTTAGTATTAACCCGTAAGGTGGCCTTTATAAAATAAAGCCTTTGTATTATATTTAAGGAGCCCATTAGTGTAAAGGACATATCTACAATTCTAATAACTTAAGGGTTTGAGTCACGATGGGCTGACTCTATTTATATAAGACTGAGTCTTGGTCCCCCTCATTCTCACGGAAAGGTGCTCTCGAGTTCCCTATCGACTACGAGACTGTACGGGAGATGTGAGGAGGGAAGACCTCGTACTCACTCGGTCCGACGTGATCGAGAGGTCGTCTCGAACGGTTTGTTTACGATGGATTCAGGTACGCTTCCGCAAATCCAACAGATGCTTCTCATTCCATCACCTACACGTATCTTTGCTGGCTCTGGCAGAAAACTATATAATTTAGTTTATTAAGGTTGCTTATTAGAAGGGAGTTCTCCTTGCCCGCCTGGTTCGATCTTCTCGCTTCTTGACCGGTCGTATTAAAATGCAGAGCTGACTATATTCTCTTTGTTACCTAGCCCTCGTAAGTTCTCTCACTTGGGTCTTGTCAGGCCGCTAAACGGATCAATCGAGGTGCTTCATTTATAGCTCCGAACACTACAAAATCTTAACAGAGAATCGACAGATATATACATATACATATATCTATATATAAGATGTCTCACATACCTTCCGAGAAATTTTAATTCGTACAAATATACAATTACAGAATATTTATGTACTTTTTACATTCTTTTGAACCTTCAGGACAATCCACCACAACTTATGTACATTTGGAAGTCTCTGGAAGCTGTATTTGACAGCTCTGAAGATAACACCATATAATTTTTCCGAGTGCTTCCCCACTTTTAGAGAATACAGCAATATATTTGACAATGGGTAGTTAATTGACCGTTTGTGGTCTTCTGTATTTCATACATGGTGAATGCCGCATCAGTTGTACACTTATTTCATAGTCATATATATATATATACATTGTTGAGCTGTGAAGAGTGACATGATTTTTAGTCACTCTCCCGCTCATGCTTCCAACATCTGTTCTGCATCTTTGCATCTCCCCCTTTCTCTACTTCTTTGGATCTGCTCTGTTCTCTCTAGTTGGAGTATTGCATTCAATTGTCTGTAACAGAAGATACACAATCAGTTTCAATTTAACTTGGTACCAGAGCATATTTTGCTTCTTGTTTTTGCTCTAATGGAGGAATCGTCTAGCCCTATTCTGACAAGATCTTCAATTTTGGCCCCTTCCTCTTGCGATACCTTTACTTAATTCTATACCAAGCATTTCTCACTGTATATCAGTCAAGTTGAATGTAGAGAATTTCATGATATGGCGGACTAAGATTCTTCTGTTTCTAGATACTTACAATTTAATGAGAATAGTAGATGGATCTATTCCTTGTCCTTCTGCCACTCTAGTAGATCCAACTAATTCTGAGAGTGAGATTTTGAATCCAGATTTTAAAATCTGAAAATAGTTCAATAGCTTGGTTTTCACTGTTTTGATTTTGTTCGTCACTGAGTGTGTGGTTCCTCTTATAGTTGGTTATAAGCGATAGAAGTATGGAATGTCATAAGTAAAACTTATGCATCATCATCGAGAGCTTGAGCTCTTCTGCTCAAGTTATGATTACAGTAGCTAAAGAAGGGATCTCAAAAGATAAGTGAATATTTGTAGAAAATTAAGACTATCACCAATGCATTGGTTATGGCATTTGAGCATGTTTTACAAGGAGACCTATTGTTATATATATTAGGAGGTCTTGACCCTGCATATGAGTCATCTATAATAGTAATTACTACAAGAATTGATGTTAGTGATCTAACAGTTGAAGACGTCCAAGGAATGTTGGTAAATCATGAGTTGTTCTTAGCTAAACACCATTAGGCTATCACTGAACTAAGTTTGGCTAGGACTGCTATCAATAATAGGCAACAACAATACAACAATTCTTGTGACAGGGGTAGGAATAATAGAAGGAGAAATAATAATATTCAAACCAATGATGGTTCCTTTGGCAGAGATTAGAATTTTCAAGGACAAAATTACTATCAGAACTATGACGGAAATCAATCTTCTTATGATGGTTCAGTTAACAATGTTAATCAACAAAATTCACATTAGAGTCTTCTAATTTGTCAATTGTGTGAAAAATGAGAGCATACTACTTTGCAATACTGGAAAGGATACAATTACAGTTTTCAGAATTACAATAACAGTGGCAACAATCAATATGGGAATGGTAACTATGGAAATAATTAGTATGGGAATAATGTTTAATAGTCATATAGTGCCAATGTTGCCTCTATTAATAGTCTTACTCCACATTTGAATATGAGTTGGTATCTGAACGCCAACAATCACATGACTTCAAATTCAGGCATTCTTCAAAATCCAATCCATATACTAGTCTGTTGGGAATCGATCCAATCAGATTGACGCAGTGAAAAATTATTGATTCCTTGTATATCATTGTCTTAGTCTCGATCAAAACCGAATGACATCGCCAAAATCGGTATTCGAAACAGTTTTGAACACGTACCTTTGCGGGATTCAAATAATCCCTAAAGATCGAAAAGATCGAATATTCTCACGCTTGTTCAGCCACTCAAGTATGCAGCCTCTAGTTGTATCCACACAAACCACCTCCATAGTCAGATTTTCCTTTGCATCGAACCTTCCGACTCGCCCTGGATGAAGTCTCATCGACTCTCGACGGCCTCTAGCATGGGAAAACATGAAGGAGAGAGGTAGGGATGAATTTTGTAGCCTTGACTTTTGAGGCTCATGCTCAATTCGCTACTATATAGAGAATTTGGAGTTTTCACAAAAACTCCTCATTTCTCTATATTTACACCCTTGCCCTCAAACTTATGGATTAGCCCTTATGTGTGTGACCTACTAGGCCCAATAGCTCATTTGGTTGAGGCCTAATTAAAAGAATAACTTTTTTAAATTAAATCAATTATCTCATAATAGATTTAACGGCCTACCGATCATAAAGGGTACAAGCCACATCCTATGATCCCAAATGACTTCGGGGATGAACTCCTCTTCAAAGAGCATTTCCATCATCAGTTACCACATGGCTATAAAACTTCGTCCATCCAATGTCCCCGTCGGATAGGAGTACGGCATTAATTGTTAACTTCTGAATATACCGACACTATGAAATCTTATACTCGTAATTGAATCAATTGGAAAATTCTTTTCCAATTATCCTATCTACCTTAGCCAAGGATTTAGAGTACTATCCATAGGACATTCTCTCTCTCCTACCGAGAGTGAACGATCCCCTATTGTCTGCTCAATTACCTCCACCGGGTTTCCCATATACCCAATCCATTAACTATACATGATCATAATACTAAGTGATCGATAAGTCAATAGTCAAAGTACATGGTACGTCCGGCAAGACATCTTTGGCGACTCAGGTCAAATATTCAACTGTGCAACCGTGATGATAGAATACCTTGATTGAGAACTCGATAAGATACCATTCTGGGATTTTATACTAGTCAGTTTAATGAACTCATTTCTCTGATAAGCACCTGTACATGTATCTCAGTGTCCCCACACTGATAACCAATAAGATCGGTCATTCTCATCATATAAGAAGATATCATATACACTAATCTTATCGGATTTTTGATGTCCCGTCTCGAGGATTCTACGACTAGGAATATTTAGAGTACATGTTTCTAGATGATTGATCTCATTATTATGATCTCATCATGATTTAATCATCATTGCATGCAACCTAATACTTCATTACGTTAGACGCATATAGATAGTGCAAGTAATGAAGATTATGCCATTTATACTGAATAAGATATTACAAAAAATGTAAAATCATATCATATATGATTGGCTTGTAGGGCATACATTTCTATCATAGTCAAGACAAAGTTCACATAGGCAATGGTGAAGGATTACCAATTACTCACATGGGTTCATTAGGTTATAATTTTTTTAGCCTTCTTAAGACTTTGCATGTTCGTCTTATTAAAAAGAACTTATAATTAGTTTCTCAACTTACTAAAGACAATGGGGTGTACTTTGAATTTTTTTCCTAATGAATGCTTTGTCAAGGACATCAAGACACATAGACTTCTAGCTCAAGTGCACAATTTTAATGGTTTGTATTGCTTGTTGTCGGACGATTCCACTATTCCAACAATTTTTTACAACTAAAACAAAGAGGTTGTGGCATCATTGGTTAGGACATGTTGCATTCAACACAGTTAGTAAAGTTTTGAGTACTTTTGATACACCCTTCAACAATGGTGATATTTTCTTTTGTTCACATTATGCCATGGCTAAGCGTCATAAACTTTATTTTCTTAGTTATAGTTATGTTTCCAAGTTTCTTTTAGAGCTTGTTGCTTCCGGTGTATGGGATCCATATACTATGTTACCTTTGTTGTTCATTTTAGTCGTTTTGTTTGTTCTACCCTCTTCGAAACAAAAGTGATGTGTTCTTTGTATTTCAACATTTTAAAGAGCAAGTAGAAAGTATTTTTTTAAGGATAATAATGTTTTCTTTAAAGTGATTGGGGTGGTGAATATAGGTCACTCACTTCTTTGTTTTTCAAATGTGGCATAGTTCACCGGATAGCTTGTCCCTATTCTTCTCATAAAATGGTTTAGTGGAATGAAAGCATGGATATATAGTGAAGACATGTCTTTCTCTTCTAAGTCATGCAAAATTATCATATAAGTTTTAGGATCTTGTGGTTGCTTGTGCTATCCATCTCATAAATAGATTACCAACTCTGATATTAGATAATGTCTCATTGTTTGGTCATTAACCAAATTATAGCATGTTAAGTGTTTGGATGTATTTGTTTTTCATATCTCCAGTCATATAATCATCACAAATTCACACTTAGATCAGATTGCTGCATTTCTCTTGTGTATATTACCAAACATAAAGGGTATAAATGTTTTTCTTCTACTACTGGTAAGTTGTTTATGGCATGTAGTGTGTGTTTGACGAAAATACCTTTCCTTATGAAACTCTTGTCAAAGAAGTTACAACTAAACATCATACACAAGTGATGATTCTTTCTCTTATATTGGTTAAACTAAAAGATTCTACTGTCTATGAAAATCAAACTGATTCAACTAAAATATCCTATTATTTGTAAAAATCAAATTGGTTCGCAAGAAATTTATGTTTCTCCAGTTCAATCAGAAAGACAATAACCTATTCAATCTATTGATAATCGACTATTCTCTCCTTTATGTAATTTGGATGGCAACATATCTTCTGATAGTTCAACTTCACCTTCCTCCCAAAGTACAAAACACTATAGGACATTATGTCTCGGACTGCTCCTTTACAACAGCACATGTCCAACAAACATGCTTTACTTGTTGAAAAGCTAGCTATTGTTGAACCTATCAATTTTAAATCAACTAACCAACAATTATGTTGGAGGGAAGCCATGTCCAAGAGTTATCTGCCCTTCAAGCTAATAGCACCCGGTCACTTGTTCCTCCTCTCTCTCATGGTAATATAGTTAGCTGTAAATGGGTCTATAAATTGAAAAGGAACTCTGATGAGAGTATCGTTAGGTATAAAGCATGATTAGTGACTAAGAGATATACCCATGAGTATGGCTTAGATTATAATGAAACTTTTAGTCTTGTAGTCAAGCCTTCTACTATACATCTTATTCTTTCTATGGTAGTTACACAGATGGGACATAAAAACAATTGGATGTGAATAATGCAATCTTTGATGGTTTATTGGAAGAAGAAATTTATGTGAAATAACCATTGAGTTTTATTGATATCAATGCTCCACATTTTGTTTACAAGCTAAATAAGACTCTCTATGGGCTTAAACAAACTCCTAGCGCATAGTTTTTTAGACTATATTCTCTCTTTTAAACATGGGCTTCAAAGGATCAGTTTGTGAACCTTATCTTTTTCTGTACTAAAAGATGGATATCCAGATATATATGCTCATCTATGTGGATGATATCATTATCACATGTAACAGTTCAAAAACTGTTCATTTGATTACATCCCTTGGGAAAGCTTTCTCTTTAAAAGATCTTGGTAGTCTAAGCTATTTTCTAGGTATTGAAGTCAGTCGGTCATCTCATTATATTTATCTTAGTCAACAAAGATATATTTTAGACATTTTGGACAAGGAAAATCTTTTGGATTCTAAACCCTTCACTACACTTACCGCAACAAACACAAATCTTTTGGATTCTCTTCCTCCACATTTGGTATTGATGTTGATCCCAACGTACCAGCTTGAGAAATATACATAGAAACATGTCCATTTCATAATACTTTGGCAAGTTGAGGGGTGGGAGGTTGGGGTAAGGCAGTGGTTGATAATGAAGGGTTTAGCCAAATGGAAAGGGGATATTAGGGAGTGTTGGCATGGATGGGTGGTGGAGAAGTGACTTTTCGAGGTGCAATGATAATGGGCATGGATAGTAAATGAGTGGATTGTGCGGGCCCAACTAGTCGGATTATGGGCCGGTTAGGATGGACAAGTGATGAGGTTGAGGGTGTGATGATAGGTCATGGTGATGGTCAAATGATAAGTAATTAGCTTGGAATAACATGTGTGGAAGGAGGGGCTCAAAGTATGAAAAGAATGGGCTGGGTAGATGGAGGAGGCCAATTAACTTCGATGGCAACGGTGGCATTCTGAACTTGCTAATTCTATCCTCTGCTATGATGTTCCTTAGGGAAGGCTAAGATAGGACTAACCAAATGGTTTCCCAGTGTGGGTGTTGGTGCCAGAGCAAGTGTGTGTACTAGTAGCAGGTTTTAAACTATTCTTAATCCAAGGTGGTGGTGGTGTTGCTACACTAGAGCTCTTTGTTGTTGTCAAGGTTGATTCTTTAAAGATTGACTATACTCTCACTTGCGCCCAATCAATGCTATTCTACTCTTGGAAATCGTAATGTAATATTTAAATAGGAAACAATTCTTCATTGTGATTCTTAGGTACCAATGGTACATGCAATAGTGGTTTATGCTCACATTATTGGGCCAACCTGATTTTTCTTTAGGCAACATGATTTGTTGTGCTACTATAAGTGCATTGAAAATGTCAGTGAAAGAAAAGGGCAATGACATATAATTATCTATTTTGGGCCCAATCTTCTTATGAATGTAGGCTACTAAGGGCAGCTGTTGATTATAGGCAATTGATTGCTAAGGTTATTGGGGAACTACAATGGGTGCAACAGGTTGTTGGGGTTGGTGACATTGGTTCTAAAATTTCCAAAGTGGTAGTTGGTGGTGGTGGTATTGGTTTCTGAAAAGCAAAGGGCTCCTATATGGTTGAGTTAGCAATGTTGGTTTGTTTCCATATAGCATTTACATTTTTTTTGTCACCATGCTGTCAGTGTTGGGTATGGCTAAGGTATGGGTGGGCTTCTATATTTTTTGTGCCTAAAGTCAAAGAGGTTCATGATTATTGTATCCCTAAGCTAGATTTGGATATATCATGCCCTCTCATATAGCACATTCATAGTGGTTGGGTGGCTCATTGCAAGCATATTTCTCAAAGCTAACACAACATTTGCAATGATTATCTTGATATATATGTTCAGGTTCTAAAACTGCATCAATCAATTTTTCAACCACTGACATCCATCTGTTAACATATCTAACAAAATCTTCCTTACTCTTCATCTTCTCGACCCATAGGTCAATGATTGAATAGGATGGCCTAATTCGATCCATGTATCTCGATAGAAACTTAGCTTTAACAACAATAAAATTACTCATCTATAAAGGGTTGAGTGAGTAAAGCCAATCCAAAGCTAGTCCTTACAAGGATCATCTAAAAAGAAAGGCTAAAGTATTGCGACCACTTTGCCAAAAGGATGACTCATACAAAAAGTCATTAACATGAATAAATGAGTTGCCAGTGAATTGTAGCGGTGAAAACCCAGCATCTCTTCATGAGTAAGATGAAGTAAGGGGAGAGAAGGGATGAAAACTTCAAGAGCTTCTTGGGAGTCAAGTAGGCATTTAAGTTCATAGTATTACTCATCCATTTGGGTGTTTGTTGATCATTTTCAAACTAACTATATGTTCCTTAGTGATAGGAGAAGGATGAAGAGGTTTTTAGGGTACTAGAATAGGAATGGGTAGGCTGAAGAGGCTAGATGAGAAGCATGCATTAGGAGACACACCAAAGGACGGGTTGGAGAAAGATGGTTAGAAGTATAGACTAGTTGAGAAGGAGCTGCAAAATCGGGCTCCATATGGTTTAGGATTGCCACATGATAAGGGGAGATTGGGGCCTCATCAACTTTACAAGCTATTGGTCGGGGATGGGAAACAACCACCTTCAAGAAATGCTTTGTCAATGGGCAAGTTTCCCTTGAGGATAGCTTGGATGCTCCATAGTTGGGTCAGGTCAACATGTGAACGAGGGCTGTAAAAATGAAATTAAGATTAATAGGAAGAGAAGGGAGGCTTGAGAAACTTATGGTTGCACATCCAAATAGTTGACGACATACATTTGATCGAGCATTGCATTAGGGTAGGCCAAGTGGGCTTCATGTGGCTCAAAATAGGCCTGGTCGTACTCTTTCGTTTCATAGTAATCCATCATCCCAGCAACGCATTTGTAACTTGAAGTCACAAATGTGTGATTTCAAGCCTCACATAAAATTTTTCTTTGGTTAATGTTTTGTTTTGAGATTTTTTAGTTTGATTCTTGTGGACAAACAAGTTTTCCTAAATTTTATTTTTAAATGTTCCTTTCTAGTTATTTTGAGAATTTTTCCTTCATTTTTTGTTGAAAAACAAGTATTACCTTAAACAAAAATTCTTTTTTAGTTATTGTGTTTGTTTTGGAAAAAATTTTTATTCGACTTTTGTTTGACAATCAGTAATGACAAAAAATCTTGAATGATTAATGCAAAATTTCTTTTGTTCATACCTTAGGTTAAGTGTATTGAAGAATGTTGTTCACTCAAAATTGGGTTAGATGCTATGCTCCACCAACTTTGAGCAACCTAAGGTTCACAATTCTCACCAAGAATAGATAATAGGATAACTCCAAGTTTTGTGATGAATTGGTACAACCAACATGATCGGTGAAGATGAAATTATTCATGTCTGGGAACTTACGGAGGCTTTGGTGAAAACAAACATAGTCAACAAAGAAAGAATCCCTAGAAGAGAGGTTAATAATCACCAAGAGTGGTATTTTTGATGGTTGTTGCTCTAGGAAGAATTTAGCTCCCATTCTCGGATGTCGTACAAGCAGGTAAATATGATAATCAATGCAATCTAATGCATGAGAACGAAGATTCAAGAAAGAGCAAACAATGATGTAATGTAGTGCAATGCAAGAGCAAACAAAAACTAAATAGTGTTGTGATAACTTGCAAGAACAATAAACAAACAATTTGGTTCATGCGTGAATAGAAACAAGCAATTTCTGATAGAAATCTATGCCTTATAAGCCAATCATATATGATATGATTCAACATTTCTAGGAATATCTCATTCAATTAAATAGGCAAAACTTCGTTACTAGCTTTTATTAGAAGCGTATATCGTAATGAAGTCCTTTATCACATGCAATATGATTGAATCATGGTGAGATCATGATAATGAGATCGATCATCTATAGATATGTGATCTATGTTCCTAGTCATAGGATCCTTGAGACGGGACATCAAGAATCCGGATAGACTAGTGTGTGTGATGTCTTCTCATGTGATGAGAATGACCGATCTTATTAGTCATTAGTGTGGGGACACTGAGATACACACATAGGTGCTCATTAGTAGAATGAGTTCACTGAAGTGACCAATTTAGGAAAACCTAATCGGTATCTTACCGAACTGTCTATCAAGTTATTCTTACATCTCAATAGCACTGTTGGATCTTTGTCCTGAGTCACCAAAGATGTCTTATCGGATATATCTTGTACTTTGATTATTGACTTATGTATCACCATCTTGATGGTCCAGTATAGTTGATGTATTGGGTGCAAGAGAAACCCGGTGGAGGTAATTGAGTGGACAACAAGGGATCGTTCACTCTCGGTAGAAGAGAGAGAATGTCCTATGGGATAGTACTTTAAATCCTTGGCCAAAGTACTTAGGATAATTGAAAAAGGAGTTTTCCAATTAATCCGAACCTTTGTACAGGATCCCATAGAGTTGGAATATTTAGGGGTTGATAGTCAGTGCCGAACCCCTGACCAACCGGGACATTATATGAACGATGATTTAAATCCATGTGGTAATTGATGATGGAAATGCTCAATGGATGTTATTTCACTCCCCAAAGTCATTTGGGATCATGGGAAGTGGCTTGTACCATTTATGATCAGAAAGCTGTAAAAACTGTTATCGGATAACGATTTTGATTTAATTTAAAGAAATTATTCTTTTAAATTAATTAAGGTTTCAACCAAATTGACTATTGGGCCTAGTGGGTCACACACATTAGATCTTGTCAATAAGATGAGGGCATGGAAGTAATTTTATAGAAGTTTTGAGTTTTTGTGAAAAATTCCATCTTCTATATATAAATGGCTTATGAAGTCAAACCCTAACAAGCCATAAGGCTGGAGCATGTCCCAAGCATCCTCTCTTCCTCCTCTCTTCTCTAGAAGGCGATCTCCCATGGTCAAGCTTGGATCTGGAAGGTTTCTGGAGACCCGAAGGAAGAAAGAACTTGTCTATTGAAGCAAATCGTGTGGATACCGCTAGAGATTGGACACTTGAACGATTTTCAGCAAGGAGGAATGTCCTCTCTTCATCCATGGTGAGGGATTTTAGAAATCCCATGAGGTACTCTCGTTCTACTTCATATTCGGTTCCTAGTTTTACTCGTTCGGCATCGACCAAGACAAAGATCATGATTTCAAGGAATCAAATATTTTTCCACTGTCATGTATTGATTCCTTACAATTTTTACCAAATCAACAAGTACAAGTGTCTATGATAGTAAACACTTATGTCTTAAAGGTGTCTTCTTAGAGGCATGTCTAAGAATAGAAGATAGCACAGTAATGGGTCCATGAAGGGACCAAAATGGGGTTCATATAGAAACTAAAATGAAGTTGTCCATGCAAGGATAGTCAAAGAATCGAGGGTCAAGGCATTTCAACTAGAAAAGTGCATTTTCATTGGACAGTTCTAAGCACATTGTGTGTTGAGTGTGAGGCAATGTGGGGTCCGCACAGAGATCAAAAGTATGTCAAAAAATGATGAAAAACAAACTCGAACAGTGCCAAGGGTCTGCATGAGAACTAGATGAAATTGTCCAAGTGGGAACAAAAGGAGGCATAGATGGCAATGACGCATTGACAATGAGGTGTCTTGAAGCTCGGTGTCTTCAGGGACAGAATGTGTTTTGTGCAAGAACCAAAGTGTAGATGTCCATAGGGGATAGAGGTAGATAGAAAACACAATGTGATTGAAATGAAAAGGTGAAAAAATTAAATAACAAATGGTTCACACGAGAATTGAATTGGGATAGAAGCTTGTTGAGATCAAAGAGATGCCCTAAAGACAATGACATGTGTAGAGTTGAAGTGTCTTTAGTGAGGGTGTCTCCAAAACAAAGAGGCAAACTGTGTGATAGTTACAGATGGATCATTCACATAGGAACGGTTGCTTAGAAGAAGGCACTTCAAGAAGGAACACAACTATTGCACCAAACATGTAAGAGCATATTTATAGAAAATAGAAAACTTTTTGAACACAAGTTGTCCTATCGTGGTCACCACAAGATGTAGACATAAGGATGGTGGTCACTCCAACCTGCGAATGTTAAGACCTCAACATCACACAAGCGCTAGGGGGAGGCTGGTTCAAGATGAATGAGAGGATCGAAGAAAGATGAGGAAAAAGTGTGTTGTGGTCGCCACAAGTACGACCTTTGAATATAAATAAATTAAAGGTAATAAGTTGAGTGCGTGTGGAGGTGATGTGTATGTGGATCCAAACCACCTCCTCATCGACTGATAGAGGATGAAGAGTTTGAAATGCTAGCTCTATGTTATGGATGTGTCTTGTGCCTTGGTGCTTTAAGCTTTAAACGGCGGAAACTTGGATGCGTTGATTGTGAAAAATCCAAAAACAAGAAGCAAATAGCCAAACAATTAGAAGTGATAATGAAGTGTAGTATTAGTGAACAAAATAGACAAACAACAAAAGGGGTGACACAAATTGAATTGGGGTAGGTTCTAATTTTTGATATTTTTAGATGTATGGATACAATACAATTGGTAAAAAGATGTGAATGAATATGCTACAATGATGATAAGATGTAAAGAGCAAACGGAAAAATAAGAAGTTTAAATGCAATGATTCTCCTAGCAGGAACAACCTGCCATCAAAATGCTCTCCTTGAAACTGCCATGGTGGCAAACGTCTCTACAAAAGGCTGCAACGAGCATGAAGGAATCTTTTAGAAAGTCTTCTAAAGAAGCTGACATACTTTATTTGATAGGAAGTTGGCCACATGGCATTCTTAGGGCACCCCATTTTATAGAGGGGCCTCCAAACTTCAAAATAAAGAGAAAAACGATACAAAGCTGTCAGTTCTTTCAATGTTTAGATGAATGTTCCATAGACGTATCCTCCGAAGATGGGTCTAAGAGGAGCATTCAACAACCTGACACCTTCAACTAAGGATAATTAGAACTCTAATTAAGTATGCGTGGGTCCGTAGGCGGTCAAACCTTTCTCTAATTAGAAGCGTATGACGTCAAAAAATTAAAAACTCAATAAATTACTGCCAAAATTGGGCTGGATTTGGATTTTCAAAATTTGAAAACTATTATTTTAACTAGACGCATCCAACTGGTTAACATGCTTCTAATTAAGAATGATTAAATGATAGTCGATTTCCCATAGGTCCAAAATTTTGAGAATCGATCAAATTTTCACTAGCTAGAAGTGTCTTGTATTGAGTTGTAGGTGTCTTAGAGTAAGGCACTTGCATTCCGCTATGATGGAGTTTAGTAAGAGCAACCCTGAATATGATGTCTGGTTGACGGAAATTAACTCCAACGGTTAAATTCTTAAATATTGCTTATAAAACATTAGTTCTAAGCATCTCAATTAGGTCACATTGGTGTGTCTACCGCCCTCCCCCCCTTCATTTAAACCGTCACGTGAAGGTAAAATGATGCCTCCTCTTTTATTTTGTTACTAATTCCTTACATATATCTCTAATCACTTACATGTATATTACTAACTCACTCAAACCCCTTATTCTTTTTATCATCGACCTCTTACATGTATCATTAACTCACTCAAACTAACTTATTTAAATTGAATCAATAATATACGTAAAAAAGATACGTAAAAGATTATGGGGTGTTTGGTTGCATGATAATTTTTTGTACACTTCCATGATAAAAAATGTATTAAAATAAAAAATGAACCAACTCATGACATAAAATTATCATGTTTGGAGGGATGTGATTACAAAAAAGAGTAACTACCACACATGACCAAACAAAGTGGGGGACCACAAGAAAAAAGAAAGAGGTGAAACCCTCTTTTTTTGTTTAAGAAGAAAATCACTTTCAAAACATAAAATTATCATGGTTGTCAAACACCTCTTTTAACAAGTTTTCTTATAATTTTTAAAAATTAAAATAAAAATCTCAATTATCATGCAACCAAACACCCCATTAGTAGCTAAAAAAAGACTGGAGTTTCGCGTGAGGGTCATGGCGAACTGGCGAAGGAGGTACCATGGCACCCACTTATTGGAGACTGCATCAGGCAACCCGGACTCTGTATGGAACATTTATCAAACACCAAGAGAATTATAATCAAGAAACTAGAGGAGATAGAAAGGACTCCCAAGCACTAGGTTTCTAAGAGCATTCTCGTTAAACCGATTATTACGGCATGAATCTAGATTTCTGCTACCGCCATGTATGGTATTATCAGGTGCTGCATGCGTCTGAACCGTGAGCAAATTAATCATAATTTTATTTTTATATTTAGTATAGATGGATGTTTCTTTACCAAGATGAAGTAAGAAATCCCTTCAATGTTCTTCTCCCTTATGATAACACACTTTAATCTTCACCGACCTTTTATCAAGAATTTCTATTAAGACGGCCTGCTGGAGTTGGGGGCTGACGAATACGTGCAATCCTTTCTCCTATGACAATGCCTCCGGGCAGCATTGAAAGAGAGAATTCCTTTCAAGGGCGATGCTATTGGCGGTGGTCTTGAAAAGATGAGCAATCAGACGAAGAGAGATGAGAAGAGATAGGGTTAGTATAATTGTCCACAGAGTACGTATACTAGTAGTATGCTTATAGGAAGGGTGGGCTTACGGTATCAATATATTTTTCATTTAAAATTTTAATTTAAATACCTAAAATATGTTATAACATATACTCATCAAAGATCACTTTCCGAGGAGCTAGAAGTATTTCTTTACTGCTGTTGTTTCGAAGTGAAATGTTGGTATTTTATAGAATCTCAAAATAACTATATATCATTTAATAATTCAACCTATTGCTTTAAATAAAATAAGTAAACATTCTTTAAAATTATGATTTTAAAAAGAGATGTCAACAATAAGGAACGATAAGCAAATTGAAAGATCTTAAGAAGTGTGTATTAGCTAATTAACATTGAGTATGTATTGATGTGTATTGGGTCTTAATAAATAAAAAAAACTTACACTAACTACTAAGTTTTAATTTATAATAGTTATTAGAATATTTCTCAGAAACAAGAGATGAGGGCTTACTTCAAGATTGCAGTAGATTAACATATGAGGATTGAACTTCATAGAAATTAGACATGCATATGCATGGTGCATGGATATATAGATGGGAGAAAGGGAAGGAGGTTGAGAGATAAAGGTCTTCACTTAAGCTGGTAGGTTATAGAGATACACCGAAGAAGCATGAGCAGGTTAAAGAAAAAAAGCTTACCTAAAATTAGTTATCAACAAACAGATAGAGAGATCAGAAACATATATAGAGTAATAGTCAGTAAGGATATCTCTACCCTTTAGATTTAGGGGGTTTCGATTGACGAGATTTTTTATTTATCTGCGAAGGGTGAGACAACTAATTAACGTGATCACCGGAGAACCCATGTGCCATCATGCATGGATTCTCAGCACATCTGCACATGGCGTTGCGTTGGACGTAAGAAGGACAAGCAATCGTTCACTGAGTGAAGAATATATTTATTCAGCACACCGCATTGTTTTTTTTGCAAGCAGGACGAACTTAAATAGTAGGGTTCCCTTTTGTTGTACGTTGACATTTACCAAGGACGAAATGTACGGGCCAGTGTACGTAAGTACTTCTCTATTAAGTATATATTAATGTATTCTAAATGGAAGCAAGCATACATAACTGGCATTGTTAAGGTCAACGAAGAAGGAGAAGACTTATCGTAATGGACCAGACTGCACAGTCTTATTTTGTGTTACGAGGGTGTTTAGTTGCATGATAAATTGAATGTTTATTACAATTTTATATTTTCTAACAAAATACGTTAAAAGAGACGTTTGACGATCCGTACAATTATAATTTTAAAAAAATGTATTCTTGAACAAAAAAGAATACTCCACTTTTTTTTATCTTGTGGTCGCCTGCCTTATTTGGTATATGGCACTCACTTGTTTTGTCATTACATTACTTCCAAACATGACAATTTTATGTCATTGGCTAACTAACACTTTATTTTCAGCACAACTTTGAATCTTGAAAGTGTATAAAAAATTATTGTGTAATTAAACACCCTCCCCCATTTGTTTCTTTCTTTTTTCATTCCTTATAGCTTCAGTCGTCTTACCACATGGGAAGAGTAGCAAACGGCACCAATGCAGGGCAGCCACGAGACGCCTACAAAATTATATATTGATATTGTACTTAAATAAAGAGTAGCTCCATCCTCCCAACAAGTCAGCGGTAGTTGACATACATACTTCTGCACACTAAACAACGTTGTAGGGTCATGCGTGAATCTAGGAAAAGATTGGTGCGATCGGCTTTGGGGTTGTTTCTATTTACAATACCATATTATTGTTGACATTCGCTGTCATGACCTATTGATCTCTCTCAATTGAGTAATACTTTTTCTGTATTCAATTGGTATGGAATGGGTTCCTCACCCTCAAATTTTGTCAGAATCATGTGAGAAAGCAATAGGTTTTGGTTGACTTAGAAGATGGTTTACTGACATAGATGACATTAAATATATATGACGGACAACTGGAGATCATAGAGAAAGGATCAGGAACCACACAGTTAGTTGAAATATGCTAGTTAACGAACTAAAGATGTTATTACATTTATGTTTACCAATTAAAACTATATATAATTTTCATAATAGAAATTTACTAACATTTACATCATATATGCAGTTTCATCATTTGCAAGAGCTTTGGACTAGTCGATGATACTTTCATGGTCAATTTGGTTAGAGTATCAAGAAAAGAAAAGGTCCAAGTGGCTTTTCTTTCAAGAGGAATGCTTCACCTCAGAAGGCTCATCGTCCCCAGTGCTGTGCAACGGCACTCTCCCTCGATGGCACTCTTCTTTCTTGTTAACTGACTCAAAATTGTGACCCTGAGTTAGAGTGACCCAAGCTTTTAAGCATGCGTACCCCCCTACCTGGCCAATATGGCACTATTCTAACTCGTCTCCTCACGTGCAAGTTCTTCTGACTTTGTCACATGTACATTGTTTATGAGTGGCAGTCGACGAAGGTAGGTCGACAACCCTTGGCTCTAATACCATGTTAACTGACCCAAAACTGTGGCCCTGAGTTAGAGTGGCCTAGGCTTTTAAGCATGGGTACCTCCCCTACCTGGCTAATATGGCACTATTCTAACTTTTCTCAACCTTGAAGGCCATCATTGTAGCTACGGTCTCATTTGCCATCTAATAACATCAAAGAAACACTTAGTTGGCAGTGGCCCCCCACCACCCACGAGCTTTTCGAAATCTCTCCGTGGTGGGAAAGGTCTTCATTGTCTCCAGTACTGCCTTTGGCATTTTCTAGTGTAGTGAGTTTTCTGCAAAAAAGTTCACCCGCCCACATTGGTGTGCCAAATCTGCTACTAGGTACGCACGCCTCTTTACACCTTTCACCACCTCTGTGCCTAGGGTCACTCTCTCTCTCTCTCTCTCTCAATGCCATTATCTACTTTAGCTACTCTATTTTATCTTCATGAACCCCTCCGATCCATACCCAACCCCTTCACAAGACAACATCATGAACTAGTTCCAAGTACTTTTAACTCTGCCCAAAATCCTCTCCCATGTTTCTCTTCATAACCATGCTAGCTATTTGAGATAGCACAAGGTGGAAAAAGACCACTATCATCTCTGTCCTCTCTGACATTAAAATCAATTGATGGGTCTCAAGGAATGAATTAGAAAAATGTGAAACCTCTCTAATCCCTGATTTTTATTGGATAACCAAGGAGCACTTACATTCTAAATCACCAATATGAAGATGAAGTCGATAATATATCTAGAAGGACCCCTTAGATTTTTCATTAAGATTTAGTGTTTGTTGAAATAGGATATTTAACACTACCCCATCCGAGTACAAGCTCCTTAATCCAATTTGTGGATTTGGATCTATGATTTACCTCATAAGCCATTAGATATAAATATAGTCCTCTTCATTGTCTCCCAAATAGGCAAGTCTTATAAGCTAGGTCAAGAAATAGTAGATTCTTGGAGCCTGTTTGCTAGGATAAAATTTTATCTCAATAACTATGATCCACTGCCTACAAAAGGTTTCAATTATCTATCCAAATGATTCTATCAAAATTTTTAAGCTTCATATGAACAAATTACGAGCTTTTGCCACTTTTGCATGAAGCTTGGTCATGAGCATGGTGACCATGAGACCCTTGGTCTTTTGTCTAGTTTAATTAAATTTGATTTACTTAGCATGTTTGATAGGAGCTCAAGGCTTAACTTGTGTTCAATATGGCAATTGGTTAACGGTTGTAGGAAGGGCTACCAATGATAGGAGTAGATCTATGAACCATCAAGTAGAGATTCACTATCTAACTAGAGACATGGGCAACAATTTCTCTTAGGATCATGTCTACCTGCACCACCATGCGGAGTCATTCACACTAGAAATGCAAGCCCCTTGCCTTCTTTTACCTCCCCTTGACTACCTCATTTAAATCCCTCTAGCATGCATGATGCCATAATTGACCATATATACAACTGTTATATTGGAGGAGGGAGCTCTCTGGCTCATATGAATAGTTCCTTTTATCGGTCCATATTCTTAACCACTGGACCCTTAATCTTACAAACTTGCCTCTCCTGAGAGATAATCCACTGCCAACAACTTTGTCACCTCGTCTATACCCCGCATTACTCTACCACCAAGTACCACTCCTCCCCGAATATCTTGCCTTACCACCAACTTCACTATATATCTAAGCAACCGTTCTCCATTTAATGCCTTCAACTATCGGTCTCAAGTGCCCAACCATGATAATCCACACTCAAACCTTAGGGCTACTAGCCCAAAAATACCTTTCCTTTCTTAATAAAATTCTCCATGAAGTGCCTGATAGAAATGTATGCCCTACAAGCCAATCATATATGATATGATTCGACATTTCTAGAAATATCTCATTCAATTAATTAGGCAAATCTTCATTATAAGCTCTTATTAGAAGCGAATATCATAATGAAGTCCTTGATCAAATACAATGATGATTAAATCATGATGAGATCATGATAATGAGATTGATCATCTAGAGGTATTTGATCTAAATGTTCCTAGTCATAGGATACTTGAGACGGGACATCAAGGATCCGGATAGACTAGTGTATGTGATGTCTTCTCATGTGATGAGGATGACCGATCTCATTGGTCATTAGTGTGGAGACACTGAGATACACATACAGGTGCTCATTAGTTGAATGAGTTCACTGAACTGACCGAATTAGAAACCCTGAATGGTATCTTACCGAACTGTCTATCAGGGTTTTCTATCATCACGGTTGCATGGTTGGACCTTTGACCTTAGTCGCCAAAGATGCCTTGTTGGGTGGAACTTGTGCTTTGACCATTGACTTATGGATCATAATTTAGATGGTCCTATATAGCGATGGATCGGGTACAAGGAAAATCCGATGGAGGCAATTGAGCGGACAACAAGGGATCATCCACTCTCGGTAAGTGAGAGTGAATGTCCTATGGGATAGTACTCTAAATCCCTGGCCAGGGTAGATAGGATAATTGGAAAAGGAGTTTTCCAATTGATCCAATTCCGAGTACATGATCCTATAGAGTCGGTACACTAAGGAGTTGACAGTCGATGCCGTACTCTTTTCCGACCGGGACATTGGATGGATGAGGGTTTATATCCATGTGGTAACTGATGATGGAAAGGCTCAATGGAGATGAGATTATCCCCATAGCCATTTGGGATCATGGGATGTGGCTTGTACCCTTCATGATCGGTAGGCCGATTAATCTGTTATCGGATAACAGATTTAATTAAAATTAAATAGAATTGTTCTATTTTATTTAGGCCTCAACCAAATAGGCTATTGGGCATAGTGGGTCACACACAAAAGGACTTATCCACAAGTTCAGGGGCAAGGGCGTAATTTATAGAGATTTTGGGTTTTTATGAAAAATTCCATAATTCTCTATAAATACTAATGGTTTCAGACAAACCCCATCAAGCCAAGGGTGAAAACCACGTCCCAAGTCTCCTCCCTACCTCCTCCTCTCTTTAGAAGGTGTCCATGGTCGATGGAGCTCCGTTCGGGAAGAGTTCTCGAGGCCGGCGCGAAGGGAGAACCTGCTGTGGATGAAGTTCGTGTGGATACTGCTGGAGACCGGACACTTGAACGGTTTGTAGAGCTTGAGAAGCTCATCTCCTTCCTCTTCATGGGATTATTTGAATCCCTATCAGGTATATTCGAACCCGATTTGATCGGTTTTCGGTTTTCGTCGTTCGGTTCTGATTGAGACGGATTCTAAAGGAACCCATAGGAATCGTCGCTTCCGCTGCACAAAATTTTAATGAAAGATTCCTTACAGTGCCTAGATATTGGAACACTCAAATGAAAAATTAGCAAGGCTAAAATTATGAAAAGTGATTTTACAGGGGTATTGATAGTGTTTTACCTTTCTCTTCAGGTAATAGGGCAGACACAGTTAACCCAAATAATTCAGCATATTGGCAAGCTCACCCATTCCGTTCAACCTAATTTTTTTTCTAATTAAAATTAAGAGCAATTCTCAAGTCGGCAATCACATTTTCAGTTTCAGAAGACTTATCAATTTTCATGTTATTTCTTCTGCTTTATGTGTTGGTGGCCTTTGGTTATGGTGGTTGAACTATATTGCTTTGGATATTATTATTTCTTGTAGCAGCTAGCTTGGTAGCATCCTTTCTGACCCTAGCCAATGCACTAAAAGTCTTATCGATCACTACTTATGGTTCTACAAGGCATTGAGATTGAATTCTAATGTGGGAAGATATGTCCAGAACCATTAAAGATGTAAATCTACCCACCTTATTAGTACATGATTGGAATTGTAAATAGTATACCTTTGAGAAATGGGGAGGGGCTCCTCCCAACATAGCTTTTATACACGTATTTGAATCTTTCATTCAGAAAAGCAAGCCTCTAGATGTCAAAGAAGAAGGTCCCATTTTCACATGATCAAACAAAAGATGCTTTTGCTTCAACATTAGAGACAAGCTAAATAGATGCTTGGCCTCCACTAATTGGTTTTCTAACTTCCTCATACAATCATCTTATTTATACTTAAACAAGACAAGCCTAGCCATTTAGACTCATCAAGTTATATAATGTCATCCTTAAAATTTTCAGCAACCTTTTTTACTTGTAGGATTAAAAACACTCTTCTCCTTCTTGTTGCACATCAACAAGTAGCATTTGTTCCTAACATATTAGGTTGGGATAACACTATAATTGTTTAAGAAATTCTTCATTCTTTTAAACATAAGGAGGGAAAGGTTGATAGCTTCTTGGTAAAGATAGATATTCATATGGCTTTCAACAAGCTCAAATGACCTATTGAACAATTTTATGCATGTTTGGCTTTCCTCGGGATATTATCAACCTCATTATGACCTGCACTACAACTACTTATTTACTAGTTTAAATGGACAACTTGCTAATTTCATCAAGCCAACTAGGTGTAACAGGGGTGCCCTTTGTCTCCATACTCATATATTTTATGTGCCGATGCCCTCACTTCTCTTAATTATTTGCTCTATCAACTGTCATGGAAAGCTATCCAACTCTTACGCCAACATGAGGGTTCCTAAGATTACATGTCTAATGTTTGCCGATGACCCGATCATTTGTGGTACTAGTAAGGAAGATGAAATTCAAAACTTGATGAATACTCTAAATGTTTATGAAGCACCTTCAGGGAAGCTATTAGCAAAGTCAAGACTAGAATTCATTTTAGTAGGAATGTTCCACATAAAACTCGAGATCTATTGTGCAATATTTCCATGTTTTCTTTAGCTTCTCCTATTAACCTATATCTAGGTATTCTCATTGGGTTGTCTAATAATTGTTTGGGGGTGGCTTGTTCTTGCCCTTCACCTCTCGGTGGTTTGTTACCGCCAGCGATGGGGTGTGGATGTGTGTGTGTGTGGTCGTAGGAGCCAAAGGCTCTAAAAATAAGAAGGAAAGGAATGCAAATATTGAAAGAAATACCTTAGCTAAGAGAATATGTTGGGAGATTGTGAGTTTTATCTTCTTCCTTCTCAGTGGCTGAGAAGAAAGAGATTGAAGCGAATATTGGTAGCTCCTACAAAATAAAGTAAGCCAAGAAAATAAGTGAAAGATGATTAGAACTAAAAATATGAAGCATCTTGCAAAGGAAATAAATGAAAACCACAAAAACAATTAGATTAACTGGATTTGGAATGACTCACTCCTTATTATGCTTTTTTTAGGTGATGGAGATGAGATGATTAAATTAAAGACATGCATGCAAACACAAAGATCTAAAACAAAGACAGGAAGATAAAAATATATAGGATAATGGTGAAAGAAAAATGGGTTTAGACTCCAAGACAAGTTGTTCGGATCTCTAGATGTCCCTAGGTCAATGATGCTAGGTGTCTCAGTGGTCACACCATCTAACATCCCTAGGGGCACGCCATTAGGTACTCCAACGACCAACTTGTGCTCGAATGATCCCGTGACCTCTCCGAATGATCTTCAAGACTTGCTTAATTAGGACCCCAAAGGGGATCCCTTGGATGTGGGTTACCAATCTCTCATCAAATGTAGAGGCTTTTAAAGAGCTTGATGGGTTATGGTGGTGGAAAGATGATGTGGAGATGATGGTGTTCTTGATGGTGGAAGGAATGGAGAGCTCTCAAAGCATTCTTAGTAATGAGGTTTGGGAGTGAGTGAGCCTTGAGATCTTTCTTTAGCCTTCTGAAGCTTCAAAACTATTTTCCAACCTTTAAAATGTGGTTAGGTGGTGCCTTTTTATAGACCCAAGAGCAAGAACATTTCAGGCATAATTGACATTGTATGACGATGAACATAACATCTCATTGCCCAGGACATCAAGCTTTCCAACATTGGGGATGTTTGGCAGTCCATAAATGCCCTTAAATGCAATGCACGCTGAAAGCAGGCACGGCATGCCAAAAGTGCAGTGCTGACTGTTGCCTGCTATAGTACCTAACATCCCTAGTGACAGGACATCACCATACTATACCATGTCAATGCGCGGGGCAAGCTCACGAAGTCTGGAGGTTATTTCTGTCAAGTTGTATGCTATTGTAGTCAATGGGACATTTTCATTCTTGACTAGCAATTAATGCCCACCTACCATGGCCAGAGCTATCAGGTTTACATGGGAATATGGTAACATTGTGGTTGCTATGACATCTAAAATTCTAGATGGGGCGACGTCAAGTGTCACTGGGTGTGGGACATCACCTTACCTAGCGACCTATTTTGTCTATTCTTTGGAAATCTAGTTCGTTAATTGAGAAAATCAATTATTTCTTAGGAAAACATAGATCTTAAACTTTTCAATTAGACCAAATTTGTGTGTCTACAATAATAAGATCAATCATTATAACCACTTGATTGAAGGTTGCCAAAGTAAATTGGCTGGTTGTAAGAAGAATCTTCTATCCTCCATTAGAAGAGCAACTTTGAAGAAATCTACTCTAACCCAGGTACCTATCCACATTACATTTGCCAAGAGGTGCCTCAAGCAATCATTAAGAAGCAAGTCACTATGGAGAATGCATTGTAGTGGCTCATAGTACTCTAGATGGTAATAAGAAAATTCACTTCTCCTTTAAGATTTTAATTAAGAAACTCAATTTCAAAGGTTGTTTGGGTGTCTGAGACCATAGATCTATGAACTGAACTGAGCTCTTCATATGAATCTTGTTTAATCTTTTCTTTATGCGAGGCATAAACTCTAGGCTCAAGTGCTCCATGATAAATATCTTTGTAACACTGACTTTTAAAAGCCAAACCTAAAGGATCTATTCTGATGTTTGGAGAATCATTTTGTCAGCCTAGCATGACATTAGATAGGGAAAGCTTTGGAAAATCAAGGATGGTAGCCTAATCAACATTTGGGAACACCAATGGATCTTTGATAGGAGAGGTCCCTCATCATTCTTAATAATATGAATCCAACTCCACACTAGGTTAAGGATCTCATTACGAATGGGACTTGGAATTGATCCCTTTTATCTCAATGTTTTGTTCACACTTTGGTCGACAAAATTCTCATGACCTTTATTTACTAGAATATGCAAGAAGACACTATTTTATGTCATTTCACTCCCCAAGGCAATCTCTCCACAAAGTTTGCTTGGAAATTTCTATTTAGAAAATTTTCTCTCTAGGACCATCGAATTTCTCTAATTGGAGGCTAATTTGGCATCCCTTGGTTGCAAATGCACTTCCTCAAAAGACACTATCGTTTCTTTGGAAAAACAATTGTTCCAACCTACTAACAAATCAAACCATTTCAAGAAGATGTCCATACATCGAAGATTTTTGTAAGGACTGCACGAGAAATGTGAATCCATTGACCACTAATTCATTAACGATATTGAGAGTAGAGCAATATGGCTTGCCTTCTCCTTTGGAGGTAATGGAGTGTATGGCATTTGGTATATTTTGGCATCATTCATAATTGTTGGGAATTGATGCTCTAATTGTAAGAAATCATATCATAGTAGCGGAAGCTTTTGATTCCAAGGATTTCAAGGTCATAATCTCAATCAGAACCAAACAGTGTAACAGAAACCAGATTCAAACCAAATCTAAAATACCTTCTTCAAATATGATGAATCCCTCATGCCTCATGAAGATTGAATGTTTTCTTGATCTTCAAAGTCACCTAAGTGCATTATCTCTAGCAATGTTCACACGAACTTTCTTCATAGATTAGTTCTCCTGCACGTCGAATCTTCCAACTCTTACCAAAAAGAGCTCTTCTAGTCATCGACAACCTCCAAGGTGCGAGAACATAAAGGAGAAGGCTAAGCACAAAATTTGATACCCTTGGCTTGATGAAGTTTGACTAAATTCACTACTATTCATGGAAATTAGAAGTTGTCATAAAACCTCTAAATTTTTATAAATTACTCCCCTACATTTTGGATTGGCCTTCTGTGTGACCGACTTGGTCTAATAGTCCATTTGGTTGAAATCTAATTAAAATAATAACTTATTTTAAATTAAATCTATTATTTAATAATAGATATAATGACTTTTTAATTATGAAGGGTATGAGCCATATTCCATGATCTCAAATGACTTTGGAGATGATCTCATCTTTATTAAATTTTTCTATCATTAGTTACCATATGGACAAACCTTTATTTATCTAATACCCCGGTAGGATAGGGTTATGATATAGATTATCAATTTCTTAGAATACCAACACTTTGGGTCGTGTATTTGGAATCAAATCAAGTGAAAATTTTTCTTTTCAAATTATCCTCTCGAGCCTAGCTAAGAATTTAGAATACTATTCTAAAAGTATTCTCTCTCACTTACCGAGAGTGAATGATCATTTGTTGTATGTTTAATTGTCTCCATCGAGTTTATTTTGTAATCAATCTATTAACTGTATTGGACCATCTAATAAGGTGACCCATAAGTCAAAAGTCAAAACACAACATATGCTCAGTAAAACATCTTTGATGACTCAGGCCTTTTCATTCTTTAGCACATAGATGCCAACTTACCAACAAGCTGATCTAGTACAGATCCTTAATAGAGTTGCTCGGAATGTTTACTTATTCTCTCATTTGGATCTCAACTTCCAAACCTATTAGAGTAATTGGAGCCCTCCATCTAGGCATCATGATAAGATAAATCTTGATTGTGCTACTAATAACTTTGGAGGTGTCATTGGTATCCTTGTTAGGAATGCAACTAGTTTTCCTCACTTCTGGAAGACTACTCTTCTACTCCAATGATCTTCAACTTCTCGAGATCAAGGCTTTTTTGAAGCTTGTATTTGGGTGGCCGACTAGGCCTACAGCTATTTGATCAAAAATGATGCTAAGGTTGTTGTTGATGCAATCATTAGCACATGTCTTGCACTTTGGCGAGCTCAACATCTGATCTAACCGTGTCAATCTCTCTTGAAGGATCTGAAGATCGACATTGTTTTTGCCTGGTCGCATTGTAACCAAGCTGCCTACTTGTGATCCAAGTGCATGATATTGATATCTTCCAATTCATTTAGGACACTCAGACACCAGCCATGGATTTGTAAAAGGTAACCTCTTTCTAACAGGATTCTATTCTTCTTTTAAGTGCTCATTTTGTTAGGCCACAATGAAGTGCATGATCCTCAAAAGCTCATATTCGGGGGCTCTTGGAGAATGAAAATAACTCTTTTTATTTTCTTCAATCGCTTTTTGACGTGGATAATGGGATACTAATGGTCCATTTCAATGTTGGTAAAAGTAAAAAGAAGGAAAAGTTATTTTTTTGTACACGCTTTACAAAGAACTTAGAAAACTAGATTAAGCTGACATTTGTGTTTTGCCTTAATTCGAACATCTAAACTCATAAATTCATGTATAATATCATAGTTTGTGATAAAATTAAGTACTTAATTTGATTAAGATGTTGACGTGTTAATCAATAAAATGTTTATTTAAAACTATATTATATATATCATTTTCTTAAGAAAAATTAAATTTGGAAGACAAAAGAGCTAAACTTAACTTATTTTTAAAATATATATTAAGATATTAGAGATATGTTAGAGGTTAGTTAAGGCAAAGAGTCAAAATGCTCTAAATCTACCAATCATTGACCGAATTAGAGAGATCAGAGATTAGTTAAAGCCAAATCAAATGCATCCTTTGTGTATGATTTTCGGGAAAGTTGCTTACTTAAAGGTATATCCCACCCTTGTGAAATCTTATCTTCTAGTATTTCTTACTTCGTCATCTACTGAAATATCAAAATAAATAATATTGTATTTGATAAAATACCCTGAAAATATATATAATAACTAGAAACTTTAATATGTCCTTTTTTTCTACTTTGTTGCCAATGCAACTTATTTAATATTCTCTGTGTTTGATTAATTGAAAAAGTTGCATAACTACTTTTCTGTTTATGTCATGCATTAACGAATATCTTGATAAATATTATTTTTTAATACGCTGAGTTCTCAATATCTTCTAACTTAAATTTAAATTAAATATTAGGAAAGTAAAGCTTTATAATTATGTTTCTTTACCTTACAAATAATATTCTGGTTAATGAAATTTGCATCTAAAATCTGTTAAATATATTTTAAATAGGAACACTCTATTAATGACATGATTTTCTCTTAAGCTCTAACATTAATATTTTATCATATTTCTTTCTTAAGCATTGATTGAGTTCTTCTTATAAATGATTTACACAAAAATAATATTTTATTTTAAATATAATTTTCTTTAGTTTGCATATATATATTAATTTACCTTTGAAAGCCCCCACACGGTTCTAATACCATGCTTATGTGCATATAGAAAACGGTTTACCCTAACTTTTGTCTAACACAAAAATTCTGATTTTTGGGGAGCTAATGTAAAATATTTTACAAAGACTATGTTTGACTGCTCTAATTAAACACATCAATGACCTTTGATTCTATCAGCGGTTGGTTTTTAGACTGTTTGAACATTTGTCTTAATGAACCTCTAAATATATTTATTGCATCTTGATAAAAAAATTATTAAAATTAAGTTATATATTTTACTTTTAGCTTTTGGAAGCATAATCTCTTTGACAATAATCAAGTAGATACGTCAAACATCAATTTTAAGACAAAAAATTAAATATAACAATGTTTGTTCGATTGAAAGTTATTAAGTTCATTTAATATAGATGTGCCTATTGCTTTTAAAACATTATAAACAAGTCCTTTTGGGATGTGAAACCCGGGAATATCGACTTTACCATATGGAAGAACTTGCTGGAGTGTAGGTCTAACCTTCTTAAATTTTAAAATTAATGATTCAGCCCACATTTTTTTGGTGGAACTAATACAGTTTGGATAAAGTCAATATTCACAAAGGAACGTGCCTTTTATTCCTACCAGAGTGTCGGATATTATTGTAGATGGGAATTGGAATCGGAGCCTTATTTTCAACTGTTTTGAGTATCAATCTGCTCTGCGCATATGGCCACTCCGTTATTTCCGTCTAGTGATAAAGATGTCCTGATTTGGCCTTTCACTCCTAATGGATTGTTTAATACTAAGTCGGCTTATCGCTTCATCAAAGAGATGGACCTTCCACCTAGCTCTTCTGGGAGTAACATTTGGAAATACCTGTGGCACCCTACTGTGAAGGGAATTCTACCGCAGATTATTCTTACTTTTATTTGGAAGGTGGTCACTGGCAACATTCCAGACGGAGCTAACATTCATAGGAGGTTAAAACACATTGATCCCACCTGCGCGGTTTGCAAGCTCCAACCAGAAAATGACATCCATCTTTTTCTCTCCTGCCCCAAAAGCAAAGCTGTATGGTTGGCTTCCCCCCTGGGGTGTAATCAAGGCTGGTTGAATACTTCTCTTAGTACTATGGTCAGTACTTGGCTGCAGTGGATCCGTTCTAGAGATGATCACCTCTCCAAGACAGGGGTCCAAGCTCTCTCTATTTTGTGACAAATTTGGAAGGCTAGATGCAATCTGATTTTCAGGAGTGTAAAGTTGAACCCTTTCAGAATTCTCTGCACAGCTTTGGCTGAAGCGGACTTCTACATTCGTAATGCTTGCATAGCTGTACCCCCCACTCTTTCAGCTTGGAACTTACCACCTTTGAATACGGTTAAAGTTAATGTTGACTGTGCTACCTCTAATGATCATGGGTCCATTGCGATCTTAGCCCGCAACCATACAGGTGCTGTCCTTTTTTGGAGTGCAAAGCTATCTCCTTTCAGGCACCACCAAATTCTTGAAGCTGAGGCCATTCTTGAAGCCTGTAGGTGGGCCATCAATTATGCAAACATTGTTAGTATTGAGAGCGATGCTAAGGTGGTGGTGGATGCCATATCGGGTAATGGACCCAATCTCTGGAGAGCTGAGTCCATAATCCAGTCCTGTCGGAGGCTTCTATCTAGTTCTACCTTATGTTCTCTTCATTTCGCCCCTAGATCCTGTAACCTTGTAGCCCATCTACTTGCAAAATGGGCGCTTAATTTTCCTGTTGGTGTCAATCACCCAGACTTGCTGCCTGCAGCGGTTTGTAACCAACTGGGTTTGGATGTATCTGTTTTTCCGGTTATCTAGTGAAATGGTATCTTTTGTTGTTGTTCAAAAAAAGACTGCTCTAATTAAACACATCAATGACCTATGATTCTATCGGCGGTTGGTTTTTTGTTTGAACATTGTCTTAATTAACCTCTAAATATATTTATTGCATCTTGATAAAAAATTTATTAAAATTAAGTTATATATTTTACTTTTAGCTTTTTGAAGCATAATCTCTTTGACAATAATCAAGTAGATACGTCAAACATCAATTTTAAGACAAAAAAATTAAATATAACAATGTTTGTTCGATTGAAAGTTATTAAGTTGATTTAATATAGATGTGCCTATTGCTTTTAAAACATTATAAACAAGTCGTGTTAGGACCACTTTGCTTTAATTACACTTTACGATTTGTGGAACATGACTTTGTAAATTTTAAAATTAATGATTCAGCCCACATTTTTTTGGTGGAACTAATACAGTTTGGATATAGTCAATATTCACAAATCAACTTTCAAGAGTAAAATGTAAAGTTGGGTTATTCTAACTCAACCTGTCTATAGAATGTGTTAGTCGACTCTTAAAGTCGAACAAATTATATATTGGGAAAATTATCACCAGGTCCATTTAAGAAAATGAGTTTACCAAAAACTCCGTTGACCACTTTTTCATCTCATTTAATCCGTTGACAACACATAATATTACCACTAGGTCCGTTTTGCCCAAGGACTGTCCCCGTATCCCCAATTTGCCCTTCCCGCGGCGATGGTGGCGCCGATGGCGTGGGCGACGAGGAGGAGCCTCGCCGGGGGGTTCCGCGGGCGGGGGGAGCGCCGCGGGGGGAGCCACTTCGCGGCGTGGCCACCGGACTCCTCCTTCCTCGGCCACCACCGCGACCCCGGCGCCCCGTGCCGCCGCGCCGCTCCCGGGAGAGGCTCGGCGTCTGCCGCCACCGGGCCGGCGGCGAGGGAGGGGAGGCGGCCGCGGCGTGCGTCTGCTGCCTCTCGCGCCGTGGAGGACGGGGACGAGATCGGGGAGCTGCGGCGCCGGCACGTCTTCCACCGGGCGTGCCCGGACCGGTGGGTCGAGCACGGGAGGGCCACCGCCCGCCGTGCCGGGGGCTCCGCGGGCGGCGGGAGCGCGCGGGGGGGGGGGGGTTCCGCGGGCGGCGGGAGCGCGCGGGGGGGGGCCTCGCCGGGGCTCCGCGGGCGGCGGGAGCGCGCGGGGGGAGCCTCGCCGGGGGCTCCGCGGGCGGCGGGAGCGCGCGGGGGGGGAGGGGTTTCCGCGGGCGGCGGGCCGCCGGGGGCTCCGCGGGCGGCGGGAGCGCGCGGGGGGGGGCCTCGCCGGGGGCTCCGCAGGCGGCGGGGAGCGCGCGGGGGGGGAGGGGGTTTCCGCGGGCGGCGGGCCGCCGGGGCTCCGCGGGCGGCGGGAGCGCGCGGGGGAGCCTCGCCGGGGCTCCGCGGGCGGCGGGAGCGCGCGGGGGGGGGGGGGGTTCCGCGGGCGGCGGGCCGCCGGGGCTTCGCGGGCGGCGGGAGCGCGCGGGGGGGAGCCTCGCCGGAGGGGGGGTTCCGCGGGCGGCGGGAGCGCGCGGGGGGGAGCCTCGCCGGAGGGGGGGGTTCCGCGGGCGGCGGGAGCGCGCGGGGGGAGCCTCGCCAGGGGGGGTTCCGCGGGCGGGGGAGCACGGCCGGGTGGAGAACGTCGCTGCGGGGGAGAGGGGCCGGCGGGGGGCACTACCGCGAGGGCAAAATCGACATTTCATATCCAAATTGGAGTGGGTGTGACAATTTTTTGAAAAAACGGACCTAATGAAAATGTGTTTTTGAAAACGGACCTAGTGGTAAAGTGGTTATCTTAAAACGGACCTAGTGTGCATTTGCGTTTATATATTTGTTCGACTTCAAATTTCCGCCTTACCGTGGATGTTTGACGTCATCTCGACTTATTTGAAAGTGTGCCACTCTGTATTACTTCTATAAATAAATATTAATTAAACTGTGTCCGTTAAAGAAACACAAAGGAAACCATTCACAAACGCCGCATTGCCTGCCATCTCAAACATATCTATCCTACAGAAACAGAACATGCCCTTCTTTACTGCGAAAATGCTTCTGCTTCTACGGAACTACCGAGATCACCGTCAGCTTTTTGTACGTATGCCTTTTTACCCGATTTCGGATCACCATCTAATTCCACGCTACAACAGCATGAAGTTAGCGTGCCGTGTGTCTAACGTTTGAGAATCCATGCTTGCTCTACAGTTCAAATTGAACTGCGTGTATGGGACTGACGAACAGGAGGCCAAGTTATGCAGATGCCCATGCCGTCGCGAGAGTGGTCAACACGCACCTCCCTTCTGTTGATTGCACGAGAAGCGAAACGCGTACTAGGTTCGCCGCCACCGGTGTAGTCTCCCAGTACCCTAGCTAGGTAAGCGGACGTAAGCTTCAACTGTATGCATCTCGTCGTGTATGGCCCTCATCAAGCAACTGCCATGATATATAATGCATGGGATAGACTGATAAATGGGCTCAGAGATATATACTGATTAACCGGGGGAATAGGTGGATATATATGGAATACCTACGGATAATTGAAGGGATGAATATGCTTCTAAACAACAGTACGTAGTCTGTATGGAATATATATATATATATGCCCTATCGATCCACTAGAGACGTATATGAGGACAAAACCAGCTTCTACGTACATAGATTCTTTCTTATCTAGTACACCTGGACAAATCGGAGGTGCTTTGGCATGTCAGGCAAGAGATAAAGATCTTAGATCAATTCGTGGTACTGTGATATGAGATTTCGTTTACGGAAGGTACGTAGTATGTTTATGTGTATTTGTGAGGTCGACGTCTTGACATGCGTAGCTAGCTTCCGGAGCAGGGTACGTATGCATGTACATGACACGAAGAGATAAAAAAATTTGAGAAAGCAAACCCAGAATTGTGCCTACTTGGAAGCAATGGTTAGGATGGGTGTAATATATTATAATTATCTTGTATCGTTCTTATGGTTATTTCCTTTCAAGATAATAATTGTATAATAATCATCAGGTTGAATTTCGTTCTAGTCTGGCAGAGAGACATCGATAGTGGTGTGAAATAATGTATAGTTCTCTCTTGTATCATTGTAAATTAAATTAATTGACTGTATCTTAAGAAAATAATAGATATTTTACAAGTAATTAATATAGTTCAACATTAATTAAGTTATACTACTAATAAAAGTATTTATTAAAAGTATATTTCTTATATTTTTATGATAAATATATCAATAATTACCAAATGTTATTTCAATAGTAGTATCAAGTAGTCTAAGAAAGTGATGGATGATTTTTCAAGTGAAAAGAACATACTTTATGTTATTAATTAGTTTGATATTCATTTTGAAACAAATTATGAATACCTTATTCTAGAACATTATGACTCCACTCTAGTGGCTATTCTGATATAATAGTTTATTCTCAAAATTTTATGGTACCAAATAGGCCCTTAAGAGCTATTTCATATCGGGATAACCTGGAGATAAACCTGATTTATCCTCAAAATTTAGGGGATAAATCAAATTTATCCCTAAAACATTTTGATAACAAACATGCCCTTGGGGAATGGCCGTTGTCAGGAAACAAGACAGGCAGTGAAAGTGAAGGCGTCGGACAAATCTCGCCGAGAAAACTTTTTATGAAGAGTACTTAATCATCAAAATTTCAGTATTCTAAAAATTTTATTTTTAGAGAATATATTTAAAATATAAAATTACGAAGATTGAAGTAAAAATACTTATTTATAAATGTTTTGTAAAATACATATTTTCAGACAACAAGCCTTGTTCTCATAAGGTTCTAAGTGAACTTTAAAGAACAAAGTATTAAAAATTTTAAGAGTATTTACAGCTAAACAAATAACTGATATTTTTAAGAAAATTTATTTCTTGGTAAAAAATATTAGTAAAAAGTTTATAAGGAAAGTTAATTCTTAGTGAAAAAATATTTTTACTGTTTCCTTTTTATATACAATATTCAAATGGACTCTTAGTTCATTCTTCTTTCAATCGAAATTTGACAGAATTCATTTGACTTAATAGAATGTCTAAAATTTTGATTTCATCTCTAATTTCTCTGGTGGAATGAAAAATATTAATTATCTATAGGTTCTTTTTATTGTCTGAAGTTGAAATTAAGTGATTTAGAAAGAAGTTAGGATTCTATTTAGATGTTTTAACAAAGATTTCAATGTCTAATCTTTGATCGTTCATAGATTAAGAGGTAATTTAGCCAAAACAAAGTGTCATTTACTTAACTCTGATTATACCTCTTAAAAGTATCAAGTGATGTAAACTAACTCCAATTTTGGTGACATTATTCATCAAATATTTAATTGCTTCATTCACGGAAACCAAACAAATTTATCTGTTAATGTCTTAAAATATAGCATTCAACACTTATTTTACACAAGTTAGGTGGTTGGGGTTGGAATTAATAGTTTAAATTTCAGATTAAGCCAAAACAAGACGTCAGAAGCCTTGAATCTGTAAAAATGTTGGAAAGTGAAAAGGTAACTCAGGAATGAACGTAGCTAATAAATGTGGATGTTGAATCTGACTTCTAAAGTTAAACCTTTGCGGGGTGTTTGGTTGCATGATAATGGAGATTTTATTTTAATTTTTAAAATTTGTAAGAAATTTTTTTAAAAGAGGTGTTTGTCAACCATGACAATTTTATGTTTTGAAAGTGATTTTATTCTTAAACAAAAAAAGAGGGTCTCACCTCTTTCTTTTTTTGTGATCTCCCACTTTGTTTGATCTTGTATGGTAGTTACGTTTTTTTGTTATCACATCCCTCCAAACATGATAATTTCATGTCATGAGTTGGTTCACTTTTTATTTTAATATAATTTTTTATCATGAAAGTTTACAAAAAATTATCATACAACTAAACATCCTATTACACTTTTGCAATTGTAATATTAACTACAGTTGCTTGATAATCAAAACTTTTTGCCAATATGAACAATTAATGAAATTTGATTGATAATCATAAATTTTATTCTTGAAGTAGAATGTTAAAAAGCTAACTTCTTTAATAATAGTTATCATGCATGCAATACTGTTATTCATGACTCGCTATACAGAATAGTTACCACTTAAAGCATCAGGGAATTAAGTAGGAATAATCTAACTCATATGCATTCTCAGAGTAATATAAATAAATCTAGCTACAATTATACGGTTAAATATATAATCAGTAATATTATCATCGTATTTGTATTGAGAAAGAAATTATGCTTATTAATTATAGCATTTCACGGTTTATTCATTTCTAAATCATATTAAAAAAACCCAACAATTATTTCTGTTATGTGTGATGGTCACCAAAACCTTTGAAACTTTATTTAAAAATTTTACAAGGTGTTTGGTTGTACAATAACTCTTTATGTTTATAATACTCGGTCATGATACAAATTGATGAGAAAATAAAATATAAAATGCCTAATGACATAAAATTATCATATTTTGGAAGAAGTGATAATAAAAAGAGTGGAAAGCATGTATAACTAGAAAAGGTGATGAGAACAAAGAAAAAGAAAGACGGTCTTACCTTTTTTTGTCTAAGAAACAAATATAGTTTTTTGTAATAATTGTCAAACATCTTTTAAACCAATTTTGTCACAAAAACATATTTTGTGTGTGTAAGTTTTGTCGTGTGTGAAGATATATATATGTTTGTTTATTTATTCTAAGTTTACAGGGTGTAAGGTTGTAAAAAAGTACCATCTATTGGTTGTAAACCTTACAATGTGCTGGTATATTATATTGCAACAACTAAAATATATTGCACCGGAGATAATTTGGTCCTTGGCAACAGCATGTTCTAGAGTTCAACTGTTAAGGAGCTGATAAGACTTTGCATAATCAATTAATTAGGACTACGATTAACGGTTATAATTAAGAAAAACCCTAACCGAACCAAATGTCACAGCGTATCTGAACATGATCGTTCACTGCTGTGTTGGAGCTCAGACAACGTTAAATTATCTAGACATACATAAGGGTATGCTATCCTTCGCGTTCTTCGGTGCCTTATCTGGTTAGCTGTTGAATTCAACAAGCAAGAGGCGCCTGCTTGCTTGAATACCTACGCTACCCATTATTTATTTTGTATCCCGTTATTCATCCTGGGACTGCCTATAAAACCCACTGCATGCAAGCCTCCTTCGGAGTACCAGGAACATAAAAACACCGAGAATAGGTATTCTCTGTCTCTCTCTATATATATGTGTGTGTATGTGTACGTACCTGTGTAGACTATTTATGATGATATATTACTGTCAGGGCACTGCATGGTTCGTCGAATTCCTCATCTAAATTGAGAAGAGGATTATTTGATGTGCTTATGGCCGAAAGTTGTAGTCGGTCGTCCATCTGTTTTAACTTTTAAAAGCAGGTTGTACGTATTTTGGGAACTTGGAAGGAACATTTTTCTGCATTAAACAGCTCTGTGTCCCTACTTGATTACACACACACATATTGCCAAAATCTTTTTACTGACAATAAAGGCTCATCTTCATCCTTTTAATATATTCAAGTCAGGAAATCATATTATATACAGTGGTTTCTGATATTTTTCTAGAGTGAGGATCGCTCTAGTTAAAGAAAATACCCTCCAATTCAGATACAAATTAATTACTGAAATCCAGCTACGTACATATATATCTTATTTTTGTTCCATCACAGTCCTTATTCACTTTGTTCAAGGATAAGGCTACGCTAACATGCATGATTTAGATCAATTAACTGAAAACAAACTAGACCTTAATAATAAGACACTGAGATTTTTCGATAAAACATCTTAATATAATAATTAATTTTTAACAAATTATATTGTTGTAAGTGATTTATTGTAGTTTTTTAATTTTTAGAGACGGATTTTGTGTTTTGAAAAATAAGATACGAAAAGAAAACTGACATGATTGAATATTCTGGTCAGTTAACGGATGAGATCATAACGGTTGAATTCTTTGACAACCCAGGTACACACCGTGGAGAGAGATAGCCATGGATACAAGAACCATGAGGAAGCAGCTCATGACTGGTGCCCTCCTCTCGCTGCTCGCCGTCATCTTTCTGCTCGGAGGCGCCTGCGACGGCGCCGCCCCATGCTTCGTCAGGACCAGAGACACCCGCTTTGTGATGAACGGGCGGCCGTTCTACGCAAACGGGTTCAACGCCTACTGGCTGATGTACTTGGCATCTGACCCTTCGACGAGGGACAAGGTGACCTCCGCCTTCGAGCAGGCTTCCGCCCATGGCATGAACCTGGCAAGAACCTGGGCGTTTAGCGATGGTGGATACCGACCACTGCAGATCTCTCCAGGCGTCTACAACGAGGAGATGTTCAAGGTATATACGATACCTAACAACGGGTGGGTGGCAGCATCCTTTTCATCGTTAACATATGGCCGAGCTGTTTTTATATCTGACGTAATACTGACCACTAACGTGCTGGTAACTCATTTTCTCCTCCCTCAATGCATACCGGATCGAACAAAGTGGGAAACGGATACCCAAGGTGTGGACAGAGGAGGAAAACTCTCGGTCTGCATAAAAAATGAGTTCGTCACCATATTTTTTTACTTTGAGGGTTAATATTTCAAGTAAAGGGTTAGGTTAATATTAAAGTTAGTATCTCAAAAAAAATTGGGGAGCTATATTATTATACGTAAGAGATTAATACTATATGCATCAAGGGGCTAAGATCGCAGAAAAAACAGATGGTTAATATCACAAAAAATAGGCAGTTAGTATTATAACTAAAGAGTTAGTATTGCAGAAAAGTAATAGATTAGTATTATATATAACTAATCTATATATAATACTAACTGCCTATTTTTTGTGATACTAACCCCCCCCCCCGACCTTTTCTGCGATACTAACCCTACACCCTTTGTGATACTAATCCTTTGATATATAACTATTTTACGTACAATACCAACCTCTCACGTATAATAATATATACTGAAGATAGAGAAAAAAAAAGAAACAAAACCGGTAGAAAAGCTCAACTACGTTTGGTAAGGTAAGTACTGTTAATAAGTCTAACTCAACATAAATATTAATCTAATATTTGAAAGTTGAAACCATATATATGGTTGAACCCTATCATTTTGTTCAAAGTTCAAACTAAATCAAATCAAACAAAATTATTGATTTGATTGGGTTTCTCAGATTGAACCATATAGGGGAGCACCCCTATTTGAACAGAAATCTGCCGAATAAGGGAAAATTACCACCAGGTCCATTTAAGAAAATCGGTTTACCAAAAACTCCGTTGACCACTTTTTCATCCCATTTAATCCGTTGACAACACATAATATTACCATTTGGTCCGTTTTGCCCAGCGATTGTCCCCGTATCCCCATTTTGCCCTTCCCACAGCGATGGTGGCGTCGGCGACGAGGAGGAGCCTCGCCGGGGGGGGGGGGGGTTCCGCGGGCGGGGGGAGCTCCGCCGGGGCTTCGCGGGCGGGGGGAGCCTCGCCGGGGGGGGTTCCGCGGGCGGGGGGCGCCGCGAGGGGGAGCCTCACCGGCCCGGGGGGGTTCCGCGGGCGGGGGGAGCGCCGCGGGGGGAGCCTCGCCGCCCGGGGAGCACCGCGGGGGGAGCCTCGCCGGGGGGGGGGTTCCGCGGGCGGGGAGCGCCGCGGGGGGAGCCTCGCCGGGGGGAGCGCCGTGGGGGGGAGCGCCGTGGGGGGAGCCTCGCCGGGGGGGGGGTTCCGCGGGCGGGGGGAGCGCCGCGCCGGGGGCTCCGCAGCGGGGGAGCGCCGCGAGGGGGAGCCTCGCCGGCCCGGGGGGGGGTTTCGCGGGCGGGGGGAGCGCCGCGGGGGGAGCCTCGCCCGCCCGGGGGAGCGCCGCGGGGGGGGGGGGGGGAGCCTCGCCGGGGGGGGGCGGTTCCGCGGGCGGGGGGAATGCCGCCGTGGGCTCCGCGGGGAGCCTCGCCGGGGGGGGGGTTCCGCGCGCGGGGGGAGGCACCGCCAGGTGGAGAGCGTCGCTGCGGGGGAGGGGGGCCGGCGGGGGGCACTACCGCCAGGGCAAAAACGACATTTGAAATCTAAATTGGAGTGGGTGTGACGATATTTTGAAAAAACGGACCTAATGGAAAGGTGTTTTTGAAAACGGACCTAGTGGTAAAGTGGTTCCCTTAAAACGGACCTAGTGTGCATTTGCGCGCCGAATAATGATGCATTACGTACACTCAATCAACTCACTTCAAGTAGTCTTAGTATATTAGCGGCCTCAATCAGAGCTTTGACTTACGGAGACTTGCGTTCTACCCCCCGCATATAAAAACTCGTCCTTTTCTCCAGTATAATAGGATTATTTTGACCACTGCTCTGCCATGTGCACGCACATATATGTATCTCATCATCAGGGCCTGGACTTCGTGGTATCGGAGGCTAAGAAGCGTGGAGTATATCTCATCCTGAGTATGGTAAACAACTTCAACGACTTCGGAGGGAAGAACCAGTATATCCAGTGGGGAAGGCAGAGAGGACAGAGCTTGAACTCTGAGGACGATTTCTACAGGAACGATCTCGTCAAAGCGTTCTACAAGAACCACGTCAAGGTGTGTGATCAGTTACACACACGAAGATATATATATTTATGTATGTCTTCCCTCAAGAACTGTTTGCTGCGATGCCATTGTCTGATCCGTCTGCTTTGTCTCGATCGTGATGGTGTCGATTAGGCTGTTCTTACCAGGGTGAACACGATAACTGGGCTGGCATACAAGGACGATCCGGCCATCTTTGCATGGGAGCTTATGAATGAGCCTCGCTGTGAAAGCGACCTCTCCGGCCGAACTCTGCAGGTATCTGTAATGTAACTGAGATCGGTTGGATCGATCCATGCATGCATCTCTCCATGTTTTCTTTGCATCATACGTACGTCACACCAATATATATGTGGATTCAGATGACATTCTATAGAGCAATATTTCATGTGAAGTTCAATTATGTATATAATGTGTCGTTCACACATTAATTTTAGGGCTGGATCACGGAGATGGCTGAGTACATAAAGTCGGTGGACAGCAACCACATGGTAGAGGTGGGGTTGGAAGGCTTCTACGGGGAGTCGATGCCCGGTCGGAAGTCAAACAACCCAGGATACGAGGTTGGAACCGACTTCATCTCCAACAATCAGGTCTCTGCGGTTGACTTTGCTACCATCCATGCCTACCCCGAACAATGGTATGGTCAGCGGTTGACTTTTACTTTCACCTCTCGTTTCATGTATATATATATATATTGGTATAGAGTGTTTTGTTGTAAAGATATAAAATCATTATATTTAGTGAAAGATGATTACAAAAAAGTGAGGACCAATGCAAAACATAGAAAGACGAGAGACCACAAGAAAAAATAAAAGAGTTCCACCTTTTTTGCCTGTGTTGAATTTTCTAAAAAAGTGTTTTTTGTAATGATTGCTGATTATTCTTTTTTACAGTTTTTGCCTGCTACAAAAGTATATTTGGTACAAAAACTCAGTCCAAAACCTAACACCCTGTATAGCAACTAAAAACATAATATGTATTTTTCTTTTTGCTGAGGAGGGATAACGTGGATGCTATATATGACTAAAAAGGGTGGGGGAAGTGTGGGAAACAAGAAAGCGATCTCACTTTTATCTAATTAGAAACATTTTTATAAATTTATATTGTTATCATCTTGACTATTTTTTGACAATTTTCTGTTACAAGAATATGTTTTTGCAGATAAAATTATATTTTATACTGCAACCAATCTCCCTATAAACATTAATGGGTGGCCTTGCAAATGGACCGTTTCTTTTTCTTTTTCTTTTTCCAGGAATCCTGGGTCAAACGATCAGCAACAATTGACCTTCCTGAATAGCTGGATCCAATCCCACACACAAGACTGTGCCCAGGTGCTGAGAAAACCCCTCCTCACGGCTGAGTTTGGCAAGTCTTCGAGATCGCCGGGTTATTCTGCTGCTCTCCGGGATGCCACCTACCGCACTGTTTATGATGTCGTGTTCTCGTCGGCGCGGTTGGGTGGACCGTGCGCTGGCGCCACCTTCTGGCAGCTCATGGTGGAGGGGATGGACAACTTTGGTGACGGATATGAGGTGATCTTGTCCAAGAGCCCCTCCACGGCGGCCCTAATCGCTGGCCAGTCCCACAGGATCTCGAACCTCACCATGCACTATCCGACCGTCGTGCCTGGGGGCAAGCGGCAGGTGAACGCTACGACAGTCGAGGTGACAGCTTAGATGTGGGTGGCGTATTGCCCAGCCGCCCGCAGGCTCCCGACAGGGCATTAAAGGCGGCAAGAAACAAAAGTATCCCTATATATATATATAAACAGTTGTTTGTATAGACTTAATCAGATAAGAACGATAATAATCGATCCTGATGTAATATTAATATCGTTGTAATGTAATACTTATCTTCGTCCTTGTGTGAGATAAGAATCGTCCGGTTGGAGATCCTTATCACGGCAAATGATGTTACACCATCTCCTATTCTATATAAACAGAAGGAAACAGTGGGTATAAGCATAATGCACCGATTGCTCTTGCTCTCATCGTCTCCTCCTCTTGCTCTATTTTCTCTTCTACTATGTTTCCGCATATGGTAACAAAGTCTCTAGTCCCTTCAACTATTCTTTCGTCTATCTGTCCCCTGTGTGAGGCTTCCATCGCCCCACCTCCAGAAAGAGTGTCGCTGGTGTCACGACCCGGATTTTTAACATTCACAGCGGAAGATAATCCGGCGATGTAACGGGAAAGGATATCGGTCTGAAGCCAAATAAGACTAAAATCTCAATCCAAATAAATAATTCTAAACTTTACAACATAATATCACCATAAACAAACACCTATCTAGACAAATTAAATACCAACATTGAATGAGTAATCCACTAGCTCCTCGAATTCCCAAAACACCACTACGCTTCTGCTGCGCTAAACCTGCACTCCTGAAAATATTAACAACGGAAGGGGTGAGTCACCACAGACTCAGTAGGACTTACACCCGAACTACCCCACTATAATAATGATTCTAGTGGTATACAATACATATTAAGCCTAAAAATTAGATTATCATACATAGGGTACAAACTAATCATATATCTTTAATTAATTAATTACAAGGTCATTCAACTACCCCAAATGATAACAGACTCTATATGCATTAAAAACCAACATAACCTGCACATTAGACTACTCTAGGTATGCCCAGAACACACAGACCTGACATAAAACCAATGACACATTTAGAACACTAACATCTATGCCAACATACACAACTAAACACCTGTCTGAGTAAATACCATGCTCCATCTGTTAAAATGTAGTCACATCACAAAACTAGCACCAGATTTATCATATAGTAGGAAGTAACATATAATAACTAAATCCCATAGTACCCCATAGGCAGGGGAGTACTTAGGATAAACCGCGGTATCTGGGATCGAAGGATGCTCCAGATTGTTCTAATTCATCTGCTGCCCACAGGACCGAACTATAGCCATGCAGGCGCTGCCAACGCAAACTACATACGTCGGCCGAGGGGGCGGGGCGAACGAAGAGGAGAGGACGGGAGGAGAAGGTAGCGGTGGGAAATATATATAGAGGGGGAGTTCGACGGAAGGGAGGGAAATAGAGTTCGATCCGGAGGGGGATAGTAGAGTTCGCTTAGGAGAGGGAAAATAGAGTCCGGAAGAGAGAAAGATAGAGTTCTAAAGGGAGAGTAGATCTAATTAAATATATTCTCAAAATATAATCTATTATAAATAAAATCAGAATATTACAATCTACCCTCCTAATAAAATTTTCGTCCTCGAAAATTCTAATCATTCTTATTAGTGTTCCATCATTCACTAATATCATTCTTTCTATAAACTTATTCTCCTACCATTCAAATTCATAACTGAAATATCATATGACAATAAAATTCATTATCACAAAATTTATAATACTCAAAAATCTCTCATGTGTCATCAAATGAATCCTTCTAAAATTTCACTTTTTATCTAAATCTTGATATCTCTTAACCAAACTCTCTAAATATCTAACCATCTAAAATATCTATATATTATCTATATCATCTAATCACATAATCTCAAAACCTTAATTCTAGTGATCCTTAATCCAGATTATCGATATATTAAATCTAAAAATATTGTAGATCCATATGATATGAATCAAATATCCTTCATGAAAAATATTCAATAATCCAACATTCCCTACATAGCTCAAATTTAATAATCATTTCTAAGGTTAATAAACTTCATCATCATCATCTAATATTAAAATCTAACTAATCCAAATTGATAATCTTATCCTAGAACCATAAATCCAAACTCCAAGATTCACTAATTCTGAAGGTGAAATCATCATCTAATGTAGACCTATAATAATTAAACTTCTATGCCCTTCAATCTAATAGATAATCTAAGTTATTCCATATGCCCAAGATCACTTCCATCCAAATATCAATTCCATCTAATCTAAACCGATATCATACACCCAGGCATGACAAAAGTAGTCATTCTGGCCGGGTTATTGCTCTGATACCAACCTGTCACGACCCGGATTTTAACATGCACAGCGGAAGATAATCTGTCACCGTAACCCTTGAAATATATCGGTTTGGAGCCAAGCAAGATTAATATCGAAATCCAATATATAATTCCAATATTTCTATCCAAACCGTCTCTACATAAAATTACAATTTAAATACCAACATTGAACAAATAATCAACCAACTCTTCCAACTCCAAAACACCACTACGCTTCTGCTGCGCTAAACCTGTAATCCTGAAAAATATTAAAGATTGGAAGGGTGAGTCACCCAGACCCAGTAGGACTTACACCCAACTAGCCCACTATATTAAACAAGTCCTACTGATAATAAAGATATAAACCCCAAACAAAAATCAGATTATAACAACTATAAGTAAAGCTAATCATCAAGATTTAATTAACTAAATAAGATACTTTTCTACCCAGTGCATAGATTAGCATGATTTAACTAAATGCATACTATGACATAGCAACACTAACACAACTCTATATGCACCTACCATATAGTCTTTTCATGAAACATGAATAAAATGCAATGCTTCACTAATCTACATATCATAATGCAAACTAAATGAAAACTAAACAACTTTGTCTGAGTATACCACATGCTTCACTTGGATATTGTAGTTATGTTCCAGGACTAACACCGCATTTACCATATAGTAGAATGTAACATATAGTAAGCTAAATCCCATAGTACACCTAGGCAGGGTGTACTTAGGATGAACCGCGTATCCGGATCGAAGGATGCTCCGGATCGTTCTATTTCATCCGTCGCCCACGGGCCACTAACCATAGTCTGGTGAAGTGCAAATCACATTACAAAATGCAGCACACTGCATCAACTACATCTCATAAGCTGAAGGCATATATTACTCAGACATACACCAATTAATCCAATTAGACATGCTAAGAGCAAACTGACATAAAATATAACTATATGCAACCTTATGCAATGACATAATTAAGAAGATTACACCTACACCTACATGCATGTGAAGTCATGATTAACCAATCTAATGCACAACTAATAAGGCAATGCACTATTCTAAAATCATGCAATCTACTATGAATTAATATGCCATGCAATTAGTAATAATAGGTTAATTACATGCTAAATCAACTATATATTTCTTACTAGTTAACTCTTAACAATTATGGTTAGTTCATAGCTTAAATCAGAATATACATAGATATATATAAGATCATGACATGCTATAATTTAAATTACATAATTAAATACGCTCAACTATCTAAACATGGTATTATTTATATTAAATAATCATCTAAGTAAAAATAACTAAATTAACTTCTAATTGAAATCAAGCACATAACTAAACCCATCCAACTAACTAAATATATTTTTCTAACCAAAATTAACTAATCATATTTTAGCATCTTAATTAATATATTTAAGATGATAAGAGATAGTTGAGATGCCGATCAGCGTCGATGATTGATTAATTGAAAGGCAAGATAACCAATCTCCTCTTTATGCTGTCAAAAGGAGAAGAAGAAAATAAATAAAATATGAGGTAACAGGATATCGGTGGAGGATATATGCAATACGTAGGAGAGATGGAGTAGATGGAAGAGAGAGAAAAGGGGGGAAGAAGAGAAGCTGCGGCTAACCTTGGCTGGCACGTGGTTGGCGTACGCGGGACCCTCAGGGGGGGGGGGAACAATAGTGCAAGCACAGCAGCTTCAGTGGGGCGAGGTGGCGATTCCCGCGGGTCGACGGGTGGCTGCGCATGCAACGGGGGTGCGGCCGCGGACGGCGGCTGGCCGGAGGAGGACGCAGGCGGCGTCAATGCGCGCGAGGCCCAGGGCGTGAGCTGCTGGCATGGGTGGCGGGCGCAAGGAGGGTTCGAGCTGCTGCGACGGCCGAGGGTGGCGTGGAAGAGGGAGGCGGCCGGGCGCGACGCGGCGGGAAGAAGATGATGTTGGAGCCTTGGCACAGGGTGCGCACGGCGGAGGCGGCCGAGCGGGCGGGGGACAGCCGGCGCACGCGACGAGGGGGAGGCGGCCGGGTGGCCGGCAGCCATGCAGGCGCTGCCAACGCAAACTACGTACGTCGGCCGAGGGTGTTAGTGTATGGCGTACGTGGCCAAGCATTCCAAGAAAATAGGGAACGTCATGTATTCCCGGAATAACCGAAAAAGTTATTTTCGGGAGTATGCGGAGACGGTTGCGGTTGGGACGGAGGTGTAGACGAAAATGCCTTAAAATATGGAATAATCGGGAGAACGGTTCCCGATTGTGCAGTCTCCATTGGAGTCCCTAAATGCCGCAAGAACACATTCGCTCTTCCACTCCTGGGATCGATCCCAACATTGGTATCAGAGCAAGGTTGTCGCCTTACTGCTGCATGCTTTGATCGTCCGAGTGCGCTGCGCCGTTTACGGCCGCCGTGTTCTGCCGCGACCTCACCCGCGCGTGCGTTGACGAAGATCCACCGCCGCGCGCGCGCCTTGGCCGCCTACGCCGCCGCCGCTTCTTCCCGTTGACGGCGTCCTCCCGCGCGCGACCACCACTGCCGTGCGTCTGTCTGTGCGGCCTCTCCTGCGCGTACCCGCGCTGCACCGCCATCGCCTCGGTGTGCAGTGCCTTCGCTGGCCGCACGCTACTGCGGCTTCACCGGCGTGCATTCGCGCGTGCACAGCGCCGTCCGCGGCTGCCGCGCACTGCCGCATCTTCACCCGCGGGCACCCGAGCACTCGCGGCCATCCACCCCCATTCGCCTTTGGACGCACCACCGTTCCCGGCTGCCGCTGCCGCTTCTCTGCCGCGTGCCCGCCGCGGCCGCCGCACGAGACTCTCTCTTCGCTGCACTCCGGCGTTCAGACATCATCAGCGTGTCGTCCGTACGGCACCAGCCCCTGCCGCGCCGTGAAAACCCCCCGAAGCATTCTTCGCCCAAAGCATCGTCTGTCGTGACTTGCCGTCTCCACTCCACTTGATACGCATAGCCGTGAGCATTTAATGTTGCACTGCTTTTCTTCATTTATCCGGTAAGACAAATGCCCCTTTTGCATTGATATAGGTAGATATATTTGATAAATAATACATATTTGTTTATATATCATACCGCTGTTCTGTTTTACCGTAACAACAGGACTAAAGTATTTTTTGCTCATATCCTCTTACCCTCATAATTGCTATAAAACAGCATGCATTTAAAATTGATTAAACGTTGATGCACAAATTGTTTATCATACTTAGATAAATTCTTGTGCTACCTTTATAGTTAAAAGGCATATTTGTGCAACCTGTTTATGGTTAGAAATTAGATACATCTTGTTAATCTATTTTCTTTTGATTCATTTATGCTCTCTTGTTACACTTATTTTAGAAACTTTCTAGTCCTTATAGCCAGTATACTAGTTGCTATAGAATTGGCAAAATTGGATAAACTGAACGGAATGAATTATGAAATGTGGCATAGAAAACATAGATATTGTCTAATTTGTGATAATATAGAAAATCTTATTGAGGGTATTGCTCCAGAACATAATGAAATTTCCACTGAGGTGGAAAAGAAAATGAGTGAGCAAACGATAGTTGGTGATAAGAAGACTAGAAAATTATGGCATACTATCGTAGAAAGATATGCTATTATCACAGAAATTAAAACCCAGTTCTTGCTACATAGGTATGATACATGTAGAATGCAAGAGGGAGAAGATGTGATAGTGCATGAAAAACAAATGATAGTTAGAACTAAGAATCTAGTCATTTTTGGAAGTAAGATTCTAAAGAAATTATTTATCACCACTTCATGGATTAAAAAATTACCCTCATTGAACATAATTGCCACAATCTTTAGTTGTCATTAAGTTGCTTTTAAGGTTAGCAACAGAAATTTTTAGAATGGCTAGAAGGAAAGGACTAGATGTGAATCTAATAGAGGCCAATGCAATAAATAAGAAGCTAGTTGCTCAATATCGACACCACAAGAAGATTCCTGAATATGCTTGCTATGGTTATGGAAAGTTTGGTCATTACAAAGCCAACTGTCCAAGTAAGCATAGAAATGTGGGTGAAAATTTACACCTGGAAGATAAAGGAATTAGAAAAAGAGAATTTGTCGGTGTTACTGAATGTGGCGCAAGTTTGACAAATTCAGATGAGTGGTGGGTCGATTCAGGGGCTACTAGGCATATTGCAAAGACCAAGAAAGGGCTTGTGTCCCTAAAGAAATTGAATGCTGGTGAACAGAGGCTTATGATGGGAAATGACACCTATATAGATGTGGAAGGTGTTGGTACTTATAGGCTGGATCTTGGGGATAATGTTATGATCCTCAAAGATGTATTTTATGCACCTAAAATCCGGCGGAATCTCATATCTGTTCCAGCATTGGTGAAGAAAGGCCTCGATGTTAGATTCTGGAATGAAGGAGTGTCAATTGGAAAGGATGGGGATATATTTGCAATGGGGAAGTTTTCCCCAGAACATGATTTGTTTTATATTCCTGTAATTGACCTTTGAAAGAAATAATTCGGATGATAGTTAAGTATTCCTTGTGTTATCGGACCGAATGTGATCTTTGGCATTTTAGATTGGGTCATCCCGGAAAATCTAAAATGGAATTAATGGCAAGAATGAATATCTTTGCCATTGTCGAAATAGATTTGTCACCTTGTGAACATTGCTTAGTTGGAAAAATGACTAAGAAGCCGTTCGCGGTAGGACATAGATCACGAAATTGTTAGAGTTGATTCACTCGATATTTGTGGACCTCTAAGTGTAAAATCATATGATAACAAGGAATATTTTATTACATTTATAGATGACTACTCTAAGTATGCCTATGTGTATCTTATTTACGCTAAGTACGAGGCACTCACCGTTTTAAAAGATATAGAGCGAAGTAGAAAGGCAATTGGGTAGAGATATTAAGGTGTTAAGAAGAGCGGTAAATTGGAGAATATAACTCAAAGGAGTTTGAGTCATATTACAAGAGCATGGAATAAAACGGCATGTAACAATGCCGTATACGCCACAACGAATGGTGTGGGTGAAAGAAAAAAATAGAACGTTAATGAATGTGGTTAGATGTATGCTATCCCATTATGGTCTTCCTAAGAAATTTTGGGGAGAAGCATTGCTCACGGCAAGTTATATATGCGAATAGAATACCTACCAAGTCTATCGAATCCACACCTTATGGAATTGTGGAATGGGAGGAAACCAAATGCGAGTCACCTCGGGGAAATGGGGGTCGGTAGCCCATGTTCTCATTCCGAACAACTTAGAAATAAGTTGGAACCAACATTGAAATGTAAGTTCATAGGATATTGTGAAAAATCGAATGGTTATAGGTTCTTCCATAAGGAAAAGGAGATCATTGAATATTAGGATGTTACATTCCTAGAAAATCTAGAAGAAGAGGAACCTCATGAAATTGAGAAGGAACCTCTAATTATAATAGATGATGATTATTACAATAAAAACTCTATAAATGATCCGCCAATAAAAGAAGATCCTAGGATAGCAGAACCACATCAACAAGAAATAGTTGAGGGCCAAGATAATCCTATGATATAAGGACCGTCGACATACACCGCAATTGGCAACAAGAGAACTAGAACTCCACCTACATGGATGGATGACTTTTATTTATAGAGCCTTCATGTCTAAATGTAGACATTGATGAGGAAAATCACACAGATCCAATAAATTACATCGATGCCATGAAATCGCGCGAATCAGAATTATGGCTAGATGCAATGAAAGAAGAAATGAGCTCCATGGAAATTAATGGAGTGTGGGGATTGTGTGATTTGCCTAGGAATAGGAAGGCTATTGGGTGTAAATGGGTATTTAAAAGAAAGCTTCGAGCTGACGGGTCTATAGATAAGTATAAGGCCGGTTAGTTGCCCGAGGGTTCAATCGAAAGCGGTATTGATTTTCAAGAAACATATTCTCCTGTGGCTAAGTTTGCATCTATAAGGATGCTATTGGCCATTGTCGCATATCTTGATTTAGAATTGTACCGAATTTGGATGTTAAGGCGCATTCCTCGACGGAGAGTTGGAGGAAGATATATATATGCGACAAACTGAGGTTTCGTGGAAGGAAAGGAGAATCGTGGTATGTAAGTTAAGAAAATCCTTGTATGGATTAAAGCAATCATCTAGACAATGGTATCTCAAATTTCATGATGTAATTATTCAACTCGGCTTTGTTCCAAATCGGTTGGATAGGTTTGTGTATATGTCATGAAGAGTGGGAGCATAGTTATTATATTATCCTTGTATGTGGATGACATATTGCTCGCCGGAAATGACATAGGAAAATTGAATAATGTTAAATCTGAAGCTCGGTGAGAAATTTGAGATGAAGGACATGGGAGAGGCGTCCTATGTCCTTGGTGTCCAGTTGAGAGGGACGGGAAGTCTAGATTGTTGTCCGCTTAAGCCGGAAAAGTACATACGGTCCGTACTTAGAAGATTTGGGATGCGGAAATTGCAATCCGCAAATACACCTCGGTTTATGGAAAGAAGTTAAGCAAGGAGCAATGTCTAGAAGAGGGTCAAGGCTCGCTTAACATGCCTTATGCTCAATTTGTTGGAAGCTTAATGTATGCAATGCTTTGTACCGGGCGATATAGCATTTCTTTGTAAGCTTAGTGAGCGGAGTATCAAAGTAATCCCTGGACCGGCGCATTGGGAAAGGTTGTTAAGAGGATTATGAAGTACCTTAGGGTACATTGCACCAGCAGTTAGTATACCAAGCGGAAACACTTGAAGTGCTTGGTTACTCCGATCTTTGACTTCGGAGGGGATAAGGATGACGGAAAGTCCACTTCGGGACATTTGTTCATCTTTGGTGGTGCGGCTGTTTCTTGGGGTAGCAAGAAACAGGGGTGTGTGGCAAGATACGCACGGGAAGGCCGAGTATATGCGTCTGTCGTATGGCTACTACTCATGCCGTGGATTAGACGATTTCGATAGATTTAGGTCTCAATTTGGTTGATGGGCCAATTGAGATACTGTTACAATCAGGCCGCCATCACCGATTAACGGTGGAAAACGAAATAGCTCTGTAGGAAAACACGCTAGAAATACAATATCATTATATACGTGATATTGTGCAGAAAGGGGAAATAAATGTAAGTTATATCCCCACTAGTGATATGATTGCCGATCCTTTGACAAAAGGTATCTTGGCGGAAATTTTCATTAAGCATGTTGGCTTAATGGGACTCAGGAATATGTGAGTCATTTCTTATTTTCGCGGACAATGAGGTTGTATAAGAATATATATGTATCTCACGGAAAGTGGGAGTGCATATGAAAATATATACATCTCATGAACAGTGAAAATGCAAAGGAATATGTATGTATCTCATTGAAAGTGAGAGTATATACAGAATACTTTGACATCTCATGATATAGAAATGATTATGTCCTCACGAATAGTGAGTGCATGATTAGGAATCACTTGGTATGAATGGCCAAGTGGGAGATGTTAGTGTATGGCGTACGTGGCCAAGCATCCCAAGAAAATAGGGAACGTCATGTATTCCCGGAATAACCGAAAAGGGTATTTTCGGGAGTATGCGGAGGCGGTTGCGGTTGGGACGGAGGTGTAGGCGGAAATGCCTTAAAACATGGAATAATCGGGAGAACGGTTCCCGATTGTGCAGTCTCCATTGGAGTCCCTAAATGCCGCAAGAACACATTCGCTCTTCCACTCCTGGGATCGATCCCAACAGAGGGGGCGGGGCGAACGAAGAGGAGAGGACGGGAGGAGAAGGTAGCGGTGGGAAATATATATAGAGGGGGAGTTCGACGGAAGGGAGGGAAATAGAGTTCGATCCGGAGGGGGATAGTAGAGTTCGCTTAGGAGAGGAAAAATAGAGTCAGGAAGAGAGAAAGATAGAGTTCTAGAGGGAGAATAGATCTAATTAAATATATTCTCAAAATATAATCTATTATAAATAAAATCAGAATATTACACCTCATCTCTTGCTGGACCTTTTTCTCCCCTGCGGCACCCTTTGAAGCCCACGAGTCATGAGCCCCGGAACCTTGCAGTTTTTTTTAAACTAGCAGTGTTTTTTTTATTATTATAAAATTAACACGGTAAAAATTTTTATGGTAAAACTAGCACATTTTGTTCAAAGTCGAGTTTTCAAAACTCGACTTTCCTCTTTAACACGAATCGCACGTGATCCGTTAGTTAAATAATATTTATTAAAAATCGAGTTTGAAAGTCGAGTTTGGATAACTCGACTTTTGAAAGTCGAGTTTGCACAACTCGATTTTCAAACAGAAAAAATAAAAAAAACCCGCAACACACAGTACGCATTAAATGCGTACAATGAACGTTAATTTTTTTTTTATTTTTTATTTAAAAAATTCGGATACTTGGATTAAAATTTGTCCGATCCACTCGGACCAATGAATTTGAAACATTCAAAACTATAAGGTTGAATTTTTAAATTTTTAAAAAGTGCAAGTTTTATCGTTGGACGGTCCACGATGCTCCGATTTAATAATTTAAAATTTATCAAAATCGAGATATTTAAAAGTCTAATCTTAAGTATTTCAACCTTCTAAATTTATTTGATGAAACGGATCGTTCAAATTCAAACCGGATAAAATATAATTTAATAATATAGGTAAAATTGAATTAATTTTTGAAAAAAAATTTACAGCATTTAATGCTGCGCTGTTCTGCGAACATTAAATTTTTTTTAAATCAATGTTTAAAAAAACTCGACTATTATATTTTTAGACCAATTGATCAAGTTTTATGAATAGATGCTGAAACAAGATGTGGAATAACTATCATCTAAGTAATCTGCCCAATCCGCATTAGTGAAAATTTGTGAAGAGAAACTAGATGGCCCAACGACTAAACCAAATTCCCATGTTACTTTCAAATGCTGGAGTATTCTCTTTATCGTAACCATGTGGCTATTAGTAGGACAAGCTAAAAATTGACATGCTTATTTACTACGTAAGTGGGAAATAGTGGAGGAACTAAAGGTTGAGTCCCTTTATGTTGAAAAAAAGAGAAATCTTCAAACATGGCATGATGCCAAGTAGGATTATTGTTAGCAATGCTAAAACAAGTAGGTTCCACGTCTACTTGTTTTTCAAGAACTAGAGCAAATTTACTATGCTTTAGAGTCACAATAGAGGTAGACTTTGCCATAATTTCTTGAAGAGATTTAAACTTCAACGGAGGACTAGAAATTTGACCATCACTAATAGGTGCAATTTAAAAATTAGAATTGTGTAATATCCTAAAAAAAACTCAAAAATCCCACCGCTTCGTCGAACCGCCTTACATCCCCCCCCCCATTTATTTTATTTTTCTTTCCCCTTCGCACCACATGTCGTCCACCCCCTCGTCTCTCTCTCTCTCTCTCCCCTCCCTCGCAATCGTCGCCTACCTCCCGTGCCCTTGGCCTTGTGCGCTCACCCGCTCAGCTGTGCGCCCCCGCCATCTGCACGCTCGTCGTCAACTCTTGACCGCGCTCTCGCTCTCTCTCTCTCTCTCTCTCTCTCTCTCTCTCTCTCTCTCTCTCTCTCTCTCTCTCTCTCTCTCTCTCTCTCTCTCGTGTTGCCACCTGCCCTCATTGTCTTACAGCTGTCTCCCTCTCTCTTTTGCTCTACCTCCCGCACACACTGCACGCCCACCCTACCGTGCAGCAGTTGCACACCCTTTTTTTCGAACAAAAAGACTATATTCATTCATAACATAAAAAGATACACATTAGAAGATACATCAAAGACTATTTTGAAAGATAGAAGACACAAAACTAAACTAAACACAAGAGTGTCTTACTATCTTGGAAATTATAATTTCCAAGAAGTAACAACATAACCATAAATCGACCCGCATATACGAGTGCGTAGACGGTCGAAGAGCAAGGTGAAGAACTCCATAAGAGGAGTTTGACCTTTGTCACGATACTGGATGAACACACCAAGAGGGTGTGGATATTGCCCAGACTAACAGTCTCGGATTAACATTAGCGGCTATGGAGCTAACAAGGAAAGATAACAATACAGAACTAGACCAAACTACAACAGATAAAAATAAAGATAAACGACACAGAACAAACATAGATAAAGCCGTCTCCACAATTCCAGTGCCACAAAAAGGGATAAAAAGCCTAAAAGTACATTTAGGCAAAACACTGGAAAAGGAGCAAGAGAGTACGGGAGGGAGGAGCGCCTCCCTCCCAAAACAAAAATGACCTCAAAATAGCAAAGACAAACCACCACACAAAAAACCACCAAACGGGACTGTAGAAGTGAGAGTCCTGAGCGGGGGAGAGTTTAGGCGATGGGGCTTCCGCAGGGGCGAGGCGAGGCTTCCGCGCTGGGGCGATGGGGCTCCGCCTGGGCGAGGCTTCCGCCGGGGTGATGGGGCTTCCGCCTGGGCGAGGCGAGGCTTCCGCGCCGGGGCGATGGGGCTCCGCCTGGGTGAGGCTTCCGCCGGGGCGATGGGGCTTCCGCCTGGGCGAGGCGAGGCTTCCGCGCCGGGGCGATGGGGCTCCCGTAGGGGCGAGGCCCCCCTAGTTGGGAGAAAATCCAGCAGTTGCACACCCACTAGGATATTACGCTAGCTTCTCCCCCACATAGCCTCACGACCGCCGCTTTGGCCAGCCATCTACCACGCCAGGCCGGCCCCACCTGCAGCCTCCTTATCTGCCTGCCAACCTACTGTTCTTCCATCCCCTACGTGCTGCCCCCCACCACGGCTAGCCTTTAGTTGCGTGCACCAGCTTTCGCCAGCCAACACCTAGACCCGTGCACCGCACATGATCGTCGCACGCCATCCCTGTCGGCATCACCTCCATCCACCGTGCACAACACCGTAACGTCATTTGTCCCTCCTTCCAATGCCATTCAGGTAGACATCTTGGACACGTCTAATATCACTAAATTGAATACTTGATAAAATATCAATCACATATAGATGCTAATTTAAATATAGTGGTTGAATATTGGATGTGGTGATTATTCATATTTACATACCTTATTTAATCATGTTTTAGCATGCTGCATAGGTGATAATCTTTTAGATTAATTCGATCATATTATATCCTAGTTGTTTGTATAGCATGCTGTATAAAATTTTAGTGTACACTTGATGAAATTGAAATATCCTTATATGCTGAGCTTGATTGGGTCTATGTCATATGATTACCACAAAAGGTTAATTAGATTATTTGGAGTTTTAGAGTTACATTATAAATCTGATTGTTCTTTGTAATTTTCATCAACACTTCAAATTGTGGTTAATCACAGATGTTTGCATGTTAGCATATCATGAGCAAGTATGGAATGATTGTCATTTATTTATGCATCATTGATTAAATGATAGTAGCATGTTCATTTTACGTTTGGCACATGTGTAACTCTTTTTATAGATGATTAAACGCATTACATGTGCATATATTTATATTAGTGGTTATAATTTGCATAACAATTGGCATGACATGGCATGGCATGATTGGAATGAATGCATGCGTGCATTAATTAAAATAGCAAATAGAGCTACACCAGACTAATTAGTTGTGACCCATGTGCAGCAGAGATTAGAACAATCCGGTACATCCTTCGATCTCGGATATTGCGGTTTGTCCTAAGTGCCACCATTGTCTAGGTAAACTAGGGGACTTCGTTTTATTATATGGTACTACTATATATGGTAGATCTAATATTAGTTAGTTGAGATGGCAAGATGACATATTCCTTGTCAATAAGAAAAAAAATTTATAATTTATTAGAGGATAGGTGCCTTTATTGCTTGACTGTGTGAGTATGTTCTTAGGATGTGCATTAGTTTGTCATAAACAGGTTATGCTGCATAGTATGCATAATGTGTCTTATTTGTGTTGATTTCATCATATAGGTCCTGTAGTAGGTATTCATGTATGTTTGATCAATTATGATTAGTGTCTTCTTTTGATGTTTATAGATGCTGATTGGGCCTATATAGTTGGTTGTTGGTAGTTTGAAATATGTGGTTAAGTTAGATAATTATTATATAGACTAGTTCTATATTTATATAAAATGAGTGTAGGTTTGAGTATTTATTTAATTATCATTTAGGCCTATTAATTACTCAATTCGGCAGATGATGGGATGTCTACTGAGTCATCATACCCATTCCAATCATTTAACAATTTTTAGGTAATTAAGTTTAGCGTAACAAAACCGTGGTGGTTTAGAACTCGAGGAATTGTTTGGAAGATCATTATGTATTCATTTTGGATAGTACATGATTTGTTGTATTAAGTTATGATTTTAGTTAATATAATGATTTGATTTATGAATTGGATCATAGTTTTATCTTCAATTTTTCCAAACCGATGTATTTGAGGGTTATTTCCAAAATTACGTCACCGGATTAATTCCATTGCGTACATGAAAATTCAGAGCGTGACAATTAAGTACAAGAGATTGTTGGAGATGGGTTGTTTGTCTCTTAATAAATTCTCAAAGTCAATTGTGTAGATTTGGATTTAACCGAAATTGCATCACTAACAGAAGTTTCATTATGGACAACCAGAATAGAAAAAGAAATGACAGAATTCTCTACATGTTTAGAAGCTGGTGAAGTTCATAACTTGAATGGAAAAGAACATTTATCAATGATAACATTTCTTGTTAGATAAATCTTGTTTGCTCGGATATAACCTATGTGATTGAAACTGTACCTAAGAAAAGCATAACATTCGGATCTAGATATAAACTAGTGTTGGTTATTTGGCTTAAGATGAAGGTAGCAAATACATTCTTTCTTCTTCTTCTTTTTGATCAGATGGAAGAACGGCCAAGTAGCGTGCTGCGCTTGCACGCGATCGAGGATCGAGCCCCTGCTTGATCCCATCTGGACCTTCCCCCCCGGGGAAGGAGGGCTTGGCGGCCCATTCGATCCCTGCCCACGGGACAGGGTGTGGTGCCAACCGTCCTGCAGCCGGCCAGCCAAGGTAGCAAACACATTCATACACCTTAACAAACACACAACCTAGTTGTTTGCCATATAATTTCTCAAAAAGGTGACACATTTTTAAGGACCACAGTCCATAGTCTATTAATCAAGTAAATTGCACAAAGGGTGCCTCATCCCAAAAAGAATAACAAAAACCTGCATTACTCGGCAAAGGCAAAATTGTCTCATACGTACGTCACCCCAATATATATGTGGACGCAGATGACATTCTATATAGCAATATTTCAATTAAAGTTCAATTTTGTATATAATGTGTCGTTCACACTTCACACATAAATTTTAGGGCTGGATCACGGAGATGGCTGAGTACATAAAGTCAGTGGACAGCAACCACATGGTAGAGGGGAGGTGGGGATGGAAGGCTTCTATGGGGAGTCGATGCCCGGTCGGAAGTCAAACAACCCTGGATACGAGGTTGGAACTAAGGTCTCTGCAGTCGACTTTGCTACCATCAATGTCTACCCGAACAAGAGACCGGATTCTCTCAAGTGGGCACTTTAGGGAGTCCGGTCAACCCTCTCACATATGACTTGACAAGATGGTGATTTGACAGATTCAAATCACCATCTTGTCACTGTCTTGTCAGTCTTTCTGTGAGAGAGACTGACCGGACCCCCTCAGGTTCCCACCTGAGGAGATCCGGTGTCCCCGAACAATGGTATGGTCATCGGTTGACTTGTACTTTCACCTCTCGTTTCATATATACATATATATATTGTATAGAGTGTTTTGTTGCAAGGACACAAAATCATCGTATTTCATGAAAAATGATAGCAAAGAGATGGGAACCAACGCAAAAGTTACAAAGACGAGGGACCACAAAGAAAAAAAAAAGGAGTTCCACCGTTTTTGCCTGTGATGAATTTTCCATAAAAGTTTTTTTTGTAATGATTGCCGATTATTCTTTTTTACAAGTTTTGTTCGCTACAAATATATGTTTGGTGCAAAAACTCAGTCCAAACCAAACGCTCTATATAGCAACTAAAAACATAATATGCATTTTCCCATTTGCCTAGGAGGGATATATAACAAAAATGAGTGAATGCTATATATGACAAAAAATGGTGGGCGAAGTGTGGGAAGCAAGAAAGCGATCTCACTTTTATCGAATAATAATAAACTTCTTATAAAACTATATTGTTATCATCTTGTCTATTTTTGACAAATTTTTGTTATAATAATATACTTTTGCAGATAAATTTTTATTTTATATTGCAACCAATCTCCCTATAAACATTAATGGGTGGCCTTGCAAATGGACCGTTTCTTTTTCTTTCGTTTTCTTCCCAGGAATCCTGGGTCAAACGAAGTGGTGGGAGGAGGGAGAGATGTGGGTTGGGGTTGTGCGCTGGGAGGAGGGTGAGAGAGTTACGAAAGAGGGAAGCATTTATGAAAGATTGGTAAATAGATATATAGATAGAGAGAGAGAGAGAGAGAGAGAGAGAGAGAGAGAGAGAGAGAGAGAGAGAGAGAGAGTGAGAGTGAGAGAGAGAGAGAGTGTTACGGTGAGTGGGCTCTTCCGGTGAAGGTTTCTATTTTAATTGATTTTTAAATTTTTAAATATTATAATTTATCTTTTTTAAAAAAATTTCGTACTCAAAATTCTAAAATCTTATGATCATGTCGAAAGAGATCAAAAGAATTCACTTCTTCTCGACTCTTATTTAGATCCTCAAATAAATTTTATATAAATATGTGCTAAAATTCCTATCACCCACTATAATCAACTATATCAAATTTACAGGTCTTTCATCCTTGATTAGATTATATGCAAACATCCATAATTAAGTGATTATGATATATCAAACGTGCATAATCTAAATTCACGAGAGAACGTAGACAACATTATCTCTTACCATCTAAATAAAGCCTCAAACAAAATATATTCAACATATATATATTTGTCACAATTCCTATATAAACTTCTAAATCCTTATTTCTCTTTTCATTAAAATCATAATTATTCGTGTATATATGTTCATAACCTAATTATCTTGTATCATCAAAAGTCTAAATTTTCAAAATCTTCGTACTCGCCATCACATATACATATATCAGAACTCTTATCATTTGTATTTAATTATGTCAAAATTATAAATATTTATTGTTTAATCTGCAAACAAAATTATTAATCATGTGTACCTATGTATTTTTATCCAAATGATCATTCTTCCAATATCATTATAATAATCCAACTGTTCAAAAATCTTTAATATTTTCTTGTTTTAAGAAACTTAGAATGCGAAGTCACATATCTTCATTTCATTATCTTAAATATTGATTCAACTATTCCATTTCTAAAGTAGCAAACCATTTTTAATCTGCAAAATATTTTATATTCATTTTGATTCCTAAGAGCATAACTTGATATTTATAAAACTCTAAATATTTAACTATCAAAATTTTCAATTACTTCTAACCAACTAGAATATCTCAGTGGATTATTCTTCTAAAATTATCTCATATAGAATATACAAGTCACATCCTTTAAAATAAATCAAAATTCTTATTTGATAACAGTTTTGATGACTTTCTGATCATGAAGGGTATAAGTCACGTCATATGATCATAAATGACCTTGGAGAGTTAAATAATATCCATTGAGTCTATTCCATCATCAATTACCACATTGATTTAAATCCTCATTCATACAATGTCTCGGTCGGCAAAAAGTTAGGCATCGATTGTCAACCCCTAAATATTATGACTCTTTGGGATCCAATACTCGGTTTCGAATCAATTGAAAAACTTCTTTTCCAATTATCTTAAGTACCTTATCTAAAGATTTAGAGTACTACCTCAAAAAACATTTTTTTCTTTTACCAAAAGTGAACAATCTCTTATTATTCGCTCAATTACCTCCACCGAGTTTCTCTTGCATCTAATATATTAATTATACCAGAGACTATCAAGATGGTGATGCATAAGTCAATAATCGAAGTATAAGATATATCCGATAAGATATCTTTGACAACTCAGATCAAAGGTCCAAATGTGTTATTGAGTTGTAAGAATAATCTGAAAGATAGTTCAATAAGATACCGAACAAGTTTTTCTTAATTGGTTAGTTCAATGAACTCATTCCACTAATGGGCACCTATGTGTGTATTTCAGCGTCTCCACACTAATGACTAATGAGATTGGTCATTCTCATCACATGAGGAGGCATCACACATAATAATTTATTTGAATTATTGATATCCCTTCTCAAATGTCCTATGATTAAGAACATTTAAATCACTTATTTCTAAATTATCGATCTCATTATCATAATTTTATCATGATTCAATTATCACCACATATAATCAAGGACTTCATTATAATATTCGCATATAACAAGAGCCATTAATTAAGATTTGCCTAATTAATTGAATGAGATATTCTTAGAAATATCGAATTATATCACTCACGATTGACTGTAGGGCATACATTTTTATCAGAAGCCCCAATTCAATAGTCGGAGCCTACCCTGAAAAAAGTTGATAAAATCACTAAGTCATTAACATAGTCGAATCAGAGTAAACCATTGTATCTGATGCACTGAGGATGCACAAACATGATAGGGCAGAACACGAAGTGTTGGCCAATGTGTTGTTTATGATGAGGTGTAGATCTAATCGAGTCAGAAGGGTGGCCTTGGCAAAAAAAGTAAGTATTAAGAAAGTGAATGTTTATCTCCTATCAAAAGTAATCAATCCTCTTCATATAGTAAGAAACACGTTCAAGAAAAGAAGTCTGCTATTGAAGGCATGTTGTTACAACTACAAGATTCGGAATGCCTCCCCAAGAAGTTCATGTAGCACCTCTTACCAAAGTCCAGATTCTCTCACTCTTTTACTCCCCCTGTCACGACCCGAAATTTAAATAATATAACATCAAATATGCAGCGGAAATACACAATGTCGTGACAATGGGATAAAACCCAATACTTGAATTCCATAACCCAAACTTAAACAATTATGTTCATAAGATCCAATCATACAAGAGAATAGAACCATACTTCTAAGTCTAACCACACTCTTGTTCAAAAACAACCAAGACCATCTATCTAAGTAGAAAATACCAAGAATCTCCAACTGCAAATGACTCTGAATTCCTTTGGTTCCACCTGAACTTCATCTTCAAGCTCCTAAATCTTCAAAAAAACCTGCTGAAAAATTTATCCCACAACGAGGTGAGTCCGGGGACTCCGTAGGATTTACACTCGTATCCTGCCAATCGGATACTAACATATAAACATGCAATGATAAATAACATATTTAAATTGAGATGTAAATACAAACATATAGAATGTCTTCTATATTAAGCTCACAACCCATATCCAAACCATGAATTAATTTTAAGAAAACAATTATGCCAATGCAATATACTTATAGACCAAGACACACATGACCATACAACTAGACAACTATCATCTAAATGACCTCAAGACTTGACTTAACATGACCAAAACAAAATGAGACAAATCTAAATTTTCTAACATGACACAACTTAACATCTATACATGACACACAGGTAACCTAATTTTGTATTCTTTCCAATCACATAGCCAAAGAGCAAGGAATTGGTCGTCTTGCTTCACATGCACAAATGCATTCACCAGCTCTAATATATATAGAAGTAACATATACTAAGCTAGCCCAAAGTGCACCTAGGCAGTGGTGACACTAAGGGAAAACCGCGGTAATCCGGGATCTGTGGGAGGGCCGAATTCAACTAAGTTACCCGCTGCCCACGGGCAATTGACTAGAATAGGCTGGTGAAGCCTTCATAGCACGTCATATCAGGAGTTCATAACATAAAATAAATCATGACATACTTGACCATACCATGCATACACGACATAAACATCTAATTTCATAGCTTTTCTTGCAAGACATAACAAACTACATAAGACATATGATAACCCGACTTAATTGAACTTGTTCTTAATGACAACTCATACTAATCATGACCAAATTGACATGACTAACTATGCATAGCATAGCCCATGATCTGAAACCAAATTAAACATATTTTACCATAAACTAGACAAGACTTGTACTAACCGACTTGGTTGACATATTCTAAATCAAGCCTATACCAAACTTAACCATATGAACATAACCACACTATGCATGACATAATACATAATCTGAAACTAAACTAACCAAAATTTACATAACTTACATACATGAAATAACAAGCCGAACTAGACATACTTAATTACATATGCAAGACATTTAACCTAAATCAAGCTTGGCATAAACTAAACAAATTAAATTCTAAGGTAATCAACCACAATCTGACCTAAACAGGTTCTAAAAGGTATGATTTGAGGATCCATGATTTTTCTAAATTTACACATATTTATATTTCCAATTCTAGGTCCAATCTAGCATATAATCACATACATAACTAACATAAGGTCAAATCTTATAAAACATATATCTACCCATCCAGAATCAAGCTAAACATGTTCCATAATATACAAAATAGCATTTTCAAGTTTCTGGTTTCAAGAATTTTGAGAAGAATCACTAATCTTAAGTCCAAAAGTTAAACTAGTCAAATCAAGGTCAATAAGTTAAATCATGCATATTTTCTAAACAAAATGGGATCAAATAAATAGACGAGCTTGAGAAACCTACCGGGAAGCTCCTGTGAATTTTCCTGATTTTTATGGATTTTTCTGTTATTTTTCTTGCATTTTCTCTGATTTCTGAAATTATTTAAAACAATATATACGAAATGATTGAACCGGCGGCTCAAACCGGCTGAACCGGGTGGTCGGACCGGGCGGCGAGGGAACTGGGCCAGTCGCTAGGCCGGGCGGTTCGGGGGAGGCTGAGCCGGGCTCGACCAACCGCTCGGACGGCGCTCGTGCGGGCTCGCGCGGCGGCGAGGTTCGCGGCTGCGGCGGCAATCAACGGCGACGGCCACCGGGGCTGCAGTGGTGGGTGGCGACGCAGCTGCGGGTGAGCGCGGCGTCGACGACAGGAAGAGAGGGATAGAGAGCTCGCCGGGGGGGTTCGCGAGGAAAATATACAGGAGGAGGGGGGTTCCGTAGCCAAGAGGGAGAAGAGAGGAGAGTCCAAGCGGAGAGAGGGAGTCCGGCGAGCGCGGGGGGGAGAGTCCGGGTGGGAGGGAGAAGAAATTTTTGTTTGTTTGTTTGTTTTTTTTAAAAACGTTACACCCCCCCCCTCTTTAATCTAGACAGTACATCTTTTCTTCTTCACCCGCTTTTCTCTTTCCAACTTGATGTAATATGCGATCTCCTATTTTTATGTAGATTTGCCATGCAATGCTGCTCCTACATGCAATCACTCGTAGGATTTACAAAATGATCTTTAGAAACTTGTTAACAGAGATAAATTCTCAAATGACACTTTATTTTAAATAACAAAAACAATTTTAAATGACCCGGTCCCGACCCCACCGTCCTTGGATGTGGTCACAAAATCAAAACATCATAAGCTCAAAATTCTCTAGTGGCAATAAAGCTCGGATGCAAAGAGAACGAAAAGGAAAAGAATAATAGAAAGAGTTGAATCTTGCGTCATTCAGCTTGGATAAGCTTATCTGCCACGAACTCCGGAATACCATAATCTCTGAGCGATGACACAACCAAATAGGGTTCACCACAATGCCGGCGTTGTTATTCTTGTTGCCCTTGTCAATGAACAGAGCCTAGTTCCTCCGGTGGCCGACAAGGTGGATGGCAAATCAACATAGTTCCTCCGATGGCTTCACAATCTTCTTTGTAGATTAGCGAAGGCAGAGTGGGGATGGTAAATCAAACTTAGCTCCTCTAGAGACTTCACGTGTCATAATTCCCTTATGTTGAGGATGTTCGAGAGAATGGGCGAGATTTCGCTACGCTTGCCTGTGTGATTTTGCTGCAACGCGTCCAATTTCCAAGCTTAGAGAACGGATGAAGTGTTCCTGATTTTGCTGCGTGTGCTCTTTTCACCATATTAGATAAATATGTAAACGAATGCATTCCCATACTGCCTATTAAATAAATAAAATATAATAAAAAAGTGAATTAAATATATGTATACACGTGTAATGAAGATACATGTTTGTGTTGTTAGGATGGCAAAAGAGAATTAAAAATATTTAAAAAAATTGTAAACCCTTTGAAACTGATTAGAACAATAATCCTATGCTCTGTTCCAGATTGAAGCTGCAATAAACTGTACGTGGAGAGATGCCGGAATGCCAGAAGCAAAGCGCCTGGAGGAAGACAGCAGACGGCCGACAGTAGACAGGCAGAGATGAGCGGGAAAGAAACAGCACTCTCGCGTGAGTGCCCTTTCCTCATTTCCTTCTATTTATATGTGAAGTGAATTTTACATTGTACAGAAATTGTGATCGTAATGTCGATCAAATGAAATAAAGATGTACAGGTAAAGACAAAGTAATGCCATGTGGACTTGCCACCTCATCTGGGGTGCCACACATGCCAGTCTTGCTTAACACCCCCCCGCAAGTTGAACGGAGGACACACGTTTAACTTGTGTCGAAATAACTCAAATTGCTGAACGGAAAGGGCTTTGGTGAAAATGTCGGCTAGTTGATCTGTACTTGCAATGTGTCTAATGAGAATAGATTTATCCTGGACCAACTGCCTAATGAAGTGGAAATTAATTTCCACATGCCGGGTTCTTGCTTTGAATACCGGGTTAGCACTTAGGTAGATCGCACTGATGTTATCACACCAAACAGTTGGAGTAGACTGGATTGGCAACTGTAATTCCTTTGTTAATTGAATGGTCCAGAGTAATTCAGTTACTCCCATGGCCATGGAGCGCATTTCAGCCTCTGTGCTAGACCGAGCAACAGTCCTCTGCTTTTTAGCTGCCCAAGAGATTAAATTGGTTCCCAAATAAATGCCAAAACCACCGTTGACCTACGGTCATCTGGGCATCCAGCCCAATCAGCATCACAATAAAGGTGTAAGCTAAAATCAGTTGGTCTAATATGAAAGACATAATCATGTGTGGATTTGAGGTACCGAAGTATTCTTTTGACAATAGTGAGGTGAGCATCTGTAGGGGCAGCTAGGAATTGAGAGACCTTGTTTACAGAAAAAGTTACATCTGGTCTAGTTATCGAAACATATTGCAAGGATCCAACTAAGCTTCTGAAAAAGGTTGGATCAATAAGAGGTTCGCCATCAAGTTGAGAAATACTTGCTCTTGGTGCAATTGGTGTTGAGAAAGGCTTAGAATCTAATAAGTTAGACTTCTGAAGAATATCAAGAATATATTGCTTTTGACATAACTGAAGACCATCTGAATGTTTGGTAACTTCTATGCCCAAAAAGTAATGTAGATCTCCAAGATCCTTCAAAGAAAAAATGCTAGACAGATTGCTAATTAGAGCATCAATGGCTTTTGAATTATTTCCTGTAAGTATGATGTCATCCACATAAACTAGAAGATATATGAAAACACCATTGGCAGTGAGAAGGAATAAGGAGGGGTCACATATGGATGCTTTGAAGCCAATTGAAATGAGATGGGAGTATAACCTGTCAAACCATGCCCGAGGGGCTTGTTTAAGCCCGTATAGAGACTTTTGAAGCTTGCATACATAATCCGGACATGTTTTGTCAATAAACCCTTGGGGCTGAGCCATATAAATTTCTTCATGCAAGGTGCCATGGAGAAAAGCATTATTGACATCAAGTTGCTTAAGAGACCAATTTAGACTGACGGCAATGGTTAATATCATTCGTATGGTGGTTGGCTTTATAACTGGACTGAAGGTTTCATGAAAGTCTATACCATACTCTTGTGTGTATCCCTTTGCCACTAGGCGAGCTTTGTATCTAGCCACAGTCCCATTAGAATTTCTCTTGATTTTGTAGATCCACTTGCAACCAACAATATTAGAATTACTTGGTGCAGGGACTAAAATCCATGTGCCATTACTTTGGAGTGCTGAAAATTCCTCCGACATAGCATGTCTCCAATGGGGAAGTTTGTTGGCAATTGTAAAACAAGATGGTTCATGATCAGCCCCTTTTTCAACATGCATAGCATATTTACTGTGTTTGACCGATGAGATGGGTTCTGTCGTGGACAGAATCTGTTTCATTGACTTGAATTTCCTTGGGGGGCTGTTGCTATCTTCTGTGCCAGAAGTGAATTCCTAAAGAGATGGGCTTGAACTATTTTCATGTGAGCTGATGGTCTGAATAACCGACTGAGGTGAAGACTGGGTGTTAACAGCAGGTGTAGACTGATTGTCCATAGGTGTATGTTGCAGAATTGGTGAATTCTGTGAAGACTGTCTAGTGGCACTTGAGTGTTGATTTCCCATAACATTATGACTTGTTTCAACGTGGCTGCAAGGCATATCTTGTTGGACAGGTGCTGGTATGGAAAAAGAAGCACCAGATTGATCAGTTTCTGGTGTAGTATGCTCAAGAAGAGTTTCATAAGGAAAAGACTTCTCATCGAATACCACATTGATGGCAAGAAAAGTTCTGCCAGTGCTAGGAGAATAGCACTTATATCCTTTGTGGGTATTACTATATCCCATGAAAACACAACACTCGACCGTAGGGTGTATTTGTGCTTGTTGTAGGGCCTCAAATGAGGATAACAAGCACATCCAAAAACTTTTAAGAAGGCATAATCTGGTTGTTTATTGAACAACTTCTCAAAAGGAGACATGTCACTCAAAATTGGAGTAGGAAGACGATTGATCAAGTGCACTGCACATGTAACAGCTTCATCCCAAAACTGGTAGGGTAACCGAGCATTGCTCAATAGTGCAAGAGAGGTTTCTATTATGTGGCGGTGTTTTCTTTCGGCAAGCCCATTTTGGTGATGTGTATACGGGCAAGCTATTCGGTGAGAGATACCACATTCAGAGAAAAACTTAGATAAGGATCGAAATTCACCACCCCAATCGCTTTGGAAGTACTTTATCCTTCGAGAGAACAAATTTTCCACTTGTTTCTTAAAATGAAGGAACACATGAAACACATCACTCTTTAAAGTAAGTGGATATATCCAACAAAAACGGCTATAATGATCAATGAATGTCACATAATATCTCTTGCCAGTATGACTCATAAAAGGAGCAGGACCCCAGACATCCGATGCTACCAATTCAAGTGGAAAGTTCGAAGTATAGCTAGAAGAAGTAAAATGTTGTTTGTGACTCTTTGCAAGAGCACAATGAGTGCAAAAAAGAGAGCTATTAATACTAAAAGGTTCACCAATGCTAGTAAGAACTTTATGCACAGTTTTAAAAGCTGGATGTCCAAGTCGTTCATGCCAAATGCTAGAGACCTCAGCAGCGAACACCATCGGAGAAGACTGTCCTTCAGTTTCCAAGCAATAGAGTCCATTAGAAATGTGCCCTCGAGCCAATACCCTCTTGTTCTTGATGTCCTTAATAAGACAATATTGAGGAAAGAATTCAAAGGAGACATTGTTATCTTTGGTAAATTGTGAAACAGATAATAAACTCTTAGCTAACAAAGGAACATGTAAAGTGTTCAAGAGATTGAATTGCTTGTAACCTGAGGTACCAATGTGGTTTATAGTTAAACCATCTCCATTTCCAATGAGGACTTTGTCATTTCCAGCGTAGGGTGCAGGATTCTGAATCACACCAAGATTTGGAGTCATGTGGTTGCTTGCCCCTGTGTCTGGATACCAGGATGAGTCGGCTAAGGACTGAGTGCTAGCTGTAGCGGCAACATTGGCCGAAATAGGGGGATAACTTGTAGCGAGAATTGAAGTTGTTGTTGTGTCCCGCATTGGAGACAGATTACGAAGGTGTGATCGAACCTACGCCAACAAGTTAGAACGTAATGGCCGCGCTTCTCACATAGTTGACGGACCGGAAGTGGTTGTTGGTGATTGACCCGTCGATCACTTTGATAATTATTATTATGATACCGGTTCCCGTCATTGTTTCCATAAGCTGCGGTGCGGTCATTTACGGATCTGTCTCCATACCGTCCTCTATAGTTGTTTCGCTCTGCCAAAATTACCAGTGATTATTGTTTTGCTGCTGAGTGCCCTGTATAGTTGTCCTTGCAAGATTTGCTGTAATTTCTGTCATATTCTGCTGTCGTTGGAGAAGAAATATTTCATGGTTCAATAGCATGCCTTGTAACTCATCAAAGCTAAGAGGTGCGATGTCTGGTCTAGTAGTAACCGCAGTGACAAATTGATCAAACTCCGATCCTAATCCATTAAACACATAAAGCAGTAGATCACTGTTGGAGATGGGATCTCCTGCTAGAGCTAAGGTGTTGGCAATATGTTTCACCTTTTGTAAGAATTCTGTCACCTTCATGTTACCCTTCCGTAAGTGTTGCAGTTGAAGCCTCAATTGAAGAAGTCTAGTTTTAGAAGAAGAACCATATGTCGCAGTGATAGCTTTCCAAGCATCGGCAGAATTGTCATAGCCAACGACTAATGGCAATATTGAATCACTCACCGAAGAAATGATGACTGTCATGAGGAGACCATCATATTGTCTCCAGATCTTGGCATCTGGATTAAGGATCTCTTTAGTCGGATCTAGAGGATCAGGCACATATTCTGGGGGACATGGAACTGTCCCATCAACAAGCCCAAGCAGATCATACATTTTTAAAAACGGGAGGAATTGTCCTCTCCATATGACAAAATTATCAGCATTCAACTTGACAGGAAATCGGTGAGAAATATTTGGGAAAGAAGCAAACGCGGATCCGGATGCAAAAGGCAACCGAGAAGTGCTGATCGGAGCAGCATCCGACACGAGTTTACCACGGAAGCATCCATAGTCGATCGAAAAAAAGAGAAGGATCCGACCTTGCTCGATACCAGATTAGAACAATAATCCTATGCTCGTTCCGGATTGAAGTTGCAATAAACCGTACGTGGAGAGATGCCGGAATGCCGAAGCAAAGCGCCCGGAGGAAGACGACGGACGGCCGACGGTAGACGGGCGAGAGATGAGCGGGAAAGAAACAGCACTCTCGCGTGAGTGCCCTTTCCTCATTTCCTTCTATTTATATGTGAAGTGAATTTTACATTGTACAGAAATTGTGATCGTAATGTCGATCAAATGAAATAAAGATGTACAGGTAAAGACAAAGTAATGCCATGTGGACTTGCCACCTCATCCGGGTGCCACACATGCCAGTCTTGCTTAACAAAACTCAAGATGAAAAGTTAAAAAAATTAAATATTTAACTTCTATACCATAAAAGAATTTTTACCATTCTCTTCAAAAAAATTATCTTCACTATTAACGAACACAAATTTTTATATTATTTAATTCTAAACATATTCATTTTGAACTACATTGAAATATCAGTAATAGAAAAAAATCGCTTTTCTGACAAGTAACGATGATTTATAAAATTTGACTCTCATTTTAATTACAAAATTTATAAAAAATAATACAGTATTATGTTATTTAAGACAAGATTTATGTTTGCTACAAATTATATAAATCAGTTTTGTGACAACTAAGTTGCTACAGATTTTTTTATAGCAACATTTTAAGTTGCTATAAGAACTTCGATTTCTTGCCGTGAATTCTACAAGCAAGAGGCGCATGCTTGGTTGGACACCTACGCTATCCAGACGTCTAATTATTTTGTATCCTGTTATTCATTCTGGGACTGCCTATAAAACCCATTACATGCAAGCCTCCTTCGGAGTACCAGGAACATCGAAACACCGACTGTCCTCCTTCCGAGTGCCAGGAACATCAAAACATCAAGAACAGGTATTCTGAGCATCAAAACATCGCTCTCTCTCTATATATGTGTGTGTATGTACGCGCTTGCGCGTGTAGATCATCCATAATGATTACTGTCAGAGCACCTGCACGGTTCATCGAATTCCTCTTCCAAATTGAGAAGAGGATTGTTTGAAGTGTATGTCCGAAAGTTGCAGTCGGGCATCCACCATCTGTTTTAACTTCTAAAAGCAATCGGTGATTTTGGGAATTTGGAAGGGATATTTTTCCGCATTAAACAGCTCTATGTCCCTACTTGAGTACACACACACGTATCGTCAAAATCGTTTTACTGACAATAAAGGTTCATCTTCATGCTTTTAAAAAATTCAGATGGGGAAATCATATTATATACAGCGGTTTCTCATATTTTTTCTAGAGTGAGAATCGCTTTAGTTAAAAAATACCGTCCAATTCAGATACAAATTAATAACTGAATTCTATCTACACATCCCATGTTTGTTCCATCACAATCCTTATTCACTTTGTTCAAGGATAAGACTACACTAACAATATGCATGATTTTTTTTGTGAGAATTGATTATATGTTATTAAGGCCCAGTTTGTTTTGAATTAATTGTTCTAAATCAAACAAGATGTTCGACATAGATTAAACGTCTCAATATAATAATTACTGCTTAATATATTATTTAATTTTAAGTGATGTATTGTAGTTTTTTCTAGGCCTCAATAACTAAGATTTTGTGTTTTGAGAAACAAGAGACGAAAAGAACACTGACATGATTGAATATTCTGGTCAGTTAACGGATGAGATCATAACGGTTGAACTCTCTGACAACCCAGGTACACACCGTGGAGAGATAGATAGATATGGATACAAGAACGATGAGAAAGCAGCACATGACTTGTGCCCTCCTGTCGCTGCTCGCCTTCATCTTTCAGCTTGGAGACGCCTACGACGGCGCCACCCCATGCTTCGTCAGAACCAGAGGCACCCGCTTTGTGGCTAACGGGCGGCCGTATTACGCAAACGGGTTCAACGCCTACTGGCTGATGTACTTGGCATCTGACCCTTCGACGAGGGACAAGGTGACCTCCGCCTTCGAGCAGGCTTCCGCCCATGGCATGAACCTGGCAAGAACCTGGGCGTTTAGCGATGGTGGATACCGACCACTGCAGATCTCTCCAGGCGTCTACAACGAGGAGATGTTCAAGGTATATACGATACCTACCAACGGGTGGATAGCAGCATCCTTTGAATCGTTAACACATGGCAGAGCTGTTTTTATATCTGTCGTAATACTGAGCATTAACGTGCTGGTAACTCATTTTCTCCTCCTTCAATGCATACCGGATCGAACAAAGAGGTAAACGAATACTCTAAGGTGGACGTACTGAGATGGAAAACTCTCGGTCTCCAATAACAATGAGTTCGTTACCATTTTTTTTTTTACTTTGAAGGCTAGTATTACAAGTAAAGATTAATATTAGAGTTAGTGTCTCAAATAAAAATTGGGGAGTTATCATTTTATGTAAGAAATTAATAGTATATGTATCAAGGGGTATCGCAGAAATAACAGAAGGTTAATATCACAAAAAATAGGGAGGTTGTATTACAGAAAAGTGATGGATCAATATTATATATCAGAGGTTAGTATCATAAATAAAAGGTTAAGATCACAGAACCACGAAATTCCTAAACCCCCACTTACTGGGGATACTAATTACTCATTTTCTGGCCTCATTTTTTTGATACTAAACATTTACGTATAATACTAAACTGTTGATTTTTTGCGGTATTAACTCTTTGCATATAATTCTATTAATACATGTGATAGAGAAAATCCCCACTTTTTGTGATCGAGAAAACTACCACGTATAATAAAGATAGGGGAAAAAAAGAAACAAAAGTGGTAGAAATGCGCAAAAACGTTTGGTATGATAAATATTGTTAATAAGTCTAACCCAACATAAATATTAATCTAATATTTGAAAGTTGAAACCATATATATCGTCGAAACTATCATTTGTTCAAACTAGATCAAACCAAACATTATTGATTTGATTGAGTTTTCCAGATTGAAGCAAATAGGGGAGCGCACCAACTATTTGAACAGAAATCTGCCGAATAATGATGTATTACGTACACTCAATCAACTCACTTCAAGTAGTCTTAGTATATTAGCAGCCTCAATCAGAGCTTTGACTTACTGAGACTTGCGTTCTACCCCCCGCGTATAAAAACTCGTCCTTTTCTCCAGTATAATAAGATTATTTTGACCACTGCTTTGCCATGTGCACGCACATATATGTATCTCATCGACTTCGTCGTATCGGAGGCTAAGAAGCGTGGACTATATCTCATCCTGAGTCTGGTAAACAACTTCAACGACTTCGGAGGGAAGAACCAGTATATCCAGTGGGGAAGGCAGAGAGGACAGAGCTTGAACTCTGAGGACGATTTCTACAGGAACGATCTCGTCAAAGCGTTCTACAAGAACCACGTCAAGGTGTGTGATCAGTTACACACACGGAGATATATATATTTATGTATGTCTTCCCTCAAGAACTGTTTGCTGCGATACCATTGTCTGATCCATGTGCTTTGTCTCGATCGTGATGGTGTCGATCAGGCTGTTCTTACCAGGGTGAACACGATAACCGGGCTGGCATACAAGGACGATCCAGCCATCTTTGCATGGGAGCTCATGAACGAGCCTCGCTGCCAAAGCGACCTCTCCGGCCGAACTCTGCAGGTATCTGTAATGTATTTGAGATCGGTTGGATCGATCCATGCCTGCATGTCTCCATGTTTTCTTTGCATCATACGTACGTCACACCAATATATATGTGGATTCAGATGACATTCTATATAGAAATATTTCATGTGAAGTTCAATTATGTATATAATGTGTCGTTCACACATTAATTTTAGGGTTGGATCACGGAGATGGCTGAGTACATAAAGTCGGTGGACAGCAACCACATGGTAGAGGTGGGGTTGGAAGGCTTCTATGGGGAGTCGATGCCCGGTTGGAAGTCAAACAACTCAGGATACGAGGTTGGAACCGACTTCATCTCCAACAATCAGGTCTCTGCGGTTGACTTTGCTACCATCCATGCCTACCCCGAACAATGGTATAGTCAGCGGTTGACTTTTACTTGCACCTCTCGTTTCATAAATATATATATATATATTGTACCGAAGTGTTTTGTTGTAAAGATATAAAATCATCATATTTGGAGAAAGATGATAACAAAGGAATGGGGGCAATGCAAAAGTTACAAAGGCGAGGACCACAACAAAAACATTTTTTTTGCCTGTGACGAATTTTCTATAATTTTTTTATAATGATTGCCTATTATTATTTTTTACAATTTTTAGCCGCTACAAAAGTATATTTGGTACAAAAAGTCAATCCAAACCAAACACCCTATATAGCTACTAAAAACATAATATGCAATTTTCTATTTGCGGAGGAGAGAAAACAAAAATGAGTGGATACTACAGATGACTAAAAATTGGGGTGGGGTCAGAAAGCAATCTCACTTTTATGTAATAATAAACTTTTTTATAAAATTATATTGTTAATGTCTTGTCTTTTTTGACAATTTTTGTTACAAGAATATATTTTTGTACATAAATTTTTATTTAAGCTACAACCAAACTTATAAACATTAATGGGAGGTCCTACAAATTGATTGCTTCTTCTTCTTCTTTTTCCAGGAATCCTGAGTCAAACGATCAACAACAATTGACCTTCTTGAATAGTTGGATTCAATCCCACGCACAGGATTGTGCTCAAGTGCTGAGGAAACCCCTCCTTATGGCTGAGTTCGGCAAGTCTTCAAAATCGCCGGGTTACTCTACTGCCCTTAGGGATGCCACCTACCACACCGTTTATGACACTGTGTTCTCATCGGCACGACTGGGCGGACCGTGCACTGGTGCCACCTTTTGGCAGCTCATGGTGGAGGGGATGGACAACTTCAGTGATGGATATGAGGTGATCTTGTCCAATAGCCCCACCACAGCGGCCCTAATCTCTAGCCAATCCCACAGGATGTTGAATCTCACCGCACACTATTTGACTGCCATGCCTAGGGGCAAGCAACGGTTGAACGCTACAACATTCAAGGTGATTGCTTAGATGTGGGCAATGGATTGCTTGACTGCTTGTAGGGCCTGATGGGACATTACAGACAACTAGAAACAAAAGTATTCCTACATACATATATATAAAAACGGTTGCTTGTATCGTCTTAATTAAGTAAGAATGATTATAATCTATCCTGATATAAAATTCATATTGTTGTAATACTTATCTTTGTCCTTGAATGAGATAAGAATCGTCTCGGTGGAGATTCTTTTCACTGCAGATAATGTTATACCATCTCCTATTTTATATAGACAAACGGAAGTAGTGGGTATGACCCACCAATTGCTCTTACTCTCATCGTCTCCTCGTGCTTTAATTTTTTTCTCTTTCTTCTACTATGTTTCTACATGGTATCATATATAACCTCGAATCCCTTCAACTGTTCTTTCATCTCACTGTTCACCTGTGCGAGGTTTCCATCACCTGTCCCCAAAAAGAGCACCGCTAGAGTACTATATTGATGCTCCAAAGAGCTATGCACCCCTCCTCTCTTGTTGAAGCCTCTTATCCCCTGCAACACCCTTTGTTGCCCATGAGTCATGCGCAACGGAACCTTGTTGCTTGCAGCTCACAACATCGATGTTCCTAGTGATCAATATCATCAGCATAGACTAAGTGATATAATAACTTCATTGTGATAATGTAAGAATAAAGATGGATCACATGTAGATTCATGAAAACCAATGTTCCTTAAATGAGAGAAAAGTCCAAAGAACCAAGCTCAAGTAGCTTGCTTAAAACCATACAAAATTTTATCTAACTTGCACACATATGATGTTTTTCTATGAAGCCTTGAGGTTTCAACATATGTATATATATATATATATATGTCTCTCTCTTTTCAACATGCTATGTAAGAAAGCTTTAAGCTTTATTAACAACCAGTAGTTTAATTTCCTATTTATAACTAACAAACACTGTCAAAATTATGTGAATAGTAATTAGTTTAACTATCAGACTTAAGGTTTATTGAAAATCAATGTCATACTCCTAAGTACATCCTTTTGCAACATATTTTGCTTTACATCTTACTATGGTGTCATCGATATTCCTTTTCAATTTATAGATCCATTAGTAGACACGTAAATTTGGTTTAGTTGTCTAGCTAAGAAATCTTGTTTTTATGAAGTATATCATTGAAGAAATCAAGTTTTTCCATAAAATTGGGACTTGTGTGCATTTTCGACATTTTCTGGCCCTAGTGCCCCCCTATGGGAGCACGTGGAATTGGCCCATGGTGCCCCATTAGGGGGTGCCAGGACTAGAAGCTTGCCAATTTGTTTTGAATTCATCAACTATTTGGATTCCTTAAATGGCAAAGGTCAGAGCATTAATCACGCCTCTCTGGTTAAAACACCTCCTACCGGGGCACTAAGTACAAAATACCATTTTTGGCCCTGACAACACAACCTTTTCTTATGGTGCATTAATGAGGCATTTTAGGTGCCTATTAGAGGGCACTTGGTGCCCCATTAGTGGGACACCTTGTGTCCCGTTAACAGGACACTTTGGTCCAGTTAGTAGTTTTTATGACTTACAAAATATTTTTCCTTGTGGGTATAAAATAAGATCCTTCTCTAACATTTTAAGGGTTCTCTCACACTTCTCTACCATCATAATACATCCCACTTCGTCCCAAGAGGCTCCCAACCTCTGACATTTTCTATAGGACCTCTCCAAAATGCCTCGAGAAAGGTTCAATTTCTCATTTGTTTCTATGTTGTTTTCTTAACTTTTGAAGGTTCCCCATTCCAACTCCCGTTCTTCCAATGCTCATTCCCATATATTCTTTGGTGTCAACAATACCCCAAAGAGTTTCACCAATGCACCAGAGATCACACACAAGCCCAGAGTGGAGAGAGAAAAAAGCCCCAACGACTAGCTTGTCCTACCCTCTCTAATGCCCCACCTGTGCCATCAATAGAACACTACCACTGGTGCTCCACCAATAGGGCACCAAGCACCTTGCTAGTCGGGGCACTAAGAAATAAAAAATCTGGCTATTTTATGGCATTTTTGTTCTGTTTTCTAACCCCCTACAAGTTTCTTTATATTTTACTTACATTTTAATATTTTTTAGCATACATTTGAGCATCTATTTATAGCTTCATACAATTTTAAATCATCTAAAATAAGGGTTGGGATCTAATCCCAATCCCGTCCATTTTCAACCTTTTATCATTTCATGTTTATCTTTTATATTATGTTACCACACACCCCTTAGTGCTAGTTTTTTTTCACTTTTTTTCTTATTTTTCTTGAACATTGTAATATGAATTCGGTTGGAGTGAGCTACACTTGCCTCCATCAGGTGAAATAAAAAAAAATTCCAAGCTTCTTCTCGGCTAGCCGATGAGAATGAAATTGTAATCCAAAAGCACATTTTCTCACTAAGGTGAAAGAAATGTATACTTTATAAACTAATCATATTTGATATGATCTTACATTTCTTACAATAAATTATTTAGAAATAATGACATTATCTTCATTACTTGCATTAACTAAAGAAGTCTATTATAGTGACGTCCTAATTTACATGCAATGATGCTTGGATCATAATGAGAATATAATAATGAGACCAATCATCTAGAGACATGTCATCTAAATATTTCTAGCCATAAGATCCTTGAAACTGGACATCATAGATCCAATAAGATTAGTATATGTGATATCTTCTCATATGATACATATACATGTGCTCATTAGAAGAATGAATTCACTAAATTGACTAGTATAAAATCCCTGAACGATGTCTTATCGAACTTTTGATCAGAGTATTCTATCATCACGATTGGATCTTTAACATGAGTCACCGAAGATGTCTTGTTAGGTAAAGCATGTATTTTGACTATTGACGTATGGATTGATAGAAATGTATGCCCTACAAGCCAATCATATATGATATGATTCGACATTTCTAGAAATATCTCATTCAATTAATCAGGCAAATCTTCATTATAAGCTCTTATTAGATGCGAATATCATAATGAAGTCTTTGATCAAATACAATGATGATTAAATCATGATGAGATCATGATAATGAGATTGATCATCTAGAGGTATTTGATCCAAATGTTCCTAGTCATAGGATACCTGAGACGGACATCAAGGATCCGGATAGACTAGTGTATGTGATGTCTTCTCATGTGATGAGGACGACCGATCTCATTGGTCATTAGTGTGGAGACACTGAGATACACATACAGGTGCTCATTAGTTGAATGAGTTCATTGAACTGACCGAATTAGAAACCCTGAATGGTATCTTACCGAACTGTCTATCAGGGTTTTCTATCATCACGGTTGCATGGTTGAACCTTTGACCTGAGTCGCCAAAGATGCCTTGTTGGGTGGAACTTGTGCTTTGACCATTGACTTATGGATCACAATTTAGATGGTCCAGTATAACAATGGATCGGGTACAAGGAAAATCTGATGGAGATAATTGAGCGGACAACAAGGGATCGTCCACTCTCGGTAAGTGAGAGTGAATGTCCTATGAGATAGTACTCTAAATCCCTGGCTAAGGTAGATAGGATAATTGGAAAAGGATTTTTCCAATTGTTCCAATTTCGAGTACATGATCCTAAAGAGTCGGTACACTAAGGAGTTGACAGTCGATGCCATACTCCTTTCCGACCGGGACATTGGATGGATGAGGGTTTATATCCATGTGGTAAATGATGATGGAAAGGCTCAATGGAGATGAGATTATCCCCATAGCCATTTGGGATCATGGGATGTGGCTTGTACCCGTCATGATCGGTAGGCCGATTAATCTGTTATCGGATAACAGATTTAATTAAATTAAATAGAATTGTTCTATTTTATTTAGGCCTAAACTAAACAGGCTATTGGGCCTAGTGGGTCACACACAAAAGGACTTATCCACAAGTACAGGGGCAAGGACATAATTTATGAAGATTTTGGGTTTTTTATGAAAAATTCCATAATTCTCTATAAATACTAATGGTTTCAGCCAAACCCCATCAAGCCAAGGGTTAAAACCACGTCCCTAGCCTCCTCCCTACCTCCTCCTCTCTTCAGAAGGTGTCCATGGTCGATGGAGCTCCGTTCGGGAAGAGTTCTCGAGGTCGGCGCGGAGGGAGAACCTGCTGTGGATGAAGTTCGTGTGGATACTGCTGGAGACCGGACACTTGAACGGTTTGTAGAGCTTAATAAGCTCATCTCCTTCCTCTCCATGGGATTATATGAATCCCTATCAGGTATATTCGAACCCGATTTGATCGGTTTTCGATTTTCGTCGTTCGGTTCTGATTGAGACAGATTCTAAAGGAACCCATAGGAATTGTCGCTTCTGCTGCACCAAACTTTTATGGACGATTTCTTACATGGATAACTTAATATCGTGGTTTTGTACAATTAATGAATTCGGTATATGGAAACCCAATGGAGGTAATTGAGCGGCCAACAGAAAATTGTCTACTCTTGGTAGGAGAGAGAAAATATTTTATGAATTGTACTATAAAGTCTTGGCCAATGTAGATAGGATTTTTGAAAAAAAGTTTTTCAATTGATTCAATTCTGAATATAAGATTCCTTAGTGTCGGAATGACTAGGTGTTGACAGTCGATGTCATACTCCTATCCGACTAGGACATTGGTTGGATAAGGATTTATATATGTGTGGTAACTAATGATGGAAAGAATCTTTGGTGAGTTTATCCCTGAAGCCATTTGGGATCATAGAATTGGCTAGTACCCTACATGATCAATAAGCTATTAAATCTATTATAAGATAATGAATTTAACTTGAAAGAAGTTATTCTTTTAATTAGACCTCAACCAAATAGGTTATTGACTCTAGTAGATCACATATATATGGGCTAATCCATTAGTTTGGGAGCAAGATGTAAATATAGAGATAGGAGGGGTTTTGTAAAAAAAATACAAATTTTCTTTATAATAACAAAGAGAGCTTGAGCCCCACAAGCTAAGCATCCTATTTTATTTAATTTAAATTTATTTCAATTCAATAAATGCCACAATAATTTTAAAAATTTTAGTGTTGATTATCAAAGTGTTTGATGATCTTTTATGTGATTTTAAACCCTATTTTCATAGATTCATTTAAAGTTAATTTTTAATTTGTTTAAATGACTTAACTTAAAAATTAATGGCCAAACATGTGCTTCCAAACATGTGCATCCAGATTTGGAATTTCTAAATTAGATCTGGATGAATATGGAATAGTAAAGGGCGGACAAGAAATAGATTTGTGTATATGCCTAATGAGATTGTAGGTCTCAAGAAACAAGAAAAGCGGAGCTCTCCATACTATATAATTCTTCACTATTAAGCTTTTATAAAAACACAATGTGTGATGTTTAGAACTGAGCAAACACATTGGAATCAATGAAAGAGAACCTATAAAAGTAGTAGACGAATTGGCATTAGCTAAAATATGAGGCCTCGAAGTGCTTTTAAGTGAAACTGCTAAAAGATCTTCTGTCAATGCCTTGGCTTTGATACCAAGATAAAGCAAAACTTGTGGAAGAAACTAGTGTCAGAATAAATAGAGCAGAGCAGAGATGTGATGAAAGATAGACTGCAATGGAGAATAAGTGAGAACCTAAGCTGAGGGTGGTTCCTTTAAGCTTAGTGAGCTTTTTATAACTCTTCTAATACTTGTACAATGGCATAAATATACTCAATTACAATGTAAATAAAGGTAATGTGCCAAAAATATAAATACAACTGGGACACATCTATAAAGCTGTAATTTATGCTGGATCAATAATATGTTGCTTATTTTTATTAAGCATGGTTCAACCTTCTCTGCACACCAAGGCACTATTGTTGCTTTCCCCACAAACTCAACATGAGGCTTGACCTCGAAGTTGTTGTCCTTCTCTCTCCATGCATGACAACATGTGCTACACTAAAATGGCGACCATCTTTCCCTATATCATTTATGTCGTGCTCACCTTTTTTTCCCTCTTGTTGTCACCTCAATCCAAGGGAAAATCTGGCCATCTAGTTTTCCTACCACGCAAGGGCATCTTTTCCCTCTTGCTACACCTTTGTGAACCTCTGCTCTCTTCTCTTGCATCCACATCATTAAGGACCTATTGTTGTCACGTCAATCACAAGGAGACCGTGGGTCAAGCTAGTGATACCATGCCTAGCACTGACCTCCATCTGTTATCCACCATCGCAACCATGGCATATTTGAGCTCTTCTTGGTCTGGACCCGATCACTCAACATCATTGTCAATGGCTGGTCGTGATCAAGATTCTAAATCTGTCACCTTAGTATCTTCATCATTAATAACTCTTAATGTATCTTTGTTGACAATCCCACAAATATCCACAAATATCTTGTCATTTCTTCTTCTAAATTTGACATACAATTTTCTATTGTGGAAAGCTCAATTTGTTCCTCTTCTAAAAGGTCATGGTTACTTGGGTATAGTAAATGGATCACACATGCCTCCATCCAAAGTTCATCATCACCACCGACGAAGTTGGAAAGCAAAGTTCAAGTGCGAAATTTGGATTTTACAAATTGGTGAAGATTGACTAAATAATTCTTATCTGGCTTATTTATTCTTTAAATGACAACTTCTTTCTCTTATTGTTGGCCATGAGACTGCCAAAGATGTCTAAAATGCTCTAGGTAGGGCATTTGCATCTCGTTCTCAGCCTCGTGTTCTACAATTACGATCCAAGTCCTATGCTATATGTTGAGGTACGTCATCTATTCATGAACATGTATAGTCTATTAAAGTCATAGAGCTTGCAGCAATTGGTCATCCCATGGAGAATGAAAATCTTATTACTCTTGAGTTATAAAATAGATATGGATAAAGTTATGACATATTTATTACTAGTATCACCACTCGATTGGATGCTCTTACTCTCAAAGATGTCCTTGCACATTTTACTACACATGAGATTATTATGGCAGAATAGAGACCACTCTTGAATGATACTCTTAAGTTTTCATCGGTTAATATTGCAAAGACCATCTCCTCTGAATCACAAAGAGGACATGGTACCATTAGTCATGGACGAGGATGTGATCGTGGTCAGGGTCGTGCACCATAATGTCATATTTTTTGTAATTTGGTCATCATGGACCTGAATGTGCTGAGTGGTTTAACAAGGCATTCTCTAGTGTACATCCTCCTTCACAATATTGTTCATCTTATCCCTCACACTCATGGTCAAAATCCAACAGGTTAGCCATTTATAACTAGGTCCTCCTACTATCACTCAAATAACATATTCTACTACTTATGGTACTTCACCACAATGATGCCTAGAACTATAGCCTCATCTAGTGTGCGGTACCTAGAAAGTAATGCCACTCATCACATTACATAAAACTATCATGTCTACTTTTCCTATAAGTTATACAAGTTTTGACGAGCTTCATATTGGTGATGGCGAATGTTTAGTTTATCTCTTCAACTGGTTCCACTATTCTTTCCTTTCCTTCTTACTCTTTTGTTTTACACAATGTTCTTCATATTCTCGTTATTAGCAAGAATCTTTTTTCTGTTTGAAAATTCACATCTGACAATAATATATTTGTTGAGTTTCATCCTCATTGTCATGTGAAGGATCGACTAATAGATAGTGTGCTCCTCCTTCATGGACAACTTAAGGATGGTCTTTTCTACCTTCCTTCATCACCATCTATTCCATTAGCATTTCTTGCTGAACATGCACATGCAATAGCATGGCATAATTGTCCTGGTCATCCTCATATTTGCGTTATTTTGGATGTTATTGATAAATTTTGTCTTCCTATCACTCATCACCTAAGATATTCATTATGTAAGAATTGTTGCTTGAATAAAGGGCATAAAATTCCCTTTGCCATATAATCTTCTACTTCAACAACACTTTTACATTTGATACATTCGGACCTCTGGGGACAAGCTCCTATTTTACCTCATTGTGACTTTCTATATTATGACTTACTTGTTGATGATTTTAGCAAGTATACTTGGTTGTTTACTCTTGAACGCAAGTCATATGTACTTGTCATATTCATTTACTTTCAGTGTTATGTTTAATGTTTATTTGGCTAACGTATTATTACACTTCAATCTAATTGGGGCGGAGAGTTTCAATCACTTGATCGTCATTTATAAGCTTATGGCATTGAACATGGTGTGTCATGTTCTCATACATCAAGGGCAAAATGGCATTTTGGGACATAGACATCGCCACATAATTGAGGTGGCAATGACACTTCTTTCCAATGCTACCATGCCACCAAAATTTTGGGAAGAAGTTGTATCTACTGCTACCTACCTTATCAATTGTCTTTCCACTTATACATTCGCCATTGTTCCCCATTTAATTGTCTATTCAAAAAGCCACCCGACTACACTACTCTTCAGACCTTTGGGTGTGCATGTTACCCTCACCTCCAACACTACTTTCCCCATAAGTGTGTTCCAATCCTAAGAAATGTCTTTTCTTTGGCTATAACAAAATGCACCTTGGTTATCTATGTCTTTTCTTATCAACTAAGTGCCTTTACATCTCATGTCATGTTATTTTTGATGAATTTGTGTTTCCATGTGCAAGTATTGCATTAGCTAGTTTATCGAAGTCTTTGGCATCATCCACTACACTAAGTGTACTTGGAGCTTTTCATGCACGGGCTAATGTATCGCTGCCAACAATTGTCATGAATACGCAAAACGCCAACTCCTCATTGCCTCCCACACCTTTGCTACAATTGTCCAACACGAGGTCATCAAAAACTATGTCACCACCTCATTAAATGTGTTCCTTAATAGTGATCTATTCTAAAACATATGAGGTTGAGTGACACGCAATGGTCGTCCCTAGTCATCTACATCCATAGTTTTCTTAATACTATTTTTTAGCATGATGAGCCCACTTGTTTCTCTCATGGCCACTAAGTTTGATGCATTGCTCCATAATAAGACATGGTCCCTTGTTCTTTGCAAGCTAAGTATGAATATCATTAGCTACAAGTGGGTTTTAAACTCAAAAATAAAAGTTGACGGCTCCATTGAACAATATAAGGCATGACTTGTGGCTAAGAGAGTAAAAGACTATGACAATAGCATATCATAGAATTTCAAGAAACATTTAGCCCAATTATCAAATTAACTAAGGTAAAACTCCTTTTCAGCACTGCTATCACACATGAATGGTCAATACGATAGCTAGATATCTCTATTGCATTTTAACACAACACTTTTGATCAGATAGTATTCAGTGGAGAAATTGCCAAGTTTTTCTCATCCACAATTTTCTAATCATGTTTGTCATCTTCACAAATCCATTTATGGATTGTGGAAAGCCTCTTGAGCATGCTTTATGCGACTGAGTAGTAAGCTTTTAAAACTTGGTTTTCATGGTTCTATGACAGATCCTTCCTTATTTTATCAACATTCTTCTTAGTTCAAAATCTTCATTCTATATATATTAAGGATATATTGATTATGGGCTCTACCTCAGGTGAAACAAGCATGATTATAGTTTCTTTATAACAAGAATTTATGAGCTGAGATCTTGAAGATACTCATTACTTCTTGGGAATTGAGCTTACAAAGCATCCGACAAAGTTATTGTAACAACATAAATACATTGTCAACCTTTTACAGAAAGCAAATATGTTTCACACAAAACCTATCTCTACTCCTATCTCAACATCTTAGTTGACTCTTGATTCATCATTATCTATGGATCCTTCTCTGCATAGGTCTATAGTTGGTGCCCTACAATATTTGACTATTATACGACTAGACATTGCCTTCATAGTTAATCATGCATGTTAACATATGAATGATCCACAACCTAATGATTGGGTGGTTGTCAAAGGTTTGCTTCGGTATTTAAAAGGAATTGTTGCTCATGGTCTTTTGATATGTTGGGTTCATCTAAGCAACTATATACATTTAGTGATGTTGATTAGGCTAGTTATTTTATTGATAGTCAATCTACTAAGGGCTGTGTTATTTTACTGGGGCACAATATTATCTCAGGAACTTAAGGAAACAAGTCAATGTGGCTCATTCGAGTACAAAGGTAGAATACAAAACATTAACAAATATTACTATAAAGATTATTTGGCTACAATCACTTCTCACTGGGATTGGATTCCCTCATACTCAAGTGTTAGCCTTTTGGTGTGATAATATTGGGACAACTTATCATGCTGCTAAACTAGTGTTTCAAGCAACCAAAACATATTTAAATTAATTTTTACTTCATTTTATGAGCAAGTTGCACATCAAAATATTATTGTTTCTTTTGTATCTACAAAAGATCAACTGATAGATATATTTATCAAAGATCTATGTAAACAAAGGTTTTTACTACTACGTGACAAGCTAAGTGTTTTCACCATGTTAGTTTAATTTATTTTCTCCATTTTTGGAGCTTCTAGCCGAAGACAAAGGCAGCATAAGCTATTTGGTTATCTCTTTGAGGTCCTTGGGGGATGGCTTGGCTTCTTTCCAGGAGGGTTGAGGTTTATTTGGTCCTTCATTGTCTTATGTTCCTCTTCTCCCTCCACCGCTATGTCCTTGTCTTCTTAGAGGATCATCAAATGCTCTGTCTTGATTCCAACACTTCCTTGTTCAAGTTCATAAATGCCATCAATTCTAGTGTTGTCTCCTTGATTTCTTCTCTATGAGTTGCTCGTTGCCACCTGAAACTACCTTCAATGGAGATCACCATGAAAGGAGAGAGTGGTGTGCTTCGGGGTGAAGAAGATGGACTAGGGCATGATGTGTAGTAATAAAAAATAGATATATCTGGTTAACATTGACCAGGCGATGATGAGGAGTGGTAACAAAATTTTGGTCAATGAATTATACATAGCACAAATTCGATGAATGAACATTCTATTAAAGTCATTTACTTAAAAAGATCTATGATTAAATTTATATAAACAATTAATATTTATAATTTACAATGTTGTTGTATAAATACAAAAATAAGAGAAAAATGACGAAAATGTTTAATGAATATTAGCTATGAATAATGAGAAAGTAATATCATAAACAAAGTAAATTGTCAAAAGACAACATAGTTTTTGATCATTATATACATTTTGTGATAAAAATAATACATCAAGATAAATTTTAAGATAACTAAAAGTTTAAAATTTTCATATTCAATTAAAATATTTTACAATGTTGAAACCATGGTTCATTGGGTTGCGAGTTGGACTAGATTGTTGACCACATAGATTATCGAGCCGCTCGACATGGTCCCCACCTTGCGACCCCAACTTGGTGGTTATTTTTAAATTAATTTTTTTTTATTTTTTATTTTGACTACCACGGTATAGACTCGGTCCCGACACAAGTTGACTCAAGTGGATTTGAGCCCAACCAACCTGATTTCAACCCTGACCTGACCCCACCTACTTTGAAAGAAATTATGTATGATAAAAAAATGTGATGTGTCGTTAAAATATTATCTAAATGGTTTTTATAAGTTAATAATGTATCGTGATTGTCAAATTTTTAATAAATTTTATTATAAAACATATTTTTATTTAGGAAATAAATCATATTGTCACACACGTCACAACTATTAACGGGTTTACCATCCATGCGGCCTGTGATCCGACACGGCGACACGCGATTTGACCCGGAAATACCACCGACCAACGTCGGATCCTTTGGACAGCCTTGGATCCGCGTCCGCGTCGCCTGGTGTTCTATACGTCCCCGGAACAAAATCTGTATCCTCCGCCAACCCTCCTTCGGCAGGCGGTAGCCCCAGTCCTCCATTCCATTTCCATATTCTCGCTTCTCGTTATCCCGCCGGCGAACCCTAGAAACCCCTTCGATTTTCCCCATTCTCACTTCTCAGTCTTGACCATCGCGGCATTGTCTGTCGGCGGGAAGTTTGCGCGGGCTGCTGATCCTATGACGGACGTCTACGAGAGGTGGGAGCGCCTAGTGCGGGCCGCCCTTCAGAGAGACCGGCTTCGCCACGCAGGGCAGGGCCCTCGGAGGCCGCTTCCCGCCGGCTCAGGCCTTGCAGGCGCTGTGCCCCCTTCTCTCGGCAGGACGACAAACATCGAAGGCATCCTTCAGGCTGCCAACGAGATTGAGGATGAGGACCCCATTGTTGCCCGGATCTGTAAGCTTGTTCTTTCCTTTTATTACTTATCACCAATCTTTCCCGTTTACTGGCCCTCGCCGATTTCACTTTCTTCGTAGCCGCTAGATTTTCTACCTCACTCCTTTCACGTCGCTCCCACGTATATAAGCCTATGGTTTTGAATTATCATTTTCTGCATTCCGCAATGGGTATGGTTACCGACAACTTCCGAGTCAGTGTTAGGATGAGAGTTTACGAATCTTTTTTCGTCGGGAAAATGAGAAGTTTTTTTTTGTGGATTCGGTTTTGTCTACTACCCGTTTCTCTTATTCTATTTCAATTGTAGCTACTGATTATATCTTACTGGAAAAATAATTGTTGTTTCCTGCACTGTATGTATGTTTTCCAGTGTGCGAGCAAGCTTATGCAATGGCGCATGAATTGGATCCCAACAGCGATGGCAGGGGTGTGCTGCAGTTCAAGACTGGCTTAATGTCTGTGATCAAGGTATTGCTGTTCATCATTCCACCTCCCATTATCTTATACGAAAGAAAGAATTGTAAATGGCTTATGTTTAGGTTTTCTACTCTGCTGCAGCAAAAGGGACCCAGAATTGACCGTGAACATGCTGTTGATCGTCTGTGGAAGTTTTACCAATATTACAAACGACGACACAGGGTGGATGATATCCAGAGGGAACAACAAAGATTGACTGAATCTGGAACATTTAGTGTTAACTTTGGAGAGTATGCACATAGCCTTTTTTTAATACTTTTGCTACTCATATATTCTTTGTTGGAGAAATTGCTTTTATTCTTGGACTTTCCTACATCACACATTCACTTTGTTGTGACTTAAGGTGGGTAGTCTTAGAGAAATATGTTTTCTAACCATCTAATTGATGCCGTGCAAGATGTCTCTGGGATAAGTTGTATCATGGCCCACGTTGTCAGAGGTGTGAGGTGCCTGAGGTGCGATTTCTCCAGCGAACTCAAATGAAGCAAAACAAAGATGCCTCTTTGATAAAAACAATGGATTAGAATAAGAATCTTCCAAGGAAGAGAAAGCAAAAATAAATGAAAAAGATAAAAAATAGAAAAACTCACTGCAAAAAATTTTCTCCGGCAAGGTCTGGTTTCTTAGGGTCCGTTTGGGAACCGTCCAGAAGCACTTTTTTTTTACTTCTCATTCTTTCTGAAGTGCTTCCAATTTTTATCATGTCGTTTGGTAATATTAAGGGTCCGTTTGGCAAATCAGGGGAGGACTTCTTTTAGAAGTGCTTTCTTTTTGAAAGTACTTCAAGTTGGAAGGTCTTCTCATTTACGAAGCTAAAAGTGGTTTGGTTACTTTTTTTTCATCAAAATATAGAAGTACTCCGTGGACGGCGCGGGGGGGGGATTCGCGGAGGGTGGACGGCGGCAGGGGGGCCGTCGCGGAGCGAGGCAGACGGCGCCGGGGGGTGGGGGGCTTCGCGGAGGGTGGACGGCGGCGGGGGGGCCGTCGCGGTGTCGCGGACGGCGGACGGGAGGGGGGTGGCTTCGCGGAGGGCGGACGGCGGACGGCGGCGGAGGGGTCGCAGACGGCGGACCGCGCCCGGGGGGTGGCTTCGCGGACGGCGGACGGCGGACGGGGGGGGGTGGCTTCGCGGAGGGCGGACGGCGGAGGGCGGCGGGGGGGCCCGTCGCGGTGTCGCGGACGGCGGACCGGGGGGGGTGGCTTCGCGGAGGGTGGACGGCGGCGGGGGGCCGTCGCGGTGTCGCGCACGGCGGACGGGAGGGGGGTGGCTTCGCGGAGGACGGACGGCGGGGGGGGTCGCAGACGGCGGACGGCGGGTAGGGGTGTGGATGGTGATGTTCGCCTGCGGACAGGGTGCAGAGGCGCTGCGTGGGCGGGGTGCAGACGGTGGTGTTCGCGGGCAAGGTGTGGGGAGGGGATTCAACAGCGTAGGGGGCACTCGCGGCGGCGGGGGCCTCGCCGACGGGGAAGGGGGCCGGCCGGCTGGGGGTGCAGACGGTGGTGTTCGCCGGCAAGGTGTGAGGAGGGGCTTCACCAGCGTAGGGGGCACTCGCGGCGGCGGGGGCCTCGCAGACGGGGAAGGGGGCTCGTGCACGGGAGCACTTTTCAGTTATCGGAAGGAGAAATTTTCTCCTCCCGGCTTCTTCCTTCCGCGAGGAGGAGAAGTAAAGATCTTAATATTACCAAACGACATGATAAAAATTGGAAGCACTTCAGAAAGAATGAGAAGTAAAAAAAAAGTGCTTCTGGACGGTTCCCAAACGGACCCTAAGATCTTTACTTCTCCTCCTCGCGGAAGGAAGAAGCCGGGAGGAGAAAATTTCTCCTTCCGATAACTGAAAAGTGCTCCCGTGCACGAGCCCCCTTCCCCGTCTGCGAGGCCCCCGCCGCCGCGAGTGCCCCCTACGCTGGTGAAGCCCCTCCCCACACCTTGCCGGCGAACACCACCGTCTGCACCCCCAGCCGGCCGGCCCCCTTCCCCGTCGGCGAGGCCCCCGCCGCCGCGAGTGCCCCTACGCCGTTGAATCCCCTCCCCACACCTTGCCGGCGAACACCGCCGTCCGCACCCCGCCCACGCAGCCGCCCTCTCGCACTCCCACCCGGCCAGCCCCCTTCCCCGTCTGCGAGGCCCCCGCCGCCGCGAGTGCCCCCTACGCTTGTGAAGCCCCTCCCCACACCTTGCCGGCAAACACCACCGTCTGCACCCCCAGCCGGCCGGCCCCCTTCCTCGTCTGCGAGGCCCCCGCCGCCGCGAGTGCCCCCTACGCTGTTGAATCCCCTCCCCACACCTTGCCCGCGAACACCACCGTCCGCACCCCGCCCACGCAGCCGCCTCTCGCACCCCGTCCGCGGCGAACATCACCATCCACACCCCTACCCGCCGTCCGCCGTCTGCGACCCCCCCGCCGTCCGTCCTCCGCGAAGCCACCCCCCTCCCGTCCGCCGTCCGCGACACCGCGACGGCCCCCCGCCGCCGTCCACCCTCCGCGAAGCCACCCCCCCGGTCCGCCGTCTACGACACCGCGACGGCCCCCCCCGCCGCCCCCCTCCGCCGTCCGCCCTCCGCGAAGCCACCCCCCCCCCCCCCCCCCCCGTCCACCGTCCGCCGTCCGCGAAGCCACCCCCGGGCGCCGTCCGCCGTCTCGCGACCCCTCCGCCGCCGTCCGCCCTCCGCGAAGCCACCCCCCTCCCGTCCGCCGTGCGCGACACCGCGACGGCCCCCTGCTGCCGTCCACCCTCCGCGAAGCCCCCCCACCCCCCCCCGGCGCCGTCTACCTCGCTCCGCGACGGCCCCCCTGCCGCCGTCCACCCTCCGCGAAGCCCCCCCCCCGCGCCGTCCACGGAGTACTTCTATATTTTGATGAAAAAAAGGTAACCAAACCACTTTTAGCTTCGTAAATGAGAAGACCTTCCAACTTGAAGTACTTTCAAAAAGAAAGCACTTCTAAAAGAAGTCCTCCCCTGATTTGCCAAACGGACCCTTAGGGTGCGTTTGGCAAATTAGTCGGAGTCCTTCGCGGAGAAGCACTTTCTTCTAGAAGGCATTTCAATAGAAAGGACTTCTTTTTAATCGGAGTGAAAATTATTTGGATATGTTTTTGTTTGTAAAAAAGAAGTCCTTCCCGACAGGGTGCGCTGGGGGGGGGGTCGCAGAGGGGCTAGCTGCGGGGGGAGGGGTGCTCGCGCCGAGGGGAGGGATGCTCCCCGGTGGGACTCGCCGCCTGGGGGAGGGATGCCACCGGGGGGAGGGATGCCCGCCGGGGGCATGGGCTCGCCGAGGGGGAGGGATGCTCCCCGGTGGGACTCGCCGCCGGGGGGAGGGATGCCGCCGCCAGGGGAAGGGATGCCGTCCGGGGGCTCCGTAGGGGTGGCATCGCGTGGTGCAGGGGGCTCCGTAGGGTCGCGGGAGTTGTTGGCCAGTGGGAGGTGAATGTCGGGAGGAGAATTTCTGAAGCCGGAAGGAGAAAAAAACTCCTTTCTTCCTTCTGCCTTCCGTGAGAAGGAGAATTGAATATTAACGGACATCCAAACACCATATCTAAAATAAGAAGAACTTCTTATAAGAGAAGTAGAAAAAAAGCACTTCTAGCGTGTTCCCAAACACACCCTTAGTCTTCCTCAATGAAGAGGAACTAACTGGTCCCTTAATTACAACAATATATTATAAGAATATAAATCAGAAGAAAAAAGAAAACAAACCGTAAAAATAAAAAAATACCTTTTTCTGCCATAATGAACAAACTGGTCTCTTTAAATAAGGACAATCTATTAGAACAAGGTTGAAAACCGTAAGAAAAAAAAATGAAAAACAAAAAAAATGAAAAAAATGCATTGAATCTAGTTAGGTCCAGCCTGTTTGGCAGCGGTGAGTGGCGACAAGCAGCAGTGGCTTCGACTAGGGTTATGTCAGTTCATCAATTCATCGGGGAGGGAAGGAGAGAAGAGAAATCAGATGGGGGGGGAGAGAAGCCCTTGTGGGGGGGGAGGGGTTTAGTTGCCGGATTCAGGCCCTTGTTGGTTCCGGATTTGGCTGATAAGCTATGTTATCTGAGGCGCTCGCCTCAGGCGCCTAGGCGTTGAGGCGAGGCGAGGCGAGGCAAAAACGTCTCGCCTCGGCAAATCTCGCCTCGCTCGGGTGAGGACCTTGTGAAAGTCAAATTTGGTAACTTAAATCCTTCTTCCCCACCCCAAAACCCCCAATATCCAGTCTTCCACCTTAAGACTTCAATATCTTGATGCATCATAGGTCCTAGAAGTGTTTTTTTGTATTATTTATGTTCTTCTTCAAAAGTTTCAATGTTATATGTATATTTTTTGAGAAATTCTTCAATAAAAAAAAATGTCGCCTCAGGCGCCTGAGGCGAGGCGAGCCCTCCCTCGCCTCCGTCGCCTCTCGCCTCTAACTACATAGCTGATAAGGCAGGCGAGGTGGTCACCTCACCTTGCCTCAGCCGTCTAGGCAGAGGAGGCAGTAAAGGTGGTCGCCTGGGCGACTGCCTGCGAGGGCGAGGCCTCACCTTGCTTTAGCACCTAGGTGATTGAGTTGAGTGCCTCCAATAACATAGATCATGGCTTTACATATAGTCACTATTTTTACTCCAATGCTTCGGTTTCCCTGGGGAAGACCTACAATGGTTGATGGGAAGATTTGTTTTTTTCTGATTCAGTTTTTTCCAGTCTCCCATCTTTTTACATTTTATTGCAATCCCTTAATATTTTTGTTGTAAGTCATCATCAACTAGAGCTCCTTTTGCTTCTCAAATGGAGGACACGCTTTGCACTTGGGCTGTACTTGGTTAAATAGAAGAGTGATTCATGCCAAGGGTAAAGGTGCTAGCCTCCTATTTTAAACATCATAATTCATAAATAAATATTTACTTACCAGATGCTTGTGTAGAAGGAAAGATATCATTTCCAGTGGTGCTTCATTGTCATAAATAGATAATTTTTAATCAAAATGGAATTTTCTTGAGAGCTTGCAAGACGAATCCTGCTGTTCCATCAATTTCGCTATGATATTCTGAGTAACATGTCTGTATGTTATTGCTAAGCACGATATCAGCTTAGACAAGAGCTCCTGGGACTGCTGTATGATTAAGAAATCAGAAATGTTAATAACAGCCTATGCGATGAGGATTCAGGCTGAATTGTCAAACCTGAAGAATTCTTCTAATGTTTTGTGTTATTATGAGGTACATTAGCTGGAGATAAAGGTCTAAGTAGATTTGGTACTCAGTGGTGGATCATAACATCAAATCTTTTTTTTGCATTGGTTACCATTCAGGAGGAGAATTAGGTATATTTTTCTACACAAATGGGAGAAGACAATTCTATCAAAAGCTCTTGAGCAATGATAAGAAAAAAAGGCCTTTGCTCTTAAGAAGCTCTGAGCCGTGAAGGCTGGAAGCCTTGCAAGGCCAGAGCCTGTTTTTGCTAACAAGTTTCTGGGACTTGATGGTCTCTGCTTGGGCTTTTACCAACAATTTTGTGAATTGGTTGTGGGGAATGAGATGATGATAACTTTACCCAACCTGCAGATTCATCTGGAAAAGTAACGTGTTTGATGCCACACATATCATGCCTGAGAAGGTTTCCTTGAACATTATAAACTTTAGGCCTCCAAGTTTCTTGAATGGGGTTTACAAGATTTTTACCAAGCTATTAAATTCTAGACTCAAGATGGTGATTGCCAATTTTATTGACAAGAACCAATCGACATTTATTCAAGGTAATTTTATTCTTGACTACTACTTGTCTGCAGCTGAGAGAAGTTGTTTTATTTTGAGAAGGCTTAGATAGGATTAGCTGGGGTGCATTAATCGAGTCATGTACCTTATGGGTGGCCATTTTCCATTTGATGGCGAATCTTGTTAGGAACTGGTATTATTCTTGGACGGGAGTACATGTAGATGAGTCCTCTTCCAGGGAGAGATTATCTTTCTTCAGAATGTTTTTTTCTTTAATTATTCTTTTACTTCTACTTCCTTAGTAGAAGTTTTGTAAATACCTTCATTTTTTATTAATATAAATTGGCCAATTCAGAAATGTTAAAAAATAGGTTTTGAAGAGAGATGGAGGACATGGCCATGGGTAAGGTGTTTATTTCTTGAAACAGACAGATTTTTATCAGTGGTGAATGGTGCCACAACTAGTTTGTTTGGTGCCTCTGGGTTCATCGAACAAGGAGACCATCTTTCTCCTCGTATCCTTCTAATTCTATCCCAAGTGATTTTGGTTTGTGGAGGAGTGTTGAGGATGCATCTTTGATTAGAGTACAGATGGTGATGGCTCTCAACTTTCTTATCTGCAATATGCAGCAAGAAAGGCGGGGTCGGGGGTCGGGACCGGGTCGGTCGGGCCTAAAACCAACCCAAGTCGGTTGGGGTCGCGACCCAGGTCGGGCCGGGGTCGGGAAAAAATAATAATAAAAAATCTATTTAAATATATTAACCGAGTCGGGGTCGTGGGGCCGGGTCGGGGTCAGTCGGCCCAAAAACCGGCCGGGTCGGCCGACCCGGCCGACGGGGTCGCTGACCCCGCACACCATGATATGCAGAAGACACCTTTTTGTTTTCTCATGATAATGAATGTAAAGTGATGTTTCAGAAGTCTCTGATTCTATACTAAGGAAATGTATGGTGACTCTGAAAGTCGAGAATTTTTCAGTTAGGAAGATGTCTGGCAGAAGTGAGGGACGCTGTTGTGGTGGGTATGCAGGCTCAATGCCCTTTTCAGATGCATCTCTCAACCTTGTGGAGAGGGTGGTTGTTGGTCTCTAGTCTCCTGCAGATTCTTGGTCGATACTTAACTGCACGTTCAGTGACAGGACTTGTTTGCTTCTCAAGGGGATTTGGATGGATAGGTGCCCGTTGTGCTGTGGAAGGGCCATTCGGCGTCTGAGTTGGGAATGGCATCTGTTGCTGGTTACGTGCCATAGTTGTCAAGGTGACAAGGTAACCACAAAGGCATTGACTAAGCTATAAAATTAGATGTTAATACCACATGTATACATTATATATAGGGGAGGGGGGAAAGCTCATGGTAGACTTTAACACTGTTTCCTGAATGCATCCCAGCATGACTTATAAAAGCCTATAGAAAAGCTGTTTGATCCAAGAGCTTTGAAAGAGTCCATGGCTTTGATTACTATCTTTTCTTTTCTGATATAGCTAATAGCTTGTAAATTTTTTTTTGAATGGTCAAAGACCAAATTTTTTAATAAACTGAAAAAGAGTACAACTAAAAAAAGAAGGAAACAATAGAAATAAAACAAAATAAGAGTCTCTACCAAGGCGGTAGTAGAGAGTTGAGTTACATTAGAAAAGTTCTAAATAGAGAGAACAAGTGCTTGAAATCCTTCAGCCCTACCATAACCTTAAAACTCCTTATTATATTTTTGGGTTCAAGAAATATCCTGCCAAAATGGGAGACAATTATTAGTGACAACAACACATTTCTACAAATCTTAAATGAATAATAGGATATTGACAATTACCTATGGCATGAATATCGTGGTGAAGGATCTTATCCTATTTGTTGTTTATAATCTTTTACCATTTTTTATAACTCTTTAGATGTTTTTATTTTATTTTCATTTTTTGCTTTGTCCATTGCTTCAAACAACTACTCCATTTGGCTTTTGCTACTGGAATCCACCAATTTCAACTTATATATCAAGGGTGCTATCATAGACAAGTAATACTGAATTCTTTCTCACTATTGGTTGTCTTCAATCAGATGCTCCATCTTTGCTGGGATCTCAAACTGGTTTATTCTGCACTTAAGTCATTCATGTAATTGATGTATGCTGATGATAGTATGATTCTCTACAAGATATGTTGATATCTTAACAAACTTTCCAAGACAATGAAATGTGTGACAAATCTCATGGGACCAAGTTACATTAGATTATGACTATCAGTATGTTCTTTCATAATGTGTATGAGTTTTTGATGCCCATATATAAAGGATGTAACCAATTATTCTGACTCATCAAGGATCTGACAGATGGCTCTTTCCTTATGTTTTTCAACATCATTTCTATGGAGTATGTAACACATGGCACCTAAAACAAGTGTGGTTTGGCCTCCATCAACTTTCTTCATGTAGCCTTATAAAATATTTTGTTGTCCGTGACAAATTGACAAACTGCTCAATGTTGTTTTCACCTATTTTCTCGACAACATTGTCCATGAGACTAAATAATTAGTCATCATTTGTTATATGGCTTGATCATAGTTGTCAAGGCAACAAGGCGTCCAAGGCGTTGAAGGATGCCAATTTTACTTAGGTGACAAGACATCCACCTTGGCATTGCCTAAGCGATAAGGTGGGGTATGAAGAATGGGTAAATTTGTATGACCATAATATATATAAACTCTAATAACATTGTTATACATTAATAGCAAACGTTGAATATATAACAATTTAATAGAAAGTTACAAAATGTAATGAAATTGACATGGATTAATAGCGAACTTTGAATAAATTTAGACAATAAGATTTCAACCTTAGCATATGTAATACAACAATGCCCATTCATCAAACAATGTCTCCATTATATGTAGAATTTAGAAAAAGACTTGAAGAGATAAAAAAACAAAGTTGGAAATCAACGACACAACAGAGACATTTAAAACGTTTTACATGAAGCATAGGAAGTGTAAAATACTATTAAAACATGTGTAACAGATGTTAGAAGATTAAACATGAACAAAAAATTACATAACATATGCGGAGGAGTAAAAAAACCAAAGTTTAAACTTAGGTTTAACTTACCGCCACCAGAGAGATGAAGAAGGAGAAGGAGGTCGTTGAGGGTGCTTGGAGCTTGTGTTTATCGGTGAAATTTTGTAGAAATAGAGTCTTCTTTCCTCCACTTTGGCAATCGGTGGAACCTTTTTCTGCAGTGGCGACTAGCGGCGTCGGGCGGGGCTTCTACGTCTGCAACGTGGGAGTGCGGGACCGTTGGCTCCTTGAACAGGCAGAGGACTTCGGACTTAGTGAGAATCGGGGCCAAGGGGTTTTATGGGAGGCTGAACCGGGGCCCGGTTTAGTCGGACAAGCGAACCGGCCAAGAGGGGGTCTAATTCAAACCAGCAAGGGCCTTGAGCAGTCGCCAAAGTGCTCAAGGTGTATGCCTTGGCCGCCTAGTTGGCCAAGGCGTACGCCTTTTTTCTTCTCAGCTAGGCGGTCGGTCCAGGCAGACTTCAAGCAGTGCCTTCATGCCTAGGCACCGCCTAGACGTATGCTTTGACAACTATGGTCTTGATACATCAACACTTTTCAAAAATGTGGTGCATTCAGCATAATAATGAAGAAAGTTGATCATCGAGTCACATTACGGTGCAATCTCTTTTCTTTTATATTGATGTGAATCCATCTATTAACGAGGTCAAGTCATCAACCTCTGCATCCAACTCACCATTGTAGATGTATTTTGAAATCAAGACTTTTAATCTTGGTTCAGCCTTACTAATAGCATCAATCATTGTTTGAAAGTATGGATTAATGGTCGCATGGGTTGGGACATTTACATCAAGGAGAAAGAACACACAATTATTAATATTTATTTTGAAAAGATGTAAGACACATTTAAATTAGGTCAAGTTTTTATATACCTGTCGGTAAAAACTATTTGCAAATGTGTTTGACTACCTTCTTTGTAACCCCTTTTGTGGCCTGTACTCTTTTCAAAGTCTGCTTGATTATTGTTTGACCTCTATCACTCTGCCTATATATGGAGATGTTCGTCGGCCGAACTGGTTGTGACCAACAGAACTCACTATTTTTTGTTACTTGAGGTGTAGTGTGAGTGTTAGGATCCACATATGAACATCTAGCGTTAGATCCTCCTATTCCCTTCTTTTCTTCTCATGTTTGTGGGCCTGAGTTATACTTGCTCTTCTTACTTGTGCATCCTTTGAACTTGATGTATCAACTACAGCTTGAGCCATTCCTTGACCTTTATTGATCCTTTCGATCATGAGATGTGTGTCATGACGTCTGAGCAACTCTTCACGCATGTTGTCTTTGTGCTCAATTTGTATTTTCCTTTATGATACTCTCCTAGTCAAACATATTCTTATCATTTCTTTCAACTCCTCCGGTACTTTGTTACACTTCTCACTTACCCTACCGATGTGTTGTTTGAAGTGGTTGACACCTTCATTCATTTCCTTTTCATACCTCTTACATTTTACTTTTTTTTTGTCAACATTCGACATGTCTTTGTTGCCTTCTAATGTCATGATGTGCATTGGCACCGTGTTCTTCCATTTTTCCTATATTGACAAAAAAATAGAGTTTATATTAAATAATTATATCCGGCAGTGGGGAGAGAGACAACTGAGCAAAAATGAACAAGTCACCTTTTTTCAGGATGGCAGTCACCCCCTTAGTTGTGTAGCAGGGTTCCCCTAGGGGGAACACCATAATTGGTGGAAAATTGCTCCAAGTTTTAAGGCCAACCGGAAGGGGGGATCTTGACCGGAGAAGAAGGCTAGGGGGAGAGGGAGAAGAGGGGAGGGGAGAAAAGAGGGTAAAGCATACACTCGAAGGGTTTCTTGAGCTTGCCAGATGGGCTGTTGGAGGGGAAGCTGGAGCCCTAAATTGCAAGGGGGCTACAAGGTGGGAGGGGATTTGGGATGAATCAGGTGAGAGAGGGCAGATTAGCTGATCTTCGCCCCCTTTGGATCTGAATCAGGTCTAAAATCGTACGCGATTCTAGAAGTTTGAGTTTTCTAGAGAATTGACCTGGATTATCCAATTCTTGAACAAGGAAGGAGACAGTTGGCTGAGTGTGCTTCGTATTGTATTAACTAGTAGGAGTGTCAATGGGTCAAACTTGGCTGGTCCGGCCCAAACCCACTTTAGCCCACATTAAAACTCAAGTCCAAGCCCATGTAGAAAGCCTAACGGGCTTGAGTTATGTAAATGGGCTTTAACTCTTCAAAGCCCACCATAACCTGTTGGCCCAATGGGTTTAACTTATGTAAAATAATTTCAAAGTTAAAATTTCTAAAAAATTTAAAAACAAAAAAAAAATTAAAATTTCTACTGGTCAAAATATTAAATTTTTTTGAATTCTATAATTTTTAAGAATACAGAATAAAAAAATAAAAAATCACTAAGTTTAAGAATTTGTGAATTGCCATATTCTGAGAAATAAAAAATAAAATCTAAAATTATTGAAAAACTCAATTCTTAAAAGTGTATGTCTGAAAATTACCAGGAACTTTAATCAGAAAACTTGAAAATTCTAAAAAAATATGAAAGTTTTAGAACATCATTTGGTAATTCTTCAAAATCTAAAATATGAGAATCAAAAGAAGCTAAATCTTAAACCTAACAAGAAATCTCTATATCCTAAAATATCTAAAACTTGTCAAGTGACATTTAAACAAAGATCACAACATTAAAGACAAATCTAATGAAAGATAAATTATTCACAAACTACATAAACAAACATATTCACAAATAAAAACCATCCATCCATGGCTGGTGATTTTATACATCCATGGCCAAAACCATCTGATCCATAGCCAAAACAATTATAAAGTGCATTTCTCTTAGCTACAGAGTAAGTGAAAGGTCAGAATAAAGCAAGATTAAAACCATCCATGGCCAAAGTTTTTATACAAACTTGGTGAGGGCCGTGAGGCCCTAACAAAAATTCTCATTTTGCAGTTGCAATGAAATATATATTATTTCTAAGCTTTCCTTTCTCGGAATTATTTCTCAAATCGATGTTTTTTCTTTCTCTCTTGGCAAGAGCGAGAAGCCTTTGTCTTCTTGGCGGCAAAAGGTATTGCCTTCTTGCGCTCCTAGTAATAGATGACCACCTGTTAGCATGTAAGTAATTTGTCAAATATCTGTAGACTTGTCACATCAAGTTGTAGAAACTTGACAAGAAATTGTGAAGAGCACAAATACACACCACAACATTACATCAACAGACCACCTTCTCTTGGAGTTTGAACTCCATATACTAAAACACCACATTTAGTAAAGTTTTCAGCTCTATACTAACAGGGTAGGGGATTTAGCAGCATTCATGGTCTTGGGCGAGGTCCAAATTTCAAATACTTTGCCAATGTTGCTATAATGTGAACATCCATATGAAGGAAAGCAAGTAACCAATCACATGCAACGAACATGTTACTAAAAGTTGATCATATTTATTTTTCCAGATGCAAAACTACTGGAATGGTCAGAGAAGAATACACACAAGTAAATCTAGTAGTCCCTATCCCTACAACAGGCAAGCCAACCTTAAAGATATGAGATATCTTTCTGTTTCATGTTTTAATGTTCAACTGATGGGTAAGAAGGGAAGGTTTTCACCCACGGATGTAACGAAATGCAATCAGAAATCACACACAAGTTCCATATTAAAGTTGCATAAAACACAAACCAATGAAGTAATATCTTTAATGCGATAAATAAAACGAAAAATATCAGCTTGACCTTATGCAATTGGCAAAATGAAGACGGTAGCATCATTATGTACAAGACAATAACCAATATGATTAAACTCTTGTACGTATTCCAACATGTACTTGCACACTACTTTATACAAGAGATAGGCAGTTTAAAGTTCACAACATAAGACTGATACACATTCTCGATAACGTATTACAGTTTTGTGTGCCATTCCCTAGTATTGAAGCAAGGTACTCGCATGTTTATCTTTCTTATCAAGAACATAACTGCATCATATGGTTCCTAAATCACCTTGATGCTGTCACAGTAATCTTTTGAATCTTTTGCTAGAAGAACACCTATCTCGTATAACACCCTCTGTCGTGAGATTACTTCAAAGTCAAACCACTGATTTTCATAACTATATATTCTGCTGCATGGATTGGTTATAATATTTCCTTCCGAATCAAAATCCAAGCATAGAGATTGGCCATCGAGCAGCTTAGTTTGAAGCTTAGACTTTAGAAATAGGTATTGCTTCCCATGTAGAATCGTCCTTAGTGTATGCTATCCAAAGTTTAGCAGGCTTCGATGAACCAACAGCTTGCAAGCAAAAGTATGTTCCCTTCACTGTCAGAAACTTCTGAGGCACATAATTCCAAAATTAAAACGGTCGCAAGAACTGAGCGCCAACGGATCTGTCCATGACCCCCTGAGGACGCATTTGCCAGTTGGATGATGCACAATCTGGTTTAATCTACGATGAGAAATGGTAGGCTCCAACAAAGCAGGCATACCAAGCACATTTGTTAGTTAGATGCAAGAACAAGCAAGAGATTGATTAGAGTTCTATTCCTTGTGGCATTGCAACAAACAGTTTAGACACGAGCCACTTTCGAGTTCAAAAAAAAACACAAATAATTCGATTAAAATGGGGAGCTTCATATAACTAAGAAATAACTGATAATCTTTAAATATTTGAGACCTGGAGTTGAAGGAATTGAATGAATAAGAAACCAGACACAGAGGAACGAATCATGAAGAAGAAACATAGATCGCAAGACAAAATGGAAAAAAGGAAAACTTTACCAAAGTGACTAGGTTTCAGCCCGGTTACCTACCTACTTGTTCCATCTGGGGATTATACAGTAAAACAGAGATGCCCATGCTGCTCATGCGTGAAGAAATAAGCAGTGGGGTTCCATCACCGGAGAGAGAGAAGACGATTGATGCGTCTAGCCGTGGCTTGCAAGGAACGATCTGATCTAGTGGCCGGTGGTTGCAGAATATTGACTTTTGCTTCCTTTGGGCATTTCAACCGCGAGCATTGAGTAGAAGTCAAACATAGGGTGTTGGGGCTCGCAGCCGTGGGTTGCCGCTGACAAGCTTTCAACAGGCTGGCGGGCCAAGATCGACGGTCCTACTCATTTCAATAAAATGAGAAACGGATTTTTCCACGGGCCCTTTTAAGTTTTTTGAGGGGCCTGAACTCAGCCCGCGGTGGACTTTTTGACTGGCTAGCGTGCCCAGCCCATCCATTTGACACCCCTATTGACTGGCTGATCTGTAGCATTTGGATTTGTCAGGAGCTGGCTGATCCTGAGTCTGATCTCTTGCTCTTTACTTGCTTCATATGTCATGGGCTGGCTTGCTTCATATTTAATATGGTTAAAATTTACTTTGACGTGAATGTTTTAATGTTTTGCAATAAGCGGTTGAATACTGTAATGCCAGGATGAAGAAGGTATTTCTGACCTTGAGAATCCTGATCGATGTCTTGGAGACTCTTGTCGGAGATTCTTATATGGATGGATTAGGAAGACAGATCATGGAGGAGGTAACTTCTGCCTGCATAGTTTTAAGATTATTTCATCAAATATATTACAAAGAGTGCTCTTTCTCACTTTAGAAGCACGCTTGTGCTCATATTTTTATCATAAACATTTATAGTTTCTTGCTTGCGCAATTGCATTTGGGTATCTTAGCTTATTCAAAATCTAGGTGAATTGAGAGAATTAGCTGTATATTTTCTCTGGAGTTATCTTCACTCAAGTATCATTATGTCATCATCTGCACAGGTACGGAAGGTAAAGAAATCTGATGCAACTTTGGAGGGTGAACTCACACCGTATAATATAGTGCCTCTTGATGCTCCATCTGTTACTAATGCAATCTGTTTCTTCCCTGAAGTAAGCATATGCCATCGCCTTAATGGCAATTAGACATTGCTTCTGTTTCTATTTCAGTTATTTTGCTTTTCAAGGAAGCAGACCAGCTACTTCGATTGAGCTTTTCATGTTATAGCGCCTTTGAATCATTTTACTACTTTCAAGTGAAAAACGTTTATTCTATTAGCTTTTGACGTTTTCAAGTTTGTAAAGATCACCAACCTTTGTACGTTGTTTTTTTGGTATTTGTTCAAGGTAAAAGCTTCAATATCCGCAGTCAGTTACCCTGCCGATTTTCCCCGTCTGCCGGATGCATTTGAAGTTCCTCATGCCAGAGGTCTTGATATGTTTGATCTCCTGGAATACATATTTGGCTTTCAGGTAGGGCGTATTTTGCTGGTTTCTTGGTTGTTATTTGATTTATTAGTCTTTTATTTCTCTGTGAGAAAATGCATTCAATTTGTACTGTCTTTGTTTTTCATTTAAACTATGATGTGAAAGTTCAAGGTATCAGACTACAGACTGTTGGTAAATGCCATCGAACTTGCAGAGATATGCCTCACACTTTAGTGAAATCCACACTGCTAAAAGAAATCTCTAGTGATCAATGATTGCGGGATTGTAACTCCGAATCGGATCGGCAGAAACAACTGATTCCTGGAGAGTAAATTCAATTCGCAATTGATTAGGATCAGTCATTTTTTTGATTTTTTTTAAAAAATCATAAAAAAATATTAAAGTAGGAATTGGTTTATGATCTTGGGCTATCTTTTCAGAAAGGTTTTAATCCTTCTAATCTTATTGTTTTATCACCTTTCACGTGAATGCAGGTCTGGCATATCCTCTTTTGCTTCCACTATTTTACCATGCTCTGTTTTCTACTGTCTTTTTAGGTCCATAGCTAATAGGCTTGAACCGTCTTAATTTATTTTCTCATTTTGCCCTCTATTGGTACTTGACGTGTTTTAGGCCTAGGTACCTGCTATCTACTGGTCCAACAATGGGAGGTGACAAGGGACATGGGACTAAATATATGACAGATGGGTTCCAAGTTGGGGCCCCTCGCCAATAGAAGCCACCCACAATGCAGTCCATGCAAGTGCAAGGGCAGATGATCTTGGTAGTGGTTACCCAGAGCTTGATTCACTTGACTCCATTTTTGAGCTGAAGGCCTGAGCTTGATTCACTTGACTACATTATTGTTGTGGCTAATGGAAGGATAACGTGCATTTGGAAGGACAGGTGGGCGGGTGGGATATCAAACTCTGGGCGATTGTTTTCTACTTTCGTTCAATATTGCATTGGACAAGAATGCTAAGGTCTTCTCTATGTGGGAAGATGGGGGTGGATGATTAAGTGGTCTTTATCTTTCGGAAAAAATCTCAAAGAAGAGGAAGCCAACATATTATGTAGTTTTGGTGAACTACTTGAGTGTTTTCTCTTGTTCCCCTTCTTAGTAGGATAGTCTTGTGGATCCCTAATATAGGAAATTCCTTCTCGGTGAAATCTACTTGTATGAGAATTTCAAGGGAGGTGTAGAAGTGCCCTGGTGGAATCTCATTGGGTCGTCTCTATTTCTTTTTAAGATTAGATTGTTTCTATGGAAGATATGTAAAAGAAGGTGTTCGAACCTTGTGATTTATTCATTGTTTTATCTCTTTTTATATTTTATTATTATTTTTTTGGGGAAATATTATTTAAGGGGTAAAATAAAAACATGATGCCGTGCGGGTGCGATGACCTTTTCCATCATTCTATCTTTTTGGCTTGAAAGTCCTCGACAATGGTGTTGACAAGGTTCTCGCCCTACCTCTTTCGGTATTAATATAATTTGATGATTATTAGGGTTATTATAAATAATATGGTGAGGTTATGGTGTGAGTTCTTTGAATTATAGTTTTGACCTCTCTCCATCAATCCATGAATGGATTCAATGTTAATTACACCAAGTGGCGGCTCGTTAATCCCTGATTAACTGCCATGGTAACGTATTTACAAGATGGAATAAATGCAAGGACTAATATATATATTTTTTGAATCTAAATAATGAAAGAACAAACAGGGGGCATCAACACTGTCTCTCCCCTCCCATTCTCTCTTTTTCATTTCTTCTTTCTTCTTCCCCCCTTTTCTTTCGCATTTCTTGGGACCAGATTCGGGTGCTAGACGACGACATCTGCCTTGGGTCTAGCCTTACGACTTTTTGATCCATTGTTTTTTTGTTCCACATCCAACAAGTGGTATTTTCCCGATCGGGGATTAACCGACTTGCTAGGCCTTGGACATTGTTACCATCATCCGGCATTTCCTTTCAGGGATTAGTCGGATTGATGGGCATTGGATATTTTCATCCATTACTCGGTATTTCCCGATTGGGGATTAACCGGATTAATGGGGCTTGAAATTTTCATCCATTACCCGGTATTTTCCTATTGGGGATTAACCGGATTAATGGGCCTTGAGATTTCTGTTTCTCGGCATCGCCCGTTTGGGAGCGAGCTGAGTTGATGGTATTTGGAAATTTTCATCTATTATCCGGTATTTTCCCGATCGGGGATTAACCGGGCTAATGGGTCTTGGAATTTTCATCCATTACCCAGTATTTCTCGATCGAGAATTAACCGGATTAATGGGCCTTGAGATTTCTGTTTATCGGCATCGCCCGTTTGGGAGCGAGCCGAGTTGATGGTATTTGAAAATTTTCATCCATTATCCAGTATTTTCCTGATCGGGGATTAACCAGGCTAATGGGCCTTAGAATTTTCATCCATTACTCGGTATTTCTCGATCGGGGATTAATCAGATTAATGGGCCTTGAGATTTCTGTTTCTCGGCATCGCCCGTTTGGGAGCGAACCGAGTTGATGGTATTTGAAAATTTTCATTTATTATCCGGTATTTTCCTGATCGGGGATTAACCGGGTTAATGGGCCTTAGAATTTTCATCCATTACCCGGTATTTCCCGATCGAGGATTAACCAGATTAATGGGCCTTAAAAATTTTACCCCTCGGGATCACCCGTTTGAGAGTGAACTGAGTTGATGGGGTTTGGATGAGCCGTTGGGAACTTTCTCTCTCATCCACCAGTCGGTACTTCCCGATCGGGGATTAACCGGATTGGTGGGTCTTCACGGTCCGTTGAGAGCTTTCTCTTTCTTAGTGGAATTGGATTTAATTTATGATGGTTTAATCGAAGTTTTGGTCATCATGTGACTTAATAGGCCTATTTTTTAAGTTAATGGGCCTTGGGTTGATCTCATGCTTATCTCGGTCCAGACCGGATTGGACTTTGATTGATCAGACTTGGTGCACTTGAAGTGGAGTTACATGGTCTTGATCTTCCATTGGAAATGGTTGATTGGATCTTGTGAGCCTTAATGGGCCTAATTCCCACATTAATGGGCCTTGGATTGGTCTCTTGTTCATATTGGTCAAGGCCTAATTGGGCCTTAGTTGATTGAACTTGGTTCATTTAAAGTGGGTTCACATGGTCTTGATCTCCAATTGATTGTGACCAATTGGGCTTTGAGAGCCTTAATGGGCTTTGATGTGATGAATATTCCCATTGCCCATTGGACTTTAGGATAATTGATGCTTCTCTTTGCTTAATGGGCTATTGGATGTTGGATGTTCCTTCATGCTCATCATGGTGTAGGATGATGCAATTGCACCTATGGTATACTTTGGGACTTAGTCAATTTCATGAAAATGGAATTTGGATCTCTCTTCCCTTTTTGACACTCTCTTGGATGATAGGAAGGGGGGAAGCCTTTGAACCTTTGATGCTCTACGTAAGATGGAACGTTGGGAATGCTGCCTCTCTCCTCTCCAAGAGGATTTTCCACTTTTTTATATGCCAAATAGGATGAGCATGTTAGTTCATAAAATGCCCCAACTTTTTCCTTTTTTTGGATGTGTGAGAGGGAGTGAGGGTAATTTTGGCATTAATTCACCTTGCTTTTTACTTTTTGGTGAGTGTGAGGGAAAAATGTGAGGGTGTTTTAGACTTTGGCCACCTTTTATGGAGGGTTGGGCTGGCCATTTACACAAAATGCCCTCCTAATCATTTTTGCAAGAGGAATTTCGGATGCCTTATTTGGGACATATTCTGGGCCTTCCTCTTTTGAAAAATTGAGGCCCAAGCCCAAATGTTCAAAATGAAGGCCCATATATGCATATATGGGTCTAACGAACCAATTAAGGTCATTTGAGCCCATTTAAGAGCCATTAGGGGCTTTATTTCCCCTTAAAAATTTAAACAAACTTGACTTTGTCAAGAAATATTCAATTTAATAACATAAGTCAACGAGGAATACTTCTCACTTCCTCTTCTCTTTCTCTTTCTTCTTTTTTTTCTCTTTCCTTTTTTTTGTCTAACAGACATCGTCATTATTTTTTCTTCTTCATTTTCTTTTCTCCTCTTCATTTTTTTTGATTGAACGATATCATCACATTTTCTTTCTTTTTATTTTCCTCTTCCTTTTTTCTTTTATTATCGTTTTTATGACTTGATGGTTGAATATGCACTAAATAGATTTATTTCTTAGGTGTCAACACAGTACCCTCCCTTTTTCAATTTTGACTTTGGTCAAAATCGACCATCGCATGGAGGCCGCAGCGGTTTATTCACTTCTATTTATCTCTTTGTTATGTATTTTTTTTGAAATGGGAGGGGCCATGGTGATATGTCCGCCTCCTCCTACCAATTTTGACTTCGGTCAAAATTGCCTCACCTTTTCTCTTCTCACGCGTGGGCGATAACCAAGGCAAAGCAAGGGCAAGAGGCATGACCGAGCCTCTGGGCGGAGGAACCTTCCAGAAAGGGCACTCCACTCTTCGGCCGGCATTCGTTGTTCGGCTCCCAGCTTCTCCAGGTGCTGTCGTATGGTTTCTTCTTCCCCGCCGCCTCGTTCTTTGGTCTACTCAAGGGTAGTCTTGCCCGAGAGAACAACTGCACCGGTATGAGAAGACCTTCTCCTCGATGGCCTCGTGCAGAATTGCTGCGTGTATTTGCACTTGGCCAACGACGACATCTTCGTATTAGTACCTATAGGTGCCCGCGAGGAGTTCACAAAGGTCACCCAGGGTGTGTACGGCAATGCGCTGCACCCCGTTACCTTGCCCTTCGGTCGGCTATCGCGGAGCCTCGTCAGGAGAGCTGTAGCGAATGGCCGGAGGAGACCCTTTCCCTGGTGGCTCTGTGCAAGGTCCTCGGCTCCGCTTCATCATGGTATTTATTAAACATTGGGCTATGTTGACATGGCTCTCGGTTGTACACATCTTCCCCCATGCTTTGATGACAGGAGGAGGAGAAGAGACCAAGAGGGAGGTTGTAGAAAGTGGGCGAATGAGCTCGTCGCTTCATCTTTGGCGGTGAGTTCGGTTGAACACCACACGTATCACCTCCGCCAGCTCGTGGCAGTACTCCTTTGAGGTATCCTTCCCTCTTCCCGCATTTGGCATCGTCGGACGTCATAACCCTTCTCCTGCTGTCGTTAATGTCTCGATCCCACTCTTCTTTCTAGGAGTGAGCTCTTAGTTGCTACATTAGTAGGCTCCTCGCTGTAGGTGGAGTGAGTGGCTACAACGGAGGAGTCTAGCGCTGGTGGGTCCAAGAGTGCCTGAGGAAGGATGGTGGTGTTTCAAGAGAGAAACGACGGCACTAGGCCCTTGCGTCGACGACGAATGTGATCAGCACAGTGTCTAGGGAAGGTCGTGGAAACTGATTGGCCAACGTAGAAGCATAAACCGGCTGTGGAGCGTGCCGTAGTAGGCCTTCGTCGTCGGTTCTTTCATCTACAAACAGGGTGTGTTCTCAGCGAGGTTTTGGTCTCACCCTTCTTTTCTCCCCTTTGTTTGTTGTCTTCTCTTTATCTCTCTCTCTCTCTCTCTCTCTCCTTCTCTTAGCTTCCGGGAATGGGAGGTACCTCCTTCCCTATTGATGGTGAGCTGAGCATGGCTCCTGTCTCCGGAAGCTCTCTGGTACATAGTCGAACGGGGCGGCAGAGTTCTTGCATCGCGATTTCTACTCCTCCCTTTTTTCTTGAATCTGGTTTTGGCATTTTTTTTCGCACCGGGTGGAGGATCTGACCCCCCTTCCTACTGAGCCGAAGGCAACCTAGCCTCTACCTGCCCTGATTTCGTCGTCATGTCAGGTTCCATTTGGGGGCCTTCCTCGCACGGACACCCTTCGCCCAGGACGTCGAGCAAGGTGGCAGCATTCTGCAGCCGGGAACCGATCGCCCTCCGCGGATTGTGACGGACCACAGAAGCCGGGGCTGAGTGTTCCTCTCTTGGGTGCCTGTGCCCACTATTGTATGTCCTCCTGTGCGCCCCTCCATTCCTTAGTATGCATCATTTAGAAAATGTTTAACCGGGGCGATTGGTATATTCACCACCTGAACATGCATATGATATGTTTGCTTGTGTGCTGCTGTTGTTGGGCTGGCTGATATACCTTGTGACACGGCCGTCGGCGACCCCTCCATTGGAGGACCGTCACCGCTCGGTTTGAATGAATACAACATCAGCCGTCGGCAACCCCTTCGGGGGAGCTTTGCTGCTCGGTTTAATAAATCAGGAAAGACCGTCGTCGACCCCTACATCAGAGGACCGTGGGTGTTCGGTTTAAATAAAGACGACATATGCCGCCGACCACCTCTTCGGGGAATCATTGGCGGTTGGTTTAATAAATCAACAATAATTGTCAGCTGCCCAATGATTACGTTGTTTATAGTCTGTCTTTTGGTTCTCATGATGTGCATGGATTTCCCACCCTTCCGCTTTGCATTATTGTGCTGATTCACGCTTACCAGGTCTGATTGGTTTAGCCTACACTGCGTTTTCTTATATTTTGAAAAGTACCTCGACCAAGTTTGATGTTCTTGCTGGTCCGTTGGATCCATGGTATGGTGTGCGACCACCAATTTTCTTGGGTGGGTTTAACAGAAGGCTTCCCATCAAAACTTACCTTTTCAACATTTTCAAGAGGTTCGATGCAATGTGTATTCTATAGGTATCATGGTGAAGATACTGATCACCTATTTGTGTGTTTTAGTGTTTTTAATTATGTTGCTCTATCTGTTTAAAAAGTTGGATTCTATAGTGGCAAGAATCTTCTTCAACCATTGGCCTTATGCAGAAATGGAACAGTATTTACCCATGGAATAGTCATAATTTTTTGTGGAATCTTTACTTATGTGCTGAGTTGTGGTTTGTCTAGAGGGAGCAGAACTGGAGTTTTTTTTTGAAAACTCTGTTAGGACCCATCTTTCATTCTATTACCTACTGGCGCTTTTGTTAAAGACTGGTTCTTTGCATATTCTGGTCACCCGCCAGACCTTGTCTTCTTCTGTTAATATATGTTGGCTTGGAAGAGGCTATGCCCATGTAGTACGTGGTTTTTTTTGGATCTTCTCTTGCGTCTATACCACCTTGGTAGAGAGTGGAGTAGTGTGGGTTATTGTCTTGTTATTTTTCTAAACTTTTCGTGATTTCTGTATTAATGAAATGTGACCTTGTCACCTTCAAAAAAAAGGAAAAATTAAAAAAGAGTGGGATTAAGCTTACAAGTCATACTATAAAATTATGAGAAAGAGTTATTAAGTAGCAACTACAAAAATGCAAATAATTTTAATAACCAATTTGGATTTATGCTTGATTGATCTACAATTGGAGTTAATTTCTTATTAGAAGTTTGCTAGAGAAAAGTCAATACTGTAAAGAAAGATTTACATATGATTTTTATTGATTTGGAAAAGGCCTATGCTTGAGTTTTAAACTTTTAAGAGAGATTTTATTGTGGGTGTTGGAATGAAAATGATGCATGTTAAATACATACAAGTGATAAAAGACATGCATAATGAAGCAACCACTATTATATGCACAATTGGAAGGGAAAGAAGAGATTTTTTTATTTCAGTTGTTTCCCATTTGCACTAAGTGCTTACCTTTTTACAATAATTATGAATGAATTAACGACAATTATACAAGATGATACACCTCAGTTTCTGATATTTGCAAACGATACCGCATTGATAGATGAGACAAAGTGTGAATATGAAGTTAGAATTGTGAAAAGTACTTAGACTAAGAGTTTCAAGATAAATAGAATGAAAACATGATATATGCATTATAAATTTAATGAAAAATTAAGGAGGAGTAGGTGAGGGTGTTAGTTTGAATGTAATAATATTATCTCAAAGAACTCAATCCTTATATCTTGGATCAATTATTTAAAAAGATGGGGAATGTAGTGAAACTTTTAATTGCATAATTATAATAGGTTGGATGAAGTGAAGATTGACTACTAGAGTTCTATGTAATCGGAAGATTCTACTAAAATTGAAAGAAAAATTTTATCGTACAACTATAAGACCTTTAATATTGTATGGTAGTGAATGTTATACAATAAATGAAAAATATATTTATAAATTAAGTGTTAATAAAAAAGAGAATGCTAAGATAGATGAGTGGTTATACTATATTATATATAGTAAGAAATGAATATATCAGAGAAAATATTAGAGTAGCGATAATTATAGGCAAATTGAAGGAATGGATGAAATGGTTTCAACATATTAAACAGAGGCCTAAGGAGACTCCATTTAGAAAAGTAGAACATATTAAAATAACAGAAGTAAAAAAAGGTTGTGATAGGCCTAGGTTAACTTAGAGGAGAGTGATTAATTTAAATATATATGAAAAATAACTCAAATTGATGTGAGTGAGAAAGAGAATTCATATGGTCTGCCTCAAATAATTTGGGATTAAGTTTCAGTTTAATGTGTAAGAAAATGTTGAATGAATATAAAAATGACATCATTTTAATTATTTTTAAGAAAAAAGGAGATGTACATGCTTGCTCAAATTACAAATGAATCAAAATCTTGAGTCATACTATGAAATTTTAAAAAAGAGTTATTGAGCAATGATTAAGAGATTATACAAATATTTTAACTAACCAATTTGAATTTATGATTTGTTGATTTACAATTGAAACTATTTTATTAATGGAGAAATATCAAAATATGAAGAAGAAATATTTACATATGGCATTTATTGATTTGAAAAATACTTATAATTGTTTCAAGAGATGTTTTGTGGTGGTTGCTGATTTGAAATACGATGCTTATTAGGTATATGTAAGTGGTAAAAGACATGTAAGATAAATCAATCACTAGTATATACTTAATTAGTGAAGAACGAAAAGAATTTTTTATTTCAGTTAGCTTTCATCAAAGGTCTGCAATAAGTTTTTTTATTTTTTGAATTAGTTATAGATTTGCTAACAAATATTATACGAGATGATACATCATGATATGAATGATGTTTATAGATGATATCATATTGATAGGTGAGATGCAAAATGAATAAGAGGATAGTACTAAACATACGATAGATGAAACACTTCTGATTCTAAAGGTTTCAAATATGCTGAACCAAGACAATATACGATTGTAAATTTAACGACAACTAAATGTAAAAAAGATAGTGCATTAGTTTGGATGAGATAAAATTGTCTCGAAGCACTCAATTCAAGTATTTTGATCAATTATTCAAACAGATGTAGAATATGATGAAGATGTTAACTATTGAATTAACGTAGGTTGAATGAAGTGAATATTAGCTATTGGGGTTGTGTGATCGCAAGATTATACTAAAGTTTAAATGAAAAGCTTATTGTATCACTATAGTAGTTAAAATGTTGTATGGTGGTGAATGTTAGATAATGAAGGAAAAACATACTTTCTAGATAAGTATTGTTGAAATGAGAATGTTAATATGGATGAGTGGTCATACTAGATTTGATAGAAGAATGAATGAATATATTAGAGAAAAATATGAGAGAACCAACAATTATAGACAAATTGAAAGAAGGAAGATTAAGGTGGTTTGACATATTAAATATGTCTAAGAAAGTTCTTGTTTGAAAAGTTGAATATATTAAAATAATAAAACAAAAAAAGATATGGTAGATTTAACTTAATTTGGAGGAGGATAGTTTAATAGGATTTAGATAATTTAAATTTCTCTAAAAAGATAACTTGGAATCAACGCGAGTGGAACTAGGGGTGGGCACGGTTCGGTTTGGTCCGGTTTGGACCATCTTTTTTCCAAATCGAACCAAACCGAATCACCCTCTCAAACCGAACCGAACCAAACCAAACCGAATCAATTCGGTTTGGTTCGGTTTGGTTCGGTTTAAACCAAAAATTAATAAAAATATTTAAATTAATTATTTTTTACATATATATGCTAATTTTTAAGTTAAAAATAATGAAAATAAATATTATTTTATTATAAAATTAATAAAAATATCATTTTTATTAATATTATAATATTTTTTTATATTTTTTTGATTAAGTCGGTTTAAACGGTTTGGTTTGGTTTAAATCGGTTTGGAGGTTTTCCAAACCGAACCAAACCGAAAGGAGCTCCAAACCATAGTTGTCAAGGCGACAAGGCGCCCAAGGCGTTGAAGGATACCGATTCCGCTTAGGCGACAAGGCGGCCGCTTAGGCGTCGCCTAGGCGGTCAAGGCGGTATTCAAGGAAGGCTGAGTCGGGAGGTTGTTATATATAAAAAAAACATAAATATAATTATATTTGTTATGTTATAATTGAATATGAGTATTTTATCAATGCACATAAGTAAATATGATGTGTGTGTGAAAGAGAAGAAAGTTAAATAAATATTTATAAAATTTAAGTATATAACTCATTTATGATTATAAAATTTATATATGTGTAATAGTATAAGTGATGGTAAAATATTGTTATAATATTATTAAATGGGGGGGGGCACAGAGTAGTCGCGGATCGACCTGCGCGGTCAGGTCGCGGCGGTCAAGGGGGCAGCGCCCCTTGTGGGGGGTTGTCAGGGGGGTGAAGCCCCCCGAACCCAAAAAAGTATGTAATAGTATAAGTGAGACAAAGAGAGAGAGAGAGAGAGAGGAAAGAGTTGAAAAAGAACTTAATTAAGTATATAATATATGTTTATAATCATAAATCTTAAATACGTATGATAGTATAAGTGATAATATAATATATTAATATATTGAAACTATCATTAAATAAGTGTCCCTTGTGAGGGGTATCAAGGGAAAAAAATCTCTCAAAAACTTTTTTTAATGATGTAAAAATACGCAAGACGCCTTGCTTGGGCGCCTTGGGCGCCTAGGCTGGCGCCTTGGGCGCCTTGGGCGCCTTGGCAGGCACCTTGGGTGCCTTTTTGGCCCCAGACAAGGCGCCCTTGGAAAGGCGCCTTGCCGCCTAGGCGGCGCCTAGGCGGGCGCCTTGACAACTATGCTCCAAACCGAACCAAACCGAACCGAATGGGCTGGTTCGGTTTGGTTTCTCGGTTTGAACCGTTTTGTGCCCACCCCTAAGTGGAACAAGAGAATCTACTTGACCATTCTCATATTGTTTGTGGTTAAGGCTTGAGTTGAAATTTTTTTTTGCTATCCTTTTTTCTCACATGACATCAAAAGTTGGTCACACATTGTTTCCATTGGCAATGGCGGGAAGACATTGTTTTGGGAGGACCATTGGCTTGGCTAAGTGTCTTAAATAGATCTTGCCCATTTATGTGCTCTCTCATGATGTGGAGCAAACAATGATGATATGATTAATTGCACTTGACTAACAAGTGTAGTGATTAAAGTTTTCTTTCTAATATTCTCTAACATGATGTCAATAGAAAATGCAACACACGGTACCCAAAATAAATATATTTTTTCTCTTATCAACTTGTTGCTAGTGCCCTTATAGGAAGACTCACTGTCTTTCATAATTTGCATAACGTTTTCCTTTACAATTTTATCGACCACATTATATATTTAAACAAAAATTCTGATTTCTTAATATGACTTGGTGCATCAGTATATTTTTAAAAAATTGTATCCTTAGACCAATACACAAAGAAGTTGATCATGTTTCTTCTTGTGATTCTTGTTAATTAGTTGCACATAATGATACAATTCCTCTTTTTCCACACTATGTGAACTATATCAATGTTGGACTTTATTTTGTCAACTTTCATTATGAGGATCTAGTTTAAGAAATTTTAGGGGATTTTTGCAGTTTTGTCCTTTTTTGAGTTGACTGTAAATATTTGAAGTTCATTTTAGTTCTTTTTTACACTTCAATTTTTATGAGGACTTGTAAATATTTGAAGTTCATTTTAGTTCTTTTTTACACTTCAATTTTTATGAGGACTTGATTGGAATTAGTTCTTTAGATGTCCTTTTTTGTAATTTGGCTTCTCTATATAAAGAGATCCCTGTGTGAATGGAAGCATACTTGTAGTTTTAAAAGGGGCCATCACTTGAGTGCCTTGTGTAGGGGGCATGGCTTTGGTGGTCTTCACCTCTTGGAAGATCCTTGTCTTTTTCACCTGTGGTGGATGGTTGGTCTCCTCCACTTTCCGGTGGTTGCCTTTTCCTCCTCACTCTATAACCTTTGTGCCTGCACCATTCTCTTGTCCTTCATAAGTCACTGGCTACAATTATAGGTCCAAGTACCCTGTCATTTGGTTCTCATCTTTGTCTTTTATTAGACATGACATTGGAGCATACAACAAGTGCACATCAATAGATTCGACAATTCCAATCCTATGTGACGGCATCCAGACAGTGTACGAAGATCGTCTAACGATCCTCGGATGTAATCCTCTTTCGGTTCTCTTCTAGTTTGATTGCATCCGCGGTATTTGATGTAGTTCTTGATCAATGCCAAATTGTCAGGATATTGTTCTCTTCTTCCTCCTCCAGCATCCTATCATCGTTTTTGATTTTCTTTCTTATCTAGTTTCTACTTCTCCTTATCGAAGTCCTGGTAAGGCATCTCGGCACTCCAGCTACCTTCATGCCCATCGTGGACACTTTTGATGATTCCCATACAATCACCAACCATCTCCCGATGCCCCCGTGACATCTTGTGAGCTTCGCAAAATCGTCATTTGGAGTCTCTTTGTCATTTGGTTTCATCTACCCATCTGTCTCTCTTCTAGTTCTTTTCTCTCTTATTTGCTGGGTCTCTGTTGCGCGAGAGCCCCGCTATTGTCGCCTGCTCTGCCAAATCTGCTTACTTTGTCTTTTGTGCCGTCCAAGAAGAGATACAGAGATGAAGGCACTGCCATAGAGGAAAGGAGAGCTCACTTGGTTTTGTTGTGATATGTGGAGTTAACGATTATGTCCCCTCAGAGGACGATCTCGTCTTCGACAGATATAGTAGGAAAACACCCACTATGACCTTCCTCCTAAGGGTCATCCTTATGTTCTTGTGGGTGCTACCGCCAGCTTCCATTATCTCCTCCCCAGGGGTCTTCTTCACGCAACCACATGTCCGGTCCAACGTCTGAGCCCTTAGGTCTAACCTAGTACAAACTGGTCCAGGGCATCCCATGGCCTATTCGGGCCTTATTTGGACTGGTTTAAGCACGATTCTTTTTATGCAAGTTCATATTAATTCGTTTAAAGCTTTTTAATTAGTTTAGTCCAGTTCTACTGTGTCATCTCACATCAATTTTGGTATCATAACCTGTGATCGGCTCATTCTTGTGAGTCAACTCCTGGGATAGTTTCGTTGACTTTGGCGTTTGGTGGATAAATAAGGTGGTGATGTTTGTGATGTGGCTACGATGCGTGAGGATAAGTTTACTTCTCTTAAGAGAGAATGATGGGGATTTGTTTAAGAAATTTTAGGGTTTTTTGCATTTTTTGTTCATTTTGGATTTTATTATAAATATTTGAAATTCTCTTTAGTTTTTTCTTACGGTCCAATTCCATCACATCACCCCGCATGAAGTCCAATCTCGTACATGTACTATGAGGTTGAAACTTTTAATTCTAGTTCAACCTTTGTAACAACATCCACCATAATGTGAAAGTATGGACTGGTAGTTGCATTTAAGGATTGCCATTGCGGATCTCGACTTCGTCTCGGGGGGGGGGGAAGAGAAGAGATCTCGGAGAGATATTGGAAAAATCTCGAGAGATCGGATCTTGGATTCTCGAATTAAAATGTATATATTTATGAACATTACATAATATCTTATAAAAATAGGAGTACATCAATAAATTTATATAAAAATATATAACACATTTATACATCAACTGTGTGAATGAACAATTACAAAGCATTATCAATACTAAAAAGATGATTTTTGTGTTTCTAAAAGATTAAAATTTGTATACAATAGTATTTAAATATTAATATAGTATTAAACTCGGAGCACATTTTTTATGTGATAGTATGAGTGATAGTGAGATATATTAATATGTTTACATTATCATAAACGGGGGGGTGCAAAGTAGTCGCGAATCGACCTGTGCAGTCAGGTCGTGGGGGTCAAGGGGGCAGCACCCCTTGTGGGGGGTATCAAGGGGGGCAATGCCCCCTGAAGAAATTTTTTTTTTCGGACTAGGCTACATGGGTGAGATCTTGGCGATCTCATTTCTCGGCCCCCTTGGTGAGACCGAGATTTCGCGAAATCTCGCTGAGATCTCGGCGAGATGGCATTCCATGGTTGCATTGACTGGACACTTAAACGAATATATCATATAACCAAATGTTAAACTCATTTTGGCAATAACATAAATGTTAAAAAGAATTAAATATTGTAAGTTCTTATTGTGCATCTATTTTGCTTACAAATATGTTTTACTTAAATGTTTTGTAGCTGCGAGTAGTTGTTTTGATTCATTTGAATATTTGCTGCATTGTTCATTGGCTAGTGTTCTGTCTTCTAAACATAGACTCATCTATAGGTCAGCTTTATTGTGATTGATGAAACTCAGAACCCTCAGTTCCAACTTGTATAGGTCAAGAAAGCTCAATAGATGAATGTCTGGCTCTAATCCCTTGCCATCTTTTTTATTTCTTCGTCTTCTTTTTAGAATTTTTTACTGTCTTGTTTGTTGCCTTTAGTTGTATGTCATCTTCATCATTTGAACTGGATGGAGTACCCTCTATTTATTTATTTTTATTGTTTATCATGTCAGTCATTAAATTAGTATATCTGCATCTTAGCAGCTCAGAATGTCTCTCTATTACTCAATCATTATTTTTTTCTCAGATATTTTTCTTGTTAAGTATGTCTTCATCTGCAGGGACTTCTTCACAAATTTGTATATTTTGACTTACCCCAGCTACCTACTATTTGAGGTGGAAAACACTTTTTTTTTTATTTTTTTTACACCCCGCATATTGGGCCTTTGTCTTTACCACATTCTTTATAAATTTCAACATCGAATAAAGCAAGCAACTCTTTGAAACCCTGCTTTCATAGATCAAAAATTTTATGGTTCTTTTATAAGAGAGATTATGTGCAAATCAACCGCTGTCTTTTCATTTTGTTGCATAGTTTTGGGAAAAATTATCGATCTCTTGTGTGGCATGTTCTTTGTCGTCATAATGGTAACTGCTTTAGTTTATTTTGTTATTTTTTGCCAGTTTCATGTTTTAGTATGATAGTAATGCGATCTGTTGAAAATAGCAGGCAACGTCTGTTAAGTGTTTATATCTATTGAAGGCACTTAAATTTACTACATTTTTAGTTAATATTTTTTTTACTAACTATTATTTAAGCTTGAAGATGAGATATAATGTCTCTACATGAAGAAATTAGCTAACTATCTTTTTTGTATTGTTGCATATTTTCTTCCTTTGAAATTCGTGAATAATGACCTAGCTTACCTGTTCCCGTTCCATATGATTCCTTTTGATTTTCGCATTCTTCCTTTCCTGTTGTTAGATCGCTAGGAGGGAAATGATAGTTGGAGTATGAATACCTTATTGTGTTAGTCACATTCCTTCTCAACAATATTTTGTTGGTTTACATTTTTAATCTTTGCAGAAAGACAATGTTCGAAATCAGCGGGAGAATGTTGTGCTTATGCTAGCAAATGCTCAATCTCGTTTTGGTATTCCTGTTGATTCCGATCCGGTATGTCATGTAATGGAGGTGCCGGTGTAATATCCTGATATAATGTTTTTCATAACGGGTATATTAGTCTTTCCTTCTTTCGTTGTGTGCAGAAGATTGATGCAAAAGCTGTGACAGAAGTTTTCCTGAAGGTGCTAGATAACTATATTAAATGGTGCAAGTACCTTGGAATTCGTATTGCTTGGAACAGGTGTTTTACGTATTTTTTTGCTAGAGTTTACATTCTTTTTTGTATTTTTAAGTATTTATGAATTGGAATCGAGCACAAGGCTAGTTACATAGCATTTAACGCCTAGACAACCTCGTGTAGTCTGCAAAACTTTTGTGAATTTGTAGATAAACAACATTGAGAATCTGAGATTGCAGTTTGCCAAGAGTGAACAACCGTTTCATTTAGACAAAATGACAAATATGAAAGATCTATTCTCTTAGACTCAAAGGAATCCTGCAAGGTTCTGCCAAACTGCTTGGGGAGTTTTCTTGGACGGCCATGTTGTGGTCAATCTGTCAGACCATGAATAAGAGGTTTTTGAAGAATTTAAACCAATTCAAGATATTCTTCTTCAGATTGCATCTGTTTGCGCAACTTGGCTTTGGTGGGTGATTGGCTGGATGGAGGGTGTGTGCATTTGTTCATTGTTTGAGTTAAGGTGCTCCTTTCTTGGGTGTAGTCATATTTTCTTTCTATTCTTTTGTTGGGTCATGTTTAAGGTTTGTTCTACCTCCATTCTCTAAATAGTCAATTGAGCTGGCCCTTGTAATTTTTCTGCTTTATTTTAATGATTTGTCCACCATAGCATTGGGAGGCACTTTCACTGTTTAAAAAGACAACGCCTTGTGTAATTGAGGCTTATGCCTGAAGGCAAGGCGGTTGTATTATGCCTTGAGGCTTAAATCCTTTGATTTTGTAGTGAGGCTTGTGCCTTCTTTACTTGGTGAGATGTCTTGAGGCAGCGTCGTTGTGAGGCTTTTGAAAAATGCAAGCCTCGTATTACTATTTGAGTGTTCCTATTAGTCTATTGTGCCAAGATGACAATTTAGTAGTAATGTAAGATATGATGTATTCAGTCTTACGTTGGCTCGAGCATTCTCTATTAACTAAATGAAGATAAAAAGTTAGGGAAAATCTTTTCTTCGTCCTAGGCAATTTCATCTAACATTTGTATTTTATTTTTAAATATATTATCATGAGCATATGGAAGTTACCAAATATCGGTTAACCGACTACTATTTGGAATTTTGTGGTATTTTACACTTTACCTTATTCATTATTACTTCATATTAATTTGCATATAAAGCTATCATTGGGTTAGGACCTATAAGCTTATTATGCCATTATATAGGTTTTTCATTGTCTAGACTGCTCATTGTGTCTATCTTTTCTTATTTATTATATTATGGTACCAACCACTTACTAAAAATGTTTCTTTTAATTAAGGCTTGCACCTTATTAAGTCTTCACGCTTGTGCTTCATGTGGCAGTAAGTAATAAAACACTTGAAGTCGTTGTAACATTGGGCATTTCAATAAAGATCTTAGGTGGTGTTTGTTTGGGAAAAAAGAGCTAAAGTTAATTTCACCTCTAAACTCTGAACTTGTGGCAAAAAGAGCTAAAGTTAATGATGATACAAGTGTTCAATTTTGTTTGAGAAAAGGTCTGAAACAAAGTCTTGATAAAGAACGCTAAAGTATGGAGATGAAATGGACAGTCAAGCAAATAAAGAAAAAGGTAATCAACGTGAAACACTTGCTGCAGTGAGGAGAGTGAGTTGTGCAGAATTATGCTACGGAGAAGAAAATGTGTTGCACCAGAGCGATAAGACCTGCGGCTCTGAAGAAAATAATGCTATTTCTCCTCACTTATTCTTAAGAGGACTTTTAAGATGTAAAAGGTTTATTCAGATGATTTTTCAGAAGTTTAACCAAACTATCTGAATGGTCCAATGTCTGACCGAATCAGACATTTGATCTTCCATCAGCCCAAACAAACACCACCTTAGTGGAGAGTTGACACCTGAAAATGTTCATTCCTTTATCAGGTCAGTGAGAGAGTGGTGTGTGATTAAGGTTCCTTACTTTGTACCTTGCTGTACATTGTTTTTTTTGAAGCAGCCTTACTTTTACTGTTTTACACCATTCTGATGTGGATATATATATTTTTGCATAACCATTTTTTGGCATCCCTTTTTGTTCTTGATCACTCTCATGTTCATCCTTTTCTGATTAACGAATTTGTGGTCCTATTCACTTTCAGAAAAACGCTGTGATTGAAAATGGTCATGAAATATGCAGAAACACTGTTGTCTTGAATCTAAAGGCTACTCACTTAAATAACACTTTTGCTCACAGGACTAAGATATGGTTGAGAAAGCATAAATCAAATCTGTCCTAGGCAATTTCGCCTCGGGTGGTCTTGACCAAGGATCGCGGGATTAGAATCGGTCTCTTGTTCGGTGGGATCTGATCCAGGCCGATTCCCTGGAAGCCAGAGTGATCCATAATCGGTCTGGATCATTTTTTTTCTGAAAAAATATGGAAAAATAGCCAAAAAATCAGAAAAATACATACAATTCAGGATAAATGTGAAAATATATAGGAAATAAGAATATAAAGACAATTCGATCTTGGACATTTGAAGACAACTTTAACAATTAACATTGATTAAATGAGATACATCATACATCAAATCATAAACACATTGGTATCATACAATCAATCATACTCAATCACACAATATATGGTGTTCTTAACACTCATATAATCATATTACATTCTGTTAAATAAAGAAACAAATACAATTGCCATCACCACCAACTCTGGCACTGTCTTGGATCTGGATCTCTGTCCTGCTCATCCTGATTATTTTGAAATTTCCACTGAGTTGGGTCAGTCATAATTGGCCCATATCCATTGGAAAATAAAGATTGGGCTATCTGGCTAAACTCGTAAGGTCCATCCTCAGTCGGAGGTGGAAATGAAAAACATGGTGGAGGTGGATAGTAAGGCTCAGTGTTTGAAGTAAGCTCTGGATAGGAAGATAGATGCGAACTCGTCGAAAATATTCATCCTCGTCCAACGTCCACTGCCCCTTCCACTTGAACATGAATGTCTTTTGTCACTCAGTTCACCTGGTCCTGCTCCACTCGTGCGTGCACTACTAGTAGAGCCACCGTCACTTGAGGCTCCGCCTCCACCTATGTCTATGCTGCCACCTTCACCTCCACCTCCACCTCCACCTCCACGCCCTGTACGTTGTTGTTGTGTGGGTGAGACAAATTCTTTTTCATCCTCATCTGATGAAGGTGGCTTAGTGGTCTCGGCATCAAGGAGATAATGTCGACATAACTTTTTTTAAAGTCTTGAATAAGCCACTATTCTTCTTGGTGGTGGTGGTGGTGGTAGATGGACCTGCAACTAGAATCTGAGCTGGAGCTGTAATGGGAGCTGGATGTCGCTCTGGAGAAGCTGTAGTTCGGGGTGGATGTGGATCAGGAAGTGGAGCTGTGCACGGAACTTGAGTTTCTTGTCCTTCCTACGTTTCTTTATCCTCGTCAGCAATGCTGTCAAGCTCGCCTTCGGCCCATGATCTGTCATTCGGGTCGAACTCTAGCTCCCTCAGCGTCCTTTTCTTCCACCCATGCTGTAAGTGGATGTTCTTCTTGTAATAGGTATTCTAAGTCCACATTCTCTTGGGACAAGTCCTGAGTAGTTTGGGCTTGGGTTCTTTCTTGGTACAATCCACCTACAAACCGTGCAAATCTTTGCTTGGCTATCTTATGCCTATTTTTGGTATTCTTGATCCTCAGCCTTATTATAATGGCAGTAGACATGCTTCTCTAATCTTTCTATCTTTAACTTATTTCTTCTTTTCGTGTGAATAAGGTTAAAAGTGCTCCAATTTCTCTCGCACTGGGATGAGGAAGTGCTCTGACTTAGCACCCGAATTGCAACGAATGCCAGTGGATTCCAGTCAGTCTTGTTGGTCACCATAATCCACCACTCAGCTGTAAAGAAGACAAGAAATACATGCATTAGTAACTTATTAAGATATTTGGGTAAGTAAGCACACTTAAATTTGGATAAGCAAATTACTAAGAGAGACCCTATTATATGAGTACTGCAAATCAGGATCCCCGTACACCCTAATTTTGTGCCTGTATGAAGTCATCTAAAAATCCAAAATATAGCAGTTAAGTTCGTTGCTTAGGATAAATTTCTAAGGTTACAACTTATTAAAGGTAGTACTACTCACTTCAACTTCAGTGCAGGTTCTGTCCTCCTGAGTCTTACAAAGCCGCTTAATTATAGATATTGTGCCTGATAATACCTTAGCATCATTGCATACTTGGCCACTATACTATATTCTCGATTTCAAGAAGTACCTTGTAACGACATTAAGACTCCATTACTATGACATAATAAAGTTAATAGACAGAATACAAGTTATAATACCCTACAAATTACACTACTAAGTAATACCTGCAGCATGAACAACATGGTGTAGTGTTTTGTCTCATCTGTTGTCTATCACTTTCCACCACTTTTGATAACCCTTGGGATGCTTTTCTTTATTCTTCAATTTTGCTTTATCCATAGCATCATACAGGTACCCCATCTGATTTTTATCATTTGAATCCACCAACCTAAGTACATGTACTAAAGGTTCTATGACAGACAGGTAGTATTGCACTTTCTCTCACCACCTGTTGTCCTCTATCAGCTGCTCCATCTTTAGCAGTACTTCATACTGATCCATGAAGCTCCTGTAAGTATCCATGTAGTCCTGATAAGTGGTGGAGTGGATGAACCTTTTAAATAAGTCTTATACCTGTAAAGGCTCTTTAATGCAATAAAGTGGGTGGCAAATCTGATGGGACCCGGTCTAATCAAATCATGACCATCGGTGTGTTGCCTCATGATATGTAACAGTCGTGGATGGCCATAGATAAAAGAGGTGATCAGTTATCCTTGGTTGACCAAGGACTTGACATTAGGATCCCTACCAGTGCCTTTCAACATGAAATCAATAGAATGCGCCGCACAGGGCACCTAAAACAAGTGTGGTCGAGCCTCCATGAGCTTCTTCCCTGCAGCCCTATATGATGCCTCATTATCTGTGATAAACTGCACAATGTTGGCTTCCCCTATCTTGTCCACCACATTGTTAATCAAACCAAATAGGTAGTCCACATTCTTCACCTGACTTGATGCATCAACAGATTTCAGGAATACGGTACCCTCGGAACAATACACAAGAAAATTTATAAGTGACCTCTTTGTGATACCAGTCCACCCATCACACATTACCGTGCATCCTCTCTCCTTCCAGATGGTTTTGAGTCCATCTATTCATAAGGTCAACTCATCGACCTCCTCATCCAAGTCTGTCTCATATATGTACTTTGATGTGGGAGCTTTCATCCCCGGCCCAGCCTCACCAATGGCGTCGACCATAGTTTGAAAATAAGGACTCATGCTGCATGTGCCGAGACACCTACATAAATAAAACAATAGAAAAAGACCTCCTTGTTAATAGAACTGTCTAAGTCATTAAAAGACCATCAACATCTTTATCAAATCTTTACCTACATGTAGAAAGAACTTCATCATATGCTTTAGGACTTTCTTCGTAGCCCTAGTCGGGGCTTGCACTTCTTTAAATGCTTGTTTTATACTCCTTTGACCTCTGCCACTTTTCTTATACATGGCGGTGTCTCCCGTCGGACGAATAGAATGTGTTCACCGGAATTTAGGTTCTCGAACAGGGCGTGTGCCCGCCCCCTCATCAGATCATCTAGCAGGACGAGGAGCAGCCGAACCTCCTGCTCCTCGTCTTCGTTCCTCATCCTCACGGGCCTGAATCCTACTCTCGTGTACAGCTCTTCTGACCTGAGCCTCTTCCTCATCTTATGAAGATGAAGAATCAACTTGGACCCTTTTATGTGTTAGTCCTTTCTCTTTCTTACTTTTTCCAGTCATAAGATCGACGTCTCTCTGACCTAGCAACTCATCATGTAGGTCTTGTCTCTGACCAATTCTCACCTTCCTCTGTGATGCCTTTCCAGTTAAGTAACCCCTCATCTCCTCTCTAAGCTTAGCCGGCATTTTATCGCACTTCTTTACATTGCCACCTGTCCCGACTATATGTTGCTTTAGGCGATACACACCTCCATTCATATCTTTTTGACATCACTTGTATCTAACCCTTTTCTTCTCTAAATCAAGGAGATGGCCATGTTGCCATTCAATGTCGCGAAATTCCGTGGGGCCAGCGCTATGCTCCTCGTCTGACATTTTATCTATACCATATAAAACTATACACAAAATTAACCCAATGAAATCCACCCCCCAATGGGGAATTAAATAACCCCCCCGTCGAAGGGGCGGATTACGATTATCCTAATTGAACCCCCATTGAGAGGATTAAACCCCCCTAATACGGAATTAAAATTATATAACCCCCCCTGAACAGTCACCCCTTCGGGGGAGCAATTGAACCCCTAAATCCCACCCAATGGGGGATTAAAAACCCACCCCCCTGTCGAAGGGGGGGATTAGCAAAAAGTCACCCCTTCGGGGGTGACTATTCATCACCCCCAAAGCACCCTTGAAGGGGTGATTAGTACCCCTTCGGTGGTGCAATTGAACCCCCATTGGGGGGGGGGTGTTCCCCCCAATGGGGGATTAAAATACCCACCTACCCCCTGTCGAAGGGGGGGGATTACCTGAATAGTCACCCCTTTGGGGGTGCAATTGAACCCCCCCTCAGGCCTGCAACCTGTAGGGCCCGAGGAGGGGGAAGGGAGAGGGGGAAGGAGGACCCCCTGCAGGCCCTGCAGTGGTGCCGAGGAGGGGGAAGGGGGGGTCAGAGGTCCCCCCCTACCTACCTGCTGTAGGGGTGGATCGACTGGATTGGCCCAAAAATGGTGGATGGGCCTTTAAACAGGTGGATCACCGGGGGGAGCCCTAGATCTCCCAAGGGGAAGGGGAGGAGGGTCGAAGGGGGCAGCCAAGGCACTGGATCGGTCTGATCTCTCCCAAATTGGGGGAGATCGGCCCTTAAAAAGGTCCGGAATCGTTTTCGGAATTGGATCGATTCCGAAACTTCTGATTTTCTGGGGAATCGGTCTGGATCGACCAATTCCCGGATCGATCCAAGTGGATTGGTCCGGGATCGACCGATTCAGTCGATTCAGACTGATCCAGCCGGGACTCCCGGCTGGATCGGTAATTTGGTGAGGAATTGGATCGGTACTCACCGATCCGATCCAAGAATCGGCCGATCTCGATCCGGATCGGCCGATTCTACAAACCATGGTCTCGACACACTAGAGCCCCTGTCCGGGCACCCATGCCTTCGAAGTCTGTCAAGATACCTTGTTATTCAATATAAAGATAAAAATCTACATGCTTAGAGCTTTTTAACATTTTACTTCCTAGTATGGAAATTGTTCTTTTCTTGGTATATATATTTTATAATCGATTGAACATATTTATATTGCTCATGTTTTTTATCTGATTACGTTCTATCGAATTCATAGTTTTTCAATATTCAGTCTAGAGCCAAGAAACTGTGATATAATCTGTTTGGAATCATATGATTTCTTCTTATATGATTATGAATGCATGTTTCTGATTGGCTGTATTACAAGGTTGCTTGACATGTCTGTGGGCAGAAAAGACATGCTAGTTGGTTGACCAGAATGATTAAATTTACAGTTTAGAAGCAATCAACAAGGACAGAAAGCTCATTATGGTGTGCCTGTACTTTCTTGTATGGGGTGAAGCTGCTAATATTCGTTTTCTCCCAGAGTGCATTTGCTATATATTTCATCATGTGAGTATCTTGACTTTTTTTTTTGCAATACCATTTTACAATGCTTGAATAATCACCCTGTTTTCTTGTGGCTTGTTTTTCATTATATGGATACTGTTTCCCTACTTCAGTCAATCAGTTCTTGATGATGTAATAAAGGCAATGCAAGAGGGTACCCGGTTAACAGTAAGGTTTGCACAATACCATTATATTGATAGATAAGACAAAAGTACAAATCAAGATCTTCGATAGTTGTCTGTAGAGTGGGCAAGAAAGCAAGCTAGATTGATAGAGTGGCATAAACCGAAGATCTACATTTTAAGATTGCAGAGGAGTGGAGGTGGGAAGGCTGTGGTCTGGTCTAACATTCCTCACTTAAGGTCAAACCTCTTGTACTAATCGTCCCCGGTTGCACACCTCTGGCTGACTTGTTGCTGGTTGCCATGGGGGTTGACAAAGAACCCGTGCTTGGTGCCAGGGGGATGGCCATTGGGCATGAGTGGTTAAAAACACTTTCACTTTTTGCAGGTGTAGGGGGAGCTCATTGGAGTTCAGTATGTGGGGGTCGTGTGGGTTCTCTGGCATGAATACACCAACTCTATTGACTTCCTGCTTGGGGACTAAAGTTGGCCTCCTTTGCTTGTTAGGTTGACATTCCATGGTTGCGGGCACTGACTAAGCTGAAAAATTACTCAAGCTTCTGGTGGCACAGATACATGAGCAATGTGTTGACTTAGATTTTCTGTCAGAGCTAATGAGCTTTCTTCATTTCTACAGGCTGGACCTCAGGAGCTGGTGGTATGAGGTGGTGCTGTGGGTCATCACTGGGGGTTAGTTTTCCTTTCTCCGCTGGTCTGTTGAGGTGGCCATGCTGGGTAGTATAGTGTTCTGAGTGATGGTGCCAGGTGTGGGACTTCCACCATACATCTGGGTGGTGGATGTTACCAGTGCTGTTGTCAGCAGGATTGGGATGTTGAAGCAGGTAGATTGGAGATGCCTGTAGGGTGTCTTGCTGCATTATGATCGGTGCAAAGTTGCACTCAACTGTGTTCTGCTTGGTGGAGACAGGAAAAGTAACCTGCAGTGTTTCACAGATTTGGAAGCCTTTGGCTGATATCAGGATCTCTTTCTGGTCTGGAGCTGGGTGTTTTTTTGGATTCTGTCAGTTTCCTGTTGGGTCTATTGTGGATCAAGGTTTGGCTGTAGGTAACGTTGGCAGCCTGGGAGTGCTTGCTTGTTTTTATTAGCCTGTGTAATCTATAGATTCTATACCCCTCATCTAACAAACACTGTATTTAGCCTGGTGAGTCGCAGGTGCTGTTCTGTGGGCATATTGCCGGTACCTGTGAAAATTGTCTAAAGGTCCTTGCCTATGGGCTACTTTGCTGGCTTCTTGTGGCCGGCAGATCGCCTTGTGGAGGTTCTTCTGCCAGACTCATCCCTTCCAGCAGTGAATTGGTAAACTGGACACCTCAGAGATTGTCAAATACAGCAAGTTGGTGGACCTGTGCACTTGAGAGGGGGCATCTCTTTCTCACTAGGCAACAGTTAAGCCTAACCAAGAAAGGCAAGATCGTAATTGGGGACCGGATTGGCTAGTGACCCTGCGGTGCTGTTGCTGCCATCGGTGGCCGATTCCGGCTGAATCAGTCACGTTCTATGGCTAATTCATTTGATTCCAACCGATTTGGGCAGGAATCTGGGGGCGGATTGGACTCATCTGACAGAATCGGTAGCATAGGCCAATTCTGATCTAGGGCCTATTCCTACATATGTTGTCCTTATCCAGGTTGTTGATGTTTTTTTTTGTGGAGGGGGAGTTGATGTCAGCACTAGAGTAGAATCTTTAGAGGCTATGGAGAGGACAGATGTGGTTATCTCTGTCAACGGCAGTCAATGGCAGGCTGCTTTCAGCAGCTGATGGAGCAAAGTGGTTAGAAGAGGAGTTACTGTCCCTACTGTTGCAAGGGAAGGGGTCTGGCAGCAGATTTGGGCCACTTCTCAGCATGGTTTGCAATCTTTGTGAGATATCATGAGATAACACAAGATTCTTAGTTTTGGTGGGCTGTGAGATCCAAGGGACCCCAAGGTGCTGCTGGAGTGGCACTGGAGCTGCCACATAGGGCAATGGACAAGGCTGAGACCTGAGATAATAATGGATCCATGTCTTCCGTCCTGCCATTGGCTAAGAGAGTCCAGACCAATTTTCTCTTCCTGGATCCGGAGGCCATCGTTGCTGCCCCATCGTTCCCCATCTCATCTCCTCCGTGGCATCTTCTCCAGCTTTATATTACGAGAATAATGCAAGATCTCACCTAGCCAACCACCCCATGATGATTCCAAAATCTGACTTGACATTCCTTGCTTCTCGGCTTTGGTAGCTTACTCAAATGGGGATGGTGAGGAACCTTCTCATCTGCTACCAGCTATAGTGGGTTATCTGGCTTGGACTATTTACAATACAATGATTTGGATTCTGTGGTGATTTTCGGGTTGATCTAATATTGGCTGGGAGGCCTGCTGAAGTGGATCTGGAACTTAATGCTCTGGCCAGAAGGCAATGGAAGGGCAGCTTGCTTCCGGGTGATTTAAACAGCTTACCCAGGCTCACAGTGGTCCAGGCAGCTTTGGTGCTTGATGGTGTGGTCCAATCGGGCTGCTTTGAAGGGGGGCATATGGATACTCAACCTGGCAGTAATCATCACCTCCTTCATCCAAATGGCAAGTCCCACCTTCAAAGTGCACTACAGATATTGGCTTGGGTGCAGTCTTGTCTGAGGGAGAGGCGGGACAGGAGGACGACGTGCCATCCAATGACGGTGCAGCGGTTCCCATGGAAGGGGTGGGAGGAAGCGGAACCCTGTGGTCGTGTGATGGCTTGACAGGGGAAGAATGCTGCATTGAGGAAGGAGGTGTTCAAGGTGAGGTACAGACATTTGGAACATGGACAAAAAGATGGGTGGATGAACAAATTCATCCTGGAGATAGAGGAGAAGGTTGCCTTGTCAGTTAATGGGAGGGAAGAAACAGTTTGGAATTTTCTGGACCTCAGTTGGGCTCACCTGGATGCTACCGCGAAGGCAAAGGGAAAGGGCAGTAGGATAGGGACAAGGGAAGAGCAAGCTTCTGTCCTCGGGAGGGAGGTGGGTGCATTCTAAAACTATTTTACAAAGCATTCCACTATATTTCTTTTCCATTCTTAAAGTCCCCAAGAACATCTGCTGTAAGTTAGAAAGTATCAGAGCTAGGTTTTTCTGGACAGGGAATAATACCAACGAGGGCTTGCATCTAATTAAATGGGGTCAAGTGTGCAAACCACTTAGAGAAGGAGGTGCAGGTTTTGTTCCGCTTGATACACAATAATGCTCTGCTTATCAAATGGCTTTGGAAATTGAATCATAATAGAGACGGCTTTTGGGTAGGAATAGTTCACTTAAAGTGCTACCTGGGGGTAGATGACTCTTGGCCAGTTGACATCAGGGGAAGAGATGACATTTCTAGTATCTAGAGAGGGATCCTCAAAAACTGATTTTTTCAGTTCTTTTGTGGTTATTGGTGACGGTTGCACAACCTCCTTTTGGATGGATTGCTGGAATTGCCATGCACCTTTGGCTTCAACCTATCCAGCACTTTTCAGCATATGTGTCAACCCGGGAGCAAAAATCATGGACAATTGGGATTCAGTTGTGAATGGGGTGACCCTTCCAGAAGGTTACTTAAAGAGGCAGAGGTTGCAGAATTTTCAGATCTTTTGCAAAGTCTGGAGAGATACCACCATATACGTGATAAGAAAGACAAACTCATTTGGCTTCCTGGGAGTATGTCCACCTCCTCGGTCAAATCCTTTTTGAGCAGATTATTCTTTGGGCGACAGTTTGAGGTTCACTGGCATTGTCTTGTTTGGAAAAAGTCCTCTACGGCAACGATTGGGCTATTTTATGGAAGATTGCTTGGAAAAGGCTCCCCACCAGGAGCTTTCTTTCCAAAATCTTCCCGGCCGCTTCTAGAAGCTGTCTTCTGTGGAGGCAGGATGGAATGCATTGATCATCTATTTCTTCATTGTGGAATCATTAACTACCTGTAGAGGCTACTTTTCAAGGAATGGAGAATTGCTTGGCCCGAACCACCCAATGGCCTCATACTTCTCGATAGTTGGTCTTCATAGAATCAAGGATCGCCGGATCGGGATCGGATCGGATCGGACCGATCCAGGCCGATTCTCTTGGAGCCAGACCGATCCAGAATCGGTCTGGATCGTTTTTTTTTTTTTTGCTTTTCGAAAAAATATGGAAAAATCGCCAAAAAATCAATAAAAATACATAGGACTCAGGAAAAATGTGAAAAAATATAGGGAACACTCATTCATATAACAAATTAACAATCAATCATATAGAACACATATCATATCCAATCACACAATAGAACACATCATGCATCAAATAAGATACATGTTTTTACCAAACAAACAATCATACCCAACTCCACAAATTGTACAACACATATTCTTCTTACCACTCATATTACATTGCGTGAAATAAACAAAGAAATACATTATACATATGCATCACCACCAACTATGGTAACATCCGGAGTAGGATGGATCTGGATCTGGATCTCTGTCCTGGTCATTCTGATTTTCTGCAAATCTCCATTGATTAGGGTCAGTCATAATTGGCCCGTATCCATAAGAAAATAAAGACTGGGCCATGTCGGTAAACTCATAAGCTCCCTGATCAGTCGGAGGTGGAGGTAAAAAAGATGGTGGAGGTGGATAGCCAGGCTCACTGTCTGAGGCAGGCTCTGGATAGGAAGATGCAAACTCGTCAAAAACATTCAACCTCGTCCACCGTCCGCTGCCCCTGCCACTCGAACACGAGTGTCTTTTATCACTCAAATCATCCGGACTGCTCCACTCGTCCGAGCACTACTAGTAGAGCCACCCTCACCGCACACCGAGGGCCGAGGCGCCGCCTCCACCTATGCTGCCGCCACCCCCACCTCCACCTCCACCCCCCCCTACGCTGTTGTTGTGTGGGTGGCACAAATTCTTCTTCATCCTCATCTGAGGAAGGTGGCTGGGTGGTCTCGGTGTCGAGGAGATGATGTCGCCGTTTGATACTTATCTTCTTCCTCTTCAATGTAGGATCTCCTTGACTTGCTTCTTTGTGAAGGTAAGCATACTTTCTTTAAAGCCCTAAATAATCCACCGGTCTTCTTGGTGGTGGTGGTGGTAGAAGGACCCGAAACCGGAATCCGAGCAGAGCCGCGCGGCCGGGGGCGGAGCCGGATGTCTCTCTGGAGAAGGCGTAGTCCGGGGTGGATCGAAGTGGAGCCGTGCACGGAACTTGACTTTCTTCAACTTCCCGCATGTCTTCATCCTCACCAACAACGCCGTCGAAGCTCTCCTTCGGCCCGTGATCCGTCGTTCGGGTCGAACTGCGGCTCTCCCTCGGCATCCTTGTCTTCCACCCATGCCGCAAGTGGATGTTCTTCTTGGAATAGATATTCCAAGTCCACATCCGCTGGGACAAGCCCCGAGTAGCTTGGGCACTGTGCTCTTTCTTGGTACAATCCACCTCGCAACCGTGCAAATCTCTCGCTCGATGTCTTCTGCCTATCTTTGATATTCTTTATCCTCAGCCTCATATTGTAATGGCAGTAGACAAGCTTCTCCAATCTTTCTGTCTTCAACCTATTTCTCCTCTTCGTATGAATAAGGTTGAAGGTGCTCCAATTTCTCTCGCACTGGGATGACGATGTGCTCTGACTTAGCACCCGAATTGCAACGGCAGCGAGTGGATTCCATCCGATTGTTTGTCACCATAATCCACCACTCAGCTGTAATTGTAAAGAAGACAATTATATGCATCAGTAACGTTATGTAAAAAAAAATCAATTAACCAAAGAGTCATTAATTCGGGTAAGCATATTACTAGGGGGGACCCTATCATGTGAGTACTGCAAATCTGGATCCCCGTACACCCCAATCTTGTGCCTGTATGAAGTCATCTGAAAACACAAACTAAAACAATTATCTTCTCTTCTTGAGATAAAGTTAAAAGTTTAATTAATATGAAACGTATTACTTACTTCAACCTCTGCGCACGTTCTGTCTTCTTGGGTCTTACATAGTCGTTTAATTACAGATAGTGTGCCTGATAATACTTCACCATCATTACATACTTGGCCACCATATCGTATCCTTGGGTTCGAAAGTACCCCGTAACAACATTATTACTCCATTAGTTTAAAGACATTGGGGGTAATACACAAAATATACCTTGTAATCATTAGCATATTCCACTACTAAATTATACCTGTAGCATAAATGTCGTGGTGTAGGGTTTTGTCCCCTCTGTTGTAAATCACCTTCCACTACTTTTTGTAACCCTTGGGATGCTTCTCTTTAATTTTCAACTTAGCTTTATCCATAGCATCATACAGTACCCCATCCGATTTTTGTCATTTGAATCCACCAACCTAAGTACCGCACCAAAGGTTCTATGACGGACAAATAATACCGCACCTTCTCCCACCACCTGTTATCTTCTATCACCGCTCCATCTTTAGCGGTATCTCATACCGATCCAAGGAGCTCTGTATGTATCCATGTACTCGATAAGCGATGGAGAGAATGAACCTTTTTAAACTAGCCTTGTACCTGTATAGGCTCTCTAATGCAATAAAATGAGTGGCAAATCTGGTGGGACCCGGTCTGATCAAATCATGACCATCAGTGTGCTGCCTCATAATATGTAAAAGTCGTGGATGGCCATAGATAAATGAGGTGATAAGTTGTCCTTGGTTGACTAAGGACTTGACATTAGCATCTCTACCAATATCTTCTAACATCAGGTCAATAGAATGTGCCGCACAGGGCACCCAAAATAAGTGAGGTCGAGCCTTCATTAGCTTCTTTCCTGCAGCCTTATATGAGGCCTCATTGTCTGTGACAAATTGCACAATGTTGGCCTCCCCTATCTTATCCACCACATTGTTCATCAAGCCAAATAGGTAATCTGCATTTTTCACCTGGCCTGATGCATCAACCGACTTCAGAAATACGGTGCCCTCAGAACAATACACAAGGAAGTTTATAAGTGACCTCCTTGTGATTCCAGTCCATCCATCGCACATTACAGTGCACCCCCTCTCATTCCAGATGGTTTTGAATCCATCTATCCATGAGGTCAACTCATCGACCTCCTCATCCAAGCCTGTTTCATATATATACTTTGATGTAGGGGCTTTCAACCCCGGCCCGGCCTCACCAATCGCATCAACCATAGTCTGGAAATATGGACTGGTGGCTGCATGTGCCGGGACACCTACAAATTCAAAAACAAGATAAGGGAAAAGAGAGGGTTGTTAATAATAGGTAAGCTAATAAGAAATTCATATCGACAAGCAAATGCTAACCACAACTTCAACAAATCTTTACCTGCATGTAGAAAGAACTTGACCATATGCTTAAGGGCTTTCTTTGCTGCCCCAGTCGATGCCTTCACCCCTTTAAATGCTTGTTTTATACCCCTCTGACCTCTGCCACTCTCCCTATACATGGCAGTGTCTCCAGTCGACATCGATCGAACAGAATGTGTCCTCCGAATTTCAGGCTCTCGAACAGGGCGTGTCCCCGCCCCCACATCAGATCGTCTAGAAGCCGAACCTCCTGCTCCTCGTCTTCGTTCCTCATCCTCACGGGCCTGAGCCCTACTCTCATGAACGGCTCTCCTAACACCGGGCCTGTTCCTCGTCGATGAAGATGAAGAATCAACTTGGACCCTTTCATGTGCTGGCCCTTTCCCTTTCTTGCTCTTTCCGGCCATAAGATCGGCGTCTCTCCGACCTAGCAACTCGTCATGTAGGTCTTGTCTCTGACCAATTCTCACCTCCCTCTGTGATGCCCTTCCAGTTATATAAGCCATCATCTCCTCCCTCAGCTCAGCCGGTACTTTATCACACTTCTTTACATTGCCACCCGTCCCGGCTATATGTTGCTTGAGCCGATACACACCTCCATTCATCTCTTTTTGGCACCACTTGCATTTAACTCTCTTCTTATCTGAATCAAGGAGATGGCCATGTTGCCATCCAATGTCACGAAATTCTGCGGGTCCGGTGCCATGCTCCTCGTCCGACATCTTATCTACAACACAAAACCATACACAATATTAGGCCAAGCAATTCCAGCCCCCCCCCCCCCGAAGGGGTGACTGTTGAACACCCCCGAAGGGGTGCTAATCACCCCTTCGGGGGTGCAATTCCACCCCCATTGGGGGTGAAATAATCCCCCCCAATGGGGGATTTTATCCCCCCCCACCTAGGGGGGGGTTTCTGTCCAAACAGTCACCCCTTCGGGGGTGACTGTTCAACACCCCCGAAGGGGTGCTAATCACCCCTTTGGGGGGGCAATTCCACCCCCATTGAGGGGTGAAACAAGCCCCCGCAACGGGGGATCCCATGCTGCAGCCGGCCAGGGGCCAAGGCCCGGGGGGGGGAGGGGAAAGGAGATCGAAACCCCCCCCCCCCTTACAAACCTTGTGCTGTTTAGGGTGGATCGCCCCTCCCCAAGGTGGATCGCCCCTCCCCAAGCCTTGAATAGGCTGGATCGCCCCTCCAAATGCTGGATCGCCGGATGCTGAAGCCCTAGATCTCCAAGGCGCCTTGGGGGGGAGGAGAAGCAGAAGGGGGCAAGTGGGGGGAGAATCGGTCCGGATCGACCCCAAATAGGGGGTGATCGGACCTTAAAACAAGACCGGATCGATCCCGGAATCGGTTCGATTCCGGGTCTTCCGGTTTTCCGGCGAATCGGTCCGGATCGACCGATTTTGGGATCGATCCGGGTGGATCGGTCCGGGATCGACCGATCCTATAGATTCCGGCCGATCCAGCCGGGACTCCCGGCTGGATCGCTAATTCCGATAGGAATCGGATCGGTAGGTACCGATCCGATCCAAGAATCGGTCGATCCCGATCCGGATCGACCGATTCTGCAATCCATACATAGAATCCTTGGCACAATGGTGGGCCTTGTTGGGAGCTGGTTTTACTGGCTATGCAGTGGTCGATTTGGAGAACAGGCGACAATTGCATTTTCGAGGATTGATTCGAGAATCCCAAAAATATTCTGAAATTTTTGTCTTAGTCTGTCAAGGACTGGTCATCTGTCTCTACCATGAGGCTCCTGTGTGTGGGAATGAGTTGATGCTTTCTGATTCTTATTTCTAGTTATCTGGTTAGGTCTTCTACCCTTTCGGTAAATGACCCACCAGCCTTTTCTTTTGTCCTATGCATTCATTGAAAATTTTCTTCTTTTAGTTAATATAAATTTGATCATTGGACCTACCTTAAAAAATAAAAAAACTAGCTCCATGCAGAGAAGTTTCTGTGGGGGATTATGTTTTACCCTCAAATGAAGATCACTTCCTGGAATACTTGAGGCCCGTATGTGGATGAGAAGATACTAGAGGTTGGAACAATCATGTTCAAGGAGAGGATGGATATTGTGGCTTTGCGGGAAACTGAGATGGTTATTGTTGATCCCAACCTCTCAAATAGGTTGAGAAGAAGCATTGATTGGGACGTGGCTGCAAAAGAAGCAGATGGTTCCAAGGGAGGAATGCTGGTCCTGTGAAACAAAGACAAATTTGATTGTGGTAATTGGAAGATCGGGGAGTTCTTTACAACTGTGGATTTTGGGACAACGGCGAAGGGGTGTGCTGGTCCTGTACTACAGTTTATGGGCCATTGACAAGGGAGGAGAATCTTCTTGAGGACTTGGGCAGGCTTGGCATGCCTGATTAAGTGCTCAGTCTCATCGGGCTCAACCAAAAATGCAAGGAGTGGGTCCAACATGTGTAGGCACTGCCTCAGTCTCGATTCTGGTAGATGGAAAACTGAATATATACTTCTGTGCAACTAGAGGCCTCTACCAAGGCCTGCTGTCCCTATATATTTTTTTGTGCTGGTCGCTCAAGTTTCTAGCATTTTTTGGTCCAAGGTAGTGCAAGTGGGCAGGATCAAAGGCACTAATGTAGGCAGACAGGGAATCCGTGTCACCAATGTACAATATTACTGCTGATACGATTTTTTTCTTGCCTACTCCTAATAGAGTCTGCAACCTAATGGTCTTGATTATGTTTTTCTATACATTGATTGGTTTGACAGTAAACTTCAATAAAAGTTAGGCAGTTTGCATAAACTTGTCAGAGGAAGAAGTTTAACTGATTGTTAATGCTTTGGGTATCTGCATACGTAATATCCTGATCAAATATTTGGGTCTATTTCTATTCAATGAGGCACTAAAGATGCAAACTCGGACCCTGTGATTAGAAAGGTTGCTGCAAAGCTACAAGATTCTGAAATTAAACTTTTGTCAGCATGTGACAGATGGATGATGGTGAACTCGGTACTCTTAAATATTTGCTCTGCTTTTTTTATATTCAAGGTGTCAAGGGGAATCTGCAAGAAACTAGAGTACATCTGGGCAGCCTTCTTTTGCAAATGCAACAATTATGCTAATATAGGAGATCTTCTTGTCGGGGGGGGGGGGAATGCATGTGGATCCATGAGGAAGGAGGCTTAGGATTCAACTCTGTTCAAGTCATGTGCTTCTCTTTTTTGCAGATGATCGTGGAGGGTGGATTATAACCAACTTTTACTATTGTTGGATGTGGTCACAAGTGTTGACTGGTATCTATAAAGTTGGCAGAGTGACTGGTAGCCTTCTATTTGGAGCGAGATTTTCCAACAAGCTTCAATCTTCTTTTGCTCCCCACATTCTACTAGGGGATGGTTGTATAATAAGGTAATGGAAGGACCGATGTTGTGGCAACAGGGAATTGAGATATCAATTCTGACACTTTATGGGATAGCTGCAAATGGACTGTCTGCTTGCTGACTTTTGGGACAACGAGTTTATAAATCAAGGGTGGCTTTGTGAATTTAATAGTTTTTTTACATTATGAAATGGAGGCCCATGATAGATTAATAATCAGCTCAATTTCTTCTTTGATTATTGTCACTGGGGTCAAAATTTCATTAATGGAGTACAATTAAAGGTTAAAAAAACTATAGATAGGCACAGTAAAACCAGCCTTCTAACAAGGGGGTAGATGGCTACCACAAAACTACAAAAAGAAAGATCCGAGGCGTGAAACTTTGCCATTGATGGAGGCCTCCCCCAGGTGAGAGCCAGAGTGAGCCAAAGTCCAGTTCTTGACATAGCATATCATCATATGAATAATTGTTGCGGGTTGTCAAAATGATATTAATTTTTTTTTTCTATTCTTCATATGCAACATAGCAGGGAGTGTAAACTTCCGTACAACTATTTTTGAGTCCAACTTTGCAGAAAGGATACAAAATTAGACGGTTCCACTCAATGGATTTTTTAGCCTTTGAAAATGATTCTCAATAGAAAGTTAATAATCTCACAACATGCAAGGGTCAGAGGAAAAATGTTATTAATAAACCCTCTGGTAGAGTCTGCCTAACAAACTTCTATAAGAAAACGTTGATTTTGATTGGTAGTGAAGGAGCCCAAATTGCTTGATGCCACGGGGCCTCTACACCTTCAAAGGTCAACTTCTTCCATTGGCGGTCTTCTTGAAACATAAGCAAAACAACAAGCTCCGAAATTTTCTCTTCCTTCAGGTTCCTTCTAAAAGAAAAGCACCATTTCACATTGTTGTTTCAAAAGCATCGGACATTGGCATGATGATTGTTGTTCAGAGTGAATAATGAGGGAAACATATTGGCAATAAGGCATACCTAACCCAGCGGTCCTCTTAGATGGAGGTTCTCTTGCCATCTCCCAACACTATGGATGAAGAAGATCGGAATAACTCCCAGTTTCACGGTATACCTCTTCAGATGCTAGAAAGTCTTCCTCTGTTTCTATTTATTATACATAATCAGCTCAATTTCTTACCACCCATTATTAACCGACAGGAGGAAATATGACTTGAATGTGGAGGGTTCCTTTCTTAATAAATCATTACCTAAAGTAAGGATTGCAGAATCGAAATTAAGAGTTGGATCGGCCAGTTTAGTCCTCTGTATGCAAAACCGATCCGGAATCAACTTGGATTAGTTTATTTTTAAATTTATTTTTTGAAAAAAAAATCAATCGATCCATTTCTCGGGTGATCCTGATCCGACTCCGATAATTCAGCCATCATTTAAGGGAAGATATTAAATTGTAAAGGAGTCATTGTAAAGTGGTTCAAGTTAGTACGAGCAAGCAAAATATCTCTAAATATAATGGTTTTTTTTTTGGGAAAGATTCCAAGGAGTGATTGCCAACATCTGCATGAATGGTGGATCAACAACCTTAACCTGAAGCAATGGGCTGCTTTGGATACTTCTTTTCAGCTTCTATTGTGTGTATTTTTTTATGATCCAAAGGGGGAAGATCAGGATCACTTGAATGCGGTGCATGGATTGTAGAATTGGCTGATCCGGATTGAGTTCGACTGATTCTCGGATCGAATCTGCTATGGTCGATCTTATCCCCCCACCCGAACAACCGATTCGGCAAGGACTTCTTGTTGGATCGGTCGAAATCATTAGGATCAATCGGTCCCGGATCGATTGATCCTACTGGATCGAATCGTGAATCGGTTGATCCCAACTTATTTGTCAAAAATTAGTAAGATTTGACCTGATTCTGGACCAACTACCCCCGATAAGGTGGAAACCGACCAATCGCCCTCCCCCTCAACCCCCCTCATTCCAGGGCTCCCCTATGGCAAATTGGCCAGCCCCTCCCTAAACCCCTATTTTCTTTTTTGCCCTTTTCTAAGACCCCTACTTCTTTTCGGGGGCTCCCCTCAAGGGTTGTCTGAGCATAGGCAGTTAGGCACCTCTACAGGGGTGATCTGCAATCACCCTCAAAGTGGTTGCTCGGTGGTGGTTTTCTCACCTTGGAAGGGGGGTGATCTAGTCATCCCCAAAGAGGTGGCTTCTTCACAGTCACCCCTTCGGGCAAAGATTTCTGAATCGGAATTGATGAGGACTGATTCAGACTTATTATCAAGAAGAGAAACCGATTCGGAATCAAGTTTTTGTTTAAACAATATTAAAATTTTTGATTCTGATTTCAATTTGGACCAATTTTGGCAAATTCGGCCTCATCAATTCCGATTATGGCTGATTTGGCCTGATTTTTTTTAAAATTAGGATTTCGATTCCGATTCGATTCAACTGATTTAGACTGATTCTGGCAACATTCAGGTCACCATCAATCCTCCAGCTGGAATCATATCCAATTCTAGAATTGGCCTCCAATTTGATTTGACCAATTATGAAATCTATGCCTTCAGGGGTGGTTTTCTCATTATTTTTCAAATGTTCATAATTTTTAAATTATTTTGTTTGCATGTTGATAAAATGTCGGATAAGAAGCAAAGTGTCGTTGCACTTCGTGACATTGGATGGCAGCACGACTATCTTTGGATGTTGTGATGAAAATGGGTGTGATGCAAATAGTGTCAGAAAGACATGAATAGAGGTGTATACTACATCTAACAACATATAGCCGGTGAGGGTGGGAATACGAAGAAGTGTGATAAGGTCCTAACTGGGCTTTCGGAAGAAATGAGAGGATATTTAATTGGGCGAACATCATAGAGTGAGATTCGATTTGGACAGAGGCACCGATCTCATGTTTGGGAAAGGTGGGAATGGTAAGAAAGGAAATTGGACAAGCTTATGTCCAGGTTGATTCATTATCTTTAGATGATGAAGAGGAGACTTAGGTGAGGAGAGCTATAGATGTTATTATGGCTCCTGTTGGTAAGGATGAGGTAAGAAAAAGGGTGGCAGGAGGTTTAGGTGCTGTAGCTAGATGCTCTGATGTGGGAGAAAGCACTCGCCCTATCCGAGATATTGATTTCTGGTGGTTGCATTCAAATCTGCTGATGGCAGACACCGTCATGTATCGATAGGGTGATTGAGGCTAGTGGTTGATAAAACATATCTTAAAGGGTGTGAAGACTATGACAGGGGTGTGAAGAAAGCAATTTCGCATATGGTGGAATTCTTTCTACACATAGGTATATGAAAATGAAGTTTTTTTAAGTTATGTTTAAGATATTTTTAAAACAATTATTGACAACGATGTATTTAGTTTGTTTCATGTAGGTGTCCCAACATATGCAACCATCAGTCCTTATTTTTAGATAATGGTAGATATTATTGATGAAGCTGGGCCAAGATTGAAAGTAGTCATCTCCAAGTACATATATGAGAGTGGGTTGGATGAGGAGGTTGATGAATTGAGGTCTTGGATAGATATATTTGAATTCATATGGAAGAAGAGGGGGTGAATTGTAATGTGTGATGGGTGGATAAGAATCATAAGGAGGTCATTCATAAATTTTCCTGTGTATTATTATGAGAGAACCACATTCTTGAAATCCATTGATGCATCGGTGCAGGTGAAAAATGTAGATTACTTGTTTAGTTTGATAAACACTGTAGTGGAGGAGATAGAAGAGAAGAATATTGTCTACTTCGTTATTGACAATGAACATCATTTAAGGTTGCAGGGAAGTAGCTTATGGAGGTTTGACCTCAATTATTTTGGGTGCCTTGTACTGCACACTATAGATATGATGTTAGAGGATATTGGGAGGATCCATCTATGAGATCATTGGTGAGTCAAAGACAACCAATCACATCTTTTATTTATAGACATCCCATACTAATACATATCATGAGGGAGCACATTGATGATTGCGATCTAATTCGATTGGATCTGACCATATTTGTTACACATTTCATTGCATTGGAGAGTTTCTATAGGTATTAAAATTATTTGAAGAGGTTTATACTCTCTACGGTCTATCACAAGTACATGGATGCGTACGGAAACACAATAGACCAATATGAAGTTTTATTAAAGATGGAGACCCTTATTGAGGACAATAGGTGGTATGAAAAGTACAATATTACCTGTTTGTGATAAAACCGCTAGCACGTCTTTAAATTTGTGGACTCAAATGATAAAAATCAAATGGGATACTTGTACCATGCTATGGACAAGACAAGGCTGAAAATTAAACAAAAGCACCCTAGGGATCTTATGTCAGATCTAAGTTTCATCTTGAACAATATACATACGAGATTGATGATATCTTGGGTCAATTGTACATATATAGTCATAAAAATATTAAGTTATAAAATTTTATCAAACATTAATGTCTATATTAATATTTAGATGAATTCCATAATAAATTTGACAATATATAAAGCAATCTTAACAAGGGTTAGGGGTAGTAATAGGTAGAGGAAATTAAGGTATTAGAAGTTAATGTATGGATATTCTTTTGTATGTGATATCGTTTCTCGAATGTGTGGAGAGAGATTTTTGGGAGATCTCAAGAGATTCTTGTGAGATCGCATTCTATGGTTGAGGGAGAGCTAGAGTTTCACCTAAATGACATATCATCAGCCGAAGGTGAGCTTGACAGCATCTTGGGGCCTAAATGAGCCAATTTGAGTAGTATGGTATTTAAAATTTGGCTCACTTATTTTACACAAATTCGAGCTCGAGCTCAAGTTTTAATGAGTATGTTGAAGTCTTGTTTAATCAAGCTGAGTCGAGCTTAAGCTCGTATAGTAGTTGGACTAAAGTTAAATCCACATTCAAGCTTAAGCTATCTACAAACTCGTTTATAAAACTCAAAATCAATGAAAAATCATTTGTGAAACTATAGATTTAGCTCATTTATGAAACTCGAGCTAAAGTTAAATTCAAAATTTGAATTATTTAATATATTTAAGTGACAATATATAACTATTAATACTCATAATTTAATTTTTAAAAACAAATATTTAATTGAGCTACTCACAAGTTTATTGAGCCGAGTAGGAGTTTGTTCAAGCTCGGCTCGTTTAATGAGTTGAGATTTATTTTTTGTTCAAACGTGTTCATTTAACATAATAAACAAGACGAGTCTAATTTTTATCTAGCTGAGTTTCAAACTACTTGTTTGAGTGTAACTTGCACCCCTAACAATGTCATAGTTACATGAAAATATGGTAAATGACTAAATGGCATGCTTTATTTTTTTATTTTTTAGTTTTTTTTATTTGTTTGAATTTTTCAGGAAATTTACTGATTTTTACATATTTTTTTGAAGCAATAAAAAAGAAAAAATATGTTAATCCGGACTGATTCCAGATCGCCATCTCTTCCGGTGGATTGGTTGGGGTTAGATTAGTTTGATCCAATCCAGATCTGGCTGATCCGATCACCGATCCCATTCCCATGATCCTTAATGTGGTGCGATTAACTACCTTTGGCGAGTATGTGCTTAAGTTATTGATGTTTTTTTGCTATGTGTTGACTTCTTAAGGCACACGATCAAGAATTGGGCGATGTCGAAGTCATCATGGTCTGAAGGCTTGATGATCAATTTCAGCACCTGGCCTGCATCATTTTCCAACTTTGGACCTTATGCAATTTCTCTTGTCCCCCCTTCCCTTTTAGCATGATGTAATGGACACTGCCCACACCTGAGGTTTGAGATCTTTATTTATAGGCCTATTTTTGTCTGTCATTGAGTGGATCACTACTGTAAATAGACTGGTCTATTATGGAACCATCTTTCGGTTTTATTTTTGCTTTATTCTACCCAAGGATTTAGAATCGGAATCGGGCTCTGGATTAGTAGGTGCTGATTCTGTTACCATCTGGATCAGACTGGCTGAGTTGGCTGATTCTACGGGACAAAAACCGATATAGAATTGGCTTGGTTCTTCAAAACAAAAAACTAAAAAAAATACACTAGGTAAACTCCTAGTGCAATTCCAGCCTGATTCTGACCCTTTCGGGGTCAAATTGGTGCCAAAATCTGGTGCCTGAGCACCGCCACCACCGCTGCAGCATGAGGTTCACCTGATAAGTCTGATTGGACATGGTACAACCATGAAAGGTTGGATCCGATGATCATATCTGAGGAGTTTTGAATCTATTGTATATGCTATATCGGGTTCCCCAATGAGTTATTGGATCTGAGCTTTATGCTCGTATTGGCTCCGAGCAGACATGATAAGACCGGCGGGGAAGGGACAGTGGTGTCACAGCGGCTGATTCTGGCAGAAACACCCGAATGATTGATTCAGGCTAAATCGTTCCTCTGCATGCCCAATTTGATTGATTTCTACCGATAACAATGGGAAATTGTAAAGACCGCCCCTGTCTTGGGTCAATAGCTGTACCCTATGTCTGTTGATCCAAATGGAATTTCTTCACATGGGTAAACCACAATGCCAAGTATAGGATTGACAGGGTCTTGGCAACCTAGGATTGGCTTCAACTGATGTGGGGGAAGGGTTGTGGGACTGCAGATAACACTTTCAGACCATACTTCACTTTTCACCAACACCTGGTGGCAGTATGCTTCTGTAGCAAGGAGCCTCCCTCCATTTCGAGCTTGCATGGTTGAGACAATGAGGGGTTTAACGACCTAGTAATGGACATTGGGGGGGGGTTAATGAATGGCTATTTGGCTTGTAGGTTTGTGTTCAACTTAAAAAGACTGCAATCATGGTTGAAAAACGTGGTTCAACCAGCTGAGGCAGGTGGATATCTACAATAAAAGTGGAGCTGACTCGAAAATTACAAACCTTTTGATGCGGGACAAACCGGCTAGACCGGGCTAAACTGACCGAAAACGAAATGAACCAGCGCTAGTCGCCGCTAAACAGACCAAAACGAGCCCAAAATGGAACGGACCAACTCAAATCGGTCGAAACAGACCCGAACCGGGCTCAAACCATCCTGAACCGGTCTAAACCGGCTCAAAATGGCCTGAACCGGATTAAACCGGCCGGTTCAGTGCTTGAACCGGCCTGAACCGGCTTGGACCGGGTCTGGACCCGGTTGAACCGGCCGGTTGGCCGGTTTGGGCCGCGGACCGGCCGGGCCCGAACCGCGCGAGCCGACCGCGCGCGTGAACGCGGTCGCGGGCGCGAGCGTACCCCGGGGGGGTCGTGGCGCTGTCCGGCTCGTCGCCCGCTCGGTCGCGTGGCCGCGATTGACGCCGTCGCCTGCTGTCACCGTGGCGGCATCTCCGGGCGCCCACGCAGGCGCGTGCCGCGACAAAAAGGGGGGGTTGAGCAGCGTCGTCCTCCGCCCGCGGTGTCGTCTTCGTCCGGGCGAGTCCCGCGCGCAGACGGCGGAGCAGGGGGCAGTCGGAAAAGGCGCTATCGGCGTTGTCCGGCTAGGCGAAGACGGAGCACACGGTTCGCGGCGGCCGGTGAGGCCGGCGGGAGAGTGGACGGCATCGCCGTCCTCGGCGAGGCTGCCCGACTGGCGCTCGAGCTCCTGCGGGACGACGGCGGGTGAGAGCCGCAGGGAAGGAGGATCCGGGGATCGCCGGATCCTCTTCCCTCTCCACCGTCTTCCTCTTCTTTTCCTGCTTCTTCTTCGTCTTCTTCCTTCGCCGTCTTCGCACGAATGAAGCACGGGGGGTTTGATCCGGTCCGCCGTGGCCGTGGAGGGAGTCGCCGGAGATCGATGTTGGGTTGCTGTCGAACTGAGAAGGGGGAAGAAGAGAAGAATGGCGCGGAGGCCAGAGGATGAGGAGGGAGAAAGGGGATCGGCTACCTACCGTGCTTGGAAGATGGAAGGGGAAGGATAACGGCGCTCCTCGCCGGGATTGAGGGAGGAAGAAGAGCCGGCCTCACTGCCGGAGGTGGGAGAGGAGCGGCCCTCACTGGCCGGGGTTGGAGGGGGAAGAATGGGGCCGCAGCCCCTGTGCGGGAAAACACAGCCCGAAGGGTTTTCCAAAAATTCACTTCTATTCCTTGTTTTGATATGTACATCGGGTGCCCCTTTTAAAGAGGGAGAAGAGACCTAATTAAAAAAAACACTCTCTAAGACTTCTATTTACAGACTTGTCCTTGTAGGAACACAAATAAAAAAAAGGACTCAAAATTATCAAAATTGTCCCCATCACCTTTGAGGTCAAAAGTGACAAAAGCACTATAATGGAGGAGGATAATGCAGCTTGGGAATGCATTAAGGAACTCTACAAAGAAGTCTTCCTCAAAGGGGAAATTTAGTGGAAGCAACGAGTCAAATAGAAGTGGTTGAAAGGAGACGATTTTTTTGTGTGGTGGCTAGAAACATGAGCAAGAACTATATTCACTGCAGGTGGTGGTTAACCGGTGCCAATCTCAATCTAGATGATTGGTCTATCCTGATCTGGTTGGTCTATCCTGATCTGGTTCGGCTGATCCTTCTAACCAAGCTGTGTATATATTTGATAATGAACATCCTAAAAGACCAAATTAAAACTGTAAATTTCTTATCTTCAGAGTATGAACATATTGGGCTATTAGGTTACCATCTTTAATGTACCAGGCATACCCCATAAGTTTTTTATTTGAAAGCTTGACCAGCCTATAATTGCTGGCCAGTTCCAGACATGCACATATTTGGGAGTATAGCCTGTGCACACTAGGTTATCTTCCCAGCCATGTTAGTGTACAAAACATATGGTGCACAACATGGCACTCCACATTTATCTTCATGGATTACCATATCTATATTTTATTCATAGCTTGCATATTTAGGTTATCATAAAAGTGTAATATTGTTATCTAAATGTTTTTCTTACCCAGATGATATTTCTCTCTAACTCAAATCATTTAAAAAGTGCTGAAACTTGACTCCATCTTAAATGCCAATGGACCAGCGTATTGAGTTCTATAGTCTCAATCTTTCTTGGCCAGAGTTATGGGGATGAGAATCATGCTTATTTTCAATATAATATGTTCAAAACTTTTTGATTTCCCTTCTTTTTCAATTTGAGATATACATGTCATTTAAATGCATCAGTTAAGAACATTTTCTATTTTTTTAAGTGAAACACAAATATGCAGTGTGTTTATCGTTGGTTATCCATTTGAAAGATATCTGTAATGATAAGTTTTTCTTAACTCCACATTGTTAATTTTACCATTGTGGTGCAGATGGCCAAAGAACTGGAAGCTATACTCAACCACCCGGATGCTCAGCCTGCAGAAAGCTGTAAAACAGAAAATGGTTCTGTCTCATATCTTTTGCAAATAATCTTTCCTATTTATGAAACAATGAAACTGGTAAGTTAATAGTTCTTTTTGTAAGAAAAAAATGTTTTCATTTTCCCAGAAAACTTTTTTTTCCTACAACTCGTTGTTCTGTTTCACTTCTATTTGGAATTGTCATAGTTGATGCGTGTTTTCTTTCCTGTAGAGGGTATAGTGCTCCCTAATAATATTGATTAATGCAGGTGCTTGCGTATATTTGTTGACTAATTCTTTTTTACATAGGTCATCAAGAGCTGGATGGATGAACCATGTTAAAAAAAGATAACTAAAGAATTCTATTATTCTGCTACTTGGATACATTTTTTCAGGGAGAACTTGAAGTAGTTTACGTGCTACAAGATGTCCTTTGGGATGATTTAATGAATTGGAATACATGTGTACATCTCAGGGAGTGCCAATTCAGTAACTCACCTTGGGATGGTTGTTAAGGCAATAAATCATTAAGATCTCATGTATTCTTGCAATATCCGGCTTGGAAAGATGACCAGTGTTGTGGAGATGGTCGCCAGTGGGCAGCATGGATTGGCTTTGTTCCTTGCCTGCGTTGTCCCTTACCTGCCCGATGTGCCACTGATCTCGATTCTTAGACCCAAAGTGCATCCCAGAAGGTGTGGATCCACAACTTGATTCACAACTTAAGTTGCGGAACCCTCTTTACCTGGTCCCTGTATCTGCAACTTTAAGTTGTGGATTTTGCATTCCTAGCTCGGGTTCGAAATTCTGAACTACATGGCAGAGGGGTATAATTTCATTGAAGGCATTGAAGTCTTGCGAATGGATAATTCATTACTCATCTTTAATTCATAGATGACACTCTGCTTTTCCCTTCTGTCAGCCCTAGCAAATGCATCAGTTTAAGGATCATTCTTTGTTTGGTGTGGGTCGTAGTATGTATGATTATGGTGAGCTTATAGGCCTTAATATATATGATTCCTAACGTGAATGGGTGCTGAGTATTTTTAATATGCCTTGGACTTTGCCATCTATCAACTACGTTGGTTTACCTTTGTCTATCATTGGTGTCAAAAGTAAGGATTGGCAATGCATAGTTCAGAAGGTTGACAATAAATTGCAAGGGTAGACTGGCAGAATGTTATTCTTTGGTGGGATATGGCTTTTGTCTAAGTTAGTTCTACTGAGTATCCCACTGTTCTTCTTCTCCATTCTCAAAGTTCAAAAGACTGCATGCCATAAACTTGAAAGCGTCAAAGCAAGTTTCTTTTGGAAAGGGTCCAATGACAAAAAGGGGATTCAACTCCTCAAATATAATCATGCATGCGGACCAACTCAAGAAGGGGGGGGTGTGGGTTTGGCACCCCTCGAGTCCATTATTGACGCATTGTTGACCAAGTGGTTTTGGAAAAACAGAGATGTGTGGAAATGTGTTTTGTATAGGTAATTATATGGACTATAAACCTTTTGGTAATGATTGAAGAGAGTCTTTGTCCTGCCGTAAATGTGTGTTTGCTCGTGTTTGTACCGCATGTGTAGTTGTGATTTTATTTTCTTGGAAGTGCTAGGGTCATGAATGCATGGCTCTAATTATGATTCACTGGCCAGCAGTTTTAAGCAAGCTTTAATGCATATGTTGTATGGTTGGTATTCGATGCTATGAATATTTTGTCTTCATTATTTGTCCATGCAAATGACGCCATGGATTTTGAAAGGCTGATATGGTTTGGGATAGGCCAACCCTGGATCTGGATTGACATTAGTTGATCAGATCCTAAGGGGGGGATGATCTCACTCTGGATATCCCCTCTGATTGGTTTGGATTGGCAGGATATGGACCGGATCGACCTATTTGGAGGTGATTCTGATGGGATCAGCTTCTCCTGGAGGTGGAGGGGCAGTGGCCTCTGTCTACACCTTCCTGCCTTGTTCCAAATTGTAGGTTTGTAACTTTGTATTTTGTCAATTTACTGGAGTAAAATATGGAAATATAACTAATACTTGGGGAGTTTCAAGATTACTAAGGAACCTACTGCAACGGTATGTGGACAACACAGAATGCAATGTGTATTTATGGCCAGCATTAGATCAAGAAGGTTTCATTCTTTAGAAGAGACTTTGTGATGCCATGTGACAAGATCCACTGGAAATATCTATCCATAGTTCTCCTATTAATCAGCTTTGGCAACAAGTGGAGTTTATGGATATAGGAGTGCCTCTCTATTGCAAGGTTCTTCATGCTTGTTAATGGCAGCTCATGGTTCATTTGGATCCTTTAGAGGGCTGAGTGGAATACTCATTGTACCTCTGCTATCTGTTATTATTTTCTCAGTTCTCAGTAGTATGTGGAACCTGACTTAGAATATTGGTTGTATAGGCTGAATTCATATATTCAGCATGGCTCAGGTTTTCACGTCCCTATGGTTTTGAAGGGGAAATTAGCATTTTCCTGGCGGTGGATAAAAGCAAGAAATAGTCTCAAGCACTTATACTTGAAGCCACCAGCATTTTGATTATCTCTGGTTTCTATGAACATTTTTTTAAGTCATCATGGAGGACTATATGCATGGTTCATAGTATCGGATGGTCCTGACCAGAATCTGCCAATTTTGGATCGGGATCAGCTAATGCGTACCAGATTTAGAGGGTGAACTCCGATCTTAGAGAGGATGAGGACGAACTCCAATCCAATAGTGTATTCTCTCTTGAATCACTCGATTCCAGCCTAAATCAGTATTGGATCCAAGGACGACAGAATCGGAATCAGCTGCTGGTTCGGTGGGTACAGATTCCGATTACAATCTAGATCAGATCAGAATATTGGCCAATTTTTCAAAAGAAAAACCAATATGGAATTGTTCCGGATCTATTTTTCAAAAAATCATTAAAATTGAAAAAAACTACAAAATAAGCAACTATACTGGATTTGGTTTGATCTAGCTATTTTGGGACTGAAATTGATCCCGAAAATAGGTCCGAAATGGTGGCAGCATCTTCTCTGCCTGATCCGATGATTAACCTTAAGGATTTGCCATATTGTGGACTCAATGTGGCGAGTCACCGGATCCCATGCTTACTGGGTCCGATGCTGATTCGACTTGAATTGGTTTTGATCCAGGCTGATTTGGCTGATTCTGATGGGAGTCTGGCTTGGATTGGGTGTCATGGCCGAAGTAAGATCAGTGGGTGCCGATTCCACGAACTGGTGGCTTGAATTGGCAGATCCAGTGCCGAGGCTGCTGGATTTGGGCCGGAACTGACCGCTTCTGGCAGAATTGGCGTGTGGAGTGGCGGAGTTGTCAGCCCTGTATCTTTTCAGTACAATGGATAGTGACCAAATTCGGTGGTTTGCTTTAAACTATCAGAAATGAGAGACCCCACTCGCCATTGTACCACTAGATATTTTGTTGAAAAATTGAGTTAAACATTGTACCACTAAATTTTTTAAATATTTTCATAGAGATGCTACTGATTGAATGTACCAGTGAAAATATTGGAGTAGCGACAAATATATGCAAATTGAAAAAAGGGACTTTGGGATAGTTTGGGCATATTAAACGTAGACCTATGCAAGGTCCAGTAATAAAAGTATAAATATCAAAATAATAGAAACAAAAAAAATGATCATGGGAGACCTAAACTTTGGAGGAGGGTAATCTAATATGATTTAGATGATTTAAATATTTTTGAAGAAGTAGCTGAATATCAACATGAGTGGTGAAAGAGAATTCGTGTGATTGATTCCAAATAATCTTGGTTTAAGGCTTGAATTGGGTAATAGAGATGCTATTGGCATTACATGCCTATGTTATTTTTATCCGTATTTAATCTTCTTAACATAATTTGTATTAAGTTTTGTTAGAGCCTTTGTCTTTAATGTTTTTAACAAAATTGTCATTTTAAAGAATATAAAAATAAAATTTCATCTATCTTTATTATCATTATTTTTGAAAAAAATCTTCTTTTTATTATATTTGATACATCTGACTTGGTTAAGGTCTTGAGAATTTCTCTCTTATCCCTACTAATATGTAAATAACTTTCTTGAATTCTCTAGGTTCAATGTCTTATATGTTTCTAGCAAAGTTGTCATTAAAAAGAGTATCAAACTAAATTTTTACTTATGTTGAATTTCATTATTTTTGATTAAAATATCTTTTATATTATTTTTAGTATTTTTGACTTGGTTAAGATCATCTTTCTCTTATCCTTACTAATCTATAAATAACTTTGTTGCCTTCTTTAGTTTAAGTTTTTGTTATATTTATTTAAATGTCTCACATCTTACTAGTCCGGTGGTCTTTTTTGTTTTACTTTAACTTTCTTATATTGTTTACGAACTTTGTTATTGTCACACTTATGCATTCTTTTATACCAACTTATCTTATTTTTTATCACTTCTTGCATTTCTTTATTCCACCACCATCTCTCTTTTTTATGTGGATCATGTCCTTTTGACTGTCTAAATATATTTTTTAGTTATTTCTTTAATCTTTGTAATCATGTTCACTCACGGAGTGTTTATCTTACTAAGTTCAATTTTGTTTGTCTCTATGTAATTTTTACTATTTTATTGTTATAAGAATCTCTTTATTATATTCATTTGTTTGTTTTTTGATCTTAACATCTAAAATCACTAATGCATGTTGACTCTTTAAAGTTTCACTTAGCATAAGTTTACGATCTTTAGAAAGATTATACTTTCTTGTGAGAATGAAGTCAATTTGACTTTTATCTTTTTTAAATATTATTAAATGATTTTTTTATAAAATGAATATTTCTTAAATAAAATTGTATGTTTTAGTAAAATTTTAGAATATTTGTATTTTCTATGTTTAAATTTTTATATTCAAAACTTTTGTGAACTTTTTCATATTCATGCTATTTTTTTCTAACATGTCTATTGATATCTTCTCCAATAAATTTATTTTCTTCATTTGGTATACTCTACATAAGGTCATCTGTATCATCTAAATTTTTTTAATCTTGTCACTTAACTTATGGAGCATATGCACTAACTATATTAAATATATATTTTTATAATTAATTAAATTACAATAATTCTGTCTCTTACTCTTTTTATTGAAATAATTGCTTCATTTAATATTTTATCTACAATGATACCTACCCAATTTTTATTTTTAATTTTTTGTATATCATAATTTATTGTCTGTATTTCCTACCTCTTTATATTTCTCTCGTATCCACTTAGTTTTTTAGATACATAATATTAATCATTCTTTTCTTTATAGTATCAATAAGTTGCTTGCTTTCTTTTATGGACCAACTTCTTTACCTACATCCTTTCTTGACGTGGAAATTCTTGCTTATTTAACATTACATTTGGGCGCTTATGTGACGCATCGTATGTTGGAAACACCCTTACCCTTGTATTTTTCATCACAACCAAACTTTGGTCTAACACATCGTAGGTGAGTTCGCCTCAATGTTTATATCATTTGAATTTATACTATGAGATGTGAGATTGCTTTACGCTGGCTGCCACTTACTGGAACACTCCTCTTTCTCATCCAGGCTTTGTACCGACCATGATGGAGTTGGTCTAGGCCCATATTGTGTGTGTGTGTTTTTTTTTTTTCATTTTTTAGGACTTTTTGAAGAACCAATTCAGATTGATTTTGGATCAGTTTTCCTCCCGAAAAATCAGATAGGATTGCTGATCCAATTCTATTCTAGATTGGATTGATATCCACCGATTCAGGTATCAATATCGATCTGGCGATCAATGTGTGCCATAGGTTGTAAGACCGATCTAGACCGATTCCATATCAATTTTCCTCCTGAAAGATTAGTTATGATTGCTGATCCGATTCTGATTTGTGTCAAATCGGCACCCACTATTCCGGGTATCGATACGGATCCAAGAATTAATGTGTGGCTTAAGTTGTAAGATTTGATAAATGACCAATTTTGGTACATCCTAAAATTTGGGTGGCAGAATTGTTTAAGACATGTTCCATTTTTTGCAGTAGATAATTTATGGGTAACTTCTTGTTTTAGGTGTTTTATCTAGCATCTATACTTGCTTGGAAATTTACTTTGTACATCTTATTTTTTATTTTTTTATATTTACTTTAGTGGGCGAGGGTGCCTTGTACAATTAATGTTCATAAGTGTGAGTATGGTGTGGTACCATTGTGCTTAGATTGCTCTTTGGCATTAAATTGCAATCTATTAATGTTTGGTTTGCACTGCCAAAATTTGTCTCCAGGAGGCTGATAGGAATAATAATGGGAAAGCTGCGCACTCTGCCTGGAGGAACTATGATGATTTTAATGAATATTTCTGGTTCGATCGTATTTGAGTTTTTTAGTGTCTCCTTACATTGATGTGCCTTTGCTAATCCTCTATTGTTTCAGGTCACCTTCTTGCTTTGAGTTAGGCTGGCCACCACGTGAGGATTCATCATTTTTGATGAAGCCAAGAAAGCGGAAGCGGGTCAGTCATTATATGGCTCACCATCTCCTTTTTCATATTTGTTCTTTTTCTGTAGGATCTTCACACCAAAAAGTTGTATCTACACCTTTTTTTCCAAGAAACTTTGTGGCAAAAATGGATATCTGCGTTAGACAGGACAGCATGATCAATTCATGCTGTGTTTTTGCCGTTGGATTAAAGTTGGAGAAAAAGAGTCATGGGTGGCATGCTCATTATTTGATTGACCTTTTTCTAACTGATTAGCTGGATCTGTATGATCTTTTTTATCTGAATTTGTGTAAAGTTGTTATCATGACTTATACGTATATGGTTTTATCTGTGAGAATGGTTAAAAATCAGGTGGTGAAATTTACAGGTCGTTTACAACTGACATGTGCATAATTTTTTTGACAAAAATGGATGTCTATACCTGAGGTGGTAGCATATGTGATGAATAAATAATCAAAATTCTGTATGCATGTTGCAAAGTGGCAGTAACAGAAACGTTGCATCTTGTCAGTTGAAACGGGGGTGATTCTTGGGACGATGGGGAAAATATCAAGAAAGTCGGAAGGTAAGGTCAAGTTTTACAAACACCTACTTGAGGCTAAAGAATATGGGAGATCTTTGTGGAATTTTTCTATTCCTAAGGAGCTGTTTGATTGTGATTTGTCTAGTGGTTCTGATAAATTTTCTTATGGAGGAGATTAAAGAGGTTATATTAGTATAAATTCAAAAACTTGTCCTGGGCTGGATGGCCTCTCTTTTGGCTTCTTTCAGTGGTGCGAGGAAGTGTCTAATTTCAGCGGCATGGGCTTTGATCTTGGAGAGATTTAAAATGTCAGGCTCTGTGGGCTTCTGAGTTCTGAAGGAGACCAAGCTGGACACAGAACGAGTGACTGATCTGCCACAGGCGGAGAAGATGCTCTACCTGTCCAGATTCTCACATCCAGTAGCCCCCTAAAGTTGTGGAACCAGGCTTCCTACTGGCTGGGATCCAGGTATTTCACTCAGCTGCCAAGTCTGAGAATCTAGACCTTGGCAGAAGATGCAGTGGCAGCCGTGGAGTTTTGAGTTGTCGGATCTCTTGATAAACTTGTCAAATCACCACTTTCAAGATAAGCCCAATCAGATGATTCAGATCATTGTTTTTAATGTCACCTTCGGCTCTTGTTCCAGAGGAGAGGAAATATAATATTGAGGATCACAGGCCTTTAAATCTTGAAAATGGAGTGTTAATGATTTTCATTAAGTTGCCTAAAGCTGTAGCTGACAAATTAATTGACTGCGATCAATCTATTTTCATGAAAGTTTATTATATATTATCAATTAATGAGAACACATTTATGCATTCCTTCATTAATTGGAATATGTAGGTGTGCACAATTTTTTTTACTTTGCTTAAAGCTGTAGCAGACAATTTAATCGACTATAATGAATCTACTTTCATGGAACGTTATTATATTTTTTTAATTAATGGGAAAATGCATTTTGTGCAATATTCTATTAATTGGAATATGTAGGTGCTGCGTAGATATCTACTTAGATTGAACATGAAGTATATCTTATTTCTCTAATTACAAATCACAAGGTATTTTTATTGGTAACCAATAAAAAAAAGATCATCTCAATATCTAATTTTATTCACTCGGAAGTGTCCTTTCAATTTGGCTAGCTATTGCCTTATGTTCTATTTGTACCATTGAATTTATCTTTCCTTACGTTGTTCCATACAAATCAAAATAGAAGTGTGCTTTTAAAAGGGAAGGGGTTTTTTACTTTTCACCACTAATGGATTATGACCAAAAGCGAGGAAGGCCAATTGGAATCAAAATCCAGATTGGCTAATGCTGATTCTAATTTCGATTCTGTTCGGTCATTGCTAATCCTGTTTTTGATTTGAATAAAGCATATCTGCTCAAAAATTGGACCAAATCAGATTTTTAAAGAATTTTTTTAAATGAAATATCCATAAAAAATTAAAAATAAATTGACCCTACACATAAATAGCACCTTGATGACTATGAAGTACATAAATATGAGTAATACGAAACATATCATTTTATAAATATCAAAGTAGTATACAAGTACAATATTTGAATCACTAAAATGGATGATAACTATCATATGAATCTTTTCATTCCTCATGTTGTGGCAAATGACAATCAAGGATTGTCATCTCGCATCTCGGCTTCGTCTCAAGATGATTAGCGAGAAGAAATTTTGGAATACTCTCAGGAGATTGGATCTTGGAAATATTATTTCAAATGCATAGTGTAAATGTCATGACAATCTTTAAGAATGGGATGAGAACTAAGATCAAGATTGGGTCTTGGGACAAGTAGATTAGAGAGGAGATCTTGGGGTGATCTCAGAAAAATCTTGGGAGATTGGATCTTGAAAATATTAATTCAAATGCTCAGTGTAAAATGTCATGGTATTTGAGAATGGGATAGATCAGTTTGAATTAGAGTTAAAGATATAGGTAGGGTGATCACTGCCAATAAGCAACACATCATTGGGTCCTAACTTGGATTTTGGTTTCATTTTGAGCATTATAAAGAGTAGAGATCTTAGACATCACTTTGAAACCATAGGAGATTGTGTGACTACTTGAGTTCTTTTTATGTAAATAGTCATATATAAGTGTTAATTTCTAAAGTGCAGTGGAAAATTAGACAACACCGCCTAGACAAAGTCTTGAATGGATGCAATGATAGAGTTGTTGACATGTGAAAACTTAAACATGGTCATCTAAGTATAGGCAATTTGCACTAATATGTGGTTGAGAAGTTAGAGATAGTAACATGCGGTGTAAAATAAAGCATTGGAGATATTTATATAGATATTGTTATATCGTTGAAGTCGTTTATCAGAGGCAAGGAGAGAGAATCTCGGGAGATTCTCATGAGATTGCATTCTTTGGGACAATGTTGTATTTGGGACATCCACTTTCAGACAAGAACACCGAAAGTTCAAATTTGCATTGCATGTGGTCCAGAAGATAAAAGTCAAGCTTTAAGGGTGGAAAACATAATGTTCTCGGTTGAAGGTAGTGGATTCTTTTGAAGAGTGTGCTATAGAGAATTCGTCTTTAATTTTTTTCCATTCTCAAAATACATGTGGGATCTATAAAATGCTAGAAAATATAAGGGTGTGTATTTTTGGCATGAAGCAGTGAAAGGAAAGGTCTCCAAATTTTTAAATGGTTTTATATTTGCATACTTAAGAATGAAGGTGGTGTATCCTTTGAGACTATTAACAAATCTGTTTTAACAAATTGAATGTGGAAATTAAATAAGAACAACAATGCACTGTGTGCTAGGATGTGTTTAAATTACGATGTCGGTTACAATGCTTTTTGGATCATGGATTTTAATGAAAGGAGTAGAGTCTTAGGTATTTATAGCGACATTCTCCAAAATTGGTGCTTTTTTCTATTAATCTTCTTCTATCATTTTGGGTAATGAAAAGAAACTCTTTTCTGAGTGGGTTGCTGGATCAAATACGCCCCGGAATGTGCCTCTTTAGCTCATATGTATCAGTCATTGTTCAGACTGTGCTGTGATCCTAACATTAAGGTTTTGAGTTGTTAAGATGAGAGCCAAATGGATTTTTACTTTTTGAAAGAATTTTAAGGAGGAAATCTGAGACTTAGTTAGCATGCTTGAGCTTTTAGAGGGGCACATGTGTGTTGAGGACCAGTAGGATAGATTAGTTTGGTTGCTGAGAAAAAATCAATGTTTCTCAGTCAAGTCTGCCTCTTTTATTTTGATTGGTGGAGGTCAGGAAGTCCTTTTGTATCAGGCCGTTTGGGAGCTGATTTTTCGCATGAAAATTGAGCTTGTTTTATGGAAGATAGGCAAGCAGATATTTCCTGATGATTTTATCTTGAAAAGATAGTCTCTGTAGAATCTGTCTGTTGCATCTCCTGTGGTGCCAAAGTCAGAGACATTGATCACTTGTTTTTACTGTGCAGGATCATTAGCTCTCTTTGGGAAACTCTTTTCAAGAGCTGGAAATTACTATGGCTGGAGTGATGTGGGATAATGTGTGGTGGAAACCGGACTATAGTGGTGTAAAACGGAATTGAAATGCTACGAATTGAAACTGAACTGAACTAAAGCGAACTGGACTGAAACCTGTCTGAAATCCCCTGGATCGGCTCTGAACCAAATTAAGTTGCCTGAGCTGTTGTAAACTTGTATGAACCAGCGTGAAACAGGCTGAGCTAGTCCTGAACTGGGATGAACCAACCAGGTCAAACCGGATGTGCTGACCTGGCTGTAAACCAGTATGAACCAGTGTGAACTGGCCGAACTAGTCAGGAATCCAACTGGATATCCAACTTGAGCTGGTCAGACCAGCCATCTCTCCCAACTGAGCCACCAGGGGGAAGGCATGGCTAAATTTACAAATCCAGTCGTTACAACACTTTATTCTATTTCAGCCTGACATTCACCTGGATATCCAATGATGAATACCACATATTGAAAAAGGCACTTCACAGATGAGCCTAATCTCCGTAAAATTGAAAAAAATTCTACTATTGAGATTTGAGGGTAATGCTGTCAATAGAGGCCAATAAATTCCTGCTGTATGAGTCTGATTTCAGGTTCCTAAGTTACATTTGTGAAGTAAGCTACCTAACCATTATGTGTTAGTGATTATGTTCTTTCACATGCTTGCTTGGAGTGTGTTTTGGCATTTCCATATATTTGTCTATGCTTTTGGTTACTTAGTTTTGGAAGCTGGGTTTCTTTTATAATTCTTTCTTAATTAAACATGCAGACTGGGAAAAGCAGTTTTGTTGAGCATCGTACATTTCTCCATCTATATCGGAGCTTTCATAGACTATGGATTTTCCTAATCTTAATGTTCCAGGTTGAGTAATTGCAATTTTTTTGTTTTTTTATTGTTTCAGTCTATGAGTGATTGTATCTTTTTGTTTTTCAGTTAATGTAACCTATGCGTAGTTTGTATTTAATTGCTTTGATCACACCATGTAGGGGTTGGCAATTATAGCTTTTAACCATGGGACCATCAACCTGAAAACGTTTAAGGAGGTTCTTAGCGTTGGTCCAAGTTTTGTCATCATGAACTTTATAGAAAGTATGCTTGTTTTCTTGCCTTTTGGTTCCTATTTGCATGTAAAAAAATAGTATATTTGTTACTTATTTTTTCATATATTTGGCTATATGTAGGTCTTTTGGATCTCTTCTTAATGTTTGGGGCTTATTCAACTGCTAGAGCTTTTGCCATTTCAAGACTGGTTATTCGTTTTCTTTGGTTTGGTGCCAGCTCTGCTTTTATCACATATATGTATATGTATGTTGAGCATTTAGAAATGTGGAGCTTCTCACAACTTTTTGTCTTTTTTTAATTATCAACTGTGTTGTAATTTTTGTTGCAGCAAGGTTTTGGATGAGCGGAATACCCGAAACTCAGACTCTACCTATTTTCGTATCTACATTCTTGTTTTGGGTGTTTATGCTTCTATACGCATTTTTTTGGCTTTACTACTTAAGTTTCCAGCCTGCCATGCGCTTTCAAATATCTCTGATCGATGGCGATTCTTTCAGTTTTTCAAGTGGATTTATGAGGTATTTAACTTGAAAACTATTATTTTATTGTGAAGGTATGTGCATGATTTTCAAACATTTTATGGTATTTACATTTATCTTGTTGTTGTCCTTTCAGGAGCGGTACTATGTTGGTCGTGGTCTGTATGAGAGGGCCAGTGATTATATCAGGTTTATTTTGGTTCCTTGTCATCTGATTGCTCTGTTATGTCCCCTTGTGCTTGTTTATATCATTCATGTGTTATATTGACAATGGCTTTATGCCTTTATTTTCATGCTGCTCTCTGAGCTTTGGTTGGACAATTCATGAAAATTTTAGTGTGAATACTTCTTATCTTTATTCTTTTTTTTTTGCTTATAAGGATGCAAATTTATGATCAAGCTCTATGTCGGAAAAGTTGGTTCATTCTTTTTGATTTTAGAGTTTTAAATTCTGGCCACTTTGCTTTATACCACTCGATGTTTCTTCCAAGTTTGAAAATAATTAAAAGATTGAGAAATAGACGAGAGGCCTATGTTGAAAGAAAGTTGGAAAAGATATGGTAGGGAAATAATGATTAAAAAAAGAGATACATTCATTAACTATGCCCCGTTGATGTTCCTTGAGTGAAACAGTTTTGAACACTTATCTACATGTTTATTGGTACTTTTTGTGGTGGAAGACGTGGAAATGATTGAAATCTACCCATTTCTGATGGTTTGGTAGGGGACCTGTGAGGGTAACCTTACTGCATTTTTGTTGGTGTATTGCCGGAATATTTAGTTCATATCTTTAAAAATTGTTGTGTCAACGTTTCAGTGAGATTTTTTTTTAAGTTATTGAGCTGGAATTGGTAACTTCGTCAACATTTAGTATGTATTCTCACACTCTTCTGAATCACTTTGGGGGACGAGAAAACCAGATCGTTGGGGAGAAGTCTGACCTACATGCATTGTTGTCATTTGTCAAGGTGCCTAAAGCATTCATTGGTGCTATTTTTACTTAGCCTCCTAAGCATTGCATTAAATGTTAATACTACATAAATATATGTACATATGCACTTTATGCATATATTTATATGTATATGTAGTATAAAGACAAAAGCTGTAGGTATAAGGCTATAAGAGAGCTTTATATATAATTATATACATATTTGTATGTGATGATTGAATGTGTATTATGGGTTCATGTGTAAATGTGTTTTGTATATGCAACGTGTGTTTTGGTAAGCTAAGTAAGGTGGAGAACGAGGGGGTTGAGAGAGGACTTTTATAATTTTAAGTATGCGTTTATAATTAAAAAAAATTATGTGTCTGATGGCATAAGTGATGGTGAAAGATTTTAATATGATTTCACTATCGTTAAATGGGTGTCTATTGGATTGGGCTGTGCAATTAGGTTGTAGGGCAACACCCCTTGTTGGGTATTCAGGTGGCAAAATCCCCAGAAGAAAAAAATGTTTGTTGTTCATCTTGTAGAAGGGCTTGAGCTTCCTGGACAGGTGTCTTTGCCCCTTCTGTGCCTTTTGTGCCCTCAAGGTACCTATGATCTGAAAACATGCCGTGGCACCTAGGTGGCTGCCTTAACAACTATGCCTACACCCCACAGATCTTCAAAATCATATCAGATCTTCATTACGGGAAGTTATATTATACACCACATGTCAATCCATAATGCCGTCCAAAGCCTTCTTAATAATGAGTTAGTAAGTGGTCACATTATATTACACACCACATGCCAATCCGTGATGCTGTCCAAAGCCTTCTTAATATTGAGTTTAGGGTGATTGAATTCTGCCTGAAGATTCTCTTGCTTCTGGCACACCAAATAGGTCACCAAGTAGCTTTTCTAAGGGCAGACTAAAAAGCCATGGAACTACCCTTTGCAACCTTAGGACAGAAAAAACAGAGGAAACTATCTGTGAAGTGACTAGATAATCAAAACAGATGAAATATTACAAATACTACGATCCTTAGGTTGAAACAATACAACAGATATTGCATTCCCCACTCCAACAGTTTGACACTTTCGAGTCGTGGATAAAGCTGCTGTAGAACACTAAGTGTACAGATTGGATGGAAGTTGTCTCTAAATATTATATTATTCTTGGTCTTCACAGCACTGCTCAGAAGTAGAGCCTATCAAGCAAGTGATATTGCATGTCCAGTTTAGTCTACTCCTTGTGCACCATTTCAAGGCTATGTCAATGTCTTTAAAATTGCCAAACTTTGTCCATTGTGATCCACCTTATATTCATGTTGTCCCTCACCTCCCTATTTCCTGATGCTTGCCTTCGCTCTGCCTCCTGCACTTGCTGGATTCTTGATGGTGACTGTCAGCTAAAAAGCATTGCCATCCAACAACTTTGATTACTTCCAGAATGCCTTCCAAGCGAATGTTTTACCTTTGCTTTACTTCCATTTTTAGCTTTGAATCTCTATCCACCAATCTCTTTAACTACTGTAGCATATTGCATGGGCTGATGTTGTAAAAGGCAAGTGGTGATGGACATAAAAGATGGTTCTCCTTGCTTCAGGCAGCTGAAGTGATGCTCCGTGGTGTTAGTGATTTTGTATTTTTTTTTCATCTCTATGCATGTAGAGGAAAAGCAAAGATGGTTACAGGAGGGGAGAGGGTAGGCGGAATGGATGGGTTGTTGGAAAGGGGGATGGGGGAGAAGATGTCTCAGCTTGCTGGGAATCTAAGCTCCAGATCCTGAACATAAATGAATTTACTTGGTTGGTGGTTTGTAAGGAAGGCTCGACATTAAATTTTGGATCCAAGTCTTTGCCTCATTGGATCTGGAAGGTAGACCTTTGCAGGTGATCTTCCCCTGAGGCACTGGAGCACTTTGACGGCATGAGTGACAATGCAGACAATGGCCACATTCAGGCTGAGGTTGAGGCTATGAGCAGTCATCGCCTCATTCCATCACATAGGCAGTCTCCTTATCCACTTTTGGCGACATACACATGGGATGACTGTGGCATAATGTTGTTCAGGTATTTAGATGTTTCTTTTCCACTTTGTTGACACCCACATTTTCGAATAATATGGGGTCATCAGTTCCAGGGATTTCCGAAAGTTTAAAATTGGCTACGTACTTGTGCTGAAGACAGTCAATCCAATGCCCAAACAAACAAACAAAGAGGGAGGTCTACCCCCAAAATGGCTACCTTCAAGGCAGTACGAAGAGATGGGATGCCTCAGAATTGCGTACAGCCAATCCAAACTGGACAGGGTCAGGTACGCTACAAGTCTGGTGGCTTATTGAAAAGACCTTGAACAGAGCCGGTCAATGTGGAGAATGTTGGGAAAAGGAGGGTCTGGATAGTAAAAATGGGTTATTCCGGCTGGAGATAAAAAAAAGAAAAAAGTTTTACGCTGGCAAGATCTATCTTCCGCACGCCCACGCTGGCTGGACTTACTAGAGAGGAAGAAGTCCTATGGGCAAGGGGAACTATTTAAACGAACCGATATGGGTCGTCTCCTAGTCCCAGGCTGTTTAGAGTCCTTCACGGACTAGGATGGCCTTCTTCTACAGCAGGCGCTCAAATCGCGGAAGAAGCCCGACGCCGCGTTTGAGCCCTCCGAGTCCTCCACGGACTGGAATACCTCCTGCTCGGTAGGTTTCCTACGGAGGAAAGGGGATTGGAATCCTCTTTGATAGAAGTGTCCCAACGCGGCGGGGGATCTGGAGGAGACAAGGGAGTAAATCCCACGAAATCCTGGACCTTTCCGGGTCCGGCTGAAGCGAAGGCAGTGTTCGATGGGAGTCCCAACAGGAGAGGAAGGTCCAGCGCCTATAAAGCCCCTCGGGGGCAGTCGCGCAGGAAAGAGAGTGGCCGTAAGGCAGAAGAGAAGGAAGAGAAGGAGAGAAAGAGAGGAGCGGCAGGGAGTTACCGCGGCGACGCTCCGACCTTCAAACGCAACCGGCAGTGGGTCTCCTCTTCCTTACAGGTCCTGTACCCTGCTTCTGGTTGCGCTGCGGGTGCCTCCGTGCTGTTACGGCGCCGTCGCGAACGTCAAACGCCGCCGCCGCGGCCCTTAGCTTCCGTCGGAACCACCGGAGTCTCCCGCCCACGTCGCCGGAGGCCGTAGGTGCAGCCAGGTCCCCTCCGGGGTTAGGGAGCAAGCGCCAGAGTCTTTCGCTTCCGCGGCCGTCGAGGTGGAGAGCAGGCGCCGGAGCCTCCCGCTTCCGCGGCCGTCGGGGAAGAGAACGGTCGCCGTCGGGCTTGCAGGCTTCGTCCGGGGCGAAGGAGGGAGAGGTCGGGGGGAAATAATACCCCCCGAACCTATGTCCACGGTGGAAAAGGCCCCTGGGCCCGCGGGAGAGAGGGCCCGCACGTGAGAGCTGCGCGGTCGCGCGTGGGTGGTCTGCGTAGGAAGGTTGACCAGCGGGTCAACTAAGGTGGTGGGGCCCACATTCAAGAGATTGTTAAAAAAAGAAGAAGAAGAAGAAGAGGAGGAGGAGGAGATGGGCCACCATTTGCCCCAGATGAACAGTACCATGGCTTCAAAAATTAAAATTTTAAATCAATTTAATTTAAACAAACCGAGGCAAGCATAAGGCCGGTTCTAAACCCACCTCATGGCTTTGGCTTAACTTAAAAGAATTCAAAACATAAGGGTAACCAGGAGGCCGGTTCTAAACCCACCTCCTGACCCATGATTAATCCAAAAATAATAAATAAAACAAACAATCAATTTAAATTAAATAAAAATCTATTTAATTCAAACAAACCGAGGCAAGCATAAGGCCGGTTCTAAACCCACCTCATGGCTTCGGCTCAACTTAAAAGAATTTAAAACAAAGGGAAACCAGGAGGCCGGTTCTAAACCCACCTCCTGACCCTCTTCTTAAGGTGGGCATACAAAGGTCTAGTTAAAAGACCCCAATGTCTCACCATCCCTCACGAGGGAGTTATTTTTTCCATTATGCCATGGAGAGGCTGTGCTTGATCAACATGTCAACATGCCCAAACCATAGGCTAATGAGGATGACCAACCATGGGATGAGTGCCCACAAGCTCATTAAAAGCCGGGTATGCTCAACCTTGAACCGGTTGAGAGAAGACTTCTATGCCTATCAAAGGCAGGACACTGCTCAAATGCTGAAAACAAATTCCAGGATGCCTATTAAAGGCTGGGATATGTTCAAGACAACAAATTCAAGTTGATCTCAAGACCAACAGATGCTTGATACCAAGTTGATAGAATGAACGTCATGTCATGATGTTGTATTTCAGACAATGTGGAGAATATGTTCGGTGCAAGTTCAATGAAAAGAGAGGATGCAATGACCTCATGAAGTGATCGGAATGCAAACATAAGCCTGAAAACTGTAAAAGAATTCTGAACATTTAAAAATCTGTAATCCATCAATCTGTAAAATTCACAAACCGAAAACAGACTTGAAACTGAAATCTAAAGCAGAATCTGAAATCTGAATCACCTCTGAAATTCCGAGATTAAAAATCTGAAATTGGAACTCTGAAAATTGAAGAGTCTCAAATCTGAATTGGTGCAGAAATCCGTTTAAGAAATCTGCAATCTGAAAATCAATTCAATGCAGAGTCTGTAGAGGATCCGAACCAAGGTCTGCAATCTGGAATTGGTCTGATTTTCTGGAGTTTCAAAGTCTGAATACTACATTTCTGAAATTTGAAACACACAGCAAAACTGAAATCAAAAATAAAAATCTGAACTTTGCAGGGAGCCGAGGGCTGTAAACGGGTTTCTGCACATCTGAAATTTGAGTAAAAAAAAAAAAATCTTTGAGGTCCGAATTCAATCCACATAAAAAAAATCTGAAATTTGAGAATTGAGGTGTAGAATCCATATAAAAATCTAAAGTCTGCAGGGGGGGGGGTCCGAACCAAAAATCTGCCATCTGAAAATTGAAGCTTCAACGAAAATCCGAACTCCATATTTTTTCTGAAATCTGAAACATACAACAAAAAAACTGAAATCTATAAAATCTGGGGTCTGGACCTGAAATTTTGGAACAATAGAATCTAAATTCTGAACCTGAATTGAGGTCCGAAATTTGAGAACAGAATCTGAATTCCAAATCTGAATTTCACATTTAGAGATGAAAAATCTGAACTTTACTCAGGTAACAAGCAGAAAATTCTGAAAAGAGGATTTAAATTGAAATTGGAGAATCATAAACCCCAATCCGCAAATTTTCAACTTGTCCCAAATACCATCTTCAACAAAATCAAATGACAAGCCATTTCACAGGTCGAACATTAAAGCAAATTAATATTAAACTAAAACAAACCAAACTCAAAATCAAACAATAAATACTGTCCCAAACTTAAACCAAATCAACCCAATTCAAACTTAAATCAATAACCCAAATCAGGTCATTCCAGAAACTGTCAAATTCATTCAACCCAAATCAATCAAATTCAACTAAATCAGCAAATCTGAAAATCTGTAAAATCCAAGGTCAGTTCGTTTAAAAATCTTGATTTCAGAAGTCTGTAAGAAATCTGGAACCCCAACTCTAAGAATCTCTGAAATCAAAATCAAAACTGAAAATTGTGAAATCCCAACCTGTTTAAACTCAAACAGACCCCATTCAACTTCAAAATGAACATCAAATAACCCAAGTTCAATTAAATCTCAAGTTCCAACAACTCATATTCTAACCAGGACCTGAAAACAATCCAATTGCATAAGTAAAACTTTTAACCAAACTCTAACCAAACAAGTTAAGATTAAAACAAACAAACTGAATTAATAAGCAATCTGGACCCAGCCCTCTGTTAAATTCATGAAAGTAAAATTTCAGAACTTAACAGAAATCTGAGTTAACCCATCCGATAAAGCCAATTCAATCCAATCAACCCAATTCAAATTGAATCCCCCACATCAAATAAAATTCAAACAAATTCCAAACAGACTTAAATCAATTAATCAAATTCAAACGCAAACCCAAATCAGTTTATAAGTCTGAAATTTGCACAAAACTCCCAGAATGTCAAATTCACCCAAAACAAATTCAACTCAACTCAATTTCAACCAAAAATCAAATTGAAACTTAAATAACTCAATTCCAACAAAATTCACCCAAACCAAAAGCAATTCAACCAATTAAATTCAACTCAAACTAAATTCAAACTAATTCAACTCAAATCAAAAAAAATCAAACCAACGAATTGCTTCAAACTCAAACCAAAATTTAATTCAACCAACCCAATCAAAAATTGAGTGTTTGCATTCCATCAAATTTCATGGGATTGTTTTCTTCCATGTCCATATATGTGTGAATGTTTATTTATTTTTGTGGATGCTTGTTTTCTATATTCATGGATCGCTATGATGCTTAATCAAGGGTATTCGAGTTATCTCGATGTAATTAACGTCGGATCTTCGCACCATCCGACGGGGAGAGGTCAAAATCAATTTTCAAAGAACCTAACAACCTCAACATATAATTTTGACCCTAGTTAGTACTTTTATGGAATATCATCTATTTTCCTAAGAAGTCAATGCTAAGGTCTAATCAAATCAAATTCAAATTCAAAAGGAAAATGAATTTCCAAAACAAAAAGAACTTAAAAATCTTTAAATTTGAGGTTACATCACACTTCAATGAACTTTATGCAATATTCAAGTAACTATAGTTATATAGATGCTAAGGATGTTTCTATTGTGGTCACCTCAGTGTTCTTTAGTTATTGCATTGCAGGCTGAGAGCATCATGATGTGTTATGTGTCGTTTGGATTATTCAGAGAAAAATGTGTAATGTGCTACTATGTTTTAGTTTTTTGGAATGCTGGCCTTTTCTTAGCGGTTGGCACTTTCTCATCAGTGTTCCTGCCATCTTATTGATATGCATAATTTATTTATTTTTATGTTCTTGAATAATGGTGATGCTTTCTCATCAGTGCTCCTGCCACCTACTTGTTTACTTCTATTGTTTTATATGTGAAAAACATAAAAATGCTCTTTTTTATTAAAATGCAGATATATTCTCTTCTGGTTGGCAATATTTGCATGCAAATTTCCTTTTGCTTATTTTCTCCAGGCAAGTGAATTGATTAATTTGTCATATTCTCTATGATTTCACCCTCATGTTTTCTGGTGATGCTGTTTCATAATCCTTTTGTATTTTATGTTACAGATTAGACCTCTGGTACAGCCTACCAATGTGATTATTTCCTTGCGTGATTTACAATATTCTTGGCACAGTCTTATTTCAAAAGGTATGCAAATTTTGTGTTCACACTTAATCGAGCCTATTTTTCCAGGTAGATAGATTACCTTTTTTTTCTTGTAAGTTTATTGATCAACGCTGATCTGAAAAGGAACTTTTGTGTGGCATTAAGATTGGAAATATAAACCCTATCCGTTCCTTTTTCTAATCTCCCTGCCAGCGGGAGTAAAACAAGGATAGGTTTACCAATGTAGCTTTGTAGTTGTAAAATTTGAATTTATTTACTGTTTTTGGTCTTTGATTTGATGATAATGTTTGTGACCTTTATTACTTTTTTTCAATTTGACATTTTTAGTTAAATCAATGTCATGGATATTAGAAAGTCCACGACAAATTTGGATATGGATTTTTAAATGACAATTATCTTTGGTTTGTTGTATCTAATTATCTTATATTAACAAATACTTATTTTATTAACATGGAATCTCATTTAAAACATTAAAAAGTGGACAAAATTTAAATCAAATCAACTTCATTTTTACAAGAAAGACTAATTGTGGCCTTTGCAAAGATTATAAATATTTTCTTAGTGAAGTGCAAGTTAACATAAGTTAGTGGTCATAGATGTTATGTGCAACGGACAAAGAAAGATTTTGGCTAAATAAAGTAGTAAAAGATGATGCAAAAGTCATTTAACAATAAATTTTTTAATATAAATGATTAGTAAACAGATGTAGAAGTTAATGCTACTTTTGATGAACAGGACTATAAAGATTAAAAAGAGTAATAAAATGTTTGTGGAGACTCAAACATTATTGACCTAAAATGAGAGATAAATAATAAAATGAATTGGTTTACAATATTGGCCAAGGGTGATAACAAAGAAGTTTGAGTAATATCAAGGTGCGTCGGGTCGAGGGTCGGTCTGGGTTTGTCAGCCCTCAATTCGGCTGAATATGTAAAAATAAGAAAAAATACTTATAAATTCAAAAAAAATAAAGAAATATGATTAGAAAAGGATTCATTTAACTTTCACTCAAAAGAGATTATATTGTTCTACATAATGTATGTACTCTACTCATGACATTGTGGAAGAGTATGACGTATTGAACATGTATAAAAACTGACTATACTCATCACTACCTTGTATAATCATCATAGGATAAAATGAAAACGGAACACCGTGGCTATCATATGTGTAAGTACTAGAACTATCGAATTATGATTGGATTATCCTATTTCCCTCTCCTTGATACGACGAACATGAAGAATCTTATGATGGTTCAACCCCTGCTCCTCCAAACCCATGTTGCCTAGCTGTGTAGTAATGAACATCTTGCGGTTCCACAGTTTTTTCACGGACAATGTCCTTATGTCATTTGGAAGCTCCTTTGACCTTTTTAAATTTTGTAGATACATTCTAAATTGTACATGTACCTCGGGTGGAGTCTATGTGCACGATGCAATGTCTTTCTTGATACTGGCACTCAACCAGTAGGTTCCACTATAAAGAACTTTGTTACAATATTTACACTTCACTTTTCTTTGCTCTATTGACACCACCGTGCAATGGAGCCAAGCTGGGTCATTTCGGGTCGAGTGGGAAGTATCATAGCATGGAGAAGACAGGCTGAAATTCGAATAATAAAATTTAAACCTGAAAGTAAAGTATAACAACACTTAAAAATTTATATTAGCAAAATAACTAACAATATAATTAACACCAACTTAAAGTAGAGAAAAAGTTGAGTGTAAGACAGTGAGAGTTGAGAGAGTAAGATATTTGAGAGGGGAGACACCGTCGGGGATAACTATTGGGAGTTATTGGTGGAGAAGGTGGGCAGAGAGAATGAGAGAGTATGAAAGATGAGAATTGAGAGGGAGGGGTGAGGTGTTTAGAGCTCCTAAGGGTGGGCGGGTGGGGGCAACCCCCCTAGCTGACTGGTAGTTGGGGGTGGGGGCAAAAAGCCCCTCTGTTGGCCGTGACTAATCAAGAAGACTGGTCACTGGTGTTGCTGAACGGGTTGCAGGTTCATGTGACTGAAGGCCGGGCCGGCAGTTGGGTCGCCCGGCCCGGGACTGACCTGGCCTTCCATGGTACTTAAGAAAAGATTGTTAGATGTGCAAGAGATGAAACTTTCAGGCAGATGTTTTGAGATGCTTGAAACTAAAGAAAAGAAAAAGATATTTATATATCAGCAATGATGAAATATAGAAGACCTCAAAATCTTAACTAAGATGTATCAAGGATATTGAAAACTAAGCTTTAACTAAAGTTGATAACATTAAAGAAATGTGATGTTATTTGTTACTCTTTATAATAATACTTTTGTTTGAAACATAGAAGACAGGATATAACATAGCTTAATATGAATTTTATCTATTAGGAGGTTTAAAATTTCAAAAGTTAGAGATGTGTTGAAGCAGATTAAAATAATCAAAAGCACATTGTCCCGATTGAATATTGAAGTACAGAGATGTTTGTCGGATTTTGAGTGTAATTGTTAAGTTGACCTTTCGACAAATCTTAAGCTCTAGGAAAACACCAAATGAATTGAAAAGAGCATCTTCATACCCAGTTTTAAGAAAAAAGAGAAGATTATTTAGATAATAGAAGGATCAAGCTGGTGTCATAGTATGAAGTTATGTGAGAGTGTTATAGAGCTTCATTTATGGGATATTGCATCTATTCAATTAACCAATTTGGATTGTGGAAACTAATTTTTTCCTTAGATTGGCCTTAAAAGTCGTGTGATGTTAAGATTCTAATGAAGTTGAAATATAAAATTTATCATTACCACTATTATTGCTCCAATGTTTTATGGTAGTGAATGTTAGACAATGAAAACAAATCCTGCTTCCAAACTAGGTGTTGGTGAAATGAGAATGCTAGATGGATATATACATAATTAATACGTAAAAGAAAATATGGGAGTACTAGTATTTGTAGATAAATTGAAAGAAGGGAGAATGGCATGGTTTCGACATTTAGTAGACTGAAGAAATCTCTATTTAGAAAAGTTTAAAATATTAAAATAGTAGAACTAGCTAAGTTGTGATAGACCTAGACCTAACCTGACCTAGAGGAGGGTAAATTCACTATTATTTGGTTGATTTAAATATATCTGATTAAATACTTTAATGTTGACGTGTGGAAAGATAATCTATACGACTGTAATAATCTGGGATCAAGGTTAGAGTTGAGTTGAGCTGGGCTGAGACATTTTGAGTTACAGTGATAACAGTTTGTAGGAGTAGGATCATGTTACCAAATTCTTGGTACAAAACATTCTACAAGTAAATAAAGAAGAAAAATCACCAAGGATCTAATCAATTTGGTCAGAATAAGACTCAGCGGGTTTCAAGCAGAAAAAATTGATTTTCTTAACTCAATCATATTCTGGATGAGTTGGTCAAGCTTGTCTGTTAGTTAAAAATAGGAAAAAAAATCAATGGCCCAGACCATCCGATTCCAACAGTCTGGTCCATTCGATTTGTGTTTAAAGCTCTATAAATTCCTGAGCTGTGTCCCAATGCTCTGAAAAGCCTCCTTGAACTCTTGAAGCCCTGGATGGTCTGTGCAGTGCATTGCATTTCCATCCTCCATCCCATCTTAAGCCGAAATTGTCCCCTATCCAGCCTCCATGTTCATACATTTACTTCATCAGTCTCTAATGTTCATAAATAATGACAGCTGTGTGACATAAGGATGGCGTATAAATTGTTTGTTTTTTTATTTGGTTATTGACTTAATGTTGTTTACAGAGTGTAATTTTATTTGGTGAAATATCTTTTAAAGCCACTGATTGTTCTGTGGCAGGAAATAAAAATGCCTTTACACTTGCTAGCCTGTGGGCACCTGTTGTTGCAGTAAGTAGCAGATCATAATATATCTATTATTTGGATTTGAGTGATGATTCAGATAGAAACTGACCTTTTTATTTTCTGTGGATTCACTGACATTTATTTGTCACAGATCTACCTCATGGATATTCATATATGGTATACACTGTTTTCGGCTCTTATTGGTGGTGTCATGGGTGCTCGAGCTCGTCTTGGGGAGGTTGGAATTTTATGAATGTTATTGTTTTGTCTTTTTCATCTTCTTTTTAGGAGTTTGTCTGATTTGTTTTGTTTGACATCACTGCTTATTCTCCTAATTAATATCTGAGAAATTTCTGTGACTTTTTTTATCGAGTAATTTAGATCAGGTCAATTGAGATGCTCCATAAACGCTTTGAGAGCTTCCCAGGAGCCTTTGCAAAGAATCTTGTATCGTCCTTTCAAGTGGGGAGGTGTTATACATCTGCCTCATGTCTTGTATTCTTTGATGAAACACTTATCTGGTTTATGGCTCTTTTCAAGTGATTTTACTTGCCTCTTGCAGGGTGCCTCTCAACCGGGAACATGCACAGGTGAATTACCTTTTAATTTTTCTGTTTTTCTTGTGAATTATGCCACAGATTGTTTATAGTGACTTGTCTGTTAGATTTCGTTAATTTTTACTGTTAGTATTTTATAAAATTAAGCAACATGCAGTCGCGCACTTGTTATGTTTGATGTCAACAAAATTGATTTAGTATTAGTTTTGTCCCTCTTTCATTTCACTATGTTTCTTCTTTGCCAGTTCTAGAGGGGTAAGTCAAGGGATCCTTCAACCAACTATCCTTTTTATTATTGTCAGTTTTGTCTTGCTAAGTTTTCAAGTCGACCAAGATGATGGAGTACTTCCATACTGATTTAAACTAGACTAAGTTGCAAGCCAATTTATTGTATACTTGCATGGTCAAGTTGACCAAATGAAAAGTGAAGATGACAAATTACTGGGAACTTAAGAATGAACAATTACTGAAATTTATCGATGATAAAAATTAATAGAGGAATACGAACATGAATTAGTGCTTTTTAGCAAAAGAATAATTCATTAGTAAATATAAAAGGTAAGGATTGTTGTCTCGGATCTCAGTTTCTTCTCAGAAGGATGAAAGAGAAGCGATCTTGTGAGATTCTTGAAAAAAATTTGATACATCAGATCTCAGATTTCATTTATGTAGGGGTATACCTTACCTAAAGATAGTCATCTTGCATTCCGATTTTATCTCATGGAGATTGAAGAGAAGAAATCTTGAAAAAATCTTGGGAGATTGAATTATAGACATACTAATCAATATGCATGTTTAAGTGTAAAATGTCATGTGATCTTTTTGAAAATGACAAGGGAACTCATTAAACATCCAAATGTATTGTGAGAGAATTAAAAGGAAGTATAGTCACACAGAGAGAAAACTATTGTTAACAGAAAATATACAAGGAATGTTATGTTATACTTAAATTTTATATTGAACAATATAGATAGGAGATTGATGACATCTTGAGTTAATTTTACATATATAAACATAAAAATATTAAGTTATCAAATTTTATTAAACAACAATATCTAGACAAATATTTGGATGCATTCCATGATAAATTCGACAATATATGAAGTAAATTTAACAAGGCTATCTAACAAGTTTGGGGTAGTAATAGGCCGTAGAAATCATCGTATCAAAGGTACTGAATAAATATTCTCATTTCGGCGATCTCGTTTCTCAGATGCGTGAAGAGAAAGATTCTTGGGAGATTACACTTCATGATCAAAGGATAGTATCATACAATATGTTCCTTTTCTATGACATTAAAAAGAGATATAAAACATTAAAGATGGTGGAGAAAATAATGGAGTGTAGAGCTTAGTGGAGATGTTGGAGAAGTGACGACCGATGCACAACATAAACTTTGGAGGAGAGTAAGTGTGTTCACTATTCGATTCAACTTGTAAAACTAAACAAAGTTGAAATTTGTTTTGGTTTGGTTTGGTTTGAAGTTGCAACCGATTAGGTTTGGTGTCAAAAATTATTCATTCCAAATTAAGATGATAAATCGATAACCCAAATTAAATTAAATATTATTTTAAATTATACATATTAAAAGTATTTATATTTATTTGTTATGTAAAATTTGTTATTTTTAGAGTTTTAAAGGTAATAATATTCATATATTTGAGTTTTATATTATATATGTCGATAAAACATGATTTAGAATAACTAAATAAATTATATATCAACATATATATTATATGTAAATAAAATATGGTTTGAACAATACCAAATTGAAGCCAAAGCAATTTGGTTTGGTTTGGAAAAAAACACTCAAAAATCATGCAAATTACGAACACCCCTGCTGGAGAGCATGGCAATGCAAAGATGATGGAGGAGAGCACGATAGAATCTGTAGAGATGATGAAGGTGCTATCTGCAATGAAATGGATCTCATAAGCTCAAGGTTTTTATAGAGACAATGAAGGTGCTATCTGCAATCAAATGGATCTCATAAGCTCAAGGTTTTTATGATGGCCAAGGTTGGGGCCTAGATAATAAGCAAGGCCTTAGACTATGTTTTTTTATATAATAAAATTGATAAAATAACAAATATATGTGTGACAAATAATAAAAAATAGTTATGACATATTATAAACCAATTGATAATGTGCAAGTGCATAGGTTCATAGGCTACTTAACTTGAATTTAAGTTAATTTTAGTATTTAATCTGTATTAACTATTAGTATACATTTATAAAATCATTTAATTCTAGTTATTATTCCATCAAAATGGCTATTTATAATCAAATTTACTATTAGAATTATTTAATTTTATCTAAAAATTACTTAATTAAGTGATGATAATTAATTAGCATTATTTATTATTAAGTTAGCTAAAATAACGCTAAATACCCCTGGTCGGCTAGGTGCCCCTCGCCTTGACCGGCTATTGGTCAAGGATTTCCAAATTGAAATTGGTCATTTCCAAATTACCCTAGTTTTGCTAATGTTCCTTATTCTTGTCATGACATGAGCCATCATGAAAGTTCATCCATGCCATCGTGGTCACCCAGGAAGCTTCTTTGTCATCAGCTTACCACAACCTCTTTTTAGTTATTATGAAGTTGTTGTATTGTGAGTTTCTCTCTAAGCCCTCTTTCGGCACCTAGTTACCCTTCTCTATGGTAGTGCCACCCTATGACCATTAAGCCCTTGAGTTGAAGTCGCAATAGTTGGGGACAAGGATTGTCGTATTGTATCTCAATTTCGTCTTCGAAGGGTGAAAGAGAAACCATCTTGCAAGATTCTCGAGAAGAGCTCGGGAGATCCTTGGAAAAATTTCAGATCGGATTTTGGATTAGATTTATAAGAAATATTCCATTGAGATTCTTGTCCGATTCGGCACATTAGTGCCGGAATAATTGGGGTGGCCACATCGACTCTTAATGGGTCCAAATGGACCCAACACGATAGGATTTGTCGGGTCCTAGGGACCCGACATCAGATATTGGATGGGTTCGTTGGACCCTGTATTAGCCCTCTTCAGGTGGGGAAGACACAGCAGCAGCTCGGCCTAGCTATGGCGAACATTAGTGTCCGTACCACCCCGAACAACTCATTTTGGCTATTCTGATTCTCACAGGCCCACGAGACTATGGCATTCCATGGCTGGGGGAAAACAAAAAGAAAAAGAAGTAAACTTGAAAGGTGGCACAATTGGCACCCTTGTGTAATAGAAGGTTTGGCCAGTTTATTTACTAGTTCAGCTGTTTCAAGTGCCTAACATGGTGGGTTGGTCCAGTGCCAAGGTGTACTAGAAACTATCATGGCAAATTGGTCGGCCAAAGTGGTTTATACTGGTGCCCCCTTCACATATTCTTCTATATGCATAAACGACTTGCATTCAGCAAATCATCTTGTCACAAGGATTCCGAAATCAAAATTGGAATCGGTCCCTATCGATCCGATTTGAATCAAATTGGATGGGTTGGAATCGGCCAATTCTGGCCGATCCGGGATTGGTTTTTGTTTTATTTTTTTTCTTCAGGAAAAATTTAGAAAAAGCATAAAAATTATAAAAATAGGAAATCCATAAAAAAATTTAAAAATTGAAATGTAACATTTAGCATGCTTAAAGTGTTATCCATTTATAATTGCAGACATGATAAGAATAAGATGATAATAATTGTAACATAAAAACATGATAAGATGTTGATACATATGATAAGATGCTAAGAACATTATAGGATGACAATAAAAATATACATTTCATGACTCATGTTCACCAATATCTATGATATTAGCTTTCATCATCTTCCTCCTACTCCTGTCACGACTGAGTTGGCCCTGGTCTTCTTGTCAATGTAGTTGTTTATCTATATGAAAAGAAGGCATCTGCCATGTAAGCCAAGTCATAGACATCGGACTGTGCCATGTAAGTAGACTTAGGAGGTGGAATCTTTGGTTGCTGGAGCTCATCTAACACTGGAGAATTTAGCTCCGTATAATACTGTGGTGGGCTTATCATAGAAATATAACTTGACTGTCATGAAGTAAATAAGTCTAGAGGTCCTACACTTATATTTGCTCCACGTAGATCTCCCCTTCCTCCTCCTTCTGGCTAGGTGGCTAAAATGCACTTTTCGTCATCATTAATTGAGTGTGAAAGAGCATGTGTTGTCATCTGGGTTGATAGGACGTCGCTTAATATTTAGTTTCCTTCTCTTTGTTTCTTTTGCTATATCATGTGATGACCCACAACCTACAATTTTTTTTTTTACTTTTGCAAGCTGTCCCATTTTTCTTGATGTCATTTTTATTTTTGTCCTCCCTATACTACGAGTGGACTACGTAGTTGGGGCTGGGATTGAGGCTGGAATTGGGGCTATGGCTGGAGGCATAGTTATCAAGGCGGTCGCCTAAGCGGCGCCTAGGCGCCGCTTAGGCGACAAGGCGGTGTTTGAACCGCGCCTGGGCCACCCGCCTTGTGGCCCCTGGAAAAGGCGTACGCCTTGACCGCTTAAGCGGCCAAGGCGCCGCCTTGGCGAGCGCCCGGACGCCTGGTCCGGAGAGCCGCCGGTTCAGCAGTTGAACCGGTGCCACCGGTTCAAGCAAAACAGGCCAGCCGGCCTCTTAAGTCAACCCGGGCCGCTCGGCCCCGCTGCGTTCGCCCAAAGACGCCCGAATACGCATCCCGCGGACGCGACACTGCGGTTCCCCAGCCCGACGCCTGCACACTTCGCCCCCGACAGCTTCCTGCGGCCCTCCAAGCTTCAACAGCTAGTCTTCACAGCTCCTTCCACCCCGCGGCTTCCTTCTACGTGGCATTTTCATCTCCAAGAGAAGCCCTAGCCGCTCAGCTCTCCGTACAGTCCTCCAACTCTCTCTAAAACCTAATTTTTTATTTCTTTTGTTATTCTTATCATTTATTCTCACTGATTTGTTGTCATAACATCTCTTACGATGCCTTAAATCTTCTTAAGTATTATCTATGTATGAATATGTAAAATATTTCATGTTTAAACATCTTCGGTGCGTCGTTAATTTCCGATTCCCTTGTTCTTGCTTCTTCAAGTATATTTATATATTCTAAATAGATCATTGACATTGTGTGATGTACGGAGATTGTTATATCATTGACATTGTGTGATGTACGGAAATTGTCTTAAGTTTATATTTTTTTGTACATGTTATGTTCTTGATCTTATTCAAGTTTGGTTATGAATGTATGTCAATTTGATTAGATTTGTAAGTTTCATTTTAATTTTTATATATTTCAATGTCATGATAATTTCACGGAAATTGTCTTAAGTTTATATTTTTTTGTACATGTTATGTTCTTGATCTTATTCAAGTTTGGTTATGAATGTATGTCAATTTGATTAGATTTGTAAGTTTCATTTCAATTTTTATATATTTCAATGTCATGATAATTTCAAAAAATGCCATATACACTCCACTCCCCTTTATACGCCTTGTCGCCTAAGCTGTAAAATACCCTTCGGGCGCCTTGGACGCCTTGTCGCCTTGACAACTATGGCTGGAGGTGGTTGTTAAACGGTTGCTGGGGCAAAAGATGGGGTCTGTCTGAGCTTGAGGAGTAGGTGGAACATGCTCAACCTCAACGTCATCTAATTCTCTTTTGGCCCATGCACGGTCATTAAGATCAAACTCTGTTGGGTGATCCTTGGCTGCCCTCTCCTCTATTCAAGAAGCAAGTGAATGTTCCTCCTGAAAGATTTGGTCTATGTCAACCTCCTTAGGTGGTATGTTCTCTGTCTTTGCTCATATGGACCGTTTGCAAATCATGTAAATCTCTCATCTGAGATCTTTTGTTGGTGTTTAATATTCTTTATGCGTAACCTCGTGTTATAATGGCAGAAGACAAGCTTATCCAACCTATCTGATGTCATATTGTTCCTCTTTTTTGTGTGTATTAAGTTGAATGTACTCCAATTTCTCTCACAATCAGAGGAACTAGTACTCTGACTCAATATCTTAATAGCAACTACAACTAATGGATTCTATATACTCCTCACATTGACCTGCACCCACCACTCAGTTGCAAAAACATAACAAACAATCAGTGCTCTATAGGAAATTAATGGAGTTATAAAAGAAGATAATAAAAACATGATGTAAATTAGTATACTAAGAAAAATTTGTCACATGAATATATTATATCAACATCTAATTATATCTCAACCCTCATATTATAGTGTTGTATCTGAAAATGATAAATACAAAATGATTAGTGTTTCTAATTATTTATTCATTCACAATTATTAATCCAAGTTTCACTTACTTCTAACTCAGTTTCTATCCTATCGTATTTAGATCGGTATAGACGTTGAATGACCGAAGGAGTACCCCTTAGCACCTCATTATCATTGGACACCTGTCTTCATAGTGGATGCGGAGGTTCAAAATATATCATGCAATCTCTGTTGTTAGAGGCGGTCGCCTTAATTGCCTAGGCAGTGAGGTGAGCCGAAGTGGTTGAAAACTGCCTTGCTTTGACTGTTGTCGCCTGAGTTGAATGCCTCCGGCGCCTTAGGCGGCCGCCTCGGGTGCCTTGTGCGTTTGTGCTCGCCCGCCTCTCTCTCCCCCTCTCCCCCTGTCTGGTAAGAATCGGATCCGGTTAACTTAAACATCCCCCCCCCTTCGGTTCTCTCTCTCCCCATCGCGCCCAACCCTCCCGATGGAACAAGGGTTTTGCCCAGTGCCTTGTCGCTGGAAGCCGCTATCGATGCCGCCGCAACGGTTGGACGCTGCTAGAAACTGCCATTGACACTGCCGCCAGTGCCAGCAGATGCCGTCGCCGTCGCCGCCGCCATAGCGGTCGGACGCCACCACTGCCGCCCTCGATGCCGCCGGAAGCCGCTATCACCGGCGCCGACGCCGAAAGTAGCCGACGCTACTGTCGCTACTGCCAGATGTCGCTGCCATCGCCGCTGCAGGCGTCGGACACCGTGGCTGCCTCTGTCGGACAACGTCGTTGCCGCAGTTGGACGTTGTCGAAAGCTGTCGACGCCATTGCCGCTACTGCCAGACGTTACCGCTATTGCCATCCGACGCCGTTGCCGTCGTGGGTCTGTGCAAAGGTGATTTTTTGTTTATTTTTTTATTCGTTTGGTTATTTCATGTAGCACATATTTAATTAGATATTTATGTTTGTTAAATGTTACATCATTTTCATTCGTTGGAATCAAAAGCTAACATTTAGTAGATCCTCGGAACCAGGACCATGTTAGGTGTCAATTTTGCCAAAAAGAGTGTAAAGGAGGCATCATTTGTTTGATGCAGCACATTGCAGGCTTGGGGGCGAATGTGACTGTTTGCAAGAAAGCAAGCATGGAGGCAAAGGAGGAGGTAAAACAATGTATGCAACAGGTAAAACAAACGAGTTGAAAAGGCAATGAGCATTAGAGCGATGGAAGGGAGGAACAACCTTCTTGGGCAAGGATGACAGCAGATGGAGACATCTTCACAAGATGTCTCACAAATTGTAGATGAGCTTTCACTCCAATTTCATCCTCCACGGATGAAAGGACCCATGAATCGTTTTTATGCACCTCCTGAGGAGTCCAAGGCCAAAACAATGAAGGAAAATAAACATTTGAAAGAGGAAAGAGAGCGATGTATTCAGTACATCGCTAGATGGATGTACCAAGCGAGCATTTCTTTCAACACTATCCGCCTGAATAGCTTTCAAACAATGCTAGAGGCAGTTGGTCAGTTTGGTCCAGGCTTGAAAGGACCAAGTTATTATGAAATAAGAGAGACTCTTTTGTCTATGGAGATTGAGACCACTCAAAAGTTGGTAGAGAAGGAGAAGGGCAGTTGAGTAAGTTTTGGTTGTACAATCATGTCAGATGCATGGACAGATAGAAGGGGTAGATCATTAATCAACTTTTTGGGAAACACTCCTACTGGTACATGTTTTTTAAGATTAGTAGATGCTTCGCCAGAGGTAAAAGATGCCAGGCTGCTAGCAAGTCTTCTTGATAAGGTTGTGGAGGAGGTTGGTCCAGCTAATATCTTGTAGATTGTTACGGACAATGAGGCGAGCTATGTGAATGCAGGCCGCATTTTGATGGACACACCGCCATTTGTTTTGGACATCGTGTGCTGCTCACTGTGTTGATTTAATGCTTGAAGATATTTCAAAGTTGTCACCAATAAAATTCATAATCCGACATGCAAAATATGTTACAAACTTTATTTATGGCCTCACCAAGGTTCTAGCACTTATGAGGAAATACACAAATGATAAGAACTTTGTTCGTGCAGCTGTAACTAGATTTGCAACTAACTATCTGAGTTTGGACAGCTTAAACACATGCAAGGATGATTTGCGACGTATGTTCACCTCGCAGGATTGGACAAATAACAACAACGATGGAATAGAAAAGTTGAAGGAAAAAGGAGTTGTGAAATTGTATTGAAGACAACATTCTGGATAGGAGTGGCTTATGAAGATCTTCATACCACTTGTCCTTGTATTAAGGCTAGTTGATGGTGAAAAGTCTGCAATGGGGGATATATATGAAGCCATGGATCGTGCACTGGATGATAAAATAGATAAATATGGCCCAATTTGGGATATCATTGACAGAAGATTGGATTTTCAGTTACATCGTCCGTTGCATACTGCGGGGTATTATCTAAATCTCTAGTTTCACTATGCCAATCTCGTTATTGAGAGTGACAATGAAATCAAGCGAAGGTTGTATGATTATATTGAAAAGTTGGTACCTTTACAAGAAGACCAAGATCAAATTTTTAGGCAATTGACGATGTATAGCGAGGTACAAGGTATGTTTGGTAGGGACATGGTTATTAGGCTTCAAAATACATCTACTCCGGGTATGATGATTTACTTATTTATTTTTAAACTTGTATCAATCACTCTAGTGTACTTTAATAGTCATTTGTTATTTTGTAGCAAATTGGTGGGTAGATTGGGGAAGTACGACTCCTCAATTACAAAAGTTGGCAATACGCATATTGAGCTTAACATGTAGTGCCTCTAGTTGTGAACGTAATTGGAGCATATTTGAGCAAGTAATATTCTTTTCCAATTTCAAGGCATTTAAGGCTACTGAAATGGATGAAGAGGAGGTGCCAAGTACGAGGTCGTATTTTAAACACTACATGTCTTAGTTCTAGTTGTTGAGTTGGTTATTTTTTTGGTTATTTTTTTGTTCTAATTTTGATGTTTTGTTTTTACATGTTTGAAATGAATTTCTTGATCTTCTAAGAAAAGAGTTCGTCTTTCTAATGAAGATTCGGACGATACTAGTAATCATGATCAGGAAGCTCCCACCAATCTTGATTCTGATAGTGATTGATAGTGAGTGGTGAGTGATATTTGTATGGTTGTATTTGAATTAGACTTACTTTATGTATTATGTAAGGTTGTATGGTTGTATGGTTGTATTATTTTTATTATGGTTGTATGGTTGTATTCGTCTTTCTAATGTTATATTTAATTGCCACTCTTGATGGTTAATGATTCCATGTTTTTTATGTATTTATTTCAATTATTTAATATCATATATATCTTTATTAAAATAAATAATATTAAAATATTTAAAATGCCTTAAACACCTGAGGTGAGGCGCTGGGTCCCTTGCCTCAAGCGCCTCACGCCTCGAATAAGATAGCATGCAATCATTTAAGCGTACTTAATTATCTACAAATTAATTGCTAACTAGGTAGAAAGTAATGAGCACAAAAGATTCATTGACCTGTAACATAAACATCATGATATAATGTCCTCTCTCCTTTCATAATTGTGCAACCTCTCTCCTTCCATACTCAACTCAACTCAACTAAGGCCTTTATGCCAAATTACTTGGAATCAGCCATATGGATTCTCTTTCTCCACTCATGTCGATTTTGTGTTATTTCTTTGGACATATTTAAACCATGTAAATCATATTGAATTACCCTACTCTAAGTTAACTTAGGTCTACCATGCCCCTTTTTTGTTTCTGTCATTTTAATATTTTCTATCTTTCTAACTGGAGCCTCTTTAGGTCTACATTTAATATGTTCAAACCATCTCAATCTGACTTCTTTCAATTTGTCTACAGTTCTCGTTACTCCTACATTTTCTCAGATATATTCATTCATTATTTTATCTAATATAGTGTGACCACTCATCCATCTTAACATTCTCATTTCGGCAACACTTATTTTAGAAGTATGTTTTTCTTTTATTATCTAACATTCACTACTATAAAACATTACGGGTCTTATACTGTACGATAAAATTTTTCTTTAAACTTTAATAGAATTTTACGATCACATAGAACCGCTGAAGCCAATCTTCACTTCATCCAACTTGCTTTAATCCTATGATTAACGTCTTCATCACATTCTTCATCTTTTTGAATAATTGATTCAAGATACTTGAACTGAGTTTTTTGAGACAATCTCATCCCATCTAAATTAATGTCCTCACCTACTTCTCTTTGGTTTTCATTAAATTTACAATGTATATATTCTGTTTTAGTTTTACTTATCTCGAAACCTTTAGGTGGCGTTTGATAATGCTGAACTCTGAAAGCTGAAATCTGAGAATCATCTCTTATATCTGAATATGTCACATAAATATCTGAAAACTTAATGATTAAGATTGTTTGATAAAACATCTGAATCTAAAAAATAAATAGATTAAGATTGTTTGATAAAATATTTAAATTTAAAATTATAAATAAAATTTAAAAATATTTATTTTAAAAAATAATTATAACAAACATATTAAATAAATAAAATTAAACAAGAAATTTAATTGTCTAATAATGATGAGTATTACTAATAAACATATATGACACCCACCTAATATATACTCAAAGATTGTACCAAAACAAAAACATAATGACTTTATCTAAATATAAGTTCCCATACATAAAATTATTTGACAATCACAAATTAATTTGTAATGTAATTTAAATATACCAAATACTATTTGATATTCACAAAGTAGCATTTGATCATTTTTAAAATTTAACTTCTATTTTTAAAATTTTATGAAGTGTTGTTTATGTTTCGTGAATTTGTTATCCCAAACATATTCATCTTATAAAAATATTAATAACAAATATATTGAACATATTAATAGTAAATACATATGCATGCATTAGAATATTAACGGTAAATATGTTTTAAAGGAAAATAATATGAACGGTAAACACAAAATAAATGAACTCAGTTAAAAAATAAGTTGATTTTATTTTATCATGTAAAATAAAATTAATCTATCAAGATTTTAATAGGTCTAATTTTAATTGATATAAAAAAGTTGTAACATGACTTCCAACGTTGGATAGAGCATCTCTCCCCAAGTGATGACAAAGCCCCCCCGCTGCACTTCTGTTCAGCGTTAAGTGGGTATCACCCACTTAACCGTTCAGACGTTAACGCCTGGTTTTGCCAATATTCAGATCTTAAATCATAAATGTTACCAAACGGTCTGAAAACATAAAAGTCTGACCGATTCAGACTTTAGAGGCTGTTAAGCCCAATCAAACGAGCCCTTAGTCTCCATAATATTTCTCCACATTTCTAACTTTCTATTCATTCCTTCTTGTGTTTCATCTATCAATACGATATCGTCTGCAAATATCATACACCAAGGTATATCATCTTGTATAGTCTTCGTTAATTCATCTATAACTAATGCAAAAAGATAATGACTTATTGCAGACCCTTGATGTAAGTTAATTGAAATAGGAAAATCTCTTGTTTCTCCCCCAATTGTGCATACGCTAGTAGTTGTATCATTATACATGTCTTTTATCATTTGTATATACTTAACTAACACCATCCTTCATTCCAACATCCACTATAGAACCTCTCTTGGTACTCTATTATAAGCCTTTTCTAAATCAATGAACACCATATGTAAATCTTTTTTCATATATTGATATTTTTCTATCAAACTTCTTTTAAGAAAAATAGCTTCAATTGTAGATCGACCAGGCATAAATCCAAATTGATTAGCTGAAATATATGTACAGCTCCGTAATCGTCACTCAATAACTCTTTCCCATAATTTCATAGTATGACTCATGAGTTTGATCCCTTTGTAATTTGCACAATTTTGTATATCTCTTTTTTTCTTAAAAATAGGTATAATGATCCTCTTTCTCCATTCATTTGGCATTGTTTTCGATATTAGGATTTTGTTAAAGAAGTCGAGTTAACCATTCCACTTCTAAATCTTCAAACACTTCCACACTTCAATAGGAATATTATCCGGACCACATGCCTTACTTGTTTTCATCATTTTCAATACTTCTTTAACTTCTGAAAATTGATTTTTTTTTAATATAATTTAAATTAAAGTTTGTCACATTCACTATGTCGTCTATGTTTTTAGCAAAGTTGTCCTTAAAAAGAATATCAAAATAAATTTTTCATCGTTCTTTGATATCATCATCTTTAATTAAAATTTTCCCTTCTTTATCCTTTATGCATCTAATTTGATTAAGATCTTGAGACCGTCTCTCTCTCATTCTTGCTAGTTTATACATATCTTTTTCACCTTCTTTAGTTCATAGTTTCTCATACATATGTTTAAAAACATCATCTCTTGCTCTTCTAATAACCTTTTTTGCTTTTTTTTCTATTTTGTATTATTCATATGCTTCATTGTTATCACATTTCAGCAATCTCTTATAACAATCTCTCTTATTCTTTATCGTCTTTTTCACTTCTTTATTCTGCCACCAAGTCTCTTTCTTAGGTGGACCATGTCCTTTAGCTCTCTCTCTAATTTTTATAGTCATTCATCCACATAGCATTAACGTCTATGTCTAACTTTCAATTATTTATCTTTAAAAGTTCGGTCTTAAATATTTGTTGTTTCATTCCTTTTAACTCCTACCATTTTATTTTAGGAGAAGACTTTCTTTTATGTGTTTGTTTGTGTTTTAATCTTAGCATCTAAATTCACTAACCTATGTTGGCTTGCTAAAGTTTCCCTCGGAATTACTTTACAATCTTTGCAAATAGCACAATTGGATTTTCTAGTGAGAATGAAATCAATTTGACTTTTATTTTGTCCACTTTTAAATGTTATTAAATGAGATTCTCCTTTAATAAAATTAGTATTTGTGAGGATAAGATCATAGGCCATAGCAAAATCTAAAAATTCTTTCCCCCTTCATTTAAATTTCCATATTCAAAACCTCCATGAACATTTCCATATTCATGACATTTGTTTCCAACATGTCCATTGAGATCTCCTCCAATAAATATATTTTTTTCGTTTGTTATACTCTGCATAAGATCGTCCGTATCCTCCTAAAATTTTTCTTTAATTTCGTTACTTAATCCAATTTGTGGAGCATATGCACTAATTACATTAATTATTTCTCTTTCTATAATCATTTTTACCATAATAAACCTATCTTCTACTCTTTGTATTGAAACTATTGCATCCTTTAATGTTTTATTAACAATGATACCTACCCCATTTTTATTTCTCTTTTCCTGTATACATAGTTTATATCCCGTATTTCCTACTTTTTTACCTTTTTTTCCTATCCATTTGGTTTCTTGGTTACACATAATATTAATCTTTCTCCTCTCCATACTTTCAACAAGTTCCTTAAGTTTTCTTGTAAGAGATCCAATATTATGAGTGCCTATTCTTAACTTTCTTTCAATATTTTATTTCTTACATTTTTTTTATAATAATGTCTATTTGCATTTGAGTTTATTCTAGAAGTCATATCATGCTCTTTATTATGGACTAACTTCTTTACCCACACCTGTCCTTGATGTGGGAACCCTTGCTTATTTAACGCCACAATAGGGCGCTTATGTGGCGCGTCGCATGTGGGGAATGCCCTCACCCTTGCTGTATTTTTCATCACACCCGGGCTCCGGTGTAACATGTTGTTTGGTGGGTACGCCCAGACGTTTATATCATTTGAATCCACATCATGAGATATGACTTTATTTTTACGCTGGTTGTCACCTACCGCAACCCTCCTCCTTTCTCATCTGGACTTGGGATCGGCCATGGCAGAGTTAACCTCTCTCCTTCCATACTAAGTTAAAACCTTCTATCTGTTTCCTCAACTGCTGAAACTCCTCATCTAGCCCATCAGCAGATGTGTGCCTGCTGGTAGGGACTTACATTCCCGGTCTAGCCTCAGCAACAACATCAATCATAGTTTGAAAATATGGGCTGGTGGCTGCATGTGTTGGGATGTCGACATTAAGGTAAAACAATCTATCAGCCATAAACAATGTTAATTAAATAAAGCATATGTACATCACGTATTAAGGCTTATACCTTTATGTAAAAATCACTTTACAATGTGTCTCACAACTCTCTATATAGTCGCTCTTATTGTCTTCACCTTTTTTATTGCTTGTTTGATGTTCATCTACGAGACACTCTGCTTTTTAAAAAGATGCTCATCTGTGGGTGTAGATCTTATACTACTAGACCGATGAAATGACTCCTCTCTTCCTCCCTTAGTGTGGCTAGGTTGAGTCAATGTTGATTGACCAAAAATAGGGTTAGCTCTTGACCCTCCTCCTCTCGTCCTCTTTTGTTGTGGCACATTTACTTGTATGCCTTGCTTTCTTGAGTTCGGAGTCTATAGATGAGTCCTTACTCTTCGACTCTGGTTTTGTTTTCGCTTTCCTTTTCGCTTTCTCTTTCTACAACCACTCTCTTTTTCTTCTCTCAACGAGCTCATCATGCAATTACTCCCGTTGTTCAATCTTAATCTCTCGTTGTGAGGTTCTTCATATGAGGTATCCTCTCATCTTTTCATTCATCTCTCTGGGTATTTTGTCACATTTCTTAATATTGCCACTTACGTTGGTAATGTGTTGTTTAAAGCGATAAACACCACCGTTAATTTTCTTGCCACACTACCTGCATTTAACCTTTTTTGGATAATCGAAATCCAATAGGATCTTCTTAAAGTTGATCAATATGAGTGTTACAATGAGTTTGGTTGGGGGTCGCCTAGGGCATAAGGGGCATGATGACTTGACGTCATCCTCACCTTCTTCTAACTTATCACCGGCAGTCTATTCAGGGTTCCAAACCCAATGGTGGCAACTAAACACGAGGGTTGTGTTCGTTGCGGGACTTAACCCAACATCAAGTTAAAATTTTTTATTGTAGTTCTATTGATTGAATAAACTTGAGATTTTCTTCACTTCTGTTTTTTTCACATTTGTATCCATGATCCAAACTGACATCCGATGGATGTGTCGGCACATAACCTTTGTCGTGGTCGACTCTTGTTTGCACCTACAATATATGTAAATAATCTTTTATGATTGGTAGATATCTATAAATTTAGTTTACGAGTTGTTTAGGAAGAGCATAACTTTTTAGATGGGATCGTCAGTATGTTTAAACTATTACGAAGTCGTCAGAAAGCGTGAAAATGAGCGTATGAGAATTCTGGTGAAGAAATGTTACCATAAAGGTGACAATGAGGAACAAACGACCTATTCGGAGCTGGAATTGAGGGTTGGATTGTTGGAATCCAACTTGAATCTTCGGAATCGATTTCTAGATCACTTGAATTGACCTGGAATCGTCATAATCACTGTCAGAATTGACTGATTCTCGCTAGAATTGCTTGGATCACCGCTATGGCTGCTAGAATCGATGGAATCGTTAGTAAAATTGCCAATAGAATGCCTAGAATTGACCGAGCTCTACTGCTAGGGTAGAAGATCGTCGAAATTGGTTGATTTGGCCTTAAGTTGGCTGGAATCGGATTGATACCGGGTTTGCATTGGGCCCGGTATTAATCCGTCATTAGGACTTAAGTTGTCCCGATGAGATTGGTTGGATCGACTACTTCTAGGTCAGAATCGGTGGAATCGGATTGATAATCTATATAATTAACGTCGGGAATTTTTCCCTTGAGAGAGGTCCAGAAACATTTTTAATGAACTCTAAACTTTGACATATTTATATTTTCACGTATTTCATGTATTTTAGTTAATATTCTTGTTCAAGAATTCAAGAATCGGAATCTATATTGACGGAGATTAATTTGATTCAAATCGGACTAAATTGTTCTGATTCGACTGATTCTCAAGAAGAAAAATCGATTTAGAATCACTTTGAATCATTTTTTATTTTTATTTTTGAAAAAATTTACAAAAATTAGGATTCTTTTAAAAATATTATGAAACGTTTTAAAAAATTGTTAGAAAACATAAATTTAGTGTCTAACATGTCACAAGAACCATAACATGTTCATTATAAATTTAAAATATAAATGACAATTGATAGTGATATAAATGATATACCTTTCACCAAAATTGGTGATATTAGGTGTCATCATCGTTTTCGTTGTGCTCATAAGTTGTCTTGGTTGAATCGATTGGATCAACAAATTCCATGTGAGAAACTGTTGATTCGGATTGATTCGTACTGATTTAGGCCGATTCGACGATTCAGCGGAATTCTGGCTAAGAATTGACTGATTCCGATCTGATTCCACCGATTCAGCAAACCATGCTCTTATGAGATATTAGGTGATAATTTTTTTTTCGAATGAATAGAAATAAAATGAATTTTAAACAACAAAACATAGGTAGCCATATATTTTTAACGAGAAACGAGGTTTCATAGTATGCATACTTAATTATGCTTTCTACTTTGGGGTCCCTAGAAACTTTTAGTGTGGGCAAGCTGTGGTTGATTCATTTCTTTTATTTTTTTTTTATAGTCTGGGACAACGTTGGTATATCTTTTACCTTGTTGTCTTTCATGTTACCACGTCCCATTTATTCTCATCACATGTTACATCACTGTAATTGGTCTAACACCTCAGAATGGGTGCTTACAGGATAAACAATGGGATATAATATTGCATTAAGACATCTTTTCGATTCTTCTAAATATATTTGATTTTCTTATCCTTGTTTTCTTATTTCCTTTTGCTACCTTCTGATTGGTATCTTGGACTTACATGTTTATTGCCTAAACTTTCAGGAACATCAAAATGACAACAAGATGAATGCTAGAATGTTCTCTCCATTTTGGAATGAGATTATTAAAAGTCTGCGTGAAGAAGATTACATCAGTAACCGGTATTTTTTATGATACTCTAAATCTGTGTTCATTTACAGTCTTAGTTTACCGCATGCTTAGCTCGATTTCCACTTGCTGACCATATAGAGAGATGGACTTGCTTTCCATGCCGAACAACTGTGGAAGCTTGGGGCTAGTTCAGTGGCCACTGTTCCTTCTTTGCAGTAAGGTCAGTCTCTTGCTGCCTTGCCTGTCCTTGGCAACAACTTATCCTACTTGCTAAATATATATTTTTTCTGTTCCAGATATTTTTGGCTATAGATTTGGCTTTCGACTGCAAGGATACACAGGCTGACCTTTGGAGCCGAACATCCAAGGATGAGTACATGGCGTTTGCTGTTAAAGAATGCTATTATAGCGCTGAAAAAATCTTACACTCTTTAGTTGATGGCGAAGGGAGGCTGTGGTAAGGACCTCTTATAGTTATACATGACTTTGCATTTAAGGTTGTTTGGATTATGGCTTGTGTATTAGGAAACTAAATGAATTTAGCGGTTATACTGATGCAGGGTTGAGAGGCTTTTTCGTGAACTTAACAGTAGTATTGCTGAGGGTTCACTTATAGTTACTATTGATCTTAAAAAGCTTCAGGGTGTGTTGGTCAAGCTTACTGGTTTAACTGGACTCCTTGTAAGTTATGCTCTCTTTTTCTCTTCTACCAATTTTAAAGAAGGTATCCGTTGTACCATCTATTTGAGTGAATCAACCAGGGTCATATTGTTGTGGTGTGTAGAAGAAAGGTTTCTCTTCCAAACAGTTAGAAAAATGACATTGTGAAGGGCTCTTGTACTTGAAAGTCAGGTTGGCAGAAGATGTTTGAAAAACTGCTGCATGTAAGTAAAAAAGGGCAATGCGATCTGCCCTTCTGGATGATAATATTTCACTCTACCCAAATACCACAACATATTGCATGAAGAAGAAATAGAACACGTGGGGAATCGGATGCTTGCTCATCTTTGTTGATGGCAATCTAGGTTTTCAGAAGTTGCTGAACCTGGCTCGAAGGGTAGCAGCATTGCGGAAATACCCTACATTTGCGATTGTCTTTAATCATATTCTGTCTGATGCATGATATTGTTAGCTTCTGTAATTTGTTCAATTTTTTCTTGTGCACCTTTATCATCAACCTTCTGCCTGTAGTAGATAAATGTAATTCCAGTCTTTGTATCGGGTTTTCGCCTTCCATGGCTCATTGAGTTTTTTGTTTGTCTTTGCCTGGTCTGCCTACCTTTCCTCTTGATAAACTACGATTTAAAAGGGATTATCCAATTAACAGACTAATCTGTCTTGTTTTGGTTCTATACGTATACATATCATGTTTTCTGTTTGTGGCAATGAATGATCTTCCAATTTTTTACGGCATTCCTGTGATAAGGATTTAATTTGTTCATAAGAGAGAGAAACTGATAAAAAAGTGGAAAAGGAGAAGTAAATAAGTGGGGACTCTTTGTTACTGCACATTTCATAGCTCCAGGTTGCAGTGATCTCTAACTGATCTTGCCCGAGTGATATGACTTGTAATGTTAGACGTTGATTGACGAGGAGTGTAAGACTAGAAGTGATTATTTTAGGAGATAAGCTGGTGGAAAACGGATGGAAGTTGGTCAATTGCAGGAATATTGTTCTGCTTTGAGGGTGTATGGGGAAGGTAGTTAGAGGCAGCTTGGGAAAGGGCTAGGGAGAATGTTTAAGGTGCTTTTGGAACCGAGAAATGCCAACTCGGACTGGGGAAGGTGTCCAGAGGGACCGCAGCAGCAGCAGTAGGCGGGGTGTGGTGGTAGAGACTCTTGGACCCAGCGACAACCCATGTAACATGGATGTGCTACTTAAGTTGCAGTCTTGCATATTGGTCTTTTGTTGTGGATGTCGTGTGTTAGATATCAACCAGGTCTGCAAACCCGGTCTGGTGAGATCCACAACTAAGCATTGAGGAAGGCCACTGGGTCTGTTGATGCTCGTACCTGCAACCTGGTATGACAGCTTTCTGGCTGCTATGCATTGGTGGCTGTCTTCACCTGGTTCATCCTCCCTGTCCCTGATCTTATGAGAGTCTCTCCTTCGAGGCAAGGTTGAGAAGCAAGACAACAATTCTTGGTTAAAGATAGCATCGGTTACCTTACAAGTAATCTGTGTGCAAAACCAAAAATAACAGAACATCAAGTTTATCAGATAACCATACTTGTCAAAATCTATGTCTTATCTCTACCTTTCTTTTTCTTATACTTCATTTTAGTTGGCTTTATGGTTCTATTATCTGATTTCTCCTTGCTTCACCAAAGCAAATCCTGTGCCGCTGTGCATATAGTAAGGATAGTCATCAATAACAGAAGGATCAAAATTGGGTTCCAGGTAGGTCACTGTCAATCCCGATTTGATCGCAATCAGATTGGTTGAGTCGGCCGATCCTAATAAACTGAATCTGATCTAGATTCACATAACACCTTGATTCACACAAATAAGAGAAACACATCATTCATAAATTTCAAAGTTATTTACAAATTCAACCATTAAGTCACCAAAATTGACAATAAGTATCGCATGAATATTTAGGTTCTTTATGACTCAATATCTTTATCTAAATAATTATTGTGCCATTTCATGAAATTCTGTGAACATGAAGTTATATTGTCGCAATATCTTTATCCAAATAATGAAAGTGACATTTCTTGAAATTCTACTTTGATATCATGTGTTCAGAACAGGCAAATAGCTTATCTATATCCTGGATTTTGTGTATTCTCTGATGTATCTGGTAGTAAAGGACCTCCATATCTAGATTGTTGGATCTCATGAATTACTAAACCCTGGTAATAAGTGTAGTCATACCCCTATTTGTTGTTTTCTGGTTGATTCTGATAACCACATTCTTGGATGTCTTTCTTTTGGTTGTCCACCATGATGTACAACTGCATTTGACCCACTACTTGGTAAAGAGAGCGCTTGAGTACGCACTATCATTTGACCCCACTGGTCCTTTCCTTGCAATTTTCTTTTCTTTCTTCTTTCATCCTTCTCAATGATTTGTTTCTGTTGTACTGGTGTAGCAATATGCGTATTTGTACCACGTTGTTTCATTTTCTTTAATGTTTTAAACTCTCCTCCTGGCTCCTAGGCAGCTGCTGTTGGTCTTTACCTTCTACTTACTCTTTTCTTGTGTTGAGGTGGTCGTGGAACAGCTGTAGGAGGTGAAACAATTGCTGTTGTCGGAGTATCTCTTTGAAACTCAGGATCTCTAGTCTGTTCACTATGTAGGCTCAAGTGTGATTACGTGGGTCAGACTCTTGACTATTGACTCTCATTTCTTGTCTCCACCAATGATATCATTCCCCTCCTTCACTACATGTTTTTGCTTCTGTCTGACCTTGGTAAGGTCCACTAACAAATTGTGAAAATCTTTGCTTGGACAATTTTTGTGGTTCCTTGATATTTCTGATTCTAAGTCTCATGTTGTGCTGGCTTAGATTAATTTCTCCAAGTTTGTAGTCGTCAACTTATTTCTACTTTGTGTGTGAATGAAGTTGAATGCGGTTTAATTTCTCTTGCATTGTGAGGAACTTGTGTTTTGGCTTATGATATGCGTTTCGACTTGCAATAAATGATAAAGGGTTCCACCCATTTCTATAGCTCACTTGAATCTACCCTTTAGCAAGACCTAGTAGAAAACCAATGTAAGGAATAGGAAAATTGCATTACTTTTTACTCCTCTTCTCATCTGATGTGATGCATCTGAAAGTGAAATGGTTGTATAAGATAATATTTCATTTTGTAGTAATAGAAATGTTCCACACCTCTAGTCTTAGTTCTAACTCAAACTTAGTTACATCTTGTTGACGATGTAACCTTACATTTTTAAAATTTAAAAATTTGTGTTTTCTTTTTTGGAAAAGGATTTTATTTTTGATTTAGCTTTGACAACTCTGAAAATAGATAATATTCCATAGGAGTTTTTATTAATTTGTGGTGGTATGAGTATTTAGAAACTTACAAAGCAGGTTTCACATATTTTTTAACTGGTGACATAGATTACCTATCACTTAGACTATCTGAACCTAGGGCTGTTCACTATTTGGTTCAACCCGAAAAACCAAACCAAACCAGAAGTTTGGTTCGGTTCGGTTTGGTTTGAGCTATCGATCGGTTTGGTTCACAGAGCCCTTCAAACCAAACCAAACCGCTAAACCGAATAACCCGAATTAAATTAAATATTTTATTTTAAGTTATATATAATACAATGTTTATGTGCCTTTTCTTATAAAAATAAATTTGTTTCAAGAGTTTTTAAGACAAATTAATGAAATGTATAAACAAATACACTAAAATTTAATAGAATGTGATTTAAAACAAACGAAATGAAATTATATATTGACATATTTACTCTACCTTAATAAATTATGGTTTGAACCGAACCAAACCAAACCAAACCGAATTAATTTGGTTTGGTTTGGTTTGGTTTGGGAGATAATTTTGTTTGGTTTGGTTTGAGAAAAAATACGAAGAAACCAAACCAAACCAAACCATGAACACCCCTATCTGAACCACATTTTTTTACTGGTTGAGGTTATTTGAGTTGTTTGAAAATCCTTTTGACCTTTCTCATCGGACTTACGGTATTTGGATGTTAATATTAATGAGCAATACTCAAACATCCTTGATTAATTGCCATTGCAATTCATAGACAGACGACATACATTCACAAAATAAACATATGGGAGTAACAACCCCCTAACCTTGTTGGAATGCATACTTAGGCTTTGAATTTGATTTAATTTGATTTTCGGTTTCATTTGGGGGTTTGATTTGTTGTTTTGGTTAAGACAATGGCTTTTATCTTTGAGGTTGCATTATGTTTAGTTTGAGTTGATTTTGGTTCAACTGTGATCTGGTTTATCTTGATGGTGTTTTTTTTGTCATGGCTTGATGTCCTCTCTCTCTCTCTCTATATATATATATATCTTTGTTTTGTAGTTTGTTTTAGATTTGACTGATTTTCTGTTTCCAGCTTAATGCCTTTCCAAATTTGAATTAGATGGATTTAGTTTCAATATATTTATCTTATTGTTTTAAGATTAGAAATTTTTCTTTGTTGTGAGAGTTTGATTTTGTGAACTTGGTTGGAGTGTTTTGGGATTTCTGATTTGGATTTCAAGTTTAAAGGAAATTTTGTTAAGGGTTTCAAATTTGAAAATTCGTATTTGGTGTTTTAAATTTTAGACTTGAGACTTCTTGGTGTTTGGCATTTTGGTTTTGGGTTTCAGATTTGATAATTCTGGGAACTTATGGTTTTGGGTTAAAGTTTCACTTTTGGATTTAGGCTGGAGGATTCGCAATCTTATGGATTTGACTTTGATGTTTTGCAGTTGTTAATCTTTGTCTCGGTCTCAGACTTTTAGGACTTCAGGTTTTCTGGGACCTTTCAAATTTGTACTTCAGGTTTGATGATTATTCTTTTAGATGGACAAATTCTCTTTCTCTCTCTTGAAATTTCATATTTGTTCTTGAGTATCTGAGTTTTGATTTCTGCAAATTCGTACTTAGGGTTTTTCTTTCAAGTCCTCATAATCCCTATCTTGCAGGTTTCAAGGGCTTTCTGTTTCTGATTGGAAGTCCTTTGGTATAAAATTCGTATTTAATATCTTTTAGGACTGGAGTTTTTGGATTGTTGAATTTCTGATTTGGAGATGTAATGATGCGGAATTTAAGGTTCAGATTTCTTTTTGAAAATTTTATTTGAGATTTCAGGTTTTAAACTTGGGATTTTTTTTTGTTTTCGGATTTTTTGAATTGCTTGAGTGTGGTCTGGATTCCCTTTTTTCATTTGTGTTTCAGATTTGGGGATATTGGTCTTTTGGAGTTTCGGATTTGAATTTTAGAATTGGAGGCTTTTTGATTTGGGGGGTCAGATTTTAAATTTTAGATTTAAGAGTTTTGAGACTTAGGATTCAGGTTTGAATTCATGGCTCCTGATTTGGTTGTTTGATTTAAGGACCTTTGGATTTTGTTTAAGATTTGATGAGTTTTCCTTTGGCTTGGGATTTCAGATTTTAGGTTTAGGTTTGTGGATCTTTTGATTTTTGGTTTCAGATTTGAAAACTCTTCTCTCTCTCTTTTTTTGACACATTTTATGACTTTTCTTTTGATCCAGAATCTGGCTATTTTTTGGAACTTGACTTCTTAGAATTGGGGTTTCTGTGATTTTTGGATTTCAAGCTCCGTATTTGAAGACTTTTAAACATCCTGAATTTAGGGCTGTCTTTTACTTTCAGATCTGTTGATTTCTTGATATTTGAGGTTTCCTTGCATGGGTTTGGGTTTTGATGTCTGAATATTCCAGTTTCAGGTTTGGTGTTCCTGTTTTAGTTTTCGGATTTGGTGACTTTTGATTTGTGATTTTAGATGTAGGATTTCATATTTGAGGATTTTTGAGATTTGAAATTTTAAACTTATATTTTAGATTTGGAATTTGAGATTTGGCATTGTTTATCTGAGATTCGAGGTTTCAGATTTAAGATTTCTTTCAGTTTGGAATTTTGGATATGGGCTTTCAGATTTGTAGAGTTTGGGATTTGAGATTTTAGATCTATTCTTTAAATTGGAAGTTTCAAGGTTTAGATTTTCAGTTTTGGAGTTTGGGATCTATGGTTTGGAATTTTAGTTTAGGATCTTAGGTGTGTTAGTTATGAGATTTGGAGCTTAATGTTTAAATCTCAGATTTTGAGGATTAAAGTCTGAAATTCTAAATCTGCACGTTTTGTGATTTGGGCTATAGGTTTTGGTTTTGACATTGAATCTAATTTCTGATTTCTTCGGATTATCAACATATGGCTGTCAATTATCTTCTGATCTTATTAAGTTATAAGATTTGGACAAAATTCATGTGATTTCCAGCTTTCTGATTCGTAGAATTTCATTCATAGTGGTTTTTCTTTCTTTTCTCTTTTCGGAAACGCTAGGGCTCTACTAGCCAGATATTTAGGTTCTACCCATGTTCAGGTTCTTCCCATGCTTAGCTGGCAAGTCCATTCGTGACTATTTCTCCAAACTTGCAGAGTATCAGATTTTGAGTTGCCAGCATCTTTCTTGTTGAGGTTTCTGCCTCTATTCAGATTCCGGTCATCTACAATCTTAAAATTTTTTCAGGATGGCTGGATTTTGCAATTTTGTTTTTTTCTTTTTCTTGTTTGCATTCCATCAAGCCAGTGAGCCTGGTTAAAATCTCCCTCTCGAATCTATAGTGCATTCAACATGAAAATTCTCATTGCTCAATGAATTTGAAATGCATGTACATGGGGAGGGCGGGGAAGCATAATTCCCTTGATTGATTTAGTATAGAATTTTTAAAGCTTCAATAGGCATCAGGGAATTATTCCCATTGATTGATCTTAGGATAGAGTTTATTTTGGTCTTTGATAGGCATTATGAATCTCTTCCCATTGATTCATCTTAGGATAAAGGCTCTCTTGGTCGTCGACTGTCATTATGAATCACTTCCCATTGATTTTACATCATTACTTGTGGTTTGGCATTTATGCATGTAAACATGCATGCCTCCCCATGGCATAATGGGCTTGATCTTCCTTTGCCCATCGGATAATCTATGCCATCGTGGGTAAAAGAAAAGTATGACATTGGGGTCTTTCTCTCTTTGTGGGATTAACTGTTGTATGCCATTCTTACGACTGGTTTTCATTCTTTTATGTTTTGTCAAAGCATAAGGCTCACAATCCGTAGGATTGGCCCCCAATTAACTTTGATTGTTGAAATGTTTTTGGGATTTTTATTTAAGTTTGATTAGGGCATAGGACATAGCTTCAAGCCACTCTTGCACATAGTCGTAATTGGATTGATTGTTCATTTTATGTTGTTTTTGATTTTCAATTATGGTTCGGGTCCATCTCATTGCGGTCGGTCATCTTTGACTGTCAACTGTTCGGGGTTCTTCAATTTGGAGTGCCTCTGCCTTTGCATCTGCATCTGTCTGCTGAAGATTCGGAGTCTTCTGTATCACTGAACTGTCTGGGTTTTGCTGGTTTCAGGGTCAGCTGGGACAGGTTCTTGGTGTTCTGGATTTCAGGGGTCTGTTCTGGACATATCTCAGACCGTGAATTTCTGTATTGATATCTATATGTAACAGGAAGCAGATCCTTGTTTGAGGAGGGCCTTATGCGTGGAGCATATCAATGGCTCAAGTGGGGATGCTTAATGACCGGCCAGGGACCTCGCATTAGGGTTAGGAGATATGAAGATGGGGGTTTCAGATCTGATGTATGTGGTTTCAGACTTGTGGTATGGGGATGTATCAGTCTGTGTGGGGTTTAGGGTCCTGGGCATGTAGAGCCTGTTGGAATATAAGGCTTGCACAACTGTTGTAACAGATGGCAGTTTGGGGACCTGTAATGTGTGTAGGTTTGAGTGTTTCGATGATTTGTTCAGAGAGGGTACCATCCTGGTTGGTACAGGTTTTAGAGGGATGTGTGGTAGACGGGTGTCCAGTCCTCAAGGAACCTATGAGGGGTTTATGATAGCCTGGTTGATGGGTTTCAGATATTGTATCACTCATGTTCAAGAGGACTTTACAGGGGTTCTATTCACCACGTGATGGTTAAGGAAGTTATGGTGATATCCGGCCATGAGAAGATGGGCTTTCAAAGGAGATGGGGGGATAGGGAGAGGGTGCGGCACCATAGAATTCCATCTTACCTTCTCTTCTTTAGTTTCTTCCTTTCTTCTTCATCTTTTTGGCGAGGCAGCGAGGGGTGGCTTTTTTCTTCTGCTTTCTGGCTTATCCTTCTTGGGTTGCAGAGGTTACAATCGACCTTAAGATCTGACGTGTCTCCTCCTCCTCCTCCTCCTTCAAGCACAGCAGCAGTAGATCTGAGCTTCAGATGTCTTTGCCCTGTCTTCTTTTGCCTCTCTTTTGCTAGGTCATTGACTTAGTAGCAAGGATTGCCGTCTCGGATCTCGGCTTCATCTCGGAAAGGTGAAAGAGAAGAGATCTTGTGAGATTCTCGAAAAAATATCGGAAGATCGGATCTTAGATTTCATTTATGTAGGGTATATGCCTTACTCAAAGATTGTCATTTTGCATCTAAATTTTATCTCATGGAGACTGAACAAAAGATATCTCAAAAAAATCTCGAGAGATTGAATCTCGAAAAAATCAATCAATGTACATGTTTATGTGTAAAATGTCATGTAATCTTTTTAAAAAAGATAATGGAACTCATATTAAACATCAAAATAAGCTATGAGAGAATTAAAAGTGTAATTCAGAGAGGGGGAACTATTGTAAACATGAGACATACAAAGGATCCTATGTTACGCTAAAACTTCATCTTGAACAATATGGATAGGAGATTGATGACACCTTGGGTCAATTGTGCACATATAGTCATAAAAATATTAAGTTATAAAATTTTATCAAACAATAATAACTAGATGAATATCTGTATTGATTTCATAATAAAATTGAAAATATATGAAGCAAACTTGCCAAGGCCTTCTAACAAGTTAGCGGTAGTAATAGGCGGAGTAGATCAAGGTACTAAAGGTATTATATGGATATTTTCGTTTTGACGATCTCGTTTCTCGGACACGTGGAGAGAAAGAAATTCTCGGGAGATCTCGAGAGATTCTCGGGAGATCGCATTCCATGCTTAGTAGTTAAAATACAACTCAATAAGTGTATGAGTGATGGGTTGTGAAAATTGTCAATAAATTGGGCTGATTTTCTCAATTGATTAATACCAAGTTAGGTTTTAGTTAATGAGATAAATCCATGGTTTACAGAATTGGCCTGATTGGATTAGAATCGGCTGATTCAGGAATCGGATCAGTCGATTCCGATCCGATTCTTGTCTGAAGAACTGATTGCCACGGGAATTCTAGTGGGATCGGTCCGAATCGGTGGATTTAGTCAGCATTGATTTGATTCCGATGGATTCATCTAAAAGACTTAAACTCTCGGCAACAGATCGATACCGGGCGCGATTTAGACCCAATATCTATCTGATTCTGGCCATTTAGGGTTGGAATCGGCCCCCTTCACGGCCAATACCCATAGACCCTGAAGCCCTCCGGTGGTTCTAGTAGGAATCACAGCGATCCAGGGAGAAATTGGTCGATTAGGGTGGCTGCAGCGATGATCCCGTAGATTCTCAGAGGAATTGGTTGATTCCGGGCTTGATTTCGACATTTACATGTCGATTCCGGTGATCTAGAAGTCAATTCCGACGATCCAATGGCGCTACTAGTGATCAAACCCTCGATTCCAGCTCCATTTAAGCCCTTCCCTATCCATCGAATCTTCTTGGTAAGATTTTTTTGGTCAGAATCTTCATACATTGATTTCTACTCGTTTTCGAAGACTTCGTAATCCTTTAAACATATCGAACCGCTCGTTTAATGGGCTGTTTTCTTCCCGAACTGCTCCAATCATTGATTGCAGAATCGGCCGATCCGGATCGGAATCGGCCGATTCTTGGATCGGATCGGACCCCTCCGATCCGATTCCCGGCGGAATTATCGATCCGGACCGAAGATCGGTCCGGATCGATGTTTGTAGGTAGAATAAGGGCCGGAATCGACCGAAATGGTCGATTCTGGATTGATTCCGGCGATTCCCTCGTCGGAATCGACCCACAGACCGCCGCGGGGAAGACGGGGCTACCGGGTCCATCGGGACCCGGTAGCCCAGGATCCGGTGACTTAAGTCACCGGATCGACTGGACCGGACCGGTCGGACCGGTCCGGTCCGGTGACTAAGTCACCGGTCACCGGATCCGGGCTACCGGGTCCCGATGGACCCGGTACGTCTTCCCCGCCCGATCGGGCGGGGAAGACAACCGCAGCGGCCGCGGCGGCCGCAGGGCCGCCGCGGCACCATTTTGGCGGCGATTTCAGGCCGATTTCGCCCCCAAAATGCTCTAGGATGGATCGGAATCCTGCATAGAGTGTTATTTTTGTATATTTTTTATGTTTTACCACTATTTGAAGGACCGATCCGGAACGATTCCGGATCGTTGTTTCTTCCGGCGGATCGCTCAGAATCGGACCGATCCGATCCGATCCGGATCCGATCGGTAGCCACCGATCCGGTGGCCGATTCCGATCCCACGATCCTTGGCTCCAATCAGGCTGTTTCTTCATCATTAACACCTTCTTGATAAGATTTCAACGTCGGAATGCCTATACGTTTATTTTTTACAGGTTTTCGACAACTCTAAAATAGTTTTAACATAATGAAAACTCTGTCCGACGGGTTGTTCTTTTCCTGAACAACTCATAAACTAATTGTATGTATGACTAATGGTCGTGATAAATTGTTTATGTATGTTGTAAGTATAAGCAATGGTCCGTCTAATGTCAGTTGGGATAATGGACACATGTTAAATGTGTCTGAAAAGAGAGTTAAATGCAAGCAGTGTGAAAAAGAAATGAACGGTGGTGTATTTTGGTTTAAACAATACATTGCCGTAGTAGGTGGCAATGTTAAGAAATGTGATAACGTGCCTAAGAAGATGAATGAAGAGATGAGATACTACCTTACAGGAAGAGTATCTCAACGTGAGATTAGGATTGAATAAAGAGAAGAATTGGATGATGAGCTCCTTAAGAGGAGAAGGGGAGAGGTCCCTACCCATAAAGGGAAAGGGAATGGTAAGGCAAGAGCCGAACCGGGCTTGAAAAGTGAGGATTCATCCACAGAGTCTTAGCTTAGGAGAGCTAGGTATGTAAGGAAATATGCAACGACAACAAAGGAAGAGAGGAGGAGGGGAGTACGAGGGTCTAGAGTTGACCCTATTTTTGGCTGGTCAACATTGGCTCAACCTACCCACCACATTGAGGGAGGAAGATAGGAGCCACTTTGTCGGTCTGGTAGTACGAGATCTACACCGATGGACAAGTATTTTTTACGAAGCAGAGTGCTTCCTAGATGAACATTAAACAAGATATGAAAATGCTGAAGGCAACAATAACAATTGTAAAGTTAGCAATAAGGCATATTGTAAAGTGACTTTTACATGTAGTATAAATCAAGGATTGTCGTCTCGGATCTCGGCTTCATCTCGGAAGTGTGAAAGAGAAGAGATCTCGTGAGATTCTCGGAAAAATCTCGGGAGATCGGATCTCGGATTTCATTTATGCAGGGTATACTTTACCCAATGATTGCCATCTCACATCTATATTTTATCTCACGGAGATTGAAGATAAGAGATCTCAAAAAAATCTCAAGGGATTAGATCTTGGAAATACCAATCAATGTGCATGTTTAGATATAGAATGTCATTTAATCTCTTTAAAAAGGATAAGATAACTCATATTAAATATTAAAATAAGTCATGAGAGAATTAAAAATGTAATACGAGAGATGGTGAACTATTGTTAGCATGAGACATACAAAGGATCTTATGGCAGACTAAAATTTTATCTTGAACAATATAGATAGGAGATTGATAACATTTTGGGTCAATTGTACATATATAGTTATTAAAATATTAAGCTATGAAATTTTATCAAACAATAATGTTTAGATGAATATTTGGAAGGATTCCATAATAAAATTGACAATATAAGAAGGAAACTTAACAAGATCATCTAACAAGTTGGAGATAATAATAAGCGGAGAAGATCAAGGTATCACAGGTACTACATAGATATTCTCGTTTCGGCGATCTCGTTTCTCGGACGCACGGAAGAAAAGAGATTCTCGGGAGATCTCGAGAGATTCTCGGGAGATCGCATTCCATGGTATAAATCTTAATGTGATGTATGTATGTTTTATTTATCTAACATTGTTTATGGTTGATACATTTTTTTACTTTATTGTAGGCATCTCAACACATGCAGCCACCAGCTCTTACTTCCATACCATGATTGGTGCTACTGTTGAGGTTGGATTAGGAATGCAAGTCCCGACTAGCAAGTATGTATATGTTGGTGGGCTAGATGAGAAGGTTCAGGAGTTGTGACAGTGGATAGAGGATTTCAAATTGGTATTGAAGGAGAGGAGTTGCACATAACTGTGTTACGGGTGAATATGTATCACTACGAGGAGCATGGTAAACTTTTTGGTGTATTGTGCAGAGAGCATAACATTTTTAAAGTCGGTTGATGCTTCGGGTCAGATAGAGAATGCCGACTACATTTTTTGCTGATGGATGCCGTAGTGAATGAGATTGGGGAGGACAATGTAATTTAGTTTGTGATTGACAATGAACCCCCTTACAAGGTGACAGGGAAGAAGTTGATGGAGAAGAGACAACATCTCTTCTGGGTACTTTGAGTAGCGCACTCCGTTAACCTCATGTTAGAGGATATATGCAGGGAGGTTGTAGTTTCTACACTCGTCAGGCAAGCACAGATTATCACTTTTTTTATTTATTCACATCTCTATCTACTACACATTATGAGGGAACACATAAGAGTGTATGATTTTGTCAGGCTAGGCCCTACTAAGTTTGCTACTAACTTGATTGCACTGAAGAGTTTGCGTCGACATAGGCATGCATTGGTGAAGTTCACCTAGTCTGAGGAGTACTATCAGTATTTGGTGGACCACTTGCATAACAAGGACCAATGGAGTTTCTTGTCAAGGTTAAAAGACAAATCATGGACGAGATTTTGGGAGATGATTGACTACTACTCTGCAATCATTAAGCCATTCGTAATTGTCTTGAGGTTGGTATACTCAAATGACATGAACTAGATGAGCACCTTATACGATGCAATGGACCGCGCAAAGATGAAAATAAAAAAGTTGAATATCAGAGGGTACAATAAATGGTGGAAGATTATTGATGACTAATGGGATAGGACATTGCATCATGATGTGCACGTCACATGTTAGTTGGTGAATATCTTTGTTATGATGCTTATTTACTTTGTACTTAGTCAACGTTTGTTTGTTCCTAATGTAATATACTTAAATGATTATATGATATTTTTTGAACACCCGCATCTAATATAGAGGATAGGTGTCCAACGATAATAAGATGTCGTGGGGTACACTTATAATTATTCAGCATTTATGCCGATCTCAGTAGGATAGTGTAGAAACTTAGTTAGAAGTAAGACAAAGTTGCATTAATCATATTTAGTCAGTAATTATTTCAAAAGAACTAATAATTTTGTATCTATCAATTTTCAGATGCAACACTATAAGATGAGAGTTGAGGTATACTTAGATGTTGATTTGAGATATTCTTGTGACAAAGTCTTCCTTGATATATTTATTTACATTTTAAGAACATGTTTTATCCCCATCTTTTGTAACTTATAAGTTCATTAATTGCCTATAGAGGGCTTATTGTTTTCTTCTTTTTTTGTAGCTGAGTGGTGGTTGCAGGTTAACACTAAGAGTGGTTGGAATCTTTTGGCTACAGTGGTTATCAGGATATTGAGCTGTAACACTAGTTTCTCTTATTGTTAGAGGAATTATACTACATTCAATTTAATACATACAAGGAGGAGGAACATGTTGACCTTTGACAGGTTAGAGAAGTTTGTCTTCTGCCATTACAATATGAGGCTGTACATAAAGAACATAAAAGATCGACAAAAGATCTCGGAGGAGAGACATGCACGGTTTGTAGGTGGTTTATATGAGCAGAGACAGAGAGCACAGACACCACCACTCATGGAATGCCATCTCGTGAGATCTCGATCTCGCCAAGGGGACCGAGAAACGAGATTGCCGAGATGTTGTCCCAAGTAACCTGGTCCGAAAAAAAAATAAATTTCGGGGGACTTAGCCCCCCTGATACCATAGTTGTCAAGGCGGGTGCCTAGGCAACAAGGCACTACTTTACCAGTGCTTTTTAGGAAGTCCCCTAAAATTCATACATAATATCAAAAAATTCTTTTCGGGGGGGGGGGGGGGCTTTTCCCCCTGACAACCCCTCACAAAGGGGCACTGCCCCCTTGACTCCCGCGACCTGACTGCGCAGGTCGATCCGCGACTACTCTACGCCCCCCATTTACGATAGTGTAAACATATTAATATATTTCACTATCACTTATACTATCGCGGATAAAAATGTGCTACAAGTTTAATACCATATTAGTATTTAAATAAGATTGTATACAAGATTAAATCTTTTAGAAGCACAAAGAACATTTTTTTGGTGTTGAGAGTACTTTGTAATTGTTCATTCACACAATTGATGTATAAATGTGTTATATATTTTTATGTAAATTCATTGATGTACTCCTATCTTTATAAGATATTATGTTGTGTTTCATACATATATATATTTTGATCCGAGAATCCAAGATCCGATCTCCCGAGATTTTTCCGAGATCTCTCTGAGATCTCTTCTCTTTCACCCTCTCGAGACGAAGTCGAGATCCGAGATGGCAAACCTTGTCACTACTTGAGGAGGTTGACATGGATCAGATTTTTCAGGTGAAGTATTTACTTGCTTCTTGGAATGAGGAGAGGGCAACTAGGGATCATTCAACTGAGTTTGATCCTGATGACTTATATGCGCAGAAGAAGAGTTGGATGATGTAGAGGTTGAGGATGTTCCACCTACTCCTCAGGCTCAGGCAAACCCATTTTCTACCTCAATAGCCATACAATTGCTGCCTCCAGCATTAGCCCCAGTCCCAGGTCCAAGTCCAGCTACCTAGCCCATTCGCAGTCTAGGAAGGACTAAAACAAAAGTGACATCATGAAAAATGAGACAATTTACACAATTGAAAAAATCTTTGAGTTGTGGGACATCAGTCATAACAAAAAAAGTTGGAGAAGGAAATTAGATATCAAGCGGCGTCCTATGATTCCAAATAGTACACATGCTTATTCTCACTCCTCAGGTGATGATGACAAGGGGTGCATACCGGCCACGTAGCCAGCAGGAAGGGGAGAGGTGCATAGACCAGTTGTTGGTGCAATAGCTCCAGAATCATGTAATTCACAGCGGCCAAAGTTACATTTCAGCCGAGAAGAGTATCTATTATAGTATCATATGGAGCCATATTATCCAGAATCCGATGATTCTCAACGACTATGGATTCCTCCTACTGAACCTACCTACGTGCCATAGTTCGATGCGTACGACTTGAGTGAGATGACGGATGCAATGTTTTCTTATGGATATGCGCAAGCATTGACAAGAAGACTAAAGTCAACTCAGTTGTGGTGAACATGTTATGAAATGTATATTTATACTATCATATTATCATTGATTCATAATACATCTTATTATATTTTTTTAAATCTTATCGTGTTTTTACCATCTTCTCATGTCTATTAACATGTCTTGTTATAATGTTACAATCATTAGCATCTTATTCTTATTATGTTATATTTTATTCTTTTCTAAGAATCAAGGCAAAAAGCTTCCCTACATGATTCCAGAATCGGTCGATTCTAATCCGATTTAGCCGATTTCGTGAATCATGACATGTAGATACATATTAAATGTTACATTTCATTTTTTTACAAAATTGTATTCTTATTATGCTGAATTTTTTCTGTTTTTTATAATTTATTTGAAGAAAAACTGGATCACCCAGATTTGTTTTCCTTCTCAAGAATTGGCCAATTTTGGCCTATCCGATTCGAATGGGATCAGATCGGTATAGACCAATTCTGATTCCGATTTTGAAATCTTTGGATAAATATGAGAATTAGACATTATGTATCAATTGGTGGTTGGATTAAACATATTCTTGATTCAATTAGCACAAGCTAGTGGTGACGCAAAGGGATGGGTTTGATTTAATGGGAGTTGGGCTCAATTTGGTGTCTATTTCTATCCAGATTATTTCTTATGCTAAATAAACTCTTTTGTTGGATTTGGCATAACAACACCTCCTTTTCTTTCTTCTTTGATTTTTTTTTCTTGAAAATTTTAGGTGTCAATGGTTGATTTTGTGCAAGATGTTGTAGCACTGACAATGTCTTTCACAACTCTAGCATCATTACATAGATCTCACTATTTTGAATTCTTGGATTTAAAAAAAATCTACAAATAATGAATAGAAATACACTGAATATATAATTATCTAACACATTTACATCATTGTATAGTGTTTTATCTCTTGTACAATCAATTATTCTTTCGTTTATTGTACCCTTCGGGTTCTTATCATTAACGTCTCTCAAACTTAATGTTTGTACAAAAAGGTTCTATGATGCCGAGATAATATGATGTACCTTTTCTCAAAGAAATGATCCATCTTAGCTAAGATTTCAAACCAATTAGTAAATTGCACATATCTTGTAGCTAATAGGATTATACCTAATAAGATCATGTCCCTTGGTATAATCTCTCATTGTGTGGTACAATTGTGAATGTGAATATATATGATGCGATCGACTGTGTCTGACTTACATGTTTAGAAATTGAAGTTTCTTTGTCTGTATCCTCCAATATGAGGTCGATAGAGTGTGCCGCACATGAAATCCAAAACATATGTTGTCTCTGCTCTATCTATTTCTTTTTTACTGCTTTGTACGAGGGCTTACTTCTTGTGATAAATTGTACAATGTTGACTTACCCAATTTCTTGTAATACAATATCTATTGGTGAAACGATATAATCTGCATTCTTTATTTTACCCGAAGTATTAGTATACTTTAAAAATGTTGTGCACTCTGAAGTATCATTGATTTTTTGTGATGTCTGTCCACCGATCACACATCATTTTGTCCAAGCTTTGAGTTCATCCACCTCTTCATCTAGGCCAACAACATAAATATATCTGCTAGTAACAACTTGTACCCCGTATTGGCCTTCCCAATTTCATCAACCATGGTTTGGCAGTACAGATTGGTTTTAGCCTATGCTGGAATACCTACATTAAGTTAAGTTGAAAATGTTACTAAAAAACTCAAGAATTTGATATAATAAATTTGTCTAAGATAAAAAATTTAAAATGTTAACAACTTGCAAAAATCTAATTGCTCGTTTTGTCGTTGCAATGTTTGCTTTACCCATTTGAATGCTTGTTTGTTGGCTTCTTGGGAACCACTATATTTCCTAAACAAATGATCTTCTAGTGGTGTGGGTCGTGTTGGAGTAGATCAACAAAATGTTTTATCTTCTGTTCTTACACCCTCAATGGTGGTGAGTTGGGTCTACTATAACCGATGAAGTGCCGGATCCTTGGCTCTAGTACCCAAGGAAGGAATAGTCGGGGGTCGGCCCCGGGTCGGTCGGCCCCAAAACCGACCCGGGTCGGTTGGGGTCGCGACCCGGGTCGGGTCGGGGTCGGGTCGGGGTCGGGAAAAAAAATAATAAAAAAATTATTTTAAAATAAGAACCGGGTCGGGGGGTCGGGGCCGGGTCAGGGTCGGTCGGCCCAAAAAGCGACCGGGTCGGGCGACCCGGCCGACCGGGTCGCCGACCCGGCGAACCATGCTAGTACCATCTACTCCATTCTTTCTCTTTTCATCTTCTCTCTATGCCTGCTTGCTAGCATGTGAAGCTCTCCTTAGTTATTCATTTGGTTCCTCATCACTATTTGTGGATAATTGAGGTTTAGCTTTTTCCTATCTCTTTTATTTTTTTGGACTGGACTCTCATCTCTTCTTTCTTGAAGTTTTTCATGTAATTTTTCTATTTACTCAATGCGAACTCCCTATGTGAGGCTTTTCCTCTGAGGTAGACCCTTATGGTTTCACTACTCTCTTTGAACACATTGTCACATATTTTCACATTTTCACCTATACAAATTATGTGTTGCTTCGATTGGAATAATCCCCCATTCATTTGTTTACCACACTAGTTACATTGTGTCCTCTTCTTTTTTGGGTCCACCAAGATGCTATGTTCCCACCCGATATCATGGGATGTAGGTGTATCTTTTTTATCGGTCATTGGTATGGTATATAACATTAACACATTAAAAGAAATTAGAATATTAGAATATTAACATATTTATGTTAAGGAGGGATGGAAGGTGTGACAGTCATCCGAGGGGTGACTATTAACTAAAACAATTATGCTCGGGAGAGGGCACAAGGGGTGAAAAGAATAACCCCATAACCTCAAACAGTCCCATGAAGGTTGTGGGTTTAGGGTTTAGGGTTTAGGGTTTAGGGTTTAGGCTTCTGAGGTAACAACCCCTCGATGCGGGGGGTGGGGGTGGGGGTGGGGGTTCCGGAAGGGAAGAACTCACTGGAGTGGGGAGAACGAGAATCGCTCCTCCACAGCATTGTATCATCGGAGTCGTGGAAAGATAGATGCCAGATTGATCTTGAATTGTCCTACAAAGTATTGCACCGAAATTGCTAAATCGACACTGGATTGAAAGAGTTGTCGGAATCAGGCTAGAACAATGTCAAAATCATCACACCCTGGGGAAAGGGTGGCTGGATCGACGATTCCGGGCAAAGATCATTCTTTTAGGGGTGATATCGGATTGATATTGGGCCCAAATCAGGCCCGATATCGATTTTAGTTTGGGAATTATGTTGTCCCAGCAAAATCATTGATTTCTATTTAAAGGAAGATCCTTACTTATTCCTCTGGGAATCGGGTCTAGTCAAAAATTGGATCTAGACTGGTCGATCCAATCTTGGAATTGGCTGATTCCGATCTGATCTGGCTGATTTTGCAATCTATGCTATCGCTCCATTGCCAGGAGGTGCCAAACAGCAGTGTTTCCAACTCTCTTTCCATGTATCAGTCACAAGAATGCCATATATCAGAATCGGTGTTTGGATTGGCTGTTGCCGATCCTGACCCAATCTGTATTGGATTGGCTGATTCAGGTCGATACAAGGGAAGAAAACCGATTTGGGATTCGCCCGGACTTTTCCAAAGCTGAGAAAACTGCCCCTGCATCTCCACACCCTATCGGGTACAGAAGAATGTTGATGGGATCTGGTCACCATTTCTGGTTTAGATACTCCCCCCCCCCCAAATCTGGTACCAGTTCGAGCCGAATCCAACAACGGATTCAAAGAGGAATCCTCTCTTACATCGAACTTTTCCCTTGAATCAGTTTGGATCCTGATCTTGAATTGGCTGATTCTTACTTGATCGTCTGATTCTGCTTTCCATGATCCGTAAAGAGCTGTTTTGAGTGTTTTTTTTTTGGAGGACCACTCCAGGCTGATCCTGCCTTCAATTTTCTTCTGGTGAATTGTCCCTGCTGATTCTGGTCCGAAAATCCTTGTGAGCAAGTTTGGCAACTGTAGCAACCTGGCCAAAGTTTGGTGGCCTGGAATAGGCTGGTATTGCTAACGTTTTAAAATGCACCCTGTATGTTTCTAATGACCCATAATCCTGTTAAAATTACCGTGCATTACCATCTGAGCACCATGTACTATAAGCTTCATTGTCTATCTCCAAGTGAAACATATGTTCTTTCTTCCATTCCCCTTCTTCCTCTCTCTCTTCCTGCACTTTTTTCTCCCTATGTGCTATCTATTGTTTGAAAATTGTGACTTTTTCAATTCCAAGACACTGCTTGAAAGAAATTACTTGTAATTGAGGTAGGAGCTACTGACGCCGTCTCCTGTGCTTATATGAAGTAGTGCATAATAAACATTTGTTTACTTGCGAGTATGTTTTTTGTGCAGGTGAGAAATGAATCTCCTGAAGCAGTCAATGGTGTATCGAAAGCTATGTATGATCTTTACGATGTTATCACCCATAGCCTGCTACTATCTAATTTAAGGTCAAGTTGGTTATTTTGTTTCAATGTACGTTTTGGTTGTCCTTATTCTTGCTTTTTATTACTGTTTGGCTGAAAGTTTGTTTAACAGGGAGCAATTTGATACTTGGAATATTTTAGCAAGAGCAAGAAATGAAGGCCGTCTCTTCTCTAGAATAGAGTGGCCTAAAGATCCAGAAATGGTAAACATTTGCTGCCTTCCATATGTATGCATCTATTTTCTGGAATACATGATTGCAACAACATTTCTTCTCCCTGCAGAAGGACCAGGTGAAACGCTTGCATTTACTTTTGACTGTCAAAGATTATGCTGCTAACATACCGAATAACTTGGAAGCACGGAGGAGATTGGAATTCTTTACCAACTCGCTATTCATGGATATGCCTCGTGCAAGGCCTGTTTCTGAAATGATCCCATTCAGGTGTTTCTATTTGCTTTTCAGGTTTTGCTAAATTCAATTATAGGTATCTCACCACATGTTAGTTTCTATTTGTAGTGTGTTCACGCCCTACTATAGCGAGACTGTGCTTTACAGTAGTATGGAACTTCGGGCTGAAAATGAGGATGGAATTTCTACACTTTTTTATCTTCAGAAAATTTTTCCTGGTAACTTCTGAAACTTGTTTTCTTTACTTTCTATTGTTTTTTAATGTTACTCATCACGTATTTTGAGGCCCCATCAGATGCTGTAGGGAGTTAATTATTTCTAATAGAAGCATAGCATAACATTTACTTTTGGCCACATTTAACTTAATTTTTTTTCTTTTGTATCTTGTTGCATCCATCTTTTCCTTTTACAAGTTTTGATGTATGTACGCTGTCCTACAGTTTTCTGAAAATCCTTATATAGCTTCATATCAACTCCTTCACGTGGTATTTTTTTCATATGATTATTTTGCAAGAACTGCGATCTTGTGCTGGTTGTTGGATCTGAGGCCCGGAAATAACTGTAGCTTGCTTCAGGAAAGCATAGGATTGAGTGGAGTGTCAGAAGCAGAGGAGACCTGGTTAGCAGAATCTGCTGATTCTACGACCTGATCCATGGGGAGTCTAATACAAGATCAGATTCCCTATAGAATCAACCGTACTCAGCTAATCAGTCTTGGATTGGCCGATTCTAGCTGATCTGTACTATGATGTTCTGATTCTGGTGATCCAATTAGAAAAAGAACCGGTTCGAACCTGGGACACAGATTTGAACTGATCCACTATCAGTTTAGAGATCCTACCTTGATGGTGCAAACCTCCATTCTCCAACTCAGTGCCAAAGTCTGCTGCAGATGTGATCGCTGTTGGATCTGTACCACACTGCCACCGCACTTAAGGTGTTTCAACTCCTGCACACTCTGTTCTTAAAGGTACGTTCAAAACTTCAATTTCAAGAAGAGCATCATGGTAGAGGTAGACACCATTGTGGTAGTTATCAATCAGCAGGCACAAAGCTACAGGGCCTTCTGGATTACTATGATGAGTATCCAGGGTTTTCTGAGACTCAACCATCACTGTTGAGACAAATGTTGCATCAGGAGGAAAGATGGAAATAGAGTTTCAAAAAATGGCATAGTCAATTTTTGGATATGGATATGGAGACATTATATTTATGAATTCACATTCACAATCAACATCACAAATTCTCAGTTCTCAGTAGTTCTCTCACTAACTATATATATATTTAGGGTAACCCACCCCAATTTGTAAATACATGACATGTTTCCCTCAAATAAATAAAGAAAATAACATACAGATTGGGGTGCAGAAAGCTAAGACTAAAGACAGAAATACTTCTTTTTCTATGCTCCTCTCAAGCTGATCATTGCTATCAACCAAACCCAACTTTTAACATTTTCTCTAAACATTTCAGTTAATAGCTCTTGTTCTCATGAAGTGTCATTTTCTACGTGTACGGTTGTCATGCTGAATGGGATTATTCGCATTGTTGATGATGCCTTTATTGTCACAATATGGTCACATTGGAGTTGTCATTTCTATGACAATGCCTCGTAGATGAATATTTAACCATAAAAGATCTGCAAGAGCATATGCCATGACCATCTATATTCAACTCCTGTACTTGACCGTGCACAAGTTGTTTGTTTATTGCTTCATGTCACAAGACTCTCTCAAAGATAAGTGCAATATCTTGTTGTAGATCTTTTTTCGTCCTATGGTATGGCCGAGTCCACATCTGAAATACCTCAAATTTTTAGCTCTTAATGTTTCTGAAGCACAATATCTTTACTTGGGCAAGATTTGATGAATCTCAATACTCTTCTAATGTCTCTCATGCACGGATCACGAGATCGGAATCGGAGTCAGGATCGCTGCGTATTGATCCGATCCTAACTGATTCACTTGAGCTAAAACTGATCTGGAGTCAATTCGGATTGTTTTTTTAATTAAAATTCAGAAAATCAGGAGAATTCCTGAAAAATACAGAAAATTAGAAAAAAAAATCCTAAACAATGTTGTGATGTTGGAAAAGATTGATTTCATAAGAGAGATGTTTGTAAGTGAAACAAACTCACATGCAAGTCTTTTATGATACCAATCTCGTTTGGTTCTCATTCTATTAACATTTATTCTATTAAATAAAGAAGATGGTATGAGTATAAATCAAAATTCAAATACAATAGAAGAAATAATACTCAAATATAATAGAAAGGATACCTTCTCATCACCAAGCACGAAACTACCCCTCCTAATCTCTATCTTGCCCCTGCTACTCATTCTCCTGGATGCTCCACCAACTTTGATTGGCCATATTCATATGAAAATAGTGATTGAAATATTTGACTAATTAATATACATTGTCTGCTCCTAAGGTTAGAGGTGTGGATGGATAACAAGGTTCAAAATCCGAAACAAGTTTTGGATGATGTGCTTCAATGTACTCATCAAAGGAACACTTTTGATTTTATCTCTGACTCCTTCCACTAAAATATTGTCTCACTCAAATTATTAGAACCTACTCTCCTCGTACGTGCACTAATAGAACCATTCGCTTCTTCTTCACCTAAATCTTTCACATCTTGTTGTGTGACTATAATAAATTCATCATCATCGTCATCATCATTATTTGAGGAAGGTACTTGAGTGTTTTTTGTAGGAATCAAATATCTTTGCTTGGTACAAAGCTTCTTCCTTTTCCTTGTTTCTTCTTCTTGTGTACCCATATCAACATTGCAATGTGTTGCTCTTTTAAATGCCTTGAAGCCTTCAAAGGCATCACTCTTTTTAGCGTTGGTTTTGCACTTGGAATATGAGCTAGAGTTGTAGTTGGAGGTGGCTGTGGAGCTATAAGGGTACTTATACCCTATGGAACTAGAGCTGGTTGTGGAATTGGAGCTGTGTAAGGAACCTGAGTTTCTTGCCCTTCTTCCATCTATTCATCCTCACTAATGATGTTGTCAAGCTTAATTCGGCCTAGGATCTTTCATTTAGGTTGGACTCAAACTTTCTCTTAGTGTCCTTTTCATTCATTCATGTTGCAAGTTGTTATTCTTCTTAGAAGAGATATTCCAAGTCAACATCATTTTATGTCAAGTCCTAATTGGTTTTAGTTTAGCTCTTTCATGGTACAAGTCACCTAAAAATCTAGTAAATCTCTCCTTAGACATTTTCTGCTCATCCTTGATGTCTTTAATTCTCAACCTTATGTTGTTATGACAAAAAATTAATTTCTCCAATTTTTCAGTTTTTAACTTATTTTTTCTCTTGTATAAGACTGAAGTTGCTTTGATTCCTTTTATATCGGGAAGAGCTAGTTCTTTTACATAATACCCTAACTGCAATAGTTGCGAGTAGATTTCATCCACTCCCGTTCTTTATTTGGACCCATTAGTTAGCTATAAAAGGACAAATAATGTAGTAATTGGTAAGGGTAGTAAACTTGTAGTAAGAATGTTTACCATGTGCTAAATGTGTAATAGCCTATTAGGAGAAACTGTCGTGTGAATATTGCAGATATGAATCTTTATAAATCCCAATTTTATGCTTGTATGATATCATCTGAAGTACAATATGAAATGTAGCTAACTTTATCATCTCAATAATCAATAAATAATTAACAAGTACTTATTTCAATCTCATCCTCTGTTCTATTTTGTGTAGCTGACTAAATGTTTGATCACTGACAATGTGCCTGACAACACATTTGCATCTTTGCATATTTGGCCACCATATTGTATTCTTGAGTTCAAGAAATATCTTGTCAAAATAGACTCCAATCCAACCACTAAGGCATTAACAAATTCTTATATCTATGTGTGCTTAACTTTAATATCTTTTTTTTTGAGTAACTCATCGTGTAGCTCAACTTTGTGCTCAATTCTAATCTTTCTTTGTGATGCTCTCTCAATTAGATAACCTCTCATTTCTGCTCCCATTGTAGTCAGAACCTTATCCCACTTTTTCACATTTTTACCCACATTAGCTTTATATTGCTTGAGACAGAAAACACCTCCATTCATATCATTATGACACCATTTGCATCTTATTCTTTTCTTCTCCACATCCAACAAGTACCCATGTTGCCATTCAACGTTCCTCTATCCAGGGGCAGTTTGTTCTTCGTCTGACATTTTATTTTCACATATAAATACAATAATTAAAAAATTGAATCAAACTTAAAAAAATATGAATTAATCACCCCTTTAGGAGTGAGTAACATTAGGTGAATTCAACTTCCACCTGTAGTTTTGAAGGCACCTTTTGGGCAACAATGGACTTCTCACCAATGTAGTCAAAGTGGGTGCCTAAGTAGTGCTTAACCACCAAAGATGTTTGGGTGCTGCTGAGCGCCGATTACTTTTCTTTACATAAATAAAGTGCCCAGTTAGGGCACTTAGGTGTCAAAGTTCTCCAAAGTGGGCGCATAGTTGCTTAAGTGTCCTGACAGGTGTATCGGCCTCCTATTTATACTGATATTGTTGTTCTATTTAGCCTTAGTATATCTATTTCTTAGACTCTTTTAGTTCTAGTCATACTCTTTTTTATGTTTATGTCTGTTATTGAATTTTCTTTTTATTGTTGTTATCTACTTAATATTCTTTTTATATTGAAAAAGTTGGATTGCATATTATATGTTTAAAATAAATATTTTGTAAATTTATTTGCATACTGTCAAAAATATTTGATGTCATTTTTTAAAATACAAATTTATTTGTCAACGTATCACATTAAAATTAAGTTTCTTACATTTATTTTTTTGAGTAAAATATCAAAACTTGTGTTTATATATTTTCATTATTAAGATTTTTTTGTTATATAACTCCGCTAGACTTAGCGCTTAAGCCTACGCTTTGTTGCTTAAGCGGTCAAAGATCTCTTGGTCGCCTTGACAACCATGCTCCTCACTATGTTGCATGGTGTAATGGTGCCTTTGTGAGCAGCCCATACTACAAAAGTGGCCTAGTTTTTGACATACTGCTTGTCTAGTACCACTTGTTTTGCAGGCAAAAACTAGCATATTGTTATCTCTTTTGAAGTATGAGTAAATATTTTTTGATTGTATTTTTATTTTTAACTAGTTAACTTTAAATGTTATAAAAAAATGAACAATGGTTGTTTGCTTGAGTTTTAAATTGTGTACTTCTTGACTATTATGTGTTTCTATTATGTTCACCTGTAAATATGATTTGTCATTAAACATTTAAATATTTTGTCATATATATATTTAATCTTGATTCCAGAATTTATTTTATTTTGTAGTCTGTTTTTTTTGGCTTCTATTATAAAGTGGTGAGGGAAGGAAGTACAAGAAATGCTATCAAGATTATAGTTTGCAGAATCGGCTGATCCGGATCGAAATCGGCCATTACGGATCGGAATCGTCCAATTATTGGGTTACATTGGTCTTAGTTGATTTGATCCAAGGCCTAGACAACCGATCCAGAATCGATTTTCTTAGGAATAGATTTTGGTTCGTGAAAATCGAACTTGGATTGGTTAATTCTTAGGAATCGGATTGAGACCAAGTCAATTCTCCTTAAGTCCATAAGTTAAAGTTCTTCTCGGAATTGAGTCCAATTCTGATTCGATTCTCCTTGTTTTGAGGTATGTTTTCCACTCCCCTCCATTTTTTCTCCTTCCTAAGCCCCTCGTGGTGGGATCCCTCCCTATGCATAAGGTACCCCCCCTCCCCCCCCACATGTGATCCTCAATTATGGGTACCCTCTCACTTGAAGGGCGTGAAAGATTCCTCAAGGGGCGATTGTCACCTATTTGGCCTAGGGGTGGAAGCCATCTTATGCTTTAAATAGTCACCCGAATAGGTGATTGCTTGGCCTTTAAGAGGGGGGACGTGGGAGGAGTTCAATTGTCTTCTTTTATATATTTGTAATTTTGATTCTGATTTTTTTTGTGCAAGAAAAATGTCGGATAAGTAGCAATGTGCCTCTGGTCTCCTGCACATAAGGGTATTGTATGACAACATGGGCATATGTTAAATGTGGACAAGAAGAGAGTTAATTGTAAATGGTGCGGGAAGAAGATGAATGGAGGTATCTATCATCTCAAACAACACATAAGTGGGGTGAATGAGAATGTGAAAAAATGCGATAAGGTACTGCCGGAGCTTAGAGAATAAATAAGAACATACTTATTTAGTCAATTATCGCAAAGAGATATCGAAATTAAGCAAAGATAAAAATTGCATGATGAGTTACTCAGGCGGCAAGACACAGATCTTATGGAAGGAAGTAGGAAAAAGAGAAAGTTGGCTACATATGTTGAGATGCCTTCTTCAAGTTCTGATGATGAAGAGGCTCATATCAGAAAAGCTAGGCATGCAAGTAGGGCTTATGCTCGCGAAGATGAGGAGAGGATAAGGGGGGTAGGAGGATTTCATGCTAGACGTTCAGATGTAGATTCTAGCACTCGCCTTACACCTCAGGTGGGGTGAGCGAGTGAGTTCCTTTAGTCGCAATCAATTCAGCCGGCGATGGGCATTGTCATGTATAGGTAGAGTGACCGAGGCCCAAGAGGTATCAAGCAAGCTTTAGAGCCCAAGAGGTATCAAGCAAGCTTTAGAAGGAGTTAAGTCTTTAACGGAGGGTTGCAAAGAAGGTAGTGAAGCATATATGTAAATAGTTTTTTATGTAGGTTTATACAATACTTCACAATCTTATCTTGACTTGATTTAGGTATTCTTGCACACATGACAAATAATTTATATTTTCAAACGATGATTGATGCTATTGGAGAGGCTAGACTAGGATTAAATGTCCTGACTTAGAAATATATCTATGAGTGGATTGGACTTAGAGGTCGATGAGTTGACTGAGTGGATGAATGAGTTCAAGGCAATTTTGAAGGAGCAGGGTTGCACTAGAATGTGCAATGCATAGACTAGAATCATGAAGAGATCAATAATAAATTTTCTTATTTACTATTTTGAGGGCACTTTCTTTATGAAACATGTTGATGCATATGGTCAAATAAAGAATGCTAACTACATGTTTGGTCTTATGAACGATGTTGTCAAGGAAATAGGTGAATATGACATTGTTTTGTTTGTCATTGACAATGAAACTTCTTGTATGGCTACAAGGAAGAAGTTTATAAAGGTCGGACCACACTTATTTTGGATGTCCTATACTTTACATTCCATTGATTTGTCGTTGTACATGGGAAAGGAGACACATGTCTAGACTGTGGTGAGCCAAGGATAATTAATTACATCATTTATATATGGACCTCTCAGACTCCAATTTATCATGAGAGAACATACTGATAGTAGTGATCTAGTACAACTTGGTCCAACAAGATTTGTCACGTATTTTTTTTCTATTAGAAAGTCCGATGAGACATATACATGACTTGAAGAGATTCATAGTTTTATCAGCATGCATTGATTACTTAGCTGACTTTCGTGACAGAATGGACAAAATTTGATATATTGGTAAGGATGGAGCATATTATTGAGGACAAGTGATGGGAAAGAATGTAACATTACTTGTTTATGATAAAATCCCTGAAACATGTGTTGATATTAGTGGATTCAAATGACAAAAATCAGATGTGGTATATATGTGATGCAATGGACAAAATTAAGTTGAAAATTAAAGGGAAACATTCAAAAGGCTACAAGTAATGGTGGAAAATAATAGATAACAGATGAGATAAGATGCTCCACCACGATATTCATGAAGTAGGTATTTGTTTTTATATTATATTTTATACATTTTATAGGAGTATGTGAAAAATGTCATTATTGGTTGCCTTCTCTTTTTCCACGATATTTCTTGAACTGAAGGATATAATATGGCAGGCAAATATCTAATGATTTGGATATTTTATGAGGCACATTTTCAGTGATGCAACATTTAACTAGGACTTCGCAGGACAAAATATAAGCTGAAATTGAAGTGAGTGATTGTTTACTAACACATGAGTAACTGAGTCTTGAAAATCAATAAATTAATTTATATTTTATTTTGTATTTTAGATGACATCATATAAATGTAGAATTGGAGTCTACAGAGTTCCTGATCTATGATATTCATATGACAAGATTCCTCTCAGTATGTTTGATAACATTTGAGTTATGCTAACTGCTTTTCTAATGTTATCACACTGAGTTTACTATCTGTATTTTTTGTAGTTGCGTGATTAATCTAATTATCCAACAGAAGTGGATGAAATCCATTCTCTGTTATTATTATACGAGTGTTGAGTCAAAGCACTCGTTCATCACAATGTGAGAGGACTTAAAGCATTATTAGTTTGATGCATAGGAAATAGCACACGATGAAAAGTGAGATATTAGACAAATTAGTGTTTTGTCATTATAACATGCAGTCGAGAATGATGAACATTAGGAACATAGTTGTCAAGGCGACAAGATGCCCAAGGCATTGCAGAGTGCCAATTCTGCTTAGGCAACAAGGTGTCCGTCTAGGCATCGCCTAGGTGGTAAAGCAGAGTCTAAAGGCGAGGTAAAGTTACAAAATGTAATAAAAATGACATGAATTAATAAAAATGTAATAAAGTTACAAAATTGAATATAAAAAACCTAATGTAAAGTTACAAAATGTAATAAAAATGACATGGATTAATAACAAATTTTGAATAAATTCATACAAAGTAGAGTAAATGGACTTACCAAATAATATAAATATTTTTTTGAACTTCTTTGGATAACTCTAAAAACTTGTAAAGTATGATTCAAAATATATGCAAATTACAAGTATGAAGCAATCCAAGTTACCACAATACAATGCACTAAGGTAGTGAGGCATAAACCTAAACACAAACACAAAATAAGATAAAAAGATTAAGAGTACATCAAAAGAGACAACTAAAAATCTAGCATCACAAAGTATATTTAACTACAGTACATAAAATTTAAATAACAAAATGTTCAAAAGTATTCTCAAAGCTTAAATCCAAACATAGAATTTTCTAGGTTCTCAATATCATTTGGATTAGCCTCTTCATTTGTATTATGTTCCTCGTGTGTCTCCTCCCATAAGTGTCTTCATCATCATTATCATTATTATTATCATCTTCATCTTTTGGAAACTCTTCATCACTATCCTCATCTTTCTCTCTCATAGAATGTGTTGCACTTGATTGTCTAATTACTTTTTGAGGTTTTCTCTCTGAAGCACCTGTACCATCATCCACATCTTTCTATGTGAGATCTTCATCTTCATGAACTGCATCTATATTTTTCATTGTCATCCACTCATTTCCCCAATCTAAATCATCAAAATAAATAGGATTATATTTTTCAGGATCTTTTCTTTGTGCTATAAATCTTTCGCGAAGATGACAGTTGTATCGAACATATGCCAAATCATTCAACAACTTATGTTTCAAGCGATTTCTCTTCTTAAAATGAAACTGAAAAAAATAAAAAATACAAGATCGTTAATTGAAAAGCAAATTATTAAATGTAGATCATGTAATCATCACACAACTCTAGAAAACTTACAAATTCAAATGTACTTTAATTTTGCTCACAACTGGATGAGCTACAACGAAGGCCTAAAATCTTTAATGCAAAACTCTTCAATTTCGGTCTCTCCACCATATTGTGTCCACCAATCAGCTATGTTGGCATAAAAACATAATATGAAGTTAATATCTTACAAGTTAAACAAATAAGAAGCATAATTATATAATGAAAGACATCTTACTTGGAAGTTTTTTGTGGTGTGACTTTTTTGCAAAGTGGAGGCCAAATGTGCCTCTTGATTCCAAATATGCTGGAAGTTGATCATCAATCTTTTCTTGCAAATCAAGATTTGCTACCATTCTTTGCAAACAAGTGTAAAAAGCACTTGCCAACTTTCTAGCTACGATTGGATCTCTAACTTTAGTATCAAAGTAAAACTTTGGATTTAGAAAATGTCCAGTCAAATATAGGGGACACTGCATTTTTACCTCCCATTGATGATCCACAACTTTTAAGATGGAGTATATTTTGCTTTCTTTCCTACAAAATTTTTAACAATTTTCTGCTTTGCACATTTTATTGCAACATACACATAGCCCATTGCTGGTTTTTCATCTCCATCCACTAATTTTAGAACTTGTAGAATAGGCTGACATGCTCTTAAAATTTCTTCCACTCCATGCCAAAACTTAACTTGAAAAATATAGGAAGAAAGATTTTTCCCATATTCGTCTTGGCTCACACACTTTTATGCTAAGCATCGAAGGAGAATAATCTCTTAAGCCCTCTTTTAACAACATCATCATGTAATCTTTACGAGGTGAGAAAAGGTGTATCAAATCAAGTGACCCCACATCTTACAAATTCTTTTAATTGTGTTTTTTTTCTCTTGAAATCCGACAAACGTGAGTGATTATACATGTGGTTAGTTATCTTTTCTGCTTTTGAGATAATACTTGCATAAACTTTCATGTTACCGATATTCTCTAACAATAAATCTAGACAATGAGCTGCACAAAGTGTCCAATATAAGTGTTTTCTTTTGTTCATTAACAATCTCCTAGCTGCAACATTGTATGCCGCATTGTCTGTCACAATTTGAACGACATATTGTTTGTCAACTTTGTCAACTATTTTGTCTAAAATTTCATAAAGAAGGATGACATCTTTCTTGCTGTAGGAGACATATATGGACTCTAAAAAATAGGTCCCCTCTAGACAATTGACCAAGAAGTTGATCAATTTTCGATGTCTTTTATCAATTCAACCGTCACACATGATGATACAACCATATACTTTCCAATATTGTTCATAAATTGAACGCAATGCATTAGTCTTCTCAACCATTTTCTTTAACAAAGACACCCTCAAACTGTGATAACTAGGAGGTTTACAACTCGATCCAACTCGATCTACAGATTCACACATGATCTCAAAACTTCTCAACTTTGTAGCATTAAAAGAAATGTCGACTTCATAGAACCAAGTTGCTACATGTTCTTCAAACAAGGCTTGCTCTTCCTTCTTCAATTTATTATTCAAAGTGTTTTGATATTTTTTTCTAGATCTTTTTGCATCAACAAAATTTTCCACAGACATTCTTGTAAAAGCATCCATGATCCATTAGACCCTTAATTTTTCTTACTTTTATCGGAAAAAACTAAAGATGTAGTTTTAGCACTTTCTTTCTCTAATTGTTGTTTGGTACACTCTTAGGTCTCTTCATCACTTTGGGAAGAATCAGCTTCAGTGTCTATTATTGTGGAAGATGTCATTTTTCTCTTCTTATTTTTATTCAACAAGCTAACATTTCATCGATAATTTCTTTCGTTGTTTTTGAACATTTGTTGACGTCGTTAGACCCTCCAATCAGATGCTCTTTTTGCCTCTTGATCCCACCATTTGTCACCAATCTACACATTTCACATTTAACTCTATTCTTGTCATTGTCATCGGGTCAATATGTATATTTCCAACCTAGGTCCTTTGACTTAGCTCTCTTCTTTTCAACATCCATGTTAATTAATCCCGAGCCTGATTCTATTAACAACTCAAACCAACAAAAGATGCACCGGCTGAAAAATATAACAATTGGTAAGCAAATGAGTAATTATGTTAGGCTAAGTGCAAATGACTGTATAACGATAAAAACTTACATAAGAAGTGATACCAGACATTTTCGGAGTCAAATGCTAGGACAATTTAGTCCAATAAGGGTCAAGAGGATTTCAACCCTAGCAAGTGTAATACGACAATGCCCAATCATCAAACAGTGCCTCGATTATATGTAGAGTATAAAAAAATACGTTAAGAAACAAAAACAACAAAGTTAAAAATCAACAACGTATCAGAGAGTCGGAAGCAATCAGAACTTCCAATGTCTTAATGCATTGAAAATGTAGAATACTATCAAAACATGTGTAACAAGTGTTAGAAAACTAAACATGAAGAAATAAATTAGAAAACATTGGTGAATAAGTAAAGAAAAAGTTTAAAGTTTAAGTTTTGCTCATCGTCACTGGAGAGGAGATGAAGAAGGTAGAGGAAGATGTCGAGGCTGCCGGCATTTCCTCTGTGCGGCGACCGGCAATGGAATCCGACGGCAACGATGGTCCTTTGCGGCGAGACAGTGACTGTGTGGCGACTTAGCAACCTTCGCAGCGCGGGGGGGACCATCGGGCATCAGGGGTCGAATGCGTGAGGCAACCGGGCTGATCGGGACTTAAGTTGGGTTGAACCGGGGCTGGTTCAACTATAAACATCAACTAGCAGGGGTCTTCAGCGAATCGAAAGGTGACGAGGTGGAACAAGGCATGCGTTTTGGTCGCCTAGGCAGCCAAGGCGCACGCCTTTTCTCTCCATATGTAGGTGGACCTTCCAGGCGGATGTAGAAAACTGTCTTCACGCCTAGGTGTCACCTAGGTGCCGACTAGGCGTGTACCTTGACAACTACGATTAAGAACTACAGAAGAATTGTTAAAGAAAGATTTGTAAGATTTGCTTGTGGTCCTTATGAGTAGAGACACAATGCATGTGGTCAGAGCCTATTGTAGGGGATGTTGACTTGGAATACCTCTTACAAGAAGAATATCTACTTTCAGTATAGATGGAGGACAAGGATACCTCTCAAACTCCAGATTTTGACCTCAACGATTGAGCATAAACTGAATGAGAGCTTGACAACATAGTAGATGATGATGTTGAAGATGAACAAGTGAAAAAACAATGAGTAATTTAAGTTCCTTGTATAGCACTAGTCCAGCAGGACCCAACTTACACCATGCTCTAGAGTCAGCTCTAAAGCCTCTAGCCACAACTTCAAGTCCTACTGTTTAGAAGAGTACACAGATGAAAGAAAGATTTGGAGGTTTTAAATCATTGAAGAATACCAACGCAGTATTGAACAAGGTATGCAGGAAGAAGTGAGCAAGGGGAGGAAACTAATTATTAGCCGAACACCTATGAGTCTCGATGATAGTACCCAGGCACACGACTCAGATAATGAGTCGGAAGAGTTTATTCCACCAACAAAAAGCAAAATCAAGGTGGAGGATGTGTAGAAGGAAAAGGTGATTTAGGATCCAGCATCACACATATGAGAAAAGTAGAGCTTGATGATTTGGGTCAAAGCCAATATTCAAGTGAAGAAGTCAACACTAGAATCAAATATATTTCTTTGATGAGCATGTGACAACACATTATCTAGAACCTGTTTCAGTCTGTCATGCTATCCATCATCATCTCTATCTCCAACACTAGACAATGAATAAAATTTTAGTCAGATACCCTAGTCGTTTTTTTTATGGGCATGGGCTAAGCATGGTTGACTAATTTTAGTGAAGCATTCAATAAAACTGAGATAATGACCACTGTGATGGCCAATACCATACATGGTGGTGATAGGAAGCTATCATATTATCAATACTTTTTTATATAAATTGTATACTTTTCTATATTTGTTGGAATTTATATTGGTGATATTTTATATCCACGTATCATAGCTTGTCTCAAAAAGAGTGATAGGCAATTGAATATGTGTTACATATTTTTTTAAATTTTTATTTTTTTAAATTTTTTTATTTAGGATTTATTGTGATTTCTTTGAATTTTTTAAAAATAAAAATAAAAATTACCGATTTGTACCAATTTCGGATCATTAATCCTTCCGGAGAATTGGTTCAGATCAGTCCGATCCGATGACCAATTCAGTTCCGGTATTCTTTGGTCTAGATGATCTAGTCCATTCAAGAACTTCATTCTCAAATCTTGGTTTCGGTTCAGTGGGATTCGAAAAGAGTGATCTCAGTGAAAAATATCTAATAGCGATCATTTCTGTCATGTTAGCCCAAGTGCATATGGTAAAATGGCATCATAACCTCTTCCAAAGTTGATAAGAACTGAGGATGAAGATTGGGACAGTGACGGGGAACTAGGATTTGGTATAGATAGGATGAGCACTGTCAACGTGGAACACATCAAGGGATCGCAACTCATATCCATGCTTGATTTCAACGTTGCAACAATTATATAGAGAAGGTAACTCTAAATCTCAAGGAAAATTTGTGACATCTTATATTACTTGTATGTATAAGAATATAGAAATGTAAATTTGCAAAATATAGTAAAAAGATGAAAACATCTAGATTTTTTTAGGGCCCAGAAAACATCTAGATTAGACTTTAGATAGATATAACCAAGGTGTATCGGATCAGAACCTGGCCTGGTCGGACCGGGTCGTTGAGCAGGTCACGACCCGGCCCCACTGGGTTGGTTTTTTTATTTTTAAATGATAAAAAAATTTAAAAATCAGGAAAATTATGTAAAAATATTAGAAATTTAAAGAAATAAAGAAATATCATTAGAAAAGGATTCATGTAACTTTCACTCAAAAGGGATATTATATTGTTGTTCTATATAATATATGTACTTTGCCCATGATACTGTGGAAGAGTATGGTAATATTGGAACATGGGCTATGTTACTAACTGGTACAAATTAGCATATATATACTGAAAGGTAGAGTTTTTATTGGTTAGTAAGTGAATTTGGAGGGGTGTTGTCGTCAGATTTTTACAAAAAATGAGGCAGCAAAATAAAAAGAGAGGAAAATAGGACCGGACCAAGTTTCAGCTGGCCCAATCCTTAATTGGGCTAAAACAGGCCATAAACTGCCCATGGGCACAATCCACAGCAGGCCCACCCCTTATTTTGATTTAAAATAATTATCCTCTAGCTCTTTTGAAGCCCATTACGTACAGCCCATGAGAAGAGAGATTTGGGCTGCGGTCAAGGCCAATTGGCCCAATCAACAGGCCCAGCTGACCTGTCCAACTCAGCCGCCACCTCAGCAGGTCCCACCACCCTGTCCACATCAGCATCCACCTCATCTTTGACCCATTTATGACATGGTGAAAGCCAAGGGTCTGACCAACGTGGGAGAACTCAAAAGCCAGGTCAAACTAATTAAAATCCTAGGAGAACTCAAGATTTTAAATGGGATTAATTGCCTAGGACAAGCCAACAGCCATCTGCACGTACACCAACTGGTGTCTCTTTATCTTCCCCTTATTCCTATAAAAAAGTGTAGGGCGACCACAAGCAATGGAACCAGATTTTGGACACCGACAGGCTGCTCCATCTCCAGCTGCTGCCCCTTGTGCGCCAGCCTACCAACCCTCCTGCCAGCGGCCAAGAGAAGAAGAAGAAGGAGGAGGAGGAGGAGGAGGAGGAGAACAAAGGGAGCCCTCTGCAGCTTACCTTGTGTACCAATTCCCATTGGTGTTAGGATCTCTACTACATCCTTCTCTATCTTCAATTGCATCCAATTCCAAGAAGATAAGATAGGGGCATGCACATATTAACTATGTAGCTGTGTGAACCTCTTTTTTTTGTCTTTTCTCGAGAAAGAAAGTCTTTTGTTCATACTCCGGACTTATCTAGCAAAGTAGATGATGCCTTAAAAGTATTAGGTAGCCCGGCGGTAATTTAGAAGTAATAGAACCGAGGTTCGGGTTCTTTGAAAATTTCGATATTTTGACCCTTCTCTACCGGATGGTGCGAATATCCAGTGTTAACTTTTATCGAGCAACCGCTCGAATGCCCTTGATTAACCATTGCGGTAAACTGTTTTTGGAAAGTGTGCACATCCATAGAAAATAATGAACTCAAAAGGGCAGCAGCCTTTTGGGCCCAATGAAATGCAAACTGATTTGTTCGAGTTGATTTTTATTTGGTTTGTTGGTTGATTTTGATTGACTTTTCTTTAAGTTTCAGATTTGGTTAACAATTTGAATTTTCTGTTTTTATGATAACTTCGGGTGTCGAAGATGTTGGTTATTTAATTTCTTTGAGATTAAGCATTTGTTGCTTATTTAGGTGAAGTTCGGTGCCTTTTTGACTGGATTTTTAGGTTTGTCAATTTTAGAATCTGTTTTTTTAGTTCACAGATTATTTAAATCTGATTTTTTATGGGTTTTGGATTGATTAAAATTTGATTTTTGTTGGTTTAAGATTGATTCCTTTTGATATCTCTTTGTTGTGGTTCAATTTTATTGGATTGGGGTTGTTTTTAATTAAGTTTTCAGATTTGTTTCAAATCTTATTTTCTCATTTGTGGACTGATTTGAGATTCTGCCGAGCCACGAAGGGGGGGGTGAAGTATGGTCGCGAGAGAGAGAGCAAGGAAACAGGCCGCAAAGGGGCTTGTTTGAAGGAGTTTGGATGGGTCAAATGGTCCTGACCGAGGTCTGAATTGGGGGCAGCTCTAGAATCTGATTTGGGCTGAGCGAGGGCAGCTTAAGACCTGATTAGGGAATCTGTTCTGGTGGCCTTAAATGGGCTGACAGGGGACTGGAACCTGATCACAAGGGGACCGGTTATGGACCCGAACAGAGACGGGAAATAACAGGTCGGTTATGGACCTGGCTATAGGCCAGAAAATGGGCCGGTTATGGGCCTGAATAGGGGCCGGAGAAAGGGTCTATTATGGGCTCGAACAAGGACCTGCAGGTGGGCCTGGACAGGGGTCAGATCAGGGGTCGGGTATGGGCCTGTTCTGGACCTGTCTTGGGTGCCTGCAGGTGGGCTGAACCCGGTCACAAGGAGATCGGTTATGGGGTCTGAAAGTAGGCTGAACAAGGGCAGCTTCGGACCTGGGTAGAGGGTCTGTCCAGGTGGCTTCAAGTGGACCGAGATGGGGCTGATTAGAGTGGAATATGACCTATGTAAGGGTCTGAAAACGTGGCCAAACAGTCCCATTTCAGAACCTGATTTAGTTATTAAATTTTTTTTTTGAAATTTCCAGAATGCCTGAAGCTGGTTTGTTTGTTTTATGCTCATGTTCAATGTCTTTTAGGGTGAGTTTTGAATGAGCTTTCAGATTTATTCCAACTCTGATTTTTTTATTGAATTTTCAGATTTGTTCATGTTGCCTTTTGTTTTGGCGGTTTGCATCACATCCGGCCAAAGATCGCAGAATCGGAATCGGAATCGGTGGGGACCCCCGTTGAGGCTTGCTCCTCTCTTGATATGTGAAGGGCAAAGCCGGACCTGTGAAAGGGCCATTGAAGCTTGTCCCTCTCTTGATGTGTTGGAGGCAACGCCGGGCCCGTGAAAGGGCTGTTGAGGCTTGCCTCCCTCCTTGCCGGTTCAAGCCACAAAGGGGCTGCTGTAGTTTCTTTCTTCATTCTTTTTTGCAAGGCTGCAAGGGGGCTGTCAAGGGGTTTTTTGTTTTTTTTTTTGCAGCTGGCTGGACCTGTGAAAGGGCCATTTGGTTGAGCCACAGAGGGGCTGGAATCTGGCCACACGGGGGCTGTTGATGACCTGCTTTAGGGGGTCCTCTGGATGGGCTGAATAGGGGCTGTACAGCAGGCCAATATGGAACCGGTTATGGGCCTGGACAGGGACCTGTTCAGTGTGCAGAACTGGGCCTGTTTTTGGGCCTGTTTAGGGGTCTGCTCAGGTGGTTTCAGGTGGGCTGGAACCTGGTCACAAGGGGACCGATTATGGGCCTGAACAGGGGGGCAGAAAATGGGTCAGTTATGGGCCTGGGTAGAGACCAGAAAATGGGCCGGTTGTGGGCCTGAACAGGGGCCAGAGAGAGGATCTGTTATGGGCCTGAACAGGGATCTGTTTATGGACCGGTTGTGGGCCTGAACAGGTGTCAGATCATGGGTTGGTTATGGGCCTGGACATAGGCTGGTTCTAGGGTACCTGCAGGTGGGCCTGCAGGTGGCCGAAAATGGGCTGTCTAGAGGCCTGTTTTGGGCCAGCTTGGGCCTGTTTCGGAGAGTGTTTGGGTAGGCCACAAGGGGGCTGGAAATTGGCCACGTGGAGGCTGCTGTATTGGGCTGAATAGGGGCCAGTTTGGGGGGAATATATGGCCTGCTAAGGGACTGCTCGATGGGCTAAAACAGGCACTGTTTGGAGGATTTTAAGGAGCAGAACAGGGGGTGTTCAATGGAATTTTAGTAGTCCGAACAGGGACTGATAGGGACGATTTTTGGGCCATGGGTTGCCGATGACGATGAAAGCCGGTTTAGGCCATGAGAGGGGTTGAGAAGAGAATTTAGAAGGGGAGGAAGGGATGCCCTTAGAGGGCTACATAGTTAATATGTATATGCCCCTACCTTTTCTTCTCCTTCTCTTTTCCTTCTTTCTTCTTCTTTGGCCGCTGGCAGGTATGCACGTCGGAAGGGCAGCAGCTGGAGCTCTTCTTCTTCCTCCTCCTCTTCCTCTCTTGGCTGTTGGCAGGTGCAGGTGCAAACGTGCAGCAGGCAGCAGCAGGCAGAGGGGCAGCAGGCAGAGGGGCAGCCTGTTGGCATTTTCAACCGGTTCCCTTTTGGCTTGGGCGCCCTCTCTTTTATAGGAGATGGGGGGAGATGAAGGGGCAGCCGGGGAGTACGTCCAGATGCCTCTTTCACCTTTTTCTGTGTGTTTAAACTCTCTTTAATCCTTGAATTGTCCAAGGATATTAAAGATTTGACTGACCCTTTGAGATTCTCCATGTTGATCAGTCCCTTGGCTTTCCCCATGCAATTAATGGGTCAAGGATGAGGTGGCAGGTTGAGCTGTCAGCTGACATGGCTGCTGACTGAGTGCTCACGTGGCCAACTGATGTGGCCTGTTGACTGGGCCAATTGGGTTGACCGCAGCCGACTTTTCTCTTCCCATGGGCTGTACGTAGGTGGGCTTTAAGGGGGCTGAGAAATAATTATTTTAAAATAAATAGAGGTTGAGCCAGCTTGTTTTTACGCCATTGGGCCAACCTATGGTTTGTCTTGGCCCAATTGGGGGTCGGCCCAGCTAGGATTTGGCCCGGTTCAACCAATTCAGGACCTGATTTGATCCAATTATGGGACTGGACAGCAGGAGCTTGATCCGGTCCTGTTTCACTCTTTTTTTTTCTTTTTTTTGTGAAAAAATCTAACGCCAACATTATCCCTCTAAGGGCACCCCTACCTCCTCTTCTAAATTCTCTTCTCAACCCCTTTCATGGCCTAAACCAGCTTTCATCGTCATCGGCAACCCATAGCCCAAAAAAGGATCCATATCAGCCCCTGTTTGGACCACCTAAAAGCTCATTGAACACCTCCTGTTCAGCTCCTTAAAATCCTCCAAACAACACCTGTTTTAGCCCATTGTGCAGCCTCTTTAACAGGTTATCTCCATCCCCCTCTCAGCCCATCTGAAAGGCCCCTAAACAGACCCCCAAAAACAGGCCATTTCCAGCCCTTGTCTGGTCCCTGTCCAGTCCATCTAAAAAAACTCTTCAGACAGGCCCCATTTGAACCTCATTTCGGCCTACTAGAGACCCCATACCAGGTCTTTGTTCAGGCCCTTGACAGGTCACAAATGCCCCCTTGTTTGACCACTTGTTCAACCACCCCAAAGACACCATAGACAGGACCTGTTTTGGCCCTTGTGCAGTCTCCCAAATAGGTCACTCGCATGGAATACAATCTCCTGAGAATCTCTCGAGATCTCCCGAGAATCTCTTTCTCTCCATATGTCCGAGAAACAAGATTGCCGAAACGAGAATATCCATATAATACCATTGGTATCTTGATATCCTCCGCCTATTGCTACCCGTAACTTGTTAGATGGCCTTGATAAGTTTGCTTCATATATTTTCAATTTTATTATAAATTACATACAAATATTAATCTTGACATTATTGTTTGATAAAAAAATTTAACTTGATATTATATGACTATATATTTGTATAATTGACCCAAGATGCAATCAATCTCCTACCCATATTGTTCAAGATGAAGCTTTAATTTCACATAAGATCCCTTGTATGTCTTTATTAACAATAATTCACCATCTTTGTATTACATTTTAATTCTGTCATAGCTTATTTTAATGTTTAATATGAGTTCCATTGTTCTTTTTGAAGAGATTACATAGCATTTTACACTTAAACATGAACATTGATTGGTATTTTCAAGATCCAATCTCTCGAAATTTTTCAAAGATCTCTATAAAATCTAGATGCAAAGTGACAATCCTTGAGTAATGCATATCTTACATAAATGACATCCGAGATCTGATCTCCTGAGATTTTTTCGAGAATCTCACGAGATCTCTTCTCTTTTACCCTTCCGAGATGAAGCAGAGATCCGAGACGGCAATCCTTGGTCACTCGTCCTTTCAACTTGACCCATTTGCGGTCCATCAAAACATCCCAAACAGGCCCCCTTTTTGGCCCAGCCGAACAGCCCCTCCATCAGGCCCTGTTCGGCCCTTCTAAACTGACCCTTCTAGCCACTTTGCGGCCTGAACCTTAGCCCCCTCGTGGCCCAGTCAGGCAGCCATAAACAGGTCCTGTTTACCCCTCTCAAAAAAACCCAGCAGTCCCCTTTGCGGCTCATCGACAGCAGGTCTCTTGCAGCATAAAAAATAGGCAGATGGCAGCCCCCTTGCGGCTCAAGATGCAGCACCTTTCACGGCTCCCAAGAGTGTAGAACCTGTCCATCACCGGCAGTGGTGGGTAGGGGTGATGTCCCGGACTCTTTCGGAATCCATACGACGGGCCGATCGTTTATCCGGGCTAGCCCTTTTCCTACCATCAAGACCAGCAGCAAGCGGAATCTGCCATCTTCAACACGGTGGGTAGGGGTGATGTCTCGGACCCTTTCGGAATCCATACGACAGGCCGAGTTTGTCCGGGTTGGCTTTTACCCTACCATCAAGACAAGTGAAGCCATACAAGTACAAAATCCAGCAGGCCCTTCCGGCTCAAGAAGATTGACGCCCGACTTTGAACGTCGATGGAACTCAAAACCGGCCTAAACGGCCTTGACAAAAAATAATAAATAAAAATAAAAAATGTGAAATGCCAAACTAAAATAAGGAGCTTCACCTTTCCATGGGTACTCCACCTTGGATGACTCCCCTGGACATGATCCAGGAATGTCGATCCGGACGGCGGCGCAGGCATGCTCCCGTAGCCGGCGATCCTTCCCCTAATATGGCTAGGTAAAAGCTGGCCATTTTGGATGGGTAAAGTAAAACTTCACTAAGATGGAAATGATCGGCATGTCGTCGTAATGTCAAAATTTTCTTAAATTGGTTAAGAACCTATGTTGTGGAAAGGAATGCCTATCTTTTTATATCATTGTACTCCTTACCAATGAAAGGAAATGTCCTTCAATAGCACCACAATGGCATCAGATTGGGCACCGATTGGCAGCCCAATGGGCCGGATAGGGTGCGAACCTAAGGTGACCGAGATTGGTCCAACTCGGCATCAAAATACAATAAAAATGCCCAAGCAATCAGATTGTCCCTAATCTGGAAATTCAAATAAAAGATGCTCACCCGACTCAATTGATCACTTGAAATAAATAGCAAACAAATCAAACTCAAACCAACATTCGAATATCATAAAGAACATCAAAATCTTCCCTCAACAAAAAAAAACAGAGTTAAAACAATTTCTCAAAAGCTTAACCAAAAGTCTTCCAAACCAACCAACGTTCAAATGAGATCAAGTCAAGGTTTTGACATTAAACAATAAAAATCAGATTTCACCCAAGCTGATTCACACATCAATATCAGATTTTCAAACATCCAAAACTCAATTAAGAAATATCACAAACTTTGCCAAGATAAGACATAAATCAAGCAATGAAAGGTCAATCTTAAAAAGGACCAAAATTAACAACATTCCAACATTCAAAATACATCAAAATCAAACCCAAAAAAATAATAAAACAAAAATCAGATTCTGAACCAAACCTTAAACTTCAATTTCGGTTTAATTAAACCAATTCCCACTTTGCCCAAACTTCTCCAACTTCACTTAAACTGATACCGAAATCCTTTGAACCAACAAAACTCCAATCAATACTAAACCAAGACACCCATTAAAAAAACAACAAAACAAAATAACACAAATGAAATTCAAATCAAAGCTTTGATGTCAAAAGTCAATCCCAAACCAAAAGTTCGCGCTTAGTTGGGCCCAAAAGGCTGCTGTCCTTTTGAGTTCATTACTTTTCTATAGATGTGCACACTCTCCGAAAAGAGGCTGCTACGACGGTTAATCAAGGGCATTCGAGCTGTTGCTCGATGTAAGTTAACGCCGGATATTAGCACCATCCAGCGGAGCAAGGTCAAAATCAAAATTTCAAAGAACCTGAACTTTGGTTCTAATATCTTTAAAATATTACCGGACTATCTAATATTTTTATAGGATACCACCTATTTTCTTAAATGAGTCCGTAACATCAATACCCCCCCCCCCAAAAAAAAAAAACTTCATGAAACTTTTTTCTAAATCAAAATAAAACGGAAAAACGAGGTTCACACAAGGGGTTAGTAAGTGGGTCACTTACTGACATGGGTTATGTATTACTATCATGTTCTATATGTTACTAAACCCTCAAAGGTCATTTATGAACGTGCTATACTTACTAATCTGGGCTTTATATTACTAACATGTTCTATCTGTTACTAACCCCTCCAAAGTCATTTACTAATGTGCCGCACTCACTAACCTAGCCTATATACTGTTAACTTGCTCTGTGTTACTAACCCCTCCGAAGTCCAAAGTCACTTACTAATGCGCTGTACTTAGTTAATATCTTGTACTATATATTACTACCCTGTTCTATATGCTATTAATCCCTCCAAACTCACTAACACACGTTATTCACTTAATAGCATCATGCATGCATTATTAACCTGATATACAGAACTACAACCTAACACTGAAACAGATTCTGACCCGATTCCAGCAACTCACATTGGAATCTGCCGCCAAAGGCGGTAGTGGCATGACTGTACCTTCCCATCTGGTGCTCGTACTGGGATCCGATCCAATGACATCAGTGAGATCTCATATCCATTGAGTTTATGTCATCAGATATGTCATATCAGGTCTGGGGGACCTGATACAACTTGATGCTTTGGAGTCATTAGGTCCTATCCTATCAGGTCCATTGGCAAACCCGATAGGGGATGGGGAAGGTGCAACAGCAATCTTGCTATGCTGTCGTTGCCTCAGCACAGAATTTTGGTGCCGATTCAACCCTAAAAGAATTTGATTGGTCTGTAATCCCATGGGAAAACAATTTGCTAGTTTTTTTGGTTTTTTTTCGTTCTTTTCTTGTTTCTAATGAGCTCATTTGGACCGATTCTAGATTGTTTTTTCACCCATTGAATTAGCCGATTAGGTCGTTCCAATCCAAATTGGAATCGGCACTTACCCTTACGGTCTCTGATTCCGCTTTCCTTGCCTGGACCAGATTTTAGCTATCCAATGATTCTCTGATGACTTGGGTCATAGGATAGCCAGTATCGGGTCCAAATTGACCGATTTGAGCCGAATCATTCCTGATCATGGCTGATGCAGGCAGAAATCCAGAGGTGAATTGTATGTTTTCTCAAATCAGGTCAGCATGTGATTCCAATCTGAAAGATGGATCCACAACTTAAGTTGCGGATCATGGGACCTAGGAAAATGGAAGTTGCAGATCCACATGTTACGGACATCCATCCATTACGAGAATTTGGATTGGTGGCTCGTCTCAGGCGGAGAGGAGGCATCACTTGTGTGGAGCAGGACTGGTCCGCACTATTGCCCTTTGGCAGCTGTGTTTGTTCTTCCGGGGTGTCTTTCCAGCCAGATCTTACAAGATTATTGTGAGATCTCAGCAAGATCTCACCTTGCAACCATCTCGAGGCCTGGTCTAAATCAGAGTTGGCATCCCTTGAGTTATAACTATGTCAAGAAAAGAGTTGCTTTTATTATAAACGACCAAGGTTTGGGCAAGACAGGACAAGGAAACTAAGGCAACTTTGCAACTGGGCAAAAATCTAGAACATGAGGTCATGTCATACCAAGCTATGAAAACATACAATTATGCTTTGTTATTTCATCCATGGATCCCGGTCGAGGTACATAATAAACATGTTATGCATTCCTTAATGTCGAGTGCTTTTAAAAATGTTGCTGCAAGGTCTCATTTGCAGCAGTTTATATCTAGAATCTTACTTTTGGCACGTGGTTGAAGTAATTAACATATATTGAGGTTGGCGTAAAAGGTAATTAGAACAACAAGATCAAGTTGAGTGGAACCTAGAGGATCCTAAACAAACATCCAAAAGATGAAAATTTAGGTTCTCTGAGTTTAATGCATACCCTCTTTGTTTCTTTCAATTTTTAGTCATTATATTTCTTCAATGAGAATTGTGTGTTCAACGTGATCTCTGAAGTGCTCATCATATTGTGTATACTGATGTAAAAATGATACAGCTTCAAATGAATTGCACCTGCCTTCATTTGCTAAAATTCTTCTTAGTGTATATGCTCTCTTTCGGTGGTATCTTGTGCAAAATGTTGTTTGTACTTGTACATTCCTTACTCGGTAGCATTTTAATCTTCTTTATGGCTACTGGGCATGTATGCTGAATCAATTCGTAAAAAATGGCAGATTCATAGTGTTCCTAAACAATGCTCTGCATCTCTGAAGTAGGTTCCTTGTAGAGTTTTAATCTGTGCTCTTTCACTACTTGAATGTAAGTAGTTCTATACAATATGCCTAATCTTATAAAGTTTATTATCAGATGAATGGGAGAACTTTTTAGAAAGAATTGGAGGTGGCCTTTCATCTACGGAGTCTCTAGAGGACAGCTTGCATGATAGCTTAGAGCTACGGTTTTGGGCATCTTATCGTGGGCAAACTTTAGCAAGAACAGGTTTGGTACCTTATTGGAATGGGAGATTAATCTTCTTTTCTATTTGCACTTTGTCTTGATGTAATTTGCACTTGTTTGTTTTATAATTTTGTAATTGTTTTTTCACACAGTCCGTGGTATGATGTACTACAGAAGGGCTCTTATGCTACAAAGTTTTCTGGAAAAGAGATCACTAGCAGGTGCATCTTTGTCTAATTATTTATTCTTGAATGAGTTTTGTTCACGCCATTAGTATTTTCACTATTTTGTACTTACGCATGCAATTTACCTTTCAGGAATTGAAGAAGGCTACGTGGTTGGTGATTACACCAATTCCGAGGGTTACGACCAATCTCCTCTTTCTCGGGCACAGGCAGATTTAAAGTTTACGTATGTTGTATCCTGCCAAATTTATGGTCAGCAGAAGCAGAAGAAAGCTCCAGAAGCAGCTGATATTTCTCTCCTAATGCAGAGGTTGGGTGCATTCTTTGTTGTATCTTAATCACCCTTCTCCGTGGTTTTGTTTGGTCAGCTGATCTGGATTGGGATTGGCATAAGCTGACCCCATCCAAGGGGTGAGCCTGATCCCAAAATAAACCGGGATTGGGCTCTATGGTACCATAGTGGGCCAGCATTGGATAATGTTGACTGTATATTTTTTATGTTTGTTTGTTTTTTCTGTTTTTGGAGGAGTCAATCCGTTCTAATCCCTAATTGGCTTTTCCTCCCATTAGATTGGCTGATCCGAAGTTCCGAACCCATGCCCAACTTAAATCCTTGCACTTTGCTTCTTGATTTCTTTAACATTTTTACTTTATTTGTTTACATGCTTTAAGTCATTGTTATTGACCCATTTATCGTTCAAAAGATTTCTTTTGTGTAGTATGGTCTTCTTTTCTATAGGGTATTGCTATTAGTCTCAGATCTACTTGTATAGCCTGTGTGGTTTCCTTTATTTGATTTTTTTCTCTTGTTTTAACTTTATCTTTAGAAATGAGGGGCTTCGTGTTGCTTTCATACATGTCGAGGAAACTACAATGCCTGACGGGAATGTTCTCAAGGATTTTTTTTCAAAGCTTGTCAAAGCTGACATTAATGGGAAAGATGAGGTAATTGGCTTTCGTGATGACCTGTGCCACTTCGTGAGCCTAATTTTTTCTTATTCCATTTTTTTCATTTATATATTTTTTGGTACCTTCTTCTCCTGATGTGTTTCTTTTACTACTAATGGCATCCTTGCTCTAGCAGAATTCTTATTAATGTCATGGGTTTCTCATCCCAAGTCTCATGCTTTAAATCACAACTTTATAAAAGATAAGTCATTCCTCGCATAAAATTAATGATATCTGTCTTAACGGAGGAAAAAAGAGGGAAAACTTGAGCGTAGTAAGGTTGAAGATAAATGGAATTCCAAGTCACCACATCATTTTGGTTATAGATAAGGACCATTAATTTTTACTATTTCTTGGTCATCAAGTCAATACTAGCCTTAATCCCAATTATTTGGAGTCTGCCTTATGAATTTTCTTTCTCTACTTGTGATGATGAATCATTTAATGTATATTGAAATACTCTCCTTCTTGTTATCTTTGTTTCATTATGTGCTCTTATTGCCTCTATTTGGTTGATTTTGTTTTACTTTTTTAACTAGAGTTTTCTTACTTTATGTTTGATATGTCTACTATCGAAATATCTCTTTCTTTCAATTTGTATGAAGTCATAGATTGTAGAATCGCAAGAATTGGATTGGAATCGGCCGATTCTAGGGTCGAATCGGTCGATTCCAATTCGATTATTGGCTGAAGGACCGATTCCCCTGGGAATTCTAGAGGAATCAGTCCGAAACGGTTGAATCGGTCGGAATCGATCCAATTCTGACAGATTTTGGCTGGAATCGGCCGATTCCGCCGAAAGGATAGGGCTTCTGGTAACGATTTGATATCGGGTCCGATTCGGACCCGATATCAATCCGATTTCAGTCTTAAAAGGTCGGAATCGTCCCCTTCATGACTAGAACCCTTGCGGGCTCTTGACATTCTAGCTATTCCCCTTGTTTCAGCGGCAATTCTTGTTAGAATCGCTCGATTTCAGCCCCTGCAGCATGATCCAAGCGGAATCAGTCGATTCTGTCGCCAATTTTATTGATCCTCTGATGATCCTTCAGCGATTCCAGCAATTCTTTCAGCCAAATCTAGTGATTTAAGCTCGATTCTAGCTCCGTTCAAGCAATTTTTTTATTATTTGAAAGTTGTTGGTAAGATTTCTTCGTCAGAATCCTCATGCGCTCATTTCAACACATTTTCGACGACTCTATAATCAGTTAAATGTGCTATTCTTTTTTCGAACAGCTCCGTTTAAGTCATTTCTTTATCGTTTGAATCTTCTTAGTAAGATATATTTGTCAGAATCCTCATACGTTGATTTCTACTTGTTTCTGACAACTCCATAACCCTTTAAACGTACCAAATAGCCTGTTAGACGGGTTATTCTCTTCCCGCATTACTCCGATCTGGTCGTTTCTTCAACGTTAACATTTTATTGATAACATTTCAGTACCGGAATGCCTATACGTAAATTTTTACGAGTTTCTAACAACTCTGAAGTGGTTTTAACTAGGGGTGGCAATGGGCCGGGCCGGCCCACGGGTTCGCGGGCCGGGCCGGCTGCGGGTCATTTGATGGGCCAAAGATTTTGGCCCGCGGGCTTTAGTCGGGCCGACATATGGGCCGAAGCGGGCCAACGCGGGCTAAAACGGGCCAAATAACTTTCAATTTTTTATGTCAAAAACATCATTTTTACTTATTAAAAATATATTTTAATTAAATTATTATTAATTTTATAATGTTATCTTAAATAATTAATTTTATCATATTTAATAAATATTTATTTATAAAATATATAGTTGGGCCGTGTTGGGCCAAGTCAATAATTTTTGCGGGCCGGGTCGGGCCGGGCCAACTATGTAGTCCGCACCGGGTTGGGCCGGGCCGATATATTTTGGACCGGGCCCTAAGCGGGCCGACCTCGGGCCGGGCCGGGCCGGGCCCATTGACACCCCTAGTTTTAACATATCGAAAATCTTTTTTAACGAGTTATTTTTTTTCCGAACATATTCTAAACTAATTATATGCATGTCTAACAGTCGTGATAAATTGTTTACGTATGTTGCAGGTATAAGCAATGGCTGATCACGATGATGGTGTAGTGCCTGCATGTCCATTTGATGTCGATTGGAATCACAGACACATGGTAGATGTGTCCAAACAGAGGGTTAAGTGTATTCTGATTGAAACAACACATTGTCGGAGTATGTGGCAATGTCAAAAAATGTGATAAGGTGCTTAGGTAGAAAAGCGAAGAGATAAGAGGCTATCTTACAGGAAGAGTCTCTCAACGGGAGATTAAGATTGAACAGAGGGAGAAATTACATGATGATCTCCTTGTGAGGAGAAATGGAGAGGTGTCAATCCATAAAGGGAAAGGTAAGGCAAGGTAAGAGTCAAACCGGCGTCAGAGAGTGAGGACTCGTCCGCAGACTCCAAGTTCAGAAGAGTTAGGCCTGCTAGCAAAGGGTGTAGTAGCAATAAAGGAAGAGAGGAGGAGGGGTGCATGAGAGTCCAAAATGAACCCTATTTTTGGTTGATCAACATCGGCTCGACCTACCAAGGAGATTGAGGGAGGGAGACAGGAGCCACTTCGGAGATTTACACCGACTGATGAGTATCTTTTTAAGAAGCAGAGTGCCTTGCAGATAAACATTAAACACGTATGAAAGGGGTAAAGGCAACAAGAACGACTATAAAGAAAGTAGTGAGGCACATTGTAGAATGGTTTTTACATGTATGTATAACTGTTAAAATATCATGCATGTATGTTTTATTTAATTAACATTGTTTTTGGCTGATAGATTTTTTTTACTTTAATGTAGGCATTCCAACACATGTAGCCACCAACCCGTTGTTGAGGTTGGATTGTGAATGCAAGTCCTAACCAGCAGGCATATACTGGTGGGTTAGATGAGGAGGTGCTGGAGTTGAGGGAGTGGATAGATAGTTTTAAGTTGGTATGGAATGAGAGGAGTTGCACAGTTATATGTAATAGATGGACATGTATCACCAAAAGGAACATGATAAATTTCTTGGTGCATTGTTTTGAGGGCACGACATATTTGAAGTTGTTGATGCTTCGGGCCAGATAAAGAACGTTGACTACATTTTTTCCTTGATTGATGTCGTAGTGGGGAGATTGGGGAGAATAATGTGGTTCAGTTTATTACTGGCACTGAACTCTCATACAAGACCATAGGAAAGAAATTGATAGAAAAAAAGCAACATCGCTTCTAGGTACCTTGCGCGGCGCACTCCATTGATTTGAACTTAGTGAATATTGGCAAAGAGGAGACAATTTTCACACTTAATCAGGCAGACGCAAACTATCACTTCCTTTATTTATTCACATCCCCGTCTGCTTCACATCATGAGGTCATACACTGGAGGGTTTGCATACACTGGAGGGTTTGATCTTGTTAGGCCAAGCCTCACTCGCTTTGTCACGAACTTTATAGTACTGGAGAGTTTGCATCGGCACAGGCATGCAATAGTTAGGTTCACCTAGTCCAAAGAGTACTATCAATTTATGGTAGACAATGTGCATAACAAGGAGGACCAGTTAAAGATTCTTGTCAAGTCTGAGAGGCAGATCACGGACAAGAGATTTTGGGAGAGGATTGTCTACTACTTGGCAATTATAGAGTCACTAGTAGTTGTGCTGAGGTTGGTAGACTCAGATGACATGAACCACCTTGTAAGAAGCAATGGACCGGACCAAATTGAAAATAAAAGAGAAAAATCTCAGAGGTTTCAAGAAATGGTGGAATATCATGAATGACTGATGGGATAGGACTTTGCATCATGGTATATATACTACAAGTTACTTTGTGAATAAATTATTTGTAGTAATTTATTTTCTACTTAGTCAATATTTGGTTTGTTCATAATGTAATATGCTTAAATGACTGCAAAATATTTTTTGAACTCTCGCATCTAATATGGATGACAAGTGTTAAACAATAATGAGGTGATGTTGGATACACTCTTGGTTATTCAGCGTCTATGCCGATCTCAACAAAATAGGGTAGAAGTTGAGTTAGAAGTAAGTTAGAGTTGCATTAATAATTGAGAGTCAATAATTAATTGAGAACAGCTAATCAATTTTGATTTATCATTTTTCAGATGCAGAGATATAAGATGAGAATTAGAGTATACTCTGATGCTGATCTGAGATGTTTTTGTGACGAAGTTTCTCTTGGTATATTTATTTAAGATCATGTTTTTAGTTCCTTATTTTATAACTTTTAAGTGTCTTAATTCAAGTGAAAGAGGGCTGATTGTTTGCTTTTTTTTATTTCTTTTACAGTTGAGTGGTGAGTGCAGGTCAACACTAAGAGTGGATGGAATTCACTTGTTGCAGTTGGTATTAAAATTTTGAGCCAGAGCACTAGTTCCTCTCATTGTGAAAGGAACTGGAGTACATTCAACTTGATACATACAAAGAGGATGAACAAGTTGTCATTGTAACATTAGGCTGCGCATCAAGAACATAAAAGTTTTACAAAAGATCTAAAAGAAGAGATTTGTATGATTTGCAGGTGGTCTATATAAATAGAGACAAAAAGCACAGACACCGCCACCGAAGGAGGTTGACATGGATCAGATATTTTATGAGTATACATTTACTTCCTATATAAAGGAGAGGGCAACTAGAGATCATCTAGCTAAGTTTGACCTTGATTATCGTGCATGGGCAGAACGAGAGTTAGATGGTGTAGAGGTTGATGATGTTTCACTTACTCTTCAGGCTCAGGTAGGCCCATCATCTGCCCCAGAAGCCATACAACAGTCGCCTCCAACCTTAACCCCAGCTCTAGTCTCAACCGCAGCTACCTAGCCCATTCGCAGTACAAGCAAGACTAAAATAAAAGTGACAACACGAAAAATGGGTTGATTTTTACAGTTGAAAAAATCCTCAGGTTCTTGAATATCGAATATTACTATAATTATATAGTTGACTACCTACACAACAAGAAGGCTTAATTGAAAATTCTGGTGAAAATGGAGAATTTGATCACAGACTAGAGATTTTGGGACAAGATTTCCTACAACTTGTCCATTATTGAGCCGTTGGTAGTTATCTTAAAGTTAATTGGCGTAGATGACATAAATCAGATGGGGACTCTTTATGGTGCTATAGATCGTACAAATTTGAGGATCAAGGAGAAGAATCTCAGAAGTTACAAAAAATAGTGAAAAATAATTGATGTCAGATGGGATAGGACATTGCATTATAATGTACATATGGTGATACAGTAGGTATTTTAGTGTGTTTATGCTTATTATATTTTAATTTAAGTATTATATGCGATATTGACATTTGTTTTAATAATGGTAGGATAGTTCTTAAACCATGACATCTAACAGAGGACAAGTGTACAATGACAATGAAGTCTTGCAGGTTGCTCTATTAGTGATATAGTGCTTGTCTAGATCTTAGCATGCTAGAACAGAAGTTGAGCTGAAGATAAGTGATTCTTAGTCATCTGTAAATATTTTATTATTTATTTAGATTCACTAATCATTTTATATTTATCAATTTTTATATGCACTACTACAGGATGAGAGTTGGAGTATATTTAGATCTATATCTAAGATACTCTTTAGACAAGGCTTCTTGTGATATGTTTAATACGAGATTTCGTATTAATATATTCAATTTGTGACAAATCCTCAACCTAAAGACTAATCATTTTTCCTTTGTTTTATGTTATCAGCTGAATGGTGAGTTCAGGTGAACACAAAAAATGGCTAAAATTTACTTGCATCTATCGCTTTCAAGATTTTGAGATAGGGCACTAGTTCCTCCTATTGTGAGAGGAAATAGAGTACATTCAACCCGACACACACCTAAAGGAGGAATAAGCTGATATCTGATAGATTGGAGAAGTTGGTTTTTTGTCATTATAACATCAGGTTGCGCATGAAGAGTATAAAAACCATCAGAAGTTGTCAGAGTAGATATTTGCACGGTTTGCAAATGGAGTATATAAAGAGAGACATAGAATACAAAAACCACCTGAAGAGGTTGACATTGATTACATTTTTAGGAGGAACACTCGCTTGTTCCTTGGATAAAGAAGAAGGCGATCAGAGACAAGCCACCTGAGTTTGAACTTGAAAATCATGTATGAGTTGGAGGGTTAGATGATGTTCAGATTGAGGGCATAGAAATGAAATTCTTTCTTGTTCTCAACTGATCTGATCTTCTACCTCAGTTGTCCTAGATGTAGCTCCAGCCCTAGCCCTAGCTCCCACCCGACCTCCACCTCTAACTACACAACTAAATCTTAGTTTAACGAATACAAAGACAAAAACAATAACAATAAAAATGGGACGATTTGCATAGTTGAAGAAAAATATGGGACTTGGGAGTTCATCATATGATGCGGCAAAAGAAGCCAAGAAAAGAAAGATATCAAGCAAGGTCATGTGAGTCTAGTAGACAGTGCACAACCACTCCCACACTCCTAAGATGATGAGGAGTTTATACCACCTACCTAGTCAGGTGTAAGAGGAGGAGGTGGAGGATCTTTTCCTAGTGCACAAACTGGTGGGGTGAATACATATGATTGGCCTTGAGACAACATTCTAGTAACAGAAATCATAGATGAAATCAAGACTTTTTTATGAGTATGCATCAGATCGATATCTAGAAGACTAGAACCAACTTGATATGTTTCATCTATTTCACTAGTTCATGTGCAAGACGCCACGTATGATTTTAGTGAGATGGCTACCTCACTTGGCTACCTCACTTTTTCATATGGATACGAGTCGATAATGACAAGCATATCTCAATATAATACCCAAGCCCAATAGACTCAAGTGGAGCAATATGATGTAGGCAAATTTTATAGATATTGGTGAAGAAAAATATATCAAAATTTATTTTTTGTCTATGACTTTTAATTTTAGTGAAAGTATCTTACTATGTTATGACATGAAAACATGTTAAACGTTACATTTTTATTTTTGGATTTTTTGTGAGTTTTCTATTTTTCTGAGATTTTTCATGGTTTTATAATTTTTTTGAAGCAAAAAAAGGAGCAAAAAGGATTCAAACTGATTTCAAATCAATTTTTTTCTTTGGAATTGGTCGAATCGATCCGATTAGAATGGGATCAGTCCCCACTGATTCTAATTAACAGAAATGTTGTTTTCCTATTTTATTTTTTTGAGAAAAAAATACAACCGAACAACTTCCACTTATGTAAACAAGAAGGTCTTCTAATTGGAGTGACTTTTGGAAAAAGGTACTTCAAGGACTCTAGCTAAGTTGCCAAATGCACCCTTAGTCTTTTTTTTCTTTGTTCAGATAAAAACTCATTACTTGATAATATAACTAAGTAATGTGTACGCATTGTAAATTTTATCAAGATTTATGTTTATCATCAAACATGTTAAACAAATTAAGTACTTTTTTAGGACAAGAGAAGAGAACAGGAGAGGTTCAAATTAAGTCAAAACAAACCCACCTTAAACTGGCATATTTGTCAGATATCTGGTCTGTCGACAACGAATATATGCAGTGCTGCTAGCAGCCGCCACTTGATTAGGCTTCCTTCCAAGGGTCAGATCAGCTCACGCAGATCCTGATCCATATCGGCTGATCCTCAAAAACTGTGGTTGTACACACATGCTATACCATGTTGGCCAACTTGGATCATAATGGCACCCTTTAATTCAGATGATTCTAGATAGGAATCTTCATTGGTTGATCCTCTACTGATTAGAATTGCTTCATGGCCTTCTATTGGGTGTTGGTAGTACGTCTTAGGGTTTGTGGGTGACTGGGATACCATGGCCCTGTGTGTTTGTTCTTGTAATATGATCCTTGGGGCGTGTTTGACCTTGGGTTCATTCAAAATCCCACAAATTCAGTCCAAACAGATTGCAGCAATGGTAAGATTGCATGGAACACCTTTATTGTTTATTTTCCCATTGGAACACCTTTATTGAGTTCATTGTAGAAAAGATGCAAGTTGGAAATTTTTGATATATGTTATGTTGAAATCTGCTTTTTGTAAACAAAATAAAAAAATTTCATATCTTCATAATTGTCCAGTGTTTTATCGTCTTTATCCTTTTTCTTTAAGCATTCTTGCCTGCTGTTTACCTATCGGTTCCTGACTTCCTGTTTTCATGGGCCTGCTTGATAAATGAGTTTGTTTGATTTCTCTGTAGGAGATATTCTCCATTAAGCTACCTGGTGATCCTAAGCTTGGGGAAGGGAAGCCTGAAAACCAAAATCATGCTATAATCTTTACCCGTGGTGATGCTATTCAGACTATTGACATGAACCAGGTTTTCATTTTAAAGTTAACTATCATATGTTTGTTTATCGAAGTTCATTAGCATTGATGCTTGATACCTGTCTCTAGTTAGATGGTGGTGTGTCAGCTGGCTGCGGTGAATCTCTTCATTTAAAACTACTATATGTGTGACATGTTTGTCTGACAATCTTTTTGCGTAGTGTGAAACTGCTGTCACATTCCACTGTAGGTTTCAAGGATCATAGAGTAATCTTAAATGCAATTTCTTATTTTAGGCATATTTCCTTCTGTTCATGACCTTCAATTTCATAGCTTGACATATGTAGTGTTGGTACTATCAGAAGCTGCCGAAGTCTCTTCATGGCATATGCCCACAATGGGACTGAAGCTTCTTTTCATCACCAGTGGATGACCATGTTTTTTTCTTACTTTAGTCAACACTGATGTTGTCTTAAATATGTTCTTGAAATCCATGACATGTTTGTTCTTGATATTTTTGTAGTCTGGAATAAATGATCAGCCTGCTCGTTAAGATGCTTTTTGCTATGAACAGTGAAAGCTGTTGTTGGCATCCAATTTTTACAAACAAAAAAAGGGGCAATGGGGCAGGCCTAGGAGCAGACCGGACAGCCCACAGTTCAGCCAAACTGGGCCCAATCAGAAGCCCATGATTCCATCCTAAAATTGGGCAAATTCTGGCCCACAAGGAGGCCTAGCGCACAGCCCATAGAAGAGACTGGGCCGCAACACTTAAGCTCACCTTCAGGCCCACCCGGGGTCTCCTGCTGGCTCAGGAATTCAGGCCCACCTGCGGCCAGGTGTTAACAGGCCCAGCCGCACCAGCCCTGCCACATCAGCAAGCCTGCCAGCTCACCTCCATCCTGCGCACCATGCTGCCACCTCAGCCACCCATCAGTCAGTTGAGGGAGGGGGAAGATGAAGAGACAGCCAGCCAATTAAGCAGGGTTTAATGGGATTAAATAGAGTAACCTCCAAGAGGGGAGGCCAAGGGTCAGCAACTGTCCATCGACCAGGCCCTTCATCTCTCCCTCAGGTCTATAAAAGAGCAGGGGCACGCCAGCTTCTGAGGAGAGAAAAGTAGACACTGACAGGCTGCTGGAGCTCCTGCTGCCCCCTTTGCTGCCTGCCACCCCTGCTGCCCTCTGCTGTGCACCTGCTGCAGGAAGCTTGCCCGCTGCTAGAAGAAGGGAAGGAGAAGAAGAAAAAGGAGAAGTAAAAGCTGCTGCAACCTCCCCCTTGGGTGGAAGGTTCCCTCGGTGGCCATCTTCACTCTTCTTCATCCAACACCGGAGATCAAAACAGGTGGGTAAGGATTATATAAATATGTAGCCTTTTAAGCCCCCCCCCTCATTCTCTTTTCTTTCTTTACTCAATCTCCTCCAATGGTCCAATCTGACCCACACCTAACCGGGCCTTATTCCCCCTTGCTGGAAGCCCCTCGGCCAGCCATTTCAAGGACCAAATGAACCCTCATGCAGACCTTTTTCAGCCGGCCCATCTGCTCCCTGAACAGCCACCCGGTCGGGTCCTGATTGGGCCCTGGACAGACCCTTGTCCAGTCTCCACTTCAGGCCAATCCCGGCACAACTATGTTCACCACAGCAGTCTCCTGCTGGACCCCAAAGAAAAAAAACAGATTCTGCACCAACCGAATGCCCTGGACAGACCCTGTCCAGCCCTTCTGGTCAGGCCCATCTCAGCCCATTTGAGCCATCTATGCAGCCCTGTGCCCGGTCTCAAAAAAAAAAACAGATTCTATCCCAGCCGAAATGCCCCTTGTGCTGGCCTGGTCCGGCTCATTTTAGTTCAAGATGGGCCTCCCTCTTGGGTCCAGTTGAATACCAATTAGCATGAACCAGTTCAGTCTCCACTGCAGGCCAAAAAAACATAGGCCCAGTTCGGTCACCCAACCAGAACTGAACCTGACCCAATCAGTCCTCCAGAACAGGCCTCGGATTGCCCCTTGTGCAGACCCAAACAGGTCCACTCAAAGCCACCTGAACAGCCCCTTCATACAGGCCTAAAGCTGCCCTTGTTCAGCCCATGTTCAGGTCCCAAAACTGGTCCCAAACCTGCTCCCCAAAACAGCCCTTTGTGCAGGCCCATTTCGGCCCACCTAAACCCAAACCAAACAGCCCCTTAGCGGCTCAACAAAACAGGCCTTCAAACAGGTTTTGTTTACTCAAAAAAAATGTTCGAAGTCCCCGTCGCAGCCGCCATGTGGCCCATCGAGGGGACAGCAATCCATGGAGCTTCAAAGATGGACAATTCTGCAGCATTCAACCAGGGTACCAGATCTGCCATTTTCAGCAATGGTGGGTAGGGGTGGATGTCCCGGATCCTTTCGTAATCCGTACGACGGGCCGATCGTTTGTCCGGGCGGGCCCTTACCCTACCATCAAGACAATGGAGATGCAAGCACAAATCCAACAGTCCCTTCTGACCCAAAACAGTCCAAGATAGGCCCTTCCGGCCTAAGAAGATTGAAGTCCGGCTTTGAACGCCGATGGAACTCAAAATCGGCCCAAGCGGCCTTGACCAAATAAATAAATAAATAATGAAAACAGAAATGCAAAATGCAAAATGCAAAATGCAAAAAAAAACTAAGGGTATCTTTTGGACGGCTCCCCCGGGTACATCCCGGGATGTCGATCCGGACGTCGGCGTGGGCATGCTCCCGTAGCCGATGATCCTTCCCCCAATTTGGCTAAGTCATTGGCTAGCCGTATTGGATGGGTAAACTTCACCGAGTTGGAAACTAACCGGCATGCCGTTGTAATGCCAAAATTTTCTAAACCGGTGAAGAACCTAAGTTGGGGGGAGGATCATCACTTATTGTACACCCGTGTACTCCATTTTCAATGAATGAAGCAACTCCGATGTCAAGTTGTGATGCATGATTCCGGGCACTGAATGGCGGCCCGATGGGCCGGATGAAATGCAAACTGGCAAAACATAACATGAAAACAAAAACAACATAACAAAAATCTGCAAGTTCAATAAAAAACAAGATTAAAACAGATTGGAAAGTTGAACTTAAAAATCACCCCGGTTTCAACAAAAACCGATCTTCAACAAGAAGGAACCGATTTTAAATCAAACTTCCAACAAAAAATCAGATTTTGATCAAACTCAAAACACATAAATTCCAGATTTAAATCAAATCTGATAACACCAAAAATTAGATTTAATAAAATATGTAAACACAAGAAATTTCAGATTTCAATCAAATCTGTCACCACCAAAATTCAGGTTTAAGCAATCTGCCAAAAAAACAACATATTATAACCAACTTGAAAACACATCCAGAAAATCTGGTTTTAACAATCTGAAAGTCCATTCGAAAAGACACCAAACCTTGTTTAAATAAATGACAAAAGATCAACCTTTTTCAAAAGAAAAATCAAATAGGCAACGTTTCAAAACATCTAAAACACACCGAAACCAACATAACAACAAAAAAATCCAGATTGTCAACAAAAAATCTGAAAACTCAAAACATCAAATAAAAAACCCAAAATGCTTAAAACTCTTTAAGTACATCAAAACTGAAATCAAAGTAAAACTTGAACCAATCAAGTCCAAAATCAAACAAATCAAAACTAAACCAAACCAAAACAACAAATCAAACAAATTGATTCAAAATCAACAAAACCGACTTTCAAGTCAACCAACAAACAAGCAAAATCAACCGAACAAATCGGTTTGCATCTGATCGGACCCAAAAGGCCGCTGCCCTTTTGAGTTCTTCATTCTTCTGTGGATGTACATGTCTCCAAAAACAGGTTGCCACGACAGTTAATCAAAGGCGTTCGAGCCGTTGCTCGATGTAAGTTAACGCTCATTACTCGCAGCATCCGGCGGAGAAGGGTAAAAATGAAATTTTCAAAGAACCCGAACCTCGGTTCTTATATTTTTTTAAACTATCATTGGACTATTTAATATTTTAGGTATCATCTATTTTCTTAAATAAGTCCGTGGTATCAAGAAATGTCTTTCTTTCTAAAGAACAGACGCATAAAAAAGAGGTTCACACAGCTGTCAATGTGTTAAAGAATAGAAATCTCTACTGATCCACTCATTTTATTCATGTCTCTATTGTGGTACTGCAGAGGCGTTAGGTAATGACTGCTTCTGTGTACACATCTAGTGAACATACAATATGAAACTAGTTACTCGTCGAGCTGGACTTTTCAAGACATGATGAAGTTAGATGGATTTCTCTCCAAGGTCGGATGGACTGGTTTGGCCTGCATTTTCTCAATCAGAAGCAATCCTAGCGGAAATCTCCATTTCTGTGACAGAGTAATTAGACGAGAATCTCATTCCCTATCTTTTATTTCTGCTTTCCTGTAACCAACATCACCAAGATTGAGTCATACTATTCGTGACACTGACAAAAAATTAGTTGTTTAGATTGATTGACACAAGTAATGGAGACTTGAATCAATCTCATAACACTGTGGAGATTTACTAATTTGGTATCCTTGTTAGCAAGACGACAAGGTGTTCGAATGGGTCATTTCTGCTTTAGGCCATATGACTCTTGCTTAGGCATCATCTAAGCGGTACAATTGGATATATTTATATACATATACATATATATACACATATAATTATATAAAGGGAGGGGATGAGGGAAGGGAGAGATAGAAGAACCAGGGTGGACATAGAATAGAATTTAAATGCTTTAAGATTGTTGGAAAATGCAAACTTGATTCTTCACTTCATGTCTATTTACGTCAAAGGTTGGTTTTTAGCTTGCACAGGGTGCAACGTGGAGTGATCAAGTTTCAAGCATACATTCTTGGTTGATCTAGTTTCAAGCATACATTCTTGGTTTTCAGACCTTTTTTCTCGTAATTCTAACACTTTCGTACTATCGATGTAGTAAAGTGCTCTTTCTTTTTTTGTTTTTATTATGTTGAGTGGTTTTCTACTTTGTATTTTTTTCATCCTTTATTAATAGAATTTGGCCTGCCAACCTTTATAAGAAAACTATAAGAAATTAATGTACATATAACTATATACCAATGTGTATGCATTATTTTACTTACGTGATATACAATATTTATACCTTAGTGGTTTTACCAACCCATGTAGTATTTGTTCATGTGTGAACCTCTTTTTTCAACGTCTGTTCTTTAGAAAGAAAGACATCTCCGGACTTTTCTAGGAAAATATGTGATATCCTAAAAATACTAGGTAGTCTGGTGATAGTTTTAAAAATATTAGAACCGAGGTTCGGGTTCTTTGAAAATTTCATTTTTTGACCCTTCTCTGCCGGATGGTGCGAGTATTCGGCGTTAACTTACATCGAGCAACAGCTCGAATGCCTTTGATTAACCGTCGTGGCAACCTGTGTTTGGAGACGTGCACATCCACAAGATAAAGTGAACTCAAAAAGGACAGTGGCCTTTTGGGTTCGATGAGATGCAAACCGATTTGTTTGGGTTTGTTTTATTTGTTTGTTGGTTGACTTTTGGATTGACTTGAAAGTCGGTTTTGAGGGTTTGAGTTTTGGAGTTTGAATCAATTTGTTTGATTGATTTGTTTATTGTTCATTTTGGTTTCGGTTTGACCAATTTGGGTTGCTTTGAACCTGTTTTGATTTTGATTTTGATGTGCTTAAAGTGTTTTCAGCATGTTTGGTATTTGTTGTTTGATTTATTGAATTTTCAGATTCTGGATTTTTCGGTTTTGAGTTGGTTTTTTGATCCATTTTTGAATGTTTGAAGTTGTTTGATTGATTTTCTTTTTGGGAGAAGTTTAGTAGGTTTTAAATGGATTTTCAGATTGCTAAAATCAGATTTTTGGAGCCAGTTAGAATTTATTTTAGTAGATTGTTCAAATCTGAATTTTTGGTTGCAAATTTTTTATTGAAATCTGATTTCCTTGTGTTTTTGATTTGGTAAAAATCTGATTTTTCTGTGGTTGACAGATTTTATTGAAACCTGATTTTCTGTTTTGGCGGATTTTTTTTGTTTGAAATCTGATTTCGGTTTGATTTGTTTTAAAAATCGGTTCAATCTTGTTGAAGATCGGTTGTTTGTTGAACCGGAATGAGTTGAATTTCTGATTTTGTCTAGTTCTGTTTTTTTATTTTTGACTTTCAGATTTGATTTTCTGTTTTAATTTTCGGTTTGAATTTTCAGATTGATTTTGAAATGGTTTTAATTTAGTTTGGCGGTTTGCATCGCCTCCGACCCATAGGGTCACTTTAAATGCCCGGTTTCATGCGTCAATATGAACATCAAAGTTTCATTTCATTGAAAGATGGGGTGAAGTACATCGGTGTACAATGTGATTGATCCTTCCCCCAACATAGGTTTCTTTTCACTACTTTGGAAAAATTTTGGCATTACGACGGCACGCCGGCTATTTTTCCAACTTAGTGAAAATTTACCCATCCAAAATAGCCAGCCTTATCTTAGCCATATTGGGGGAAGGATCGCCGGCTACGGGATTCATGCCCGCGCCTTTGTCCGGGTCGCCGGCTACGGGATGCATGCCCGCGCCTCCACCCAAGGTGGAGTTCCCCGCTAGGGGTGAATCTCCTTAATTTAATGTAGCTTTCGCATTTCTGGTTTTTATTTGTTAATTTTCTGAAGGCCACTCCGGGCCGGTCCATTCCTTCGGCGTTCAAAGCCGGGCTTTAATTTTTGCTTGAGTTTGGGAGGACAGCTTCTAGGAGGGAAAGCCGGACCCGTGAAAGGGCCGTCGAGGCTCTCTCCTCCTTTGATGTGTTGGGAGGAGAACCGGACCCGTGAAAGGGCCGTTGAGGTTCATCCCTCCCTTGCTGTGTTGAGGGGAGAACCGGACCCGTGAAAGGGCCGTTGAGGTTCCTCCCTCACTTTGCCAGTACAAGCCACAAGGGGGCCGCTGCAACCTCTTCTTCTATTTTCTGCTGCAAGGGAGCTGGAAATGGACTGTTTTGAAGGCCTGGATTGGGTGCCAGACGTGAGCTGGGAATGGACCTGTTTGGGGGTCTGTTTAGTAAGCCACAAAGGGCTTTACAGCAGGCTGAATTGAGGCCGGGCAGGGTCCTGTTTCGGGCCTGGATTGGGTGCCGGACATGGGCTGGAAATGGACTTGGATAAAGACTAGAAGATGGGCCGGTTATGGGCCTGGATTTTTTTGCTGACAGATGGGCCGAGCGTGGGCTAGACATGGGCTGTCTGGTGACCTGTCTTGGGCCAGCTTTGGGTAAGCTACAAGGGGCTGGAAGTTAGCCACGTGAAAGCTGTCAGACTTGGGCTGAATTGGGGACAGTTCAAGGCCTGGGTAAGGACCAGGAAATGGACCAATTATGGGCCAGGCTGGGGTCTGCTGGATGGGCTGCAAGGGGGTTAGAACAGCAGGCTGAAAGAGGGCTTGAGCAGGTCCTGCAAGTGGGCCTGATTGGGCCGAGGTTGGCATGAAATGAAGCTCAGCCAGGGTTCTGTTTTTGGGCCTGTTTCTGGTCGGTCAGAGAGGGTGCTGCAGGAGGGCCGGTTGTGGGCCTGCAGGTGGGCCGGATTTGAACTGAACTGGGGTCGAAACTTGGGTTGTATATGGACCTGGATTGGGGTCGAGTATGGGCTGGGAATGGACCTGTTTGGGGACCTAAAAAATGGCCTGTCCAGAGGTCAGCGTGGTCCTCTCTAAGGGGGTTTAGTTAGGCCTGGGTGAGGCATTTTCTGCAGATGAATAAAAGGCAGAAAAGGGGTGCTAGAACAGGTTGAAAAGAGTGCCCTTAGAGGGCTACATAGCTAGTACGTATTACTCCTTCCTACCTTGCCTTCTTCTTCTCCTCTTCCTCTTCTTCCTCTTGGCCGCAGACAGCAGGTGCAGTGGGCAGCAGGTGCAGTGGACAAACCGGCAGCCTATCGGCGTCTGAAGAAGCCCCTCTCTGGCTGGTGCGCCCCTCCTCCTTTTATAGAGAGTGGGGGGCAGATGAATAGTCAGCAGGTGTGTGTACGTTGGTGACCCTTGGCCTCCCCCATGGAAGTTACTCCATTTAATCCCATTGATTGAATGGCTGTCCCTTCATCTCCCCCCTCCTTCAACTGACTGATGGGAGGCTGAGGTGGCAAGATGGTGTGCACAAAGATGCTGAGGTGGCAGGTGGGTGCGGCTGGGCCTGTTCACATTGGAGCTGAAGTGGGCCTGGCCCAACTTGGGCCTGGTTTCTGGGCCAGCAGGAGGCTGCGGCCCAAGCCCTCTTATGGGCTGCGCCTAAGGCCTGAATTTGGCTGAACTATGTCAATTATGGGCCAAGTAAATCAGGCCCCTGCTGGGGTGCCCAATTGGGCCCAATTGTGGCTGATCTTATGGGCTGTTGGCCCAGCTTTTAAGCCAGCCCATCTGTTCTCTTCTTTTCTCTTTTCTTCTCTTTTTTTTTGAAATAAATGTACGCCAACAGTTCAGATGTCATGTTTAAAAAGAATTTATGAGCATAGTTTTTAGGGCTCTCGCCTAGCCGCCAAGGTGCCTTTGTAAGGCCGAGGCACCAGGGCAACATTATAGGAGCCCAAACAACACCCAAGGGACCTGCTTTGGCACCTAGTTCAGCGGCTTAGCCACTTAGGGGTTTCTGCGTAACTTTTTTTTTTCTTCAGTGATCTTTGCCCTCCAGATACCCTCCAAAGGTGTGATGTCCATTTAGCAATAGTAAAATCATATTGAAGTCTTTCACCAAAGAATTTTAATTATAAATGTTTGCTGAACTCAACTAAACTTAAGTCTTAATCCCAAAATAATTGAGTCGACCGTATGAATTATCTTTTCTCATTCATGACAATTTTGAGTTATTTCTTTAGAGATATTTAACTCAACCAAATCATATTGAATTAACCCTTCTTTAAGTTTCCTTAAGTCTACCACATCTTTTTTCGTTTCAATTATTCCGATATTTTCTAACTAGAGTTTCTTTCGGTCTACATTTAAGATGTTTAAAGCATCTCAATTTTTCTTCTTTGTTGTTATTCCCACATTTTTCCAAATATATTCAATATTTATTTTATCTGATGTTGTATGTTCGCAGATCTATCTTAATTTTCTTATTTTTGCAATACTTATTTTGCCTAACATTTCAAGGATGGTAGGATTGGAATCGGCCACCGGATTGGTGGGTACCGATCTGATCCGGATCGGATCGGATCAGATCGGTCCGATTCTGAGCGATCCACCGGAAGAAATAACGATCCGGAATCGTTCCGGATCGGTCCTTCAAAAAGTGGTTAAACCTAAAAAAAATACTAAAATAACTCTCCAGATCAGATTCCGATCCTATCTAGAGCATTTTGGGGGCGAAATCGGCCTGAAATCGCCCCCAAAATGGTGCCGCGGCCGCCGCAGCCCGCGGCCGTAGGGCGGGGAAGACGGGGCTACCAGGTCCCGATGGACCCGGAGCCCGGATCCGGTGACTTAAGTCACGGACCGGTCGGACCGGTACGATCCAGTCGATCCGGTGACTTGGGCTATCGGGTCCTAATGGACCCGGTAGCCCCGTCTTCCCCGTCTGATAGGGCGGGGAAGACGGCCGCGGCACCATTTCTGGGTTGCAGGGCCGCCGCGGGCTGGAATCATTCCGGAATCGACTGATTCGAATGATTCCGGCCCCGATTCTATCCAAAAACATCGATTTCGATGGATGTTTTCTCCGGATCGTTGATTCCGTCGAGAATGGCCGATCCTATCCAAGAATTGGCCGATCCCGATCCGGATCGGCCAATTCTGCAATCCATGTAACATTTACCATTGTACAACATTGCAGGCCTTATAGTCGTACAAAAAAATCTTTTTGACTTTAGTGGAATCTTTTGATCACATTTATTCACTTTATCTTTCCAACTTTAATCCTACAACTAACATCTTCATCCCATTTATCATCTTTTTTTAATAATTGAATAAAATATTTTTATTAATTGTTTTGAGATGATATTACTTCATCCAAACTAATTTCTCTCTTCTTTTTTGATTTCATTCAATTTAGAATTCATATATTTTGTCTTAGTTCTATTTATTTTGAAATATATGATAGTGTTTCTCCAAAATTCTAACTTCTTATTAACTCCTTGTATCTCATCTACTGATACAATATTGTCTACAAACATGTTACAGTATGGTATATCATCTTGTATCCATAGCTATTGCCTAAAGATATGGACTTACTGCAAACCCTTGATATAAGCCAATTGAATTAAAAAAAAATTGTTTTTTTTCAAATGTGCAGTTATTTTTATTACTTGTATATACTTAATGGGTATTATATTTTGCTCTAACACCCACCATAAAATATTTCTTGGAACTCATACACTTATTTCAAGTCAATAAATGCCAGATGTAAATATTCCTGTATAGCTCAATATTTTTTCATTAAGTTTCTAATGAGAAAATAACTTCCACGGTAGATCGGCCATGCATAAATCCAACTTGATTGGCTAAAATATTTGTACAATCCCATAATGACTGCTTCATAATTCTTCCCCACACATTCATAGTATGACTCATTAACATGTTTCTTTATAATTTGAGCAATTTTTGTACATCTTTTTCCTAAAATTGATTTGATGATGTTCTTTCTCCATTCATTCTATATCTTATTAGATATTAATTTTTTTCTTAAAAAATTGAGTTAACCATTTCACCTCTATTAAACAGTTACTTCATGGGATGCTATCAGGGCTATATGTCTTGCTTTTTTTCATCATCTTAAATACTTTTTACGTTCACCTAAGAGTGAATGGTGTTCTTCATATTATTTTATAAAGTGATATGAAGTCTGAAACATCATTGTTGCATCTTTCCCAAGCCCTGTTCCTATCACAATTTTTCTTCTGTATTTGATAGATAATTATTTTTAGTCATTACACCTCGAGAAACACTCATAAGTTGTGATACCAATCTCCTTGTATTCTTAAAGGATATTTTTATTATCTCTTCGCTTCATATTCTTTGAGATGAAGGGAGAACCAAGTTGATGTTCCTTGTTTAGTGTATGCATCAAAACCTTCGTAAAATTTATCTTTTCCAGGTTGTCTTGTAAAGGGGAACTAGCTTATGTTATAGGTATTCATTGTTTACTAAACATTTTTAATTAATTTATTTTTGAACACCTTTGTTTACATCAGTTTTATTGCCGTTTATTGCATATCTAAGATGTTATTTTCTTCTCCCTTACAATATTTAAATACTTAAACTTGAGAACTCGTTGCACATACGTCTTAATAGATTTGCACACAGGATAACTATCTTGAGGAGGCTATGAAAGTGAGGAATCTTTTGGAGGAATTTCGAGAAAAGCATGGTCTTCGGCCACCAACCATTCTTGGGGTCCGAGAACATGTCTTTACTGGAAGGTTTCTTCTTTGCTGATATTCATTTCTTCTTGCCTCATTCTTGACATTTTGAAATGCCATATTGTTCACCTATTTGCTCTTTGTTCAGTGTGTCATCATTAGCATGGTTTATGTCAAATCAAGAGACTAGTTTTGTTACTCTGGGTCAACGTGTTTTGGCATATCCCCTCAAGTAAGTAACTTCACTACTTCACTTTTTTTCTTGCATGGACAATTCATTTTATGCTATTATACTTCAGCTTATCGATTTTGTCCCACTTGAGAAAAGAGCATTCTTTCCTAGGCTTTTGAGAATCTGTAAAAGATGCTATAGGCCAAAAAACAAGCCAGACAGCTATTTGTGATGGCAAGAGTCTGGAGAAACAAACAGAATTTGGTCAGCTGTGTAACAGGTGTTCATTTCTGACGGTTCAGGGGACAACCTATTTTGTTGTCTGCTTATTGTGCTTGTTTTGGTTTATATCCTTGTTTTCTTCTCCTATTACAAATTGTTATCTTGCGTCTGATGATTTGGTTGTATGAAAGAGCGTTCATAAAGAAATCATAAGATGGCAGCTTACTTTCCTGTTTAAGTGAATTAGGCGTTGTGGATATTTGGCAGTGGAGAACGAACAATACTTTCCAAAAATTCATTCCTTTGGATGTGTGCAATGTGCATACATTTGTTCATTTTTTTTTTCTACGGTGACCTCGGACACACTTTCATATATGAGAGGCCAGGTTACTGTGCTAGAAGCAGTCTCACTGCCCACTTCGAATCTTTTCTAATCTATATATATAATCATATATAGATGATAAAGGAACAGCTTAGTGTGAGGGAAATTTCTAGTCCTCCTCCCTACTTGAGGAAGCTCCAAGACAGAAAGAAGCTACTGTAGTTTTTATTATTTCGTTGACTGATGCAAGTTGATATTTGTTCTTACTCGGTTTAAATGTCACTTAAAAAATAAAGGATGTTAAGCCAATTCTACATCTGATTTTTTAAACAAATCTTTAACGAATTTAAAGCTGCAATTGGAACATAAAATATTTGTATAGAGCAAAAACTGAAACTTAAATAAAAATCAAAACTTTAGTCACTCAACCTTTCATCAGCATTAAAGTGATAAAAGATGTCTTTCATGTATGATTTATGCATCTTGTACATGTGCAGATAATACATCATTGTGGTGGCTTTTTTTTTTTTGGAAGTGGCTGGTACCGCAATACATTAATAAAGTTGGCCTCGTCAACAGAAAGACCAAAAGGAGAGGAGACCCCGAGATGTTGATAGCTAGGACATCACTGTGATAGTTTTTCAGGAATGTTCCATTATAATATTGATGTAATTAATGTGGGTTATGGGCAGTCTTGAGAGGTCAATTAAATAAATAGAATAAATTAAACTCAACAAAACTCAAAAAAAAATTCTGAATTAACTAAAAGCATTATAAAAGAGGTTCTAACATTCGTAAATTGTGTTTGCTTGTTACAGGGTTCGAATGCATTATGGGCATCCAGATGTTTTTGATCGTATATTTCATATATCAAGGGGTGGGGTGAGCAAAGCTTCTCGTGTGATTAATATAAGTGAAGATATATATGCAGGTATGCTTAAAAGATTCATTTATAGGTTCGTGTATTACTTGATGGTATTCTTCTTTATAGCGTGTGCAGTTTGATGAATTTCTAGGAGCTTGAGTTAGCCCACTTGGACTGGCTCAGTTTGGTCAAATATTATGGAATTTAGGTTTAGATTGACTGTTCTGGTCTAGGGCAACCTGAGCAAGACCATACATGGAATCTCGGTCACCCTGGCCCTCTACACTTGATATAAGAAGAATCTGTGTTGGCCATGGCTGGTTCAGATCAGAATCAGCCCTTTATGGTAATCATGGTTGATTTGACATTTGTATGTGTTTTTGAAGAATTAAGTGTATAGGTGATTTGAAATCCAAGAAGTGTATAGATAATCAACCAATCTGTTTACAACAACTGTGTTTAGTAGCTTCTTTAGATATTATTTAGTGAATTTCTTTTTGTTGGTTGTCATAAGGACTGCAGATTGAAGGTGGATGCACTTTTAGCTTTCCACTGCAGTCAAGCTGTTGAGACTTGAGATTCCTGGCCTGCAAGGTGCCCAACGGATGGTGTCTCTCTGCGCCTCTCCATCAGCATATGCTTTTCTAGGTGTCTGGGACCTCCAGTCATATATGGAGCTCCTGAAATTCATTTGTTGCACAATTACTCAGTAACTGAGACCATGTATGGCAAGGATGATGAATCGGAATTGGCCACTGAATCACCAGGTGCTGATTCCAATCCCAATCCAGATTGAATCTGCCAAATCGACCGATCCACTGAGTAATTTTCAATTCAGGGTCGGTCCAAATATGTTCTATCAATTTGAGTGGTATCGAGTACACAAATATGTTCTATCAATTTTATGCTTTATTAAATTTAGATAGTACAAATGAGATATACAATCCAAGTGATATCATAACATCACCAATATATGTGTATCTGTGATCCTCTCATATGTCTTCTCATTTTCTTGATTTTTCGATGTCCACTGTGAATGAGAAGTCATGATGGGCCCATATCTATATCCAAACAATGATTGAGCTATCTCTCTAAAGTCATACCCTACATCTGGTGATGGATGTGTTGGTGGAATGTGTCTGCATTGAACTTGGATCTGGATAAGAGTATGCTATCTACTCTTCCTAAAATCCCTCGTGTTTAACGATGATTCCAGTAGGATGTTGGTGTTGGGTCAAATCATGTTCTCTTTGTTTAACTTGACTTTCTCTGCCTATACCTACACTAGCACATGTACCAACACATGTACCAGCACTTGCATCTGCACATAAATCTCCATGTCATGGTATTCTGCAATCGCATCTAAGTCGCTACTTGTGAAGAATGGTGACGGTGCTTAAGTACTGTCATTTGTATTCACAGGTCTTCTCTTGACTTCTAATTTATTTTCTTTCCAACTTTTTATTCTGCATGTGAACTAGCCTCAATGCTATGTTGGTGCACCTTATAATCTTTAAACCTTCCAACCAATGATTGTCAGATTGGAATCCTAGATCGGTGTGTCGATCCGATCTTGAATCAGTTTTATTGGTATTTTTTATTTTAATATTCATTGTAACCAATTTATAAAAATCAATAAAAACATAAAATATGAAACATTTTAAAATTTATTAAAATAAAAATGTAGCATCTAACTCACTTTCAAATCATTATAAGAGATTTTAAGAAGAGCGGATATAAGTTAACGTCAATGATCATTCCAATAAACAAACAACATAGTACAAATGATAATGCAATATAAAATATAATTTCTTTTTACTAACACCTATGGAATTAGCCTTCATACTCTTTGTTCTTTGGATTCTCTCAGATGCTCCATTGAGAATTGTCAATCACGTCCATATCCATATGAAAATAATGAATCGGCTATCTGACTAAAATCATACACACTATCCTATGTTGGAGCTGTGGGTGAAGTATATGGCTAGAAATTCTTCAGGGCTTCTAGATAAGTGGGTGTCACGTACTGATAAAAAGTCACATGTCATTCTAACGATGACTTTTTCTATTTGAATGTTGCATTTGGCTCAAATCATCAGCCCCTACCTCACTAGTACGTGCACTAGTGGAAGAATCTCTTATCCTTCATTTGAACCTCCTAGATGTTGTAGTTATAAGTGGAATGAACTCCTCATCATTATCCAGAGGAGGGTGCATGTGTCTATTTGTTGGATTGTCATATCCTCATTTGATTTTCGACTTTGATTTCTTCTTTTACTTGTGACAAAGAACTCTCAAGTCTCAATTACCATGTCATGTTGATAGACATTGTTCAATTGTTTGAAGCAAACCAATCTACTTGCCATAAATATGCCACGTCAATGTCTTTTGTAGTTCTTTAATGTGCTTCAACTCTTTATTCTTCTGCTCCACCTACATATCTTGTGAATCTCTCTTTTACAATTCTCTAGCAAGTTTTGATATTCTTGATCATTAGCCACATGTTGTAATGAAAGAACACAAGTTTCTTCAACCTATCATATGTTAGCTTATTCCTCCTTTTGGTATGAATCAGGTTAAATGTTCTTTAGTTCCTCTCGTATTAGTTTAGCTCGTCATTTCTCTGTCTCATTTGCTCGGCCTCTAATCTCTAGAAGCTTCTCTCGCAAGTTTTTTTTTCTTCAATGCGAACTTCACTCTATGAGACTATTCTTATGAGGTACATTCTCACAGTTTCATTACTTTCCGTCGGCATCCATTCACATCACATGTGTTGTTTTAAACAAAATACTCCCAAATTCATTTGTTTTTTTCACCTGATTTCTTGGGCATCCATTCACATCACATGTAGCTCAAGCAAACAAAGAAGTGATTGTTTTACTTTCTCTATGCCAACCACGTTTTGAATGCTTTAAGATGAACTCTTGCTTACCTCACATGCAAGAATGGGGCAAAACAAAGGATACCCAGTGCCTCATTTTGGCCCAAATTCTAGGCATTCACTTCCACCACTACTGCCATCGAGGCATACATTGTTGATGCCTTCGGCATCTCAAACTCCTCAAAAGAGACCATAGCTATTGTCCGTAGTTGTCAAGGCGACAAGATGTCTAAGGCACCCAAAGGGCTTTTTACAGCTTAGGCGACAAGGCGTAAACCTAGGCGTCACCTTGGTGGTAAGGCGAGGTATGTAACGGGACAGAGTATGAAGCAAGTCTTACATCTCATAAAAAATATAATATATAAAAATTTAAAGGATACAAGATATAATCAAATTGACATACATTAATAACAAAATTTGTACGAACAACAAGAACATAACATATAAAAAAACTTAAGACACAATAAAATACATTGACTTACTAAATGAAGTGAAATATACTTTTTGAATCATAATTGACTTCTTTCATTCTCCATAAATCTGCAAAACATTCAAACACTATGCAAAATGCAATATCAAATACCAATTTATATTGCCACAAGCAATCATCAACTAACATCAGTAAGATCACAATTAAACAAAGTACAAAGAAAGCAAGAAAATAAACCATATGAAAGTACTAAATGTCTCGCCAAACATTTAAACTACATAACACAACACAACATAAAAGTCTTAAAATTTTGTACTCAAACATAGATTTTTTCAAGAGTGGTATTCACTTTATTGTTCTCCTCATTGTTACCATCATCATTTTCTTCTTCAGCTACCCATACTGCTGCATCATCATCTTCATCATCATTTGCATCATCATCCTCTTCAAGTAATTATTCATTATCACTATCACTCCTTGCATCTTTCCTCAAAGATTATGATGTACTTGCTCTTCTAACTCTTTACTCTAAAGCTCCCATTGCGATGTCTACCTCCTTCCATATCAAGTCATCACCTTCATTTTTTTGTGGAATGTCAAATTTAAATTAATATGGGAGAGAGTAAGTAATTTAAGTAAGTAATTAAACAAATTGTGAGAATGATATAAAAAAGTAAAATTTTATCACCCTCATGAACCACATCAGTAGTGTTTTTAATCATCCACTCGCATCCTCAGTCTAAATCATTCAAACATTTAGGATCATACTTCTCAGGATGATTTTTTTATATCTCTAAACCTTTCATAAAGATGTTTATTGTATTGAACGTACATCAAATCATTCAAGCGCTTGTGCTCTAACCAATTTATCTTCTTTGAATGAATCTATATAGAGAATATAAATATAAGTTAGGTTGGGGTGACATTTAATTAACTACAATTTATAAAATTTACGAAGAATAAAAAATAGTTACATACTTAAATATACTCCAATTGCATTCACAAGTAGATGAACTACAATATGATCCTAAAATTTTCATGGCAAGATGTCTTAATTCTGGCGTCTCCACCATATTGCATCCACCAATCCACTGTATCATAACAACAAAATCATTAGTAAATAAAAATAGAAGTACGCATCAATACTTAATAACTATAAATATTGTACCTATATGGAAGTTTCTTAGCCCGTGATCTTATAGCAGTGGGAGCCCCAAACATCCCTCTTTCATTCATGTACATTGAAACTTGATCTTCTATTTTTTCTTGTATTTCCACCTCTTGCATCATTTTTTTAATATATGTATAAAAAGCCTTTTTAAATTTTGCAACACCTATCAAATTTTTAAATCTTGCTTTGAAATAAAATTTTGGATTTAAGAAAATTCTAGTTGCATGTAAAGATCATTGCATGTGAACCTCTCATTTACGATCCATACTTTTCAAGATAGGATCATACTTAACTATGTTTGAAACTAAATTATCAATGATCTTTTACCTTACTCCATAGCAGCATTGACATGCCCCATAGCTGATTTTTCATCTCCATTAACCAGCCTCAAGACCTACAAAGGTGGCTGGCATCTTCTCAGTATTTTCTCAACCCCATGTCAAAATTTAACTAGGAAGACAATAGAAAATACATTCTTCCTTGTATTTGTCTTTTCCCAAACACTTCTATGCCTAGCATCTGATGAGAATAACTTCCGCTAGTCTCTTTCAACAACATCATCAAACAACCTCTCTAAAGTGAGAAAAGTAGTGACGAATCGGGTGACTCCACGTCTAACGAGCTCTTTCCCATTTGTCTCTTTTCTCATGAAGTCGAGTAATTGGATATGATTATAAATGTAAGTGGTCAACTTCTTAGCCTTATATATTATTGGTGCATAGACTTTTAACTTGCCAATGTCCTCTAACAGAAGATCAACACATTGGACAACATATGGTATCCAAAATAACAATTTTCTTGTATTCATTTATAACTTCTCAACAACAATGTTATATAATGTATTATCTATAATAATTTGAATAACATTTGCCTCACTAACTTTTTCAACCATGTTACATAAAAGATGATATTAGAGGATAGCATCCTTATTCTTGTCTAAAACATCCTTTAAGTTCATAAAATAGGTCCCTTTTGAACAATTAATTAAAAAGTTGATCATCTTTTTTTTATCTTTCATTTGTCCATCCATCACTGATAATGTGGCCATATGTTTTTTAATTTCTTTTGTATTCATCAAGCATCTTGTGCATGTGTTCAACCATTCTTTTAAGGAGGGAGACTCGCAACATATGATAGTTAGGAGGTTTGCAACTAGGTCCTAAACGTCCTACATTTTTTAACATGATTTCAAAACTTCTTAACTTGGCAACATTAAAAAGAATTTCGGCTTCATAGAACCATGATGCTACAGATTCCTTAAATTGCTCCTCTTCTTTTTTTGATTTATTCCGATAGTATTTTGTCTACTTAGACCGCTTCGCCTTACATCAACAAATTCTTTTGCGGACATCCTTGCATACACATCCATTGGACCTTTGCCTTTAACATGTTTTGAAGGCTTTAACATTGTTTTTTGTTACAGAGAAAGCTCTTCTTGGTTTGAAAATTGCCTCGTTATCCTCCCCTACATCTTCACTTTTATCTTCATCGTCCTCATCGACATCTGTTATAAAAATTGAGATCTTTCTCTTTTTTGTGCTTATTCATCCACGTTATCATTTCTTCAGAAATTTTCTTTATAGTTTTCGGACAGTTCTTAATGTCACTATAACCTCCTATCAAGTGTTATTTTTGTCTCTTTATCCTGCCATTAGTCACCAAACCACATAGATCACACTTGACCTTATTTTTATCACTTTCCGGTGGACTATATGCATATTTCCATCCAAGATCATTGGACTTTGCTCTTTTCTTGTGTTTTGTCCCCAAAGACTCCATTCTATCATTACTACCAGAACCAGAGACTCTCTCCATCAATAAAATATGTACTGCAAAATATAAAGCATTTTGCATTCTAAATTTGTAACGCACAACAATAAATAGATATCATTGACAAATGATTGGAAAACAAGTGTAAATCAGATAAGAAATGATGCCAACAGAATTTCTCCGAATCGAACTTTAGCATGGATGAGTTCATAGGTGTCGAGAGGATTCCAACTCTAGCATGGATAATATCCAAATATCAAACATTATATTAACTTTACATTCTTGTCTGCTGGCTTGTTACCGGGTGAGGGATTCAGATGTCAGGATTTATGATTGATCCCATCTTTCCTGTCCAATAAGGGCATGTGATGGGGTGGCTTCTGATGGCTTCGTCTGCCTTCTAAAACAGTATTTAAGACATTACAGCTGAGGCATGTAACTCCCTTTTCCCACGTTTATTGAGCTCTACTGCCTGCGGCCAGGGGACTTCTTCACCTCAGGAGCCTTTATGCCTTTAACAACATAGATCTGTAGGCCGTATCAGCAAAGTTATATCTTATCAGGAAAGTTAATACTTATAGAATATCAGATGTAATCATAATTTTAGGCAAATATTTTAATATTTTCATTTCTTGGTCATGCATTCAGAGTATAAGATGAGGCTTAACAAATTGTGCTATTTTACCTAGAATTGATAGAACTAAAGTGAAACATGAAAGATGTGCCTGAGTGTCTATTTGATTTAACTTCATCTTAATTGGTTATTTATGTAAAATGTCTTGAAATTTGGACTCAAGTTTTGTTTACCAGCTCAAAAATTAACTAAAATTTTCTACATTTCTTTGTCAACCAAATGGGGTTAATTCTTTTAAATAGTTTCTTGTTCTAATTACTTCAGTTAAAGGAAATTCATGTTGTAGCAATCTCCATTTGTGAGAAATCAAAATAAGTGGTGACTTAAAATGTTCTGCAGGATTCAATTCCACATTGCGGCAAGGAAACATTACACACCATGAATACATCCAAGTACTTCCTGCATTTCCTTCGTTACTTTGTGATTTCATTGCTTTGACTTACATTATTTCGTTGTTTGCCGTTGATAAGGTTGGGAAAGGAAGAGATGTTGGTTTGAATCAAATTGCATTATTTGAGGGCAAGGTGGCTGGTGGAAATGGGGAGCAAGTCTTGAGCCGAGATGTGTATCGGCTTGGACAGCTTTTTGACTTCTTTAGGATGTTGTCATTCTTTTTCACCACAGTTGGTTATTATGTATGCACCATGGTATGAGCTTCATATTTTTTTCATTCTGATTTAATTGTTGATGCCTTTTTCTTTTCTATTTCTTTGTTGTTCTTGGCATATTTTACATAACTTAAATATGGACTATTGATGCAGATGACTGTCCTCACTGTCTACATATTCTTGTATGGTAGAGTATATTTGGTAAGCTGCCATCACCTTTCATCAATACTCCCACATTCTTTATTTTTGGGATGTGTTATTCAGTTTCTATGCCTTGGCAGTTAAATTTTTTTTCGTGGGTTTAAAGAGTATTTTGAATTTTTTCAGGCATTATCTGGTCTTGATTCTGCAATTTCAAGGCAAGCAAGAATTCTGGGTAACACTGCACTGGATGCTGCTCTTAATGCTCAGTTCTTAGTCCAGATAGGTGTATTTACTGCCGTTCCAATGATAATGGGATTCATACTGGAACTTGGTTTAATGAAGGTCTATATACTTGTCACTAACCCAAATTGATTTACTTTTAGTTTCTTTAATTGGTCTCTTCTGCTTTTACGGCTTACTAATTTTAGGTATTTCTTTTTTTATTTATCTTGTGTTCTCACTTTCTGACATTAATTCTGGTATTTAATTGTCTTGTAGTTCTCTTTACTGTGATATGGCATTTCTTCCAGATCAATCTGCCTCAATATATTCTTGAATGCAATTGATGGACCAGTTCATTACTGTCTTCTAGAAGCATTCTGATTAGGTTGTCTAAAATAACCATGAGTCAACAAGTTTGCATATTGATGATTGGCGGCTGTCATCGTGTATGTCTTGTTAAATTCCGGCAGACTTTGGGATTAAAAATCTCATGTCCTTTGTGATATCTGCATTATGTACCAATGAAACCTCACAGATTTTAAGAAAATATATAATAATAATGATTTAGGGTATGTCAGCTTTTCTTGTTTTGTTTTTGGGGTATTGTCATGATCCGGGATTGCCGTCTCGGATCTCAACTTCATCTCAAGTGAGGGGGTGAAAGAGAAGGGATCTCGGAAAAATCTCGGGAGATCGAATCTCGGATTCTCGGATCAAAATATATATATGTATGAAACAAAACATAATATCTTATAAAGATTGAAGTACTTCAATGAATTTACATGAAAAATATATAATACATTTGCACATCAACTGTATGAATGAACAATTACAAATCACTCTCAGTAACAAAAAGATGATCTTTGTGCTTCTAAAATATTTAAACTTTTATATAATCTATTTCAAATGCTAATGTGGTATTAAGAGCATTTTTTATGTTCTTGTTCTTGATTGTTTATTATAAATTTATGGTTAAATATTTATGAAATTGAATTGATATAATATGTTTATTACATAAGGTTTAATCTTTGTACAATAAATTGATGATTAATATCTAAATCTAAAATTTGAATAGCTTAAGAGCATTATTTGACTTAGGTTATAATTGAATGTATATGTTTATCTGTTCATACATTTAAATGTGGTTTCATTTATGTAATTATATATGGATAGGTCTATATTTAATTTTTGAGAATAATTTATTTGACAAACTTGATGTGTTCGTGAGAGAAAAGAGAGTTGAAATAGATATTTATAAGATTTAAGTATAACATAAATTTATGATTATGAACCTTATATATATACGTGTTATAGTATAAGTGATAGTGAAATATATTAATATGTTTACACTATCATTAACGGGCACTTGGGAATCGCGGATCAACTTTTGTGGTCTGTCCATGTGTGCGAGATCTCGGGGATCTCGTTTCTCGACACTTTGGTAGAATCAAAATACTCGCGAGATCTCAACTAGATGATTTTCCATGGTCATGATATTACATGAATAATGAGGTTATGGTGGGGTTTCTTTGAATTATAGTTAGATCTCTCTCCATCAATTGTTGAGTAGATTTGATCTTCATTACATCAGGCGGTGACTCAACAACCCTTGATTAACTACCATGATAACATAGCTACAAGACGAAACTTGAATGCATGAAAATAGCGTATATTTGATTTCTTTGTGTCACAAAATGAACATGTTCGGCATCCTTTTTTGCTTTTCCTTTTGCATTAATTTTTTTGTGGGGATGGGAGTCTTGCACTGGTTGGGGGCCTTCATTTGGATCAAGTCGAGTCTGGGTTGGCATAGACATCAGAGACTTCGTACTTCATTTGTCACTCTTGGAATCTGGAACAGTCAGTCTTCTTTCCCATTAGGGGTGTCATCCGGGCTAGACTCGACCAGTTGACGGGTCTTCATTCACATCTTCCTACTCTTAAGCTGCATTATCCCTGGTTGGGGCTTAGCCGGCTTAATAGGTCTTCATTAATCATTGTACGCTTCTAGATACATCATCCCTTCATATCCTTTAAGTGGCATTACTCCCATTTGAGTCTAACCATCTTAATGGGCCTTCATTGATCTTAATAAGCTTCATACCCTTTAAGAGACATTACCTCCATTTGGGGTTTGGGGTCTATCCATCTTAATGGGACTTAATGAATCTATATAGTCTTCCTACCATTTAAGAGGTATTGCCCCTGTTTGCAGTTTAGCCCTCTTGATGGCCTTCACAGTGACCTGGCCATCTTAATGGGCTATCATTAAACTTGATTTTTTGTTTGATTTATTTTTTTGTTTTTTTGAGCTTATTGGTTTTATTCTCTTGTTAATAGGCCTTGGACCGGTTGGTAGCTTCATATACTAGAGAGACCAATTCGGTCTTGCTTCTTGAAAATGGGCTTTGTTTTTTTAAAGTGGGCCCTGCATATCTTGGTGTTTTCACTTGATATAGGCTAATTGGGCCTTGGTTCTTTCATAATGGGTCTTGCATTATGTCAGTGTCTTCTGTCTTCGTAACTTGGTGGTGTCAATTGGGTTTTAACTTGGTTAATTGCCTTGTATGGTTGGTGCTTCATGTCTTGAAGCATGCCAATTGGGGCTTGATTTGGAAAATGGGCCTTGGATGCCTTGGAAACTTCACATGTTGATGGAGCTAATTGGGCATTGATTCTTTGAAATGGGCCTTTGTTGTATCTTCTTCTTTCCTTGGAGCAGTACTTTGGGACTTCGAATTTTTTGAGCCTCTTGTTACTTCTTCCTTGGAGCTTTGGCTATGGCTACCCTTCTTCCTTGGTGAAGAGCTTGGACATGGATTACTTTTACTTTCTTCTTCTTCTTCTCTTGGAGCCTTGGAAAGCTTCACGTTGGACACCTTTCAACCTCTTTGGCTTGTGAAGAAATGAAGCCTTGAGACTTCTTTTATTCAAAGAATGGAGGGCATTTTGGTCTCAAAGATGTGCCACCCTTTCTTTACTTTTGTGTATGTGAGAGGGAGGAAGGGCATTTTAGTCTCAAAATATATTCCTATTTTTTTATTTTGATATGTTAGAGGATGGAGGGGCATGTTGTTCTCCTTTCACTTATGTTTTTAGTGGAATGGCACTTTGGCCATTAAATGCTTCCCCATCATTTCCTTGTTTTTGGAGGTGACAGGATTTCTCGGAATGGATTATAGTAGGCCTTCTAAACTTGAAGATTCTAGGCTCATTTGAAGAAATTGAAGGCTTCTTTGTATATAAATGGGCTGGCAATTAAGTGTAATTGGGCCTAATTACGGACTGTTAGAGGGATTTGGATTTTCCCTAAAAATCGGGAAAAAAAATATTTTGCATGAAACTTGGCTCATTTATCATATTTTAGGCCCAGTTGCAAGGATAAGGTCTAATGGATGGAATTTTGGCCATTGGGGGATATTTGGGCCCAATTAAATGAATCTTTGGCCTATTACATGAAATCTTGCCCTCCCTTGTTGGAATTCAAGCCCACTTAGGTTGATAAGGCTCAATTAATGAAAATATGGAGGAGTTGGTGTCATTACAAGAAAGTCTACTGCTTTGGGCCCAATTACCCGGTTGGACTCAATTGGTGAGGTTTGAAGGTTTTGTTCTATTTTGATGAAATTTGGTCCATTTACATTTGGAAAAAAACATTTCTTTTTTCTTTTCATCTGCTCCCCATTCTCTCTCTCTCATTGTTTCATTTTTCCAATTATTTTTTTGTTTTTTCTTTCTTTTATTTATTTGCTATACATTTATTTGTTTTTTTTTTTGATCTTTTCTTATTCTTGCTTTAAGCTTATTTTTATTTTTTTTAAATTTATATTATCTACTTTTTCCTGTTTTTTACCATTATCACTTTTGCATTTTTTTTTATTTTTTATTCTTTTGAATGCCTGATTTGATGTCTTTTTCACTATGTTTGGCATGTTTTTTTTTATTTTTTTATTAATTTTGGATTATTTTATATTATTTTGAATGCCTAATTTGATTTCTTTTTTTACTATGTTTGGCATGTTTTTATTTTTTATATTTTTTATTCTTTTTTATTTTTGGTGTCGTTATTTTTTATTTCCTTTCATATCCTACAATTATTTACTACTATGTTATTATTTTATTCATTATTTTTAGGCATTGCTTACGATGTAAATTTCCCATTGATATTTTTTTCTTAATTGTTTATTCTATTTTGTTCTCCCCCTCTTTTAAACTTTGTTTACTTTATTCTTTCTTTTATAGTTGATTTTTTCTTTTTTATCACATTCATCATATTTCACCATCATAATTAATGATCATTCACCTCCTTTTAATTTTTAATTTTTAATTTTTAATTTTTAATTTTTTATTTGTCATCACTTTCATTTTTTATTTATTTATTTTTACTTTATTTATTTATTCTTTCTTTTTACTTATTTATTTTTGGTTTCTTTATTTACTTATAATTTTTTATTATTTTTATCTTTTATTATTCTAAAAAAAATTTTGTATCATTGTTACTTTTTTTGTGAGGTCCAAGTATCACTCCTATTGACGACTCATTTGCTTTGCCTTCTTCCTTTGAATTTGAGTTTTTGTCAATGCCTTGGGGCCACGCTGTAACCACATAGTCCTCTTCCATTTGTCACTTCCCTCCTCTCAATTGGCAGACAAAGAGCATGCAGCCTTGCCAAGTACAGGGTGTTGCAGGCAACATAGCATGGGCGCTTGTGGGCGACAGGTGCAGGGACGTTGTGAGGGGCTCCCTTCAGCAAAGGTACTTCTGGCTCTTCCCTTCGTCCATTTCCCTTTGCGTATTCTTCCTTCTTTCTCGCCATACTGCTGGTTGCTATCAGGTTCTGCTCCTCTGTCCTTCCTTGTCTTGTGAGAGCTTCCTGCTTTCTTTCCATGGCCTTGTTCCTCTCCTTCTTCCTTGCAGACTCCACTGGGACCACCATTGAGATCTTCTTCAACTTTCTCTTCTTGCCTAGCATCAAGCAAAGGGCCACCCCGTCTTTCCCCTTTCTTCCGAGCTTCTCCACCGACCATCTGCAGCTCCGGCTTCTTCTTTCTTTCTTTTCATTCTTGGCCTCTTTGCTTGAGTCTCTTCCTTTTCCCATTTATCTTCCACAGGTTTTACCTTTTGCTTGGTCTAGATTGGAGTAGTCGAGTAAAGCTCAATGCTAATAAGGGGTTGGTTTCGGCTCTTTTGTTTTTCTCTTCTTATTTTGTTCAGATCAATGCATCAAGGAGTGCCCATCTTCCTTCTTCTCACTTCTGGTGTGGCATCGGAGTTGCAGCATCAAGCTACCCTTAACGAGGGACCCTTCTCATATAGCTTCTAGGCACAGTTGTGCAGTCCTCTTCTTCTTTTCATCTTCATCAATGGAGAGAGCTGTGCCAAAAGGGTCCAAAGTGGTTTGAACTGGAGGGGCTTTCTCCTTGTTCCTCTTATTCCAATAGTGCAAGGGGGCATCTTCCGTCGGCTTCCCCTAGCCTGCCAATCATGGCAAGGTAGTAGCCTCACTTGTGCACTCTCTCTTCCAATCTGCACCACAAAAGCCCATGCTATTTTTTTTCTATCATCTTGGAGTGGTTGGCTTGGCACTTATCCTTGCTTTGCCTTCTTTATTTCATTGGCAGGGAAATAGAGCTCTCTGTGCTTTCTCCGACTGGCTCTAGCCAAAAGGGCTGCTCCCATTGTTCTCTTGTTTGTCATCTGTACCATGGCATAATCAGGTTTGTCGGTCTTTCATCCATGAAATGCAATCTCTAGAGAATCTCTTGAGCTTTCTGAAGAATCTCTATCTCTTCATACCTCCTAGAAACAAGATCACTGATACCAAATATCCATTATTCTTTATTTTTTACCATGTGTTGTTAACTCCAACTTATAGCTTCATACTAATGCAAATTGCTTATATCATTCATATTATCTCTCATTCTTTTTCATATTATTAATTCAATTAGCTTATTTTATGAAGTTTTTACATGCTAAAAACTCATTAATTCAATTAGATGATTTTATGAAGTTTCCACATGTTAGCAACTCTATTGTTGTATTTATCTAAAGTTTTATTTATGTGTTGTTGACTCATTTCTATTATATCTTATAAATTAATAATATTATCTGACTATATATGTAAAAGTGTTTCAAATTGTCACACAATCTCTCATTTTCAATGAGATCTCTTCCATTGCCATTGCTCTAGAAATTTCTAGATCCATATTAGAACCTATTGATGTATCTTCTATTAACAATTATTATCTTTCTTATTTCACTTTGATTCTTTCTTTCAACTTGTTCTGTCTTGGTCCTCAAGTCTCATATCCCTATGTGAAGAGATTATTATGTTATTTACATTGATGTACCATGATTTTATCTCCTGAGATCTCACCCCTTCGGTCACCTCAAGATGAAACCAAGTTGCAAGATTGCAATCCTTGTGTTGATGTTTGTTCATATGAGTTCATCTGGTTGTAATTTTGTTGATCTTGCTGGCTGCCTCTATTGTTGTTTATTCACAATTTTCTTTTCATTCTGATACCATGCTGCAGATGCGGGGGGGATTTTACTGTCTTGCCATTTGAGACCCTAACCACTGTCTATGTACTTACCAGGCCCTTATGATACGTCTTGAAGTGTTGAATTGGCCGGCTAATGACTTATTAATCTAAGCACTTAATGATTCAAGGGGGGCAGCAGCAGTTGTGTCTGCAAAGTCCCTACAAAATGACCATTTAATGATCTTAAAAATGAAATAAAACGTAACTTGTCATTTTCATCACCTAAGCCATCACTTAGCCCAAAAATTAAAGGCTCCATGACACCTTGGGATTTGTTGGACCGACCCAATGGGTTTGATGATGCTACATGACCAATGGCAGGGTCCCTTGTTTAGAGATTTGTAAGCATGGCCAAGAGCAGGGTGCTCAATGGAGTCTTCCCATCATTTTGCTCAGCTACTTGAAGACATGGCTAGTGGTAGGATACTCCTGTGGAGCCTTCACATCGTTTGGTCTGGAGACTTGGTAACATGGTCAGTGGCTTGTGGAGCCTTCCCACCATTTGGGTCCGTGTTGCGGGACAAAAATGAGGGTGCCGCCATCCAGATGTACCGGCGGGCTCAAATAAACTGAAGCGTACCTGATTGGACTGAAAATGGGGCGAACTGAGCATGAACCGGCTGAAAGCTGACTGAACCGAGCTAAAATCTAGCGATTGAGACTGAAACTTGCTGAACCGGACTGAAAAGCCGCTGAACTGGGCTAGAACTTTTACCAAATGAGTTGAACCGGGTTTGGGAGCATTGAACCGACCTTGAATCAGTCTCTGGAGTGTTGAACCAGGCTTGAACCAGCTTGAACCAGACAGGACCGACTGGACCGGCCGGTGCGAGAACTCGCTAGACCGGGCCAGTTAAGATTGCCCTGGGCAACATGCCTTCCGGTTCAGTGTGGGCCAATCGCATGGCTGCTTGATGTAGCCCAGTGGGGGATCGTGGAGTGCAGTGACAGCGATCCTGCAAGCATGTGAAGAAGCCCCCCAACAGGGGTTCATGGCAGTGCAATGTCACTCCCAACTGTGTAAGGAGGACGACGATTGGGCCTGGCACATGGGACAACAGGCTTGTCCAGCTGGTTCAGCTGCCCGGAGGGGTTTGTGGCATCGTCGGAGAGCACCCGTGGGTGCACTAAAGGGGGGTTGCGACCACGCGAGTCGCATGGCCAACAGAAGCCTGACAGTGTCCCTTTTGTCCTTGTGAGGCTCCGTCCTCGCTTGTCCGTATGATCAGGACGCAGCAAGGGTTGCAGGGCGGGTGGAGTAGCAGCATCAGCAGGCTGATCGTGGAGGCGAGGCGGTGTACTTCAGTAGATCAGGAATCCTCCCAACATCAGCTCCAACTTTGTCTTCCCCTTCCTTCATCTTCGTCGGGAAGGGTAGGGGTCAGCGGGTGCTCAGGAGGCTCTGGAAGCCGGAGGGGCTGATAGCCGTCAGGTGTGAGGGCAGCATGATCGGGTGGGGAGGAGTGGAGAGGGTCCGATAGCAATCAGGTGTGAGGGCAGCATGATTGGGTGGGGAGGAGTGGAGCCGGATAGAGGATGTGCAGGTGGTCTTTCAAAAGGGAGAGTCGACCAGAAAATGGGGGATTCTGGAGGATGGCAGGGCTGCGACTGGGGAGCCATGGCATAGGAGAAGACAATGAGAAAGAGGGAGCAAAGTAGTTTTCATGCGATGACGGGTGAGGAGATGGAAAGGACATAAATACTGGAAACTGGAGCGAGTTGTGCTCGGGGTGGAGGGGATGCTTGGTGCAGCAGAGTTGGGTCCAATGGTGGGGAAGGATCGTGAGAACTTAAGGAGATGCGCTGTAAGAGGAGGAAGGGGGAACCGGTGATTCTAGAGGAGTTGAAGGGAACCACGGTCATTGCGGGGGTAGAGAGGAAGATTGGGCCTACCGAGGGGTGGAGGAAGCAAACTGGGTAGTCCAGGTGGTGATGATCTACCTACCAAAAGGGGAGGTGGGGTGCGGTCTTCAGAGCCGTCCCAGATCTTCCCTTGGCGTTGGAGAAGAAAGTGGGGGGGAATCAGGAGAACAGTGACTCGGATCCATTTGTGTCATTTCATTGTAATCATCCTCTATCTCGACATGAGAAGGCCTCCTTATAAAGAGGGCCCAATTACAGAAAGGACCAAATAAGACTTATTTCTAACTAAGTCCTCCTAAGGGCTAAAATGTAAACAAAAGACTGAAATTAAACTCTAAATATTTGCAAACAGGTCCCTTAGGACAGGAGCAAGAGGGCCCTAAAACTCCTCATCCGGATCCCCATTAGCCTGGAACTTGATGACATGGCCAGCTGCAGGGTACTTCAGTATACTCTTCCCACTGTTTTGTTCGGCAACTTGGTGGCATTGGTTAACATGTACTAAAAAAACGTGGACTGTTTACCTGAAATCTGCAGTTTATCTATATTAGATAACAAGATTATGTGTTTTTTCTGTTGTTGTATTTGGATGTGCACCACATGAAGTACATCTTCGGAGCATGCTGTAATCTGCATCTTCTTCTTATAGAGATTTAAGGAATTAGGAATTGTCAACCAGGTGAGAAACAATGCATATAGTATTCACTAAAATGAAAAAGGTCAACAGTCATTAAAATACATTTAGAGCCAATTTAGTAACAAGTTAAGGCATGTCAGCTTCAGGTGTTTCTAATTCTCTTATGCCTTGGGTCATTATATGTATATATATATATATTTATTTATTTATATTTAAGGCTGCAGGCACACCTTTGTAGCATTTGTGTACCAGGTAACCATACTGCACCTACTTTTATTGAGGACAAGGAGCACTCTTATTATTCAGTGGTAATGTATCACTCTTGCCCTTATATACTAAGTAGTCTAAGAGAAATTAGTGGTAGACCTAGACCTGAAAAAGTTATTGGTAAAATGTAAACATGTCAATTTTCTAAAAACCTTTCATGGTATTAATTTGGGTGCTAATGCACGCAAGGAACTATGTAATGCCCACTACCCGGACATTTGAACATTGAATTAGGGAAAAGGAAAACGAAAAAAGAATTGTCCTTCACATTATTACCCATGTCAAGAATTATATAGCGTGATGAGGATGATGCATTGCTATGGCAGCAAGAGGCATTCCTCCATCCACCCTTGTGTCCCGTTATATGATACTGTTGGAATGTGTCTAAACAACCTGTGCAGGCAGCTCCATGTGGCTTCTTCCAATTTGGAAGATGATGAGGTAAATTTTCTGCACTGGTGGTACGTCTGTAGTGGAGCTTGTATGGAACAGAAACTCTGTGAACTTTACTGAAATTTGATATATTTTGTACGTGACTAGGCTCCCTCTGTCCTATTCATATTCAAGTATTACTTGAAAAGATAGATTTTAGATAATACACAATTGTTGATCTCAGTTTTTGTCCAGATAAGCTTTTGGTAGGTTGGAAGCATGAAAAGCTAATTCTTGTTTCTATTAATCTAATTTTCGTGTTATTTTTTTTCAGGCTGTATTTAGTTTTATCACCATGCAACTTCAACTTGCTGCAGTTTTCTTCACATTTTCTCTTGGAACTAGGACACATTACTTTGGTAGAACAATTCTTCATGGAGGCGCCAAGGTATATCTTAGAATCTAATTGGTTGCTCTAATTTATATCAAGTCTTCTAATCTGTTCTTTTGTTGTCTTCTAAAATGATGATTTAACAGTACAAAGCTACTGGTCGGGGTTTTGTTGTTCGTCATATCAAGTTTGCTGAAAATTACAGGCTATATTCACGAAGTCATTTTGTCAAAGCGTGAGTTTCTTGAGTTTCTTCCTTGACCATATATGTTTCTGAAAGATTTACTTATCAGACATTTTACACATTTTCAGGTTTGAAGTTGCACTTCTTCTGGTTGTCTACATAGCTTATGGGTATACAAGGGGAGGTGCATCTTCATTTATATTGCTAACAGTTAGTAGTTGGTTCCTCGTCATATCATGGCTCTTTGCCCCATATATCTTCAACCCTTCTGGCTTCGAATGGCAGAAGTAAGACTCTTGATGTAGCTGTTTTTTCTTTCTTCTGACCTTGAATTTGATTTCTCTGTTTCTTTTTTCTTGTGACCGTGCATCTGCGATAAGAATTTTTTTATACATTTTTTAATTCTTTTTAAATTTTATGTGAACATAACTGTCCCATAATATGAACTTGACCACATACAAAATTAGTTATCTTTTATTATCATTTTTTTGTTTGAGTTGGATTTTGTTACTCATAACAGACTTCCTCCAATGAATGTCTTTAATATCAAATGGCAGGACCGTGGAGGACTTCGATGATTGGACTACTTGGCTTCTCTACAAAGGTGGTATTGGAGTTAAGGGTGATAACAGCTGGGAATCATGGTTTGAGGAAGAACAGGTCACTATCGAAGAGCCCTCCTTGAAAGCCATTAGCCAATGCTTGGTCCAAGATTCCATAGAAAAAAGAAAACTCTTTTCACTCTTACGTTAGCTTCTATAGCTTTGTTGCTATTTTTCAACTCTAGAATGAGCATGTTCTTTATTGCCACATGCCTCTAGTGGGTTTTCACATCTTGGCAGATCTATGCAGGTGCTAGGCATAAAGCACATTGTCTTTCATGAAGTTCTTGTAAACAAGCCTCACGCATTTTTTATAAGATATCGATGTGTCCCTTCTTGCATAAAAACAACACAAAATTTTATGTATCTTGTAGTGAACCTAATTGGTATCCTGATACTTTGCAGATGCATATCCATACATTACGAGGACGCATATTGGAGACAATATTAAGTTTGAGATTTTTTATATTTCAGTATGGAATTGTCTATAAGCTGCATCTTACTGGGAAAGATACTTCCCTCGCGGTAAATACCCCAAACTGAATTTTTTGTTGTGAAGTTAGATGAGAACTTTTAGTGAATAAAAGAGTCAGAATGAAATTAGATATTTTAACTTCTGCGTTTCTTTTGCTCCTAGGTTTTTAACATTAAATTCACAACACTTTTGCTGACATTTGCATGTAAATCATTGAAAATGTCAAATGTGTCGAAATAGATCAGTGTGTGAAAGAAGTGGCACTTGTTGCCCATGTGGCATATGCTCCAATATGAATGTAAAACTTGGCAATCTGCCATTATTGTTTTTGACATTTTGTTATGTCATATTGTTCGAAGTTTGACAACCTCAAATTGAACCCTGAAGATGTAGATTGACCAATTCATGCCATTTATGTTGGTCAGTTGCACCAGCAGATTACGCCCCAGCCATCCCTGGTCAGCAAACAGATCTATCTGACCCGATTTGGTTTAGTTGGGTTTGGTACGATTCAGTCTGTCTATTTCAGTCAGTGAATTCAGTTTATTTTACACGTATAATAGCAAAGCATTACCTTTTCTGTCCCTCATCAATACGTAGACATGAATTTGACTAACTTCAATTACTATGTCATTTCTTGCTTTTCATTAAATTTTAGAGTCTTGTCTTTCACAGTTTCACTTCATACGTTGCTTCCCAATTTAGTTTCTCATCTTGGTAACTATGAACTGAACAATAGATTTTATCACGACAGTACATGTGATAGCATTAATATACATATGAGAGAGAGAGTGTATTATATGTTCTGGGCTTGATGTATATCATGTGGCGAGGCTTGTATTTACACTTCTAGTAAGCACTCTCTTTTGCCTACAGATCGTGATGTCCCTTGCATAGTTCTTCCTTTTGTCACCACCATGATGTGTCTGTGAGGTCTGCTGAGAGGCAAATGATCCGTTAACTATCATGGTTTCCAAGCCATAACATATAATAACAATAGAATAAAGCTAGGGTAGCAGAAATCTAGTATAGTGTGGATCCTATTGTGATGCGGGACAAACCGGCTTGACCGGACTAATTTGACCGAAAACGACTTAAACCGGCGCTAATCGCCCTAAACAGACCTAAACGAACCCAAAATGGCCTAAATCGGCCCGAACTGGTCGAAAACAGGCCCGAACCAGGCCGAACCGGACCCTAGGTGGTCTGAACCGGGTTAAACCGGCCCAAAACGCACTGAACCGGACTGAACCGGCCGGTTCAGGCTCTGAACCGGGTCAAACCGGCTTGAACCGGCCTTGAACCCGGTTGGACCGGGTCTGGCGACCGGTCTGGCCGCGGACCGGCCGGGTCCGCGCTGCGCGAGCCGACCGCGCTCGCGGGCGCGAGTGGATCGCCGGAGGGGGGGGTCGTGGCCGCGGCGCAGGAGACCGCGTACCCCGCGGCGGTCACCTCGTCGTCGCAGCAGGGGGGGAGGCGTGGCGTTGATCCGGCCGGCGGAGTCTTGACGCCGTGGCGTCATCGCGGCCGTCCGCGAGGTAGCAAGCCGCGACAAAAGGCCAGCGCGGTGCCCGCCCGCGTTGTCTTCGTCCGGTCGCGCGCGTCGTCGTCCGGCGGAGAGAACGCAGGGATGGAGCAGGAGGGGGCAGGCGATGGCGATGGCGGTCGAAGCTCCGGCATCTCCTTCTTCCTCTTTTCTCCTTCGTCTTTCCGTGGCGCTAGGGTGCAGGCGGGACAGGGAAGGAGGTCGAGGCGTTGTCCGGCCGGCGGAGGAAGATGCGATGAGCAGGAAAGGAAGCCGCCGTCCGCCAAGGAAGGACGCCGTATGGGGGAAGACCGGTCCGGGGATCGCCGGATCCGCCTTCCCCTCTCGCTCGCTTCTCCTCCTCCTTCTTCTTCTCCTTCTTGCGTCTAGTGCGGGGCTTACACAGTCGAAGCCGGAGGAGGGACCGCAGGAGTTTTGAGCATTGACGGGAAGGAGAACCCCATCCTACTCACGACTGCGCTGCGTGACGATGTTGAAGAGCCGAGAAGGGGAAGAGAGGGGAACGGCACGGAGGCCGGAGGATGAGGAGGGGGAGGAGATCGGCGCACCTCGCCGGATCCGGAGGGTGGAAGGGAGACCGGCCTCACTGCCGGAGGTGGGAGAGGAAAGGGGGCCGCAGCCCCTACGCGGGAGGAATCAACCCGAAGGCTTCCAAAAATTCTATCACTTTATTGATTGATAAAACTTTGTACATCGGACCCTCTTATAAAGAGGATGGACAAATTTTAATAAAAGACCCTCTAAAACCGATTATTTACAAACTTGTCCTCGTAGGGACATAAGTAAAAGAAAAACCACAAAAAATGTCCCCATCATATTGTTAATGTACAGTGTAACTGTTCCCCTGTTCACTAATCTGCCAAACATTTCAGGGTTGTATGTGAATTGTTAGCTAGGGAACCAGAAAGCCTTGTCGCTCTTTTCACTGTTTATTTTTTTTATTTTTTTTATTTAATTTTTATTCTTTTGTCATCACATCAGTTCCCTGTATATTTTTTATATTTTCTTACTTGCCTCATTTATTCATTTGTTTCTTACCTTGCTTTCTTTTGTCATTTGTTTTTTACTTTCTGCTTTATGATTTTTTTGTTGTTATCAATGCATTCATTAATTTTTTTTCTGGTCTAATATATTTTTATACTATTATTTTTTTGTCCTTTCCTCTTTTTTTACTTCCTATTTTTTCTTTCTTCTTTTCTTGTCATTTGACCTGTGTCGAACAGGTCCTGACCATGCGGACAGTGTTCCCTCTGCTATTCTCTATTTGTCCCATTCTATTCCCCTTTTTCCTGCATGAGAGTGTTTGAGCCCCGCTCTGATTCATAGGAGTATAAGACTTCCTCAGCTCCATCTTTTTTTTGTTACCTTTCTTCAGTCTGCATTCAGGAACTTCAGTGGCTCTCTTCTTTGCCTTCCCCCCCCGGGTCGTTTCTCCACATCACCCTTCTCCTTTCTCTCCCAGTGGGCAGGATTTTGGCTGAAGTTCTTCCCCTCGTTCCTTTTCTGCTTGCTGGAAATCCAGGCCAGGCTTATTCTTTCTTCTGGTTGTGTTACTGACGGAATCCAGGCTTCTTTCTCTCCTCTGGTTGCAGCAGTGAAGAGGCCCAAACCAGGTCTTCTTTTTCTCCTCATGCGGTCTTCTTTCGGGTGTACAAGCTCAGCAAGGAGGAATATTCAGACCTTTGTTCTCTGGGCAGTCTGTGGAGGGGCCAAGCAATGATAGATGATGATGCTTCACATTCACCATCTGACTAGGGCCCAGTGGTGGGGAGAGGTTCGTTAGAAAGGTGTTGCACAGTTGCAGAGTCCCGTGATCTGTACAAAGCCTCAGGGGGCTGTCCAGAGCCAGCACTGTGGCTTCTTGGTCTGAACCCTGAGAGCAGACAGCAGGAGACAGCCCCTCAATAGGGGTGACAACCAACAGCTGCTGCCTCTCCCTCTATGACACAAGGGAATCTTCAGCTTCTCTTCTACATATCTCCCTCTTTTGCTTTTTCTTTTTTTTTTTTTGACCTTAGTTCATCTGATTTTGACTCTTTCCCAAGTAGTGCATGCATAGCAGGACCCTCTGTTTTTCAACAACTGCCGGAATAGCCAGTAGCCACCTACCTCAATTGGAGCTCTTGGCTGGAGGTTTTGATCTAGCTCCCCACCCCACCCCCCTGCTCTTCCTTTTCTTCTTCCTACCTTCAACCGTCACCATTTTTAACACTTGAATATAAAGAATAAATCCAGCCTAGTTTGTTCATGTCAGGGAGACTTTTGGATCACAGTGTGCTGGCTATTTGACTTCCTATAAATTAGCAGCCGGTCACATTGAACATTTAACTTCACAGGACTGAAGTCTGGCATCTAATGGCTGAATTCTAGTGGTCGAGTAACTCAAGCGAATTAAGTTGGACTAGACTATATCTGCCCCAATCGGGAGGTTTCCCATTGCTAGGTTAGCAACATGCTCCGAATGACCAGCAGAGGGACTACTTGTTGCTAGGTTAAGGGCATGGAATACTCATTGGGGGTCCAGACTGAACCGGTAATTTAATCCTTAAGATGCCCTTTCACCAGCAAGTTAAAAGTATTAAATGTTCAAATGAATCTTCAATAATCCCAAGACACGGAACATAAAAATGAGAATATAAAATAAAGTTGGTGTGTTGGGCTGTTTGGGCCTATAATGGGCCTCACATTCTTACCCAATACGGTTTTCTTGGGCCTGGTGATGCAGCCCCGAAGGTGAGCCAAAGAGAATGGCTTGGCTGACCACTTTACATCCTTTGTCGGTCTGTTAAAAAGAGCCAGTTGATCCTTTTTCTTTATGCATTGTATCCCTCGGTTTGGTTCATCTTCCAAGAGATTGGGTCAACAACTAGCAAAGCACAAAGCAAACTTGTGCTTAGGTGGAGTTAGGTTTAGAACCTAAGGGGAAATTATCATTGATATTGTTGTAACTTATGATCCTATCCTAAAAGATACTCATTTTTAAAATAGCATATCATTTGATGATATTTAAAGTTAGATAAAGATAAAGTCAAATTGACTTTTTCTTTTAAGAAACACTAGTCATACTTTTTGCAAAGATTGCTAATTTATTCTTAGTGAAGTTTTATTAAGTTAATACAGGTTAATGGTATTAAATGTTAATATAAAAAGACAGACAAACACATTATAAAATGTTCTTGACATGAATCCCTATAATTGACCTTACTTTCAGATGTCTCTATATTCGGAAAAACTCAAAAAAAGCCTAAATCTTGTTTTGTTCTAAAACCAGTCCTGTCATTAATAGAATCGGCTATCCTATTGAAATCCTGAGTTATCTAGACTCTACTTTAAAGCTAACGATCAAACTCTCTTAGATGTAGGAGCCATGAAGGGTTCTGTAGGCATCAGTGTACTTGACTGCTTTTTCAGATATACCCCTGGCCTCAACTTCCTATTCCGAGAGAGAGAGAGAGAGAGAGAGAGAGAGAGAGAGAGAGAATTTGCTTGCCCAAACTAGAGAATGCATGGCTTGAGGATTGTCCCCTTCTGCCAAGGACCATCAGGGAATCGCTAATCAAGCTTGACGGCAACAAGAATGAGGAAGATACCAGCCCTAACAACATGGAGATTTCCGATGTCCTGATTGGGGCCAATGAGGTTCCCAAATTTTGCAGCTAGTTCAGATCGGAAAGTTGCAAGGGTCTGCATAATATTTGGTAGTTGTGGGTTTTGGGAATGGAGGAAGGAAATGGGAGAAAAGGCCCACATTTTGATGGTGTCATGGATGGGTAGAAGTAAAATTGTAGAGATGGCAGCCATGAGAAGGGGGAGCTCATCTTGGATGTCTTATATGAAGGACTGCTTCTTTTCTTCACCCTCCTCCTTTGCTACTGGAAATGGAAAGCCTCACAGTGGCCTATAACTTATCTTTATTTCAAATGTCATCAGAAGAATAATCTGCCCCCTTGAGGTAATAGGCCTGATTTTTGTCAGCCCTTCTACCTCTTCTTCATCTGTGGCTTTTTCATCAATCTTCATTGAGAGAGACAGGGATAGAGAGAGAAATAGGTCCAGGTCCAACTATAATATGAGGGCATTTTGATCAATTTACTATTTGACTATTAGGGATGCAAACGAACTAATACACTCAACAAGTAGTTGTAGGCTTGTAGCTCAAAACTCGGCTCAATAAAAACTCGACTAGGCTCATTTATTATATTAAATGAACAAGCTTGAACAGTCTCCTACTTGATTCGATAAGTTTGCGAGTAACTCGATTAAATACTCAATTGAATATTTATTTTAAATTTTAAATTTTAAATTTTGAATCTTAAAAGTTATATATTGGCACCTAAATATATAAAAATAAATTAAAATTTGAGTTTAAATTTAGATCAAGTGTCCTATGTGAGTTAAAATTAGAGTATCATAAATAACTTTTGATTGATTTTGAGTTTTTTAAATGAGTTTGTATTGAGTTTGATCTTGAATGTGGACTGCTACTCGAGGTCGAACTTGAGTCAAACTACTACTCGAGGTCAAGCTCGAGATTGGCTTGATTAATTAACGAATAAAGCTTGAACAAGGGATTGACATAATTATAAAAGCTTGAATCCAAACTCGAACTAGTATAAAATAAACATGCAAAGTTTGAGCAACATACTACTCTGATCAAGCCATCTCATTTGCACCCCTATTGACGATGTAACAATGACTGACAAGGCTAGCTGACAAAATTAAACCATGGGAAATAAAATGAGATTTCCTTGAATTTTCAAGCTATTTGAAAATACAAGGAAATATGAAATAAAGATAAGTTATAGGGAGCAATATGTGAAAATGTAGCTTTTGAGATACTATGTTGCTTAAATTATACTATACCAAATGTATCTTTTGAGATACTATTAAAAATTATAAATTGAGATATAGTATGAAATTTTGGAAGAGAAACATATAATATCACTTAAGAATTTTATAACTATTTTAGTTAACCAATTTTGCTTTGTGTGTGGTCAATCTACAATGAAACTTATTTTATCATTATAAATTTGATGGAAAATTTAAAAATATAAAGAAATGTTCTAATATGGTGCTTATTTTCTTGGAAAAGATTTATGAATATGTTATTGTAAATGTTGGAGCAAAAATGTCCCTACTTGCAAATGAAAGTGATAAAAATTATGCATGATCGTGTGATTGTTAGTGTGCATACTTTAAGGAGAAATGAGAGTTTTCCTATTTTAATTTGCTTACATCAAGAATATGCAATAAGCTCTACATTTTTGCATTACTTAGATGAATTAATAAAAAATGAATAAGATGACATGCCATGGTGTATGATACTTATATTTTTTTTATTTTTTTTACAATTGATATATGAGAAACATGAATAAGTTAATGGGAAGGAGAAACACTTCGGTGCTCAGCAAAATTAAGTAGAATTAAGATATATTATATGCATTGTATGTTTAGTGAAAAACAAAGGAAAAGATGGCAAAAATTAGTTTCAATAAAGTAATATTATCTTGAAGTATTTATTTTAAATAGTGATTCAATTATCCAAAAGGTGGAGGATGTAAAATGTTGTTCGTATAGAATTAAAGCATGATGGATAAAATGGAGATCAACTAACCACAAGGGTCCTATGTGATCATGGAATTCATATTTACTCTCAACTCAAGTCTTAGTCCCAAATTACTTGGGATCAGTCATATGGATACTCATTTTCTACTCATGTCAATTTTGAATTACTTCTTCAAAGATATTTAAATCATCTAAATCATATTGAATTTTTTTTCTCTAAATTAACTTAGATCTACCACATCTTTTTTGTTTTCCTTATTTTTAATAATTTTTACTTTTCTTATTGAAACCTTTTCAGGTCTATGTTTAATATGTCCAAACCATCTCAATCTCCAAAGTTGGAAGAACATCTCATCATGCAACAATAAAGCTTGTAATGTTGTATGGGCAAAATGTTATTGAATGGGAACAAATTAGACTAGATAGGATATGTAATGAACATATTAGAAAAACAAATGAGTTGCTGAAATTGTAAACATATCAACAAAATGATGATTGAGATTGCTAGAAGATATTTAACGTAGAGCTAAGGATTATTTGGTTTAACAATGTGAAAAATATCAAGATAGTAGAAGCAAAAAAAGAATGTGGTAGATTTAAGCTAACTTGAAGAAAAGTAATTCAATATGATTTGGATGAGTTATACATTTTAGAATAAATAACTAAAATATAACACTAGTGGAGAAAAAAATCCGTATAGCCAACTAGGGGTGTTCATGGTTTAGTTTGGTTTGATGTTTTAGTATTTTTTTCAAACCAAACTATCTCCCAAACCAAATCAAACCGAACCAAATTCATTCGGTTTGATTTGGTTTGGTTCAGTTCAAATCATATTTTATTAAAGTATAGTAGATGTGTCAATATATAATTTTATTTTGTTTGTTTCAACTTATATTCTATTAAAATCTTGTGTATATGTTTATACATTACATTATTTTTGCCTTAAAAACTCTTGAAACAAATTTATTTTTATAAAAAATACATAAATAATATATTATATATAACTTAAAATAAAATATTTAATATAATTTGAGTTATTCGGTTTACCGGTTTGGTTTAGTTTGAAGGACTCTAGAAATCAAATCAAATCAATATGTAGTTCAAACCAAACCAAACCAAATTGCTAGTATTGTTTAATTTGTTTGGTTGAACCGAATGGTGAACATTTCAATAGCCAACCTTAGTAATTTGGGATTATGACTAGAGTTGAGTTGAATATTAATTATATTGACATTATCTATGCATTTTTATATATAAAAAGAATGATTTTCTAGTTATCAATGTAAAACTAGTTACATATCTGAAACAATTATAGTTTAAATTAGCAGAACTCAATTCAAAGGAAGAATTATAAAAAACGCTTTAACAATTTAAGGACTTGATTTTGATTCTTGTCTAACTATTATGTGAAGAACATGTTTATAATTGGATTAGTTTCTGAAACTGCTGCAAAACTATGATTACAAGAGCCACATGGTTGTCTGTCACCTGTTGTTAATAAGGCCCCGGGAGGTGATGATATTCATATATGAAATCCCATTGAGAAGGGAAAAGATCTATGATGGAAATACAATTTTGCCGGTAACTATATTTACCATTTGGTCCTGAGGTACTTGGGTTCTAGATCTTCTAGATTCATGGGTGAGCTGGAGCACCTTTCGGTGGTTTGAATTTTGAGCACTGCTCTCAACTGTTTAGCTCACATTTAGTAGCAGCCAGCAGGGCCTCATTAGTGGGTTTCTTAGGTTTGACCTCAATAAAAAGCTCTTTTGCCATTTGTCTATTTTATTTTCTTTTTTTATTCATTGTCTGAAAGTTGGAGATGTCTCTTCTTTTTTAGATTTATGGCTTCTCGTGGGTTGTGCTATTTTGCATCATGATGATATTCAAGGTTAAAATCAAAACTCTACATTTCTTTTGATATTATATTTGCTCAGAGCCTCAGACATTCGTTCTTATTGAGTTTCATGTGCTTATGCAGGTTTTTACGTACAGTCCAAGAAAATCTGCCAATTATCAGCTACTCATGCGATTTGTACAGGGTGTGACAACACTGGGCCTCATTGTTGCGCTTGTTCTGTTAGTTGCACTCACTGATCTAACCATTCCCGACTTGTTTGCAAGCATATTGGCATTCGTTGCCACTGGCTGGGCAGTGCTCTGTGTAAGTAAACATGCAAGTATATATTTGAATACTTCCATACCTTTAGACCAATGGTAGATGCTGAAAAGTATCAAATAGGCGTAACTTGAAATATTAGGCAAATGAAAAAGTAACTTCTACTTTTCTAGTTAACGATCTTTTGTGAAATATCACTCTACAAAACATTTATGGAAAAATTATAAATATTAAAGTAAAGGCTTTTCTTCTAATTTGCATCCACTTCATGTTGAATCCTTTTATTTATTTACGATTGTATGCATTGCTCATCTAGGATGTATTCTGGTGGATTAAATTTGGTGTTGTTGTATAACACTGAACCAAGGAAAATGGAATCGGGATCAGACTGGACTGGTTAGTGGTTCAGATTGACAGAACCCACCAATTCTGCAGAAGAAAAAGCAATCCAGAATCGGCCCAGATTAGTTCTTCAAAAACAAGAAAAAATAAAAAAAGTATAAAAAAAGATCTAGGCCATCCCACTAGTATCAGGTTCAGCTCCTTCCCTGCCCTATAGGGCAGAGAAAGTGCAGCAGCGGTGCAACACCCATCTACAGCTGCTGTTCTGGTCAGAATCTGTCAAATCCGTGGCCCATTCAGTCAATTTCAACCAATTCCAGATGAAATCTAGAGAGGGGATTGGAGTTTTGCTCCCAATTAGATCGACTACTGCCTGATACCGAAATTGGCTGATTCTGTGAAGTGTGAACCATGTACTGAACCCTAGCCCCCATGCTGTGTGATCATTGAACATTCAACACTGCATGTAGAAATATTTGTTAGTTTTGGTCTCTTAAATTAGTATGTACTCTATACTGATTTATCCAGTTTCACATTTCAATATTTCAGTACTCATCCATTGAAATTTTAGTTTGCTTAGGGATGATCAAGTGTCACCGGCTTGCAAATATGCTTTGTCTAACTTGCTATTATCTTGACAGCTTGCCATTACATGGAAAAAGTATGTTAGAACTTTGGGATTGTGGGATTCTGTGAGGGAGATCGCCCGGATGTACGATGCTGGAATGGGGGTGCTTATTTTTGCTCCAATTGCCTTTTTATCCTGGTTCCCCTTCGTGTCCACCTTCCAGTCACGTCTTCTATTTAACCAAGCATTTAGCCGAGGGCTGGAGATTTCACTTATTCTTGCTGGAAACAAAGCAAATGTTCAAGCCTAAATAAACAGTCGATCGTTCTGCTGCTGTTGAACCTTCCGCATCAGCGTCAAAATGTAAGGTGTCAGGAACCTGTGGGAGGCTTGAAGCTACTTGGTTACCCACCAAAATATGCACAGGAAGAGCGCGGCTTGTATTTAATCAGACGTTGGTTCAAACACTCCCTATTAACTTATATTTCTGTCCATGGCACGGGACATTTTGGGCAAAGTTGCGCAGGAGTGCATGCAATTTGGGATGATTCCATCTTGTAATGGTTTATCCACTTCTGTTAACATCATGCAACCGGGTGCTCCTTTCATGTCATGTCTTTATCTACCCGTACAAGTTCTAGGTATTTAGGCTGACAACGCTACTACAATCGGCTGTTGAAAAGCTGGCTGTGTATTGTTCGAGAAAATGTTCATGCTTCTAACATGTTTTCAACATTAACCCCTTTATTATTGTAAGGAAATACTAGTTGACACATGAAAGATGAAACTTCTTGCAGGCTTCACCAGATTTATTTGGCTTGGGTTGTTCTATGATTTTCAGGTCAGCTCAATGCTGATTTTTTGTTTTCCTGATTCTTTCTGCCTAATGGCACGTGGATAAACGGTTTCTTTTAATATTCTCCTTAGATGAGCTCTTTGGAAGATTCCAATTAGTGAGCATTTCAAACAATATTTGCAACTTTTCCAACTACTGAAACGGCACCCATGTCTTCCTTAACATGGAATGCTACGTAGGGACCTCGATCGCTACCCGGGCTTGACTCGTCTTCTTTTTTTTTGGGGGGGGGGGGGGGGGCACAACTCGATTGTGGATTGCCAATGGTTAGCCGGCTATCACAGTTGTTATCCATTGGGGGCCTCTGAAAGGCCCTCAAGGGGCCTCCTATGTTCATCACATCTCCCCACTTAATCTCAAATTCTTTCACTTTCTAAAAATTCTCTCTCAAGTGTTCAAAGCATGTTCTCTCTCGAGTTTTTTTCTTTCTTAATTCATTTCTTGGTTTTATAGAAATTATTATTTTTTGTTTAATTGTGCTGCTGGCTTATTTTTTATTTTTTTAACATGTCTCCAAATTGTGACACTCAATTGTTACAATCTTAAATAATCTGACTTGCAAGTTAATTGACATAGCAGAACAGAAAGTTCAATTAAATATGTGATAAAATAATACGCGGAGAATAGTATTCATGTCTCATTGAGATGAATGAATTTCACTAGGTGGGTGTTTAATTTTGTAGATATTTAACTTTTATGAACTAGGCAAAGAAAGTAACAAAGTAGCATCAGATCACTATATGGTAAAAACTTTCTTTACTTTTTGGTCATGAAGTTCACACGATTGGATAGGAAAAGTTTTAATGATGATACGTTATATTAATGTTCAGTAAGTTCTATCATATCAAATGATATTGATATTTAATTATTTATTTATTAACAAAAAATAATGTGTGAGAATAAGTTGGAAGTTATTTATAGGTAGGGGTGTAAACAGAATCTGATATTTTGATATTTCGATTTGATTATCATAAAATTTAACGGGTTTAGAACTTGTTTTTGTATACTATAAGTTATCGAAATCGGAATCGGATATTTTAGTAACTTATCGGAATTGTTGATTCCGTTTTCGTTAATCCGATTTTGATAAAATATAAATGAAATTAAATAAAACAAAGTTAAATAACTTATAAAATATATTATATAATTTGACAAAATGATAAAAATTAAATTTTTAAAAAATAATATCAATTTTTAGTAATTATATGCAAATTATTAACTTATTTTTGAATAAAAATTTATTTTTAATATATATTTCAAAAATTATTGTATTCGAATCTGATTTCGATAACGAAATTGAAATCGGAACATAGTGATTCCGAATTTATCAGAATCGGAACCCCTTAACCCTTATCAGAATCGAAATCGAATTCTGATGTTTCCACTACCGAATCGGACCCGTTTACAGCCTTATTTATAGTCAAAGATAAATATCGATGTCTTGGTTGATTCATGGGTCAAAGTTTTAGAAGGGGGAGGGATGCAAAGTTGAAGATGATTCAATAATGAGGAAGAAGGGATTAGTGATCTCATTAGAGACGACAACTCAAGAGTAGTTCATGTGAATCTCATAATCACACGATCAAGACAAAGTAAATTATGATCACAATAGTGATAAAGAATTTAAGGATATATAAGAAGAATATAGGTCAGGTAACATATCAATAGTTCTTCCTCAATAACATACATCTAGGGGTCTTATTACAAATTGATGATCAACACAATTGCGAACGTCGGTAAGGGAGTGGTCGGATCAACTTCGAAGGAAATTTACAACACTTATCTTCCTATATAGGTGGAAGATATTAAATAATATGTCAAATTATTTGAATATATTTGACAAAAAGAGAATGCATTTTGATGGTAGATGGTTACAGGTATACTAAACTTTATTTTTCATTCTTAATGCTTATCTTTTAAAACTTCATAATGTTTAACTTCTGCACGACCTTTTAGGTAATAGGTCTTAATTAAGAAGATAATGATCAACTTCCTACTATATTGTCAAGCTATGACTATATTTTAGAAGTCAACGGATGCATTCGGATAGGTAAGATTGTTGACTACTTGTTTGAATTAATCGACAATGTTATTGAAGAGATAGGCAAGAATCAATTTGTCCAAGTCATAATGGACAATGCAACTGTATACAAAGCAGTCAAAGACATTTGTATTAGGCACCATACTCTGTTCATTCTTTAGATTTAATATTAGAGGATATATGCAAAGATTCTCAAATTTACTAGGTGATTAAAATGGCCCAATTAATATCATTTTTCATCTACAACTGTAACTTTATTCTTAATTTAATGAGGGAGCATTCGAAGTGTTGAGAGCTCCTATGTCACAGTGCAACTAGGTTCACTTCACATTACATCTCCTTAAAAAGTTTAATACAGTAGAGACGTCCTCTTACTCAAATGATACCTTTACTGGAATGGTTGAGTTGGATTGTTAGGACAAATTTATAAAATAAAAGAAAATTGAAGAAAGTAGAGAAGACATTGGAGAGTGACAACTAATGGCGAGTTGTAAAGAAAATGCTTCATATAGTGTAATCCCCATAGTCAATACTCTTAAAATAGTTAATGGGGACAAGAAGACAAACATGAGTTATTTTTATGTTGCACTAGACCAAGTGAAGTAAGAAATCTCAAGGATAGGACTTCACTAAGTGGTGGGATATTATTAACTATTAGTGGGAGCGGATGTTGTTTGGTTTGATACATGTCATAGCCAAGGTAAAGAGTCATTTGATAATGACAAATATGTTGTAATTGGTTCTTTGGACATTACAAATCAAGAAACATTTGACGAAGATTGAGAAGACATGACAGAGCCTATCCGACTTCGATAAGAATGATTTGATTTCAAATAGTAACAACGATGGAGCATTCGATGCGGAAGGAACCACATATAATCTAAAGAGGTCAACAGATCCAGAGATATATCCTACAATGATGCAATTCACAAAAGATGAACAATATACAAGTGATGCAAGAATCAATTAATAGGGTTATGGGATGACTCAACATACTTATAGATCTTTGTCAAATACCTCCGTGCATACCAATTATTGTAGTTATTGTGGATCTTGAGGAACTTATCATAGGGTGATTGCACGCAAAAGTGACTAATACAATCATCATGTACATTTTCAACACTATATTCTTCTCAAATATCTTAAGAAGAGTATATAAACTATGTAGAAGAACCACAAAATGTAAGATTTACATAAAAATGAATAAATTTTTGTCATATTCCCTAAATTTTTAGTTTTTTATGGATATTTTTATTTATTAGTCATATTTCGATACTAGGTTGCGACTTGTTCTGATCAGATCAAGTTTGGGCCATATTGGTTGGGTCGTAACCTGACTAGGAATACCTTTTCCCATAATATTGATGGAGATAACCACAGGTTATGCCAAAGTCTTTTTCTATGAGGTACAAGATTTATTTGGAGATGAAATTTTTGTTAGTAATTAATAAAATACATGGTTACATCCACGGGCGGCCTCATGTTGATGGTTCTGGGGTCACATAACTCCACTAAAGTTTTATTCACCTCTTTAATTCCCATGTGATATCCATGTGAGGGTAGTAGACGTTGTCACGTCGAAAATCTTTTCTTTTTAACCAAAATGTAAATTTTACTTGTAAAAAATAAGTGGGTAAAAGATCAGCGTCACGGGCTACATAATTGCCGCATGAGTATAAACCTAATTGCATAGTCACTTGTTGTCTGTCGCTGCATCTAAAGTCTTCGAAGGGCCGTCGGAAGCACAAGCACTACACGTCGTTCGACGGTGTCTTTTGGAATCTGGATCATTGGATTTTTACTCTAGCGAAAAGAAGAAAATGGACATTTCTTTATCGGTTCATCCGTAAAGCATATGCAGCTATAATCGTATGGTTTGGAGGCATTGAAGTTATCTTTTGAGTCTTAACGTTATAGATATCGATGGATGATCCAAGGTAATTTTTTATTCTCCTATAAAATTTTATATTCATGAATCAGACCTTTACATTCGAAGTTTGTAAACAATAAATTTTTTCTATCTTATTTATATAGGTTGTCACATATAAATTGGATAAGTTTTAACTAAATTCAAAGACCATCATGAGGTGAATTTTTATTTTTTATCATTTATATATATCATTTAAAATCTTAGATATAATGTATAGTTATATTTTAATTGATGTGTATTTGTATTTATTAGGATGGAGCGTTACTTTATGAAATTAACATCTGGACAAAGTAGTTCATTTTGTCCAATCAACGTTTTGTTTGAAAATGTGGAGTCAGAATTGCAAGAGAAAGATCAACTAAATTTGAGTACATTAGAATCAGATCCAAAATTAAGAAAAGAAATATCAGATTATCATCCATTGGCAAGATGATGTTAGAAGATCATATTTATTGAAAGGTCTTTGCCACCCTCGCAATCACAAATTTCCTTTAAAACTCATGAGTGAAAAAATGCGTAAATTTGTATCTACTTGGTTTGATGAATATGAAACTTGGTTAGAATATAACAATGTAAAAGATGTCTTTTCTTTGTCTGAAAATTTGTTCTGATGTCTATAAAAAAATATTTGTTCAGATTATCATCCATTGGCAAGATGATGTTAGAAGAGCATATTTATTGAAAGGTCTTTGCCACCCTCGCAATCATAAATTTCCTTTAAAACTCATGAGTGAAAAGAACGTGTAAATTTGTATCTACTTGGTTTGATGAATATGAAACTTGGTTAGAATATAACAATGTAAAAGATGTCTTTTCTTTGTCTAAAAATTTGTTCTGATGTCTATAAAAAAATATTTATATAAAAAAATATTTATTTTTTGTATTAATGTTGAATTAAAATGAAATCTAAGATATTTTTTTATCATGTTTGGTGACGTGTGTCAGAAAGAGTGTTGACCATGTATATAAAGAAGCAAGAGATGGAGACCACAAGGAACCAAACATCCTATAAGGGTTGTCTGGCACATGTTTAATTTAGGGATAAATAAATGTATCCCATAATTAATATTCTATCAAAATGGTCCAAAAATTTTGAAATTATTTTAGGCCTTTAGGCTTGATTGGTCAAATTTTAAGCCTTCCAACATATCAAGGAACAATCATACTGCTCTGACACATGCAAAACCTTTTCTTTAACCAAGTGTAGTATTCACCTAAGGCGTGCTTAGGTCTTGATTTGAAACTCTGGTATTGTAACTACCAAGTTGTTGACTTGCATTCATGGAAGAAAAGAAGAGCTAGCTCTTTCGGGAAATGAGGTTTTGCTTGTTCTTTCTTTCTAAATGAGGCAGGAGAGAATAGTAGGGTGATGGGTTTACAAACAAAAATAGGTGAAGCTCTGATCGAGAATGAATGAGGTTTCGCTTGTCTTTCTTCTCTCAAGAACAGATTACTCTCTCAACTAGAAAGCAGTAAGTGAATGAGTTTCTGAGCGCATACATATATTAGGTTTTCTTGCTTTGCCATCCTTCAAAAAAAATAAAAAGAAAGAAAGAAGGTGGAATCAAACGTAAGAATATTAGGTTTTCTTGCTTTGCAACCTACATATTCATGTGTTTCCCCTTGGATTCCCTTGGATTGAAAATAGCGTGGTAGAGAAGGGACCAATGCTGAGGGGGGGGGGGGAAGAAGATGTGTCTTTCTCTTTAATTCGGTCTAGAAATTAGTTGTTATGCTGGAGTTTACGTAGCTAACTAAAAGCGTGCATTAACCAGTTTAAACTATCAAATCGAACCAAGTTGTTTGATTCAGTTTTATTTGATTAGATAAACCCATTTTGGAATTTTCTAAACCAAATCAAATTCGATAAATTGATTAAACTAATACATAATAATTATGATTCAATTATTAATAAAAATGAACTTTATATAACTTTACGATAAAGTGTATATACAACTCAAAAATAAGTGTCTCTATGTAAATAATTAATTATTTTAATTAGTTGATTTCATGAAATGTCCCCCTTTTTGGCTATAAAAGGACCACCATCTTTCATGTTTTTAAGGTTCCACCATCTCATTCTACTCCCACTTAGTCACCACTACACGTTCAACACCCCCACTCATCTCCCAAAGCCCTCATACCATCCCCAGAAGCCCCGAAACCCACAACTTTCTTTTTCATAATAAGTTTTCCTCGGACTTTAGGAGATCCCCATAGATCCATCTCATCTTCCCTAAAGCCAAATCTCCCTTCCAATAGCTTCCCTAGAGTATTGACTACCTCAAGCAACCTTCCGGACATTTTGAAAATTAGCCAACATTTCAGGGCCAAGCTAGCAAGAAAGGCCGAAAATCTACTGGAATCAAACCTAGTGCCCCATCAGCAGAGTGCTAGGGGTAGCACCCCATCAAGGGGGCACATGCAATGCTAGGCCCTATTTTATGTTTTCTTAAGGCTTTCACCTCTCTGTTTGACCCTTTGCTACTCTTTTTAATTCTAGCTTGCATCTACATATTGTTTAGCATACATTAGGCTATACATTTACGTCCTCGTGCATCTTTAAACCTTTCAAATAGGGGTTGTGATCTAGTTCCAATCTGGTCAATTTCTTACATTTTGTTTGTTTATGCTTGATCTTGAGCATGTTACTACACTATCATGAGTCCTAATGATTCTATCACTTGTTTTCATATTTTCTTGTGGACATTTTAGGTAATCCGACCAGGGTGAAGCTTAAATTAAACCAAGAAAAGAGGAACACACTAAGCTCTCTTCTTTCTGTCGGCTGAGAGAAGAGAAGTCAAAACTCTATATGATCTCCCCAGTTCCAAAAGTACATTGGTCATTCTCACGTTCCTTTCATTTCCTTATTCCTATTTTAAAGTCTTTGGCTCCTGGCGAGTACCACTACAAACTCCACCCACAAAAGTCACCAAAAAAGCCAAAAAGGCAAAAAGGACCTGCGACAAGTTTCGATTTCGATGCCTACATCTTTTGGTGACCACAATGGAATCGACTTTTGCTTATGTGAGTTCCTCTTATCTTTCCTAATAATGTCCACATGAAATCAAGTTTAATTTTTATTCTGATTCCCATGTGAGCCATTTTTGATTCTCTAGCATTGTCATTTGCTTATTTGCATGCTTGTTTGTTCCCTCGGAATATCATCTAGTTTCTTTCAAGTTACTTGCTTTCCATTGATCTCTTCAAAAGCATAACAACTTGATTTTAGCTTTATTTATCATCTTAGTTTACTTTAGCATCTTTGATCTCCTTTCATTTCATGCCTTGTTGAGCGTACTTGCTTGTTTTTAGTCACTTTCTTTCATAGTCTAGTTTTTTCTAGCAAACTTTCAAAGCATGTTTAGTTAAGTTTAGTGCTTTCTTTCATCTTACCTTGCTTTCAAATCTTTGACATCATCTCATTTTATGTTTGTTGAGTTGATTTGCTTACTTTATACATTATCTTGTTGATCACTGTATGTTTTTATTTTCTTATTGCTTGCTCCTCATTTCTTGACATCCTTCTTTCATTTAGTTTGCATTGGAGTTTTGGGTTCGCCTGACTCCTTAGGTCATCCAAGAAGGAGTGGCTCATTCTCCTCCTAAAAATCTACACATCCAAACACACCTCTTGATGGTTATCAACTCCTTCTCCAGAGATTTCCTCTCAGAAAGACTGGGTAGTTTCTACCAAAGCCTCTGTACATCCCGAAACGTGAAGAATTCTCTCTTCACTAATTGGGTTGATTATATCTTTTTTACCTAAAAACATGGGGTACCTATTATCTATTGTTGTGAAAGAGTGACAACCAAAAAATTATGTTCATCATTCTAAGTTTTTTTATCACTTGTTTGCAAACAAAAACTCAAAACTAAAAAAAAATCTCAGACTCACTCAAAAAAAAACTTTGCTTGAGGCTAGTTTGCTTGGTAACTCACTTGTCCAACAAAAAAATGAAAAAAAAAGCAAAAAAAAAAGTCAAAAAAAAAATCTAAACTTAAAAGAAATCTTTGTACTTTTCTTTGTCACCCTTCCTTTATTATTATTGTGTTTGTAAATTTAAGGTCGGGATGTGTTATCGAAATGGCAGATCAAAGATATAAGTAGTTGCAGTTGGAATATAAACAGCTATATTATTATCCCGATGTCGTATATGCTGTCAGTGAACCCGAAATTCTCCCCAAACCTAATCAAATTTCCCTCCATCTAATCTAAATTCACTTTGGGAGGCATTCTCTCATGTTAATCCTACTCGACTTCAAGCCATCGAGGCTATTCTCAAGGGCAAGTCATCTACGTCGTACTGACCATGTTTCTCCTGAAGGTGATCTTCATATCTCAACCCCCCAGTCAATGGCACGTCAACCCGACGTGCCCACACATGGCCATTCTCATATGTGGCTTGTAGCCCTAATTTGTCCTCACCTAGTGGCTAATATAGATCATCTTGATCCAAATGTTGTTCTTACCTCTAGGCCACCGAATTATTCTTCCAATCATCTCAACCATACTCACCTATTGGTGCATCCCTGATGTACCCTTCTTATCTGGCCAATCAGTGAAGAGAGAACCAATGTAGATACATGACATATAAAAAACTGCCCCGCCCTAAGTACTCTAAGACAAGCCTATTACTTACATCCCATGTAGACAAGTGCCTAAAGTGACTCACTAATAACAATAGACTACCATCCTGCAAGAAAATTTACCAGGTATACTAAGAATGATTAGTGACAAGTGACAACAACAACAATAAATATAGTGAAGAACAACCAATTTCATGTTTGAAGGAAGTATACCAAAAAAATTACCTTGGGATTTGCAAAGCAATGGCTAGACTATTCATATAAAAGTGTGATGTCATGTAGTCCTAGATCCATCATTGCAAATTAAGACTCAATTAGAAGTTGCAATTGAAGAAGATACATAATTGAACATAACAAAAACATATATCAATTAGGTGGGCAACAAAAATAATTTGAAAAGAATAAGCATACTTACTACATCTATGAACACATGTAGAGTAGTTGTGACCTCATTCTTTGCAACACTGAATTGATTTTGTTGTCTGCTTGGATTACGAGCCATTACCATTGGCAATCTTTTATTTTGTGGCCTCCTAGTCTTATGAACAATAGTTAGTGGTAATAATGAAATCAATTTACTAAACGAATCAAAGGATGACAAATAACGTGCATCTAAGATAGTGTGAAATTCTCCTTTATATGATAACTGATATTGATGACTTGTGAACCAATCAGAGACATAAGCATATGGATCCCAGTTAATGGAACCAAGAGCACAAATTGCATGCTTACATGAAAAATGAAGCAATTTAGGCTCGCAACAAGTACATAAGAGTGCCCTTTGATAGATATCAATTCAAAACACACGACCTTATGAATCATTTATATCTCATTTGCTTATGTTTATTCGGGCTCCAATAATATTCTTTTTACTCTTTTCTTTCATTTATGACATTTTTTTTCTCAAATCGTGGTGTAAGATGTGTTCCAAGATTGAAATATATTGCATGTTGTTGAAAAAATATTAATCTAAGCCGATAGTATGTCATGTGTATACAAGTAAAAATGGGTAATCCTCTAGCAATTTTTAAGATGCTATTAAAACATTGTGAGTAATTGGTGATCATGATTCCAAATCTTTTACCATCGATGTCACGTGCCAAATCCCAACACTATAGATTCACTTGTAAAAACCAATCGTATGCCCCAAATAACATGACTTGATATTATTCATTTGGTTGTTAAAATTCATCAAATTACAAGTAACACATGTATTATATATTCTTTTGTAGAGATCTACCCATGCAAATTGTTTTTGAAAGTTTTGTCAATAATGACATAGATAGTATTGATGGGATGCCAAAGTAAACCACTATTTTATTATATTTTTAATATTAATATGTCTATCTGAAATAAAGCAAAGTTCATGTCATCATTCTCTTGATGATGAATCTTCTATTATTATTTGTTGAAACAACTATGTCCATGAATAATTATTTTCACTGTTTACTTTTACAAATGCAATGGAAAATAAGTCTTGATCAGCATCCACACCACTAATAATGAGTAATGTACCATGATGCTTTCCATGAAGAAATGTGTCATTCACACTTATAATTAGCCGACAAAAATGCCACCCTTCAATACATGGCATAAAACTCTAAAATAAAAAAATTTAACCTTGATTTGTCATCATCCTCACATAAGTAACTACATGTTGTGCCTAACATTGTCAACTTGACAACTTCTATGTACCTTAGGAGGTGGGTATACAAACACTCCCAATCACTAAACAATTTTTCAAAAGCTTTTCTTCTAACATTTCACTTCTTATAGTATGAAGGTCGTATGGAGTACTTGTACCATATTTATTATATCTCTTGGTTGAACATTCAACTAATATTAAAGAATGGGTAAAATTAATCATGATATTGTGATAGATGTAAGTTATCTATGAGTCATATTGTGTATCGGAGTACAACATGTGAGATTGCTACCACATTTCGTAACCTTCCATAAACCACCTACTCTTTTGCTAACATAAGTGTGTAACCTCCATTTAAAATTTTTATGTTTCACATGAAAAATCAAGGTTAGTTTAGACTTCGACAATATTTGAATTCGGTGTTGCGCATTACGCTTCAACGACCACATAGTAATACCATTTATCATATCCTTTTTAGATATGAAGACAGCTTTTTCAACATATTCTTCGATATTTTTACCATCTCCTCATTCTCTTGTCCTCCAACTTCTAAATCGTCACTATCTATGTGTTATCTACAATGGCACTATTAATCCAATTTACATCTTCACTTTCATGGTACTCATCAACAAGGATCATACTATCAAGCATTTAGTTCGATATTAATAGAATTGTATGCCCTACAAGTCAATCATATGTGATATGGTTTTACATTTCTTGTAACATCTTATTCAGTATTAATGACATTGTCTTCATTACTTGCACTATTTAGATGCGTCTATTGTAATAAAGTCCTAAATTGCATGCAATGATGATTGAATCATGATGAGTTTATGATAATAAGATCAATCATCTAGAAACATGTGATCAAAATTATTCCTAGTCGTAGGATCCTTGAGATGGGACATCAAGGATGCGATAAGACTAATATATATGATATCTTCTCATATGATGAGGATGACCGATCTCATTGGTCATCAATGTAGGGACACTGAGATACATGTACAGGTGCTAATTAGAGGAATGAGTTCATTGAACTGACCAGTATAAAATCCCTGAATGGTATCTTACCAAATTGTCGATCAGGGTACTCTATCATCATGGTTGCACGGTTGGATCTTTGACCTGAGTCGCAAAAGATGTCTTACCGAGCGTACCATGTACTTTGACTATTGACTTATGGATCACTTACTATTGTGGTCATGTACAGTTAATGGATTTGGTATATGGGAAACCCGGTGGAGGCAATTAAACGGACAATAGAAGATCGTTCACTCTCGGTAGGAGAGAGAGAATGTCCTATGGATTGTACTCTAAATCCTTGGCCAAGGTAGATAGGATGATTGGAAAAAAGGTTTTTCAATTGATCCAATTATGAATACAAGATTCTATGGTGTCGGTATATATAGGAGTTGACAGTCAATGCCGTACTCCTATCCGACCTGGACATTGGATGGACGAAATTTATATCCATGTGGTAACCGATGATGGAAAGACTCTTTGAAGAGGAGTTCATACCCGAAGCCGTTTGTGATCATAGGATGTGGCTTGTACCCTTTATGATTAATAGGTCGTTAAATCTATTATGAGATAATAAATTTAATTTAAAAGAAGTTGTTCTTTTAATTAGGCCTCAACCAAATGGGCACTTGGGCTTAGGAGGTCACACACATAAGGACCAATCTGTAAGTTTGGGGGCTTGGGTTAACTTATAGAATAAGGAGGATTTTTTGTGAAAAACTCCGAGTTCTATAAATAATAGCAATGAGAGCAGAAACCCTATCAAGCCAAGGAAGCTTTATGCGCCTCAACCGCCCTCCTTCACCGTCTCCCACCCCAACAGCCGCCATTCGATGGCGGAGTTCCGTTCGGGACGAGTGGCCTGTGGACGCCCAATCCGAGCTGGTTCTTCCTTCCCGGCTAGAACGGCGAGCGCCACTCCTCTTCCTTCTTTCTTCCGGCTTCCGATTTCAGTGGATGTTGGTGTGTGGTCGCCAGGAACTGTGGGCTCCAAGAGTAAAAGAAAAGAGACAATGTAAGTATTAAAGAAAATGACCGAATGTACCAAAGTGGAGAGATCGTGTTGGGAGATTATGGGTTCCATCTTCTTCCTTTTGGGCCGGCCGAGAAGAAAGAACTTGAAGCACTTTAGTTGTTCCTACAAAAAAAAAGTAAGCTACGAAAACAAGTGAAAGTGGATTAGAACAAAAATAGTGAAACATCTTGCAAACGAAATGAACTAAAATCACAAATGGAAATGGACTAACCGGATTGGGAATAACTCCCACCCCCCTTTTTATGTGTTTTTGGATGATGATATATGATATTACTAAGCTAAATATGTATGTAAACATGATGATCTATGATGGAAAACATAGAAACAAAGTAATGCTAGGAGATAGGGGAAGAAAAATGGGTTTCGGCTCCAAAAATGGCAATCTGGAGCCCCTGGCAACCCGACAGGGGGGTCACCTGGGCAACCCGACAGACGGATCACCTCCTACACCAGGACCCGGTTTGCTCCCGGATGCTCCCACGATGCCTCTGGATGGCCTTCAAAGCTTGATGATGACTCCCAGAAGCTCCTAAGACGTAGATGATGATCTCCCCATGGATATAGGTGCTTGAGAAGCTTCAAAATGGATGTCGATGAAGAAACGGGATCAAGAACGTCGATTTATGGAGGTGGATGGAAGTGAGAAGCTCTCAATCTCTTGGACAATGAAGCTTAGAGGATGGAGATGGTTTGAAGCTCTCTAGGGCTCTCTGTTGGGAGTTGGGGACGTTCTCAACCTTCTCGCACTCTTCTAACCCTTGAAAAAGTGGTTAGGGTGTCCCTTTTTATAGGCAAAAGGGCCACAGGGGCATTTCAGGCATAAAAGGCGTCATCCGTAACAGAAGATGACCCGTCTGTCGGGTTGCCTAGGCGACCCGTCTGACGGGTCACCTGTGAAACCATAAATGCCATTAAATGCGTGTGCGCCGAAAGCTGATCGACCACCGTCCGGGGCCTACTATAGTGGCAGGCATCTCGTCTGACGGGTCGCCTATGTCCAATCGGTCTCGACCATCCAGACGAGCGTGCGCCACTCGCGGGTCACTTTGTTCAGTCTATGCACTGTTTCAACAGATGACCCGTTGACTGAGACGCTTCCCGTACCTGACCGGACTTGACCCCCCCCCCCACATACCACCGTTAGAATGGACGGATTTGGGAGATGACCTGTTGACCGGGTCGCCTAGGTGACGCGGCAAGGGGGTCGCCTAGGCGACCCGGCAAAGGGGTCATCTTCTCCTCCAGAATTCATTTTTGGGCCGTTTTCTCGGAAACGGTTTGTTTATCTGAAAACTCGAGTATCTTTTAAGAAAACATGAATCTTAAGCTCCTCAAATAGGCAAAATTTACGTGTCTACATGGCCGACGCCGGCGCGGAGGAGAACCCAGCTTCGGAGATGATTCGTGTAGATACGACTAGAGGCCGCACACTTAAGCGGCTTGGAGAGCGTGAGAGCGCTCAATCTTCTCCGATCAATAGAGAATGTTTGAATTTCACAAAGGTATGAGTTTGAAATCGTTTCGAATATCGGTTTTGGTGACATCGTTCGGTTCCGATCGAGACCAAGACAATGATATACGGGGAATCAGAATTTTTCTGCTGCGCAAATCTAATTGGAACGATTCCTTATAGATATTTCTTCATGATCACTTCTCGATTCTTCATATGTACCTTCTGAGTCAAATTCTTCATTTATTTCTATCTCATTGTGACAAGATGTTGTATTACTCGATTTGGCTTCAACATCCAATGGAGTTTTATTACAAGTACATTGTGACAATAACTTCTTTATACTATGTTAATTAGACATGTATGGATATCCAAGATGTTCTGCTCTTTCCCTCTATGACATACGTATACTCTATTGTTCTACAAATTTTAGTAAGTGAATCTTATGTTCAATTAAAACATCCATACCAAACAACCATACTACTAAACCAAGCTCGATTGCCACCCTTAACAATACATGCCCTTAGAGATTAAGATTTTGTTAAAAGTCTAGTAAATACCAAACAAGCATGGGGTGCAAACAAACCAATACACTTGACAAGTAGTTCGAAACTTGGCTAGATAAAAACTAAAATCAAGCATGAAGAAGAGTTTAACATATTCACTAAAACTCAAGCTTAAACTCAAACTCGTGTAAAATAAACTAGCCAAGCTTCAACAACATGCTACATAGCTTGGCTCGATTGCACCCCTAACTTTATTTTTACTTAAATTATCTTTGTACCAACTTTATTTTCATTTAATTAATGTGACAGTGATCACCTACAAGGGAAAACATAAATAAATTAAACTAAATTTATGATTAAATGGGTGCCATGTAGAGTAACTTAATAGCTTTTAAACAACATAAATCTAATTCACTTTGCCTACCTATCTGGTAGTCATCAACACTCCACAGTCAACTAAAAACTGTAATATCTAATTATATTTGCATCCTATTAAAAAATTCCTTAAATCATTACCATGTTCTCCACTGAGAATAGGTCTCATCCTTGCACTCACCACCATTGCCAAGAAGCTTTGACCCTATCATGCCAAGAATGTCCCTGCCTCCAAGTATTGTCGTAAGAACTACAAAGTTCAAGACAAACAACACCGGCCAAAATGAGAATAAATGCCATAATAAGGATAGCTCTCAACCAACGCTTACCATTGTCAATAACGAGAAGAAATGCCACCATTGCCCAGTCGCCACCAAGAGAAGCAATGCCACCATGGCATTGCCCCCTTTTGCACCCTAGCCACCGCCGCTCTTGCTGCCTCAACAATGCTACCGTTGCCAAGACACACCGCCGCCACCACTCTTGTCACCTCACTACCGCCGTTGCCAAGACACACCACCTCACCACCAAGGGCACCGCATATATAGTAGGAGTAACAAAGTCGCAGGTGAGAGGAGGGCATCGGGTGAGCCCTAAAATGATTTAAATAAGTCATACTTCAATAGTACGAATTTGGTCACAATGTTTAAGAAAGTCATAACATCACTATACAACTTTAAAGTGGGTTTGTTTGTATGCGACTTTTTTCACCATTGAGCATGTTTGTATGTAAGTCGTAGTATTACCATACGACTTTGTTTGGGGATTTCTGCCCAAAGACTACGCGATTTGCCCAAGAAGTCTCTTAAATTGATAACAATTATTGAGTCATTATAAGATTGATTGACTTGATTGACTTTACATATTAATGGTGATAATTTAATTGTAATTATTTTTTCTAATAGTCATACATAGATTAATCGACATTGAGATAAAAGTTGTAAATATATATATTATAACTTTTGTTAAAGTCGTATTATGACATTACGATTTTCGTCAAACGGTGTTATTCTTACGAATCTTATAGTTGAGATGCTAGTTTTCAAAAATAAAGGAAAAAATGGTGTTATTTAAAAGAAACTCTGATTGCCCTACTGTCTTGCCATTTCAGCCAGTGCCTATGCCGCCCTTGCACCCTTCCCAGTGTTGTCTCCCTCTTGCAGAAGTGCGCACGGCTATGAGCTCCCTCCCCCCTTCTCTCTCTCTCCTATTCAATCAGTATTTATTCTCTTCCTTTTGACACTGATAAGAAACTAGTCTCAACCCGGGTTTACAATTGTCGCTGCGGCTCCATGTTTATAGCTCAGTCAACTTTTTTTGGATTTCAATTAGTTGTTGACGTCGTTGAGATAAGTGCCTCAACTACTCTTATCATTTCAAATATATTAATTAATATGTTAAACTATGATTAGGTAATCTTAGTTAATAAGAGTTAGTTATTTGGTCGGGGTATTTGAATAATTTGGATTATAACTTTATGGTGATGCTTTTGATCGAAATTTTTAGAATGGTGAATATAGATTTGATATTACCTTTTTTTGTTCCAAATTAGTATATTTGAGAGGTTATTTTCTCAGTTATATTATTGTCCATTAATTGCACATATCTTCGGTCCCGGGGCATGACAAATGCAGCCCGTGGTGGCAGAGATGGATGATCTCCACAACCCGAGGAGCAACGTGTAGTGGATGTGTCACGACCCGGATTTTTAACATGCACAGCGGAAGATAATCCGGCGACGTAACGGGAAAGGATATCGGTCTGGAACCAAATAAGACTAAAATCACAATCCAATTAAATAATTCTATACTTTACAACATATTAACACCATAAACAAACACCTATCTAAACAAATTAAATACCAACATTGAATGAGTAATCCACTAGCTCCTCGAATTCCAAAATACCACTACGCTTCTGTTGCGCTAAACCTGCAATCCTGAAAATATTAACAACGGAAGGGGTGAGTCACCACAGACTCAGTAGGTCTTACACCCGAGCTACCCCACTATAATAATGATTTCTAGTGGTATACTATACATATCAAGCCTAAAAATCAGATTAGCATACATAAGATTAAGCTAATTATATATCTTCAATTAAGTGGTTACAAGATCATTCTACTACCCCATATGATAACAGGACTCTATATGCATTAAAACCAACATAACCTACACATTAGACTACTCTAGGTATGCTCATAACATACACAACCTGACATAAAACCAAAGACACATCTAGAACACTAACATCTATGCCAACATACACAACTAAACACCTGTCTGAGTAAATACCATGATCTATCTGATAAAATGTAGTCACATCACAAAACTAGCACCAGATTTACCATATAGTAGGAAGTAACATATAGTAACTAAATCCCATAGTACCCCATAGGCAGGGGAGTACTTAGGATAAACCGCGGTATCTGGGATCGAAGGATGCTCCAGATTGTTCTAATTCATCTGCTGCCCACAGGACCGAACTATAGTCTGGTGAAGTACATTTCCATCACAATGCAGCTCACTGCACTAACCACATTCCACACCATGCAAGCATATAATTAACTCAGACAGTAAACATGAACATTAAATTGGCAAATCAAACATGGAATACATAGATGAACACCCATGGTTCTATGCACCACATATTTGCATACCATACCACAGTCTATCACAAACTAATGCATATAAATAAGATCATGCAATATACAACCTAACCATGACAATTACATGCTTAAACAGAACTATCTATCACATAAAAGAAAACAAACTAAATTCTAACAACATTATGCCTAAACCTTACATCGGCTTTTTATCAAATCGGAATATACATGATTAAGGTTCATCGCGATGCAAACATACTAAACTAGCTAAATTTAGACATACACAACCTATCATGATATCTAACATACATGAATAACCAAATTAATCTAAGCATGCACAGATTAAACAAATTAATCTAACTCTATCTAAACATGCAAATAAATCAAAAACAGCCCATTATTTCTAACCTATCAATCATGATGGTCTAAACATAATTTTTACGATTTAATTTAAATATATAAAGTGCTAAGGATAGCCGAGACGCCTACCTTGACGGCGACGGCGAATGGCGCACGGAATTCCAAGAAAATTGAATCAGGCGACGAAACTGCCGCGGTTGCGTCGGCGACGAAAAATCGAGTCGGGTAGGTATTTTCAAAAGCTGTTGGTAGAAGAAAAATCATGAATTATGGAGTTAAATAGAAAGTGATAGGAGAGAGAGGATAGGAGAGAGAGGGAGAGAGATACCGCGGAGGGTGAAGGGGCTGGCGCACAGCGGCGCACGGCGGCGGCGCGCAAGGCACGGTGGCGCAGGTGGCGCACGGAGCAGGGGAGGCGGTCGCGTGGCGTCAACGGCCGTCGGTCAAAGGCGATGGCGGCGGGCGTCAACGGCGCGGCGTCTCGCACGGGGAGACGCGGTGACACGGGGGCCGAGGCAGCGACGTCGCGGTGGCCGAGGTACGAGGAGGCGGGGACCGAGGGCGGGCGGCCGAGGTGGCGACGCGGTTGCAGGGCGACCGAGGCGATGACGGCGACGCGCGGCGGGCGGGCGCGCGCACGAGGGCGGCAGTCGGCGTCACCGCGGCGAGCGCGGGAGGCGAGGCGGCTGGCGTGGTGGGGCCACGCGGCGGCGTCACCCGCGAGACGGCGCAGCGAGCGCGCGGGCGCGCGGGAAAGAGGAAGAGACAGGGGGGAGGCTGCGCGACCAGGGGGAGGAAAATAGGGTTTTTGCCGGGAGGAAGAAGAGCGGCGCCAGGGAGGGTGCGTACGGGGAGGGCACCGAGGGGGGGGAAAGTGGGTAAATAAATAGGGGAAGGGAGGGATAAAAATAATAATAAATATTTATTAACTAAATATTTTTTCCTTTTTTTTTTTAAATAACCGGGGCATTACAGCATGCAACACCAATGGCGGTAGGAGATCAGAGCCAGAGGCAGCCGTTGGAGGTGTTTGTGCTCGACTGGTGCAGCAGCAACGATCGATAAAGATGAGAAGAAGAAGAAATAACCACAGCTAACTTTACATATATAATCACGTGACTAGAATATTGATGATCTTATTTATAGATCAAGTGATTATAAGGTTGGATTTCAGATCTCCCAACCCAGCACTTGGAGGGATCCGTTTCGTTGTCAATGAGAAAAGCACCAACTTTACAAACTACGTTTGAATCAAAACTAAGTCATCGTTATGATCATTGAGAAGTCCAAAACAAATTTACTTATCCTAATCTATATTTCCCAAGTTCTCTTTAAGTTAAATGTGATCTGTAAGTCATCTATATTTTACAAACTTCTCTTTCAATCTAAATATGACCTGTAAATGTGATACCAACTGAGAAAGTTTACTCCAAGAAATTAAGGACCACACACATCTCCGTTCTAGCTGTCAGCTGATCCTCCACTTCAAGAAGAAAAGTAGGGAAGCGAACCCTATTCTCTCTCTCTCTCTCTCTCTAAAGAGGCCTTAGTTGTGCAGTGATCGAGAGGAAAGAAACGAAGCACGGAATCGCCGGTCAGGCATTTTCTAAAGATGATCATATTCCAGTACCCATCTATCAATCTGATCAGCACCCAATTACAAACAGGTCATGCAGTGTTCGGCGACTTCTATCGTACGTGGAGGTCACTGTCGAGCACGAGTAGCTTCGAATCTTTCTTCCCTTTCCTCTTTTTTATTCTTTCTGCAGGGCAGATTTTCATAAACGGCTGTTAATTAACATCATATCATATCTTATATATATATATATATATATCCTCACCCGGTCACCGTCTTTCACAACTCTCCTAATCGCCACTTGAGAGCTTCTAAGACCATGTGGGCGAAGATGCAGCTTTTATTAATGCCGCTTCTCCTGCTCCTGCTCTTCCGGTTTCACAATCATGGGCATTCGCCGGCTTTGGCGCACCAGCTCACAATGCCTTCGCGGCGACACGGTTTGCCTTCTCTTCTTCCTCTCTCTCTGTTGCAGTTTCCCTCCCTTCCTACGACGACCTCCTCACACCACTCTCCGTTTACGGCCGGGCAGACGCCAACGTGACGGCGCCGGAAATGGAGGACAAAGGGCACGAAGGCTCAGCCGGAGAAGGTGGTAAAATTCATGTCTCACGGAAGAGCAGCGGCACGGGGAAACGAGGCCCGGGCTCTACCGGCGGTGGCGGCGGGGAGGCGTCTCGTCAGCCCCGCGAGCGTAGCAGCGGCAACCGGACGGGATCGTCTGCTCGGTTCGCGCTGGCCGTGATGGGCTGCACGGTTCTTCAGTGTGCAAGCGTGATTCTATGCTGATTCTATGCTCCTAATTAAGGGTTTTCTCTTCGCTGATCTTCAGATTTAATTCGTACGTACTTCATTTTCAGAACTTAATATGTGAATGATTATGATCAGATGCTGAGACGTGAGAGATATTGCGGTGGTTAACTTGTTGGGAGAGGGAGCTTTTTTCTTTTTATCTTCGATTGTCTCTGTATTTTGTGGGTCGTCGGCCATGTATGTGTGTTTGCGAGGAGGGAAAAAAAAGTAATTAAGGACGGCTTATGCTGCAAAAAAAAATATATTTTTTACCGAATTAGAGTTTGAGTATATTTACCAATCCACCGATGATGGCAACGTTAGTTGTCGCAATAGCACATTGGCGACAGTTTAAAAACCGTCACCATATAGCAGATAAAAAAAATACTGAACTAAAGTTTGTTTTGACTTAAATAACTTTCTTACCTTGAGGTCTTCGAAGGTTTAGACTATTTTATGTTCTCCTAATTAGATATCTGTTACATCTTGTCAAATCGCTTCAAGTTAAGTTGTATATATAGTCAAGTTTTTTTATTTTTCAGATGTAATTCTTAATCCATGATAAAATACCATATAATAAATACGTTGATTAGCAAACAAGTTTCTTGATTAAATTAAGTATTTAATTTCACCACAATTTAAAAGGATAAGATAGATATCAAATTAAGAGTTTAGATTTTCAGATTAGACCAAATCAAACACCCCCTAGTCTTGTTAAATGGACTAGATATTGATAAAAAATTGATGGGTACGTACTATGTCAATCAAATAATCATAATTTTAGTTTTAGTTAGTTTGTAATAACCTCTCCTCGATTGTTATCACCAATATCAATTTTCATGTATGTAAAAATGAGATTAGAGATAGCGGTACGCAGTAGTGAATATATGACAGAAAAAAATAAAAAGAAGGGATTCCTTTTTGAAATGTGAGCAAAACCTTCGGGGGCACTTCGGCATCGGTGCCTTGTCATATAATGGCCAGTATGTTCACCAATAACATTGTTTGGTGCAAAAATAATTAAGAGATCATTTTATTTACTCTTGAAGCTTTAAGATTAATATACCTAAATCATTCCTTCTTAAATCCGTACCAAACAAAGCATAAAAAATGAATGGTGAATTATGTTTAGGTCCCATAGAAAGTCCGGAGTTTCTAGCAAAGATGTTAGACTAAACGAACTTTTATATTTATCGACCATCACATCCTTATATATATGTTCATTATTAAGACCATAGATAAATTGAATACACATAAAGAAGTGAACAATTGTGTTTGATAACTATATAGAAGCACTCTTTGAAAAGTATCAATTTTAGAGAATTGAAAGTTCACTAGAAAAGGTGTTTATTGAGGATGACTTAATGGCGACGGCCTCAAAAGTTGTCTCGAATAACGTTAGTTGTGATTGTTTAGGCTGTCTCCGATAAAACTATTGTCACATGCTAATATGGACCAGTTTCGATTTCATATATTATCGGACATTATATTTACACTTTTTAAGATAATAGGTACCAGTTTATATTGAAAATCCTGAGCATCCATTCTCTGGTAAAAAAGTATTCATCATCATGTTCGACAAAGATAGGCCGGGGGGATTAGATGGGGGCAGAACAGAGTTGCAACACCTTGTATGGTTTAAGAGGTGGAGGTGCGAGTACCTCCACAAGTTTGGTCGTTCAAGAGTTGATGGAGAAAGTGGAGAGGTAAAATAGTTTATTCTACAATCAAGTAAGTTAAATCGAGAAGCAAAACTCGGTGATTGACTCTCTCCAACAAAAATTGAATGATCAAGAAAAACATTTTCAAGAAACAATGGAACAACTAACATAACAAATGTTAACCAAGATAAATCAGAGACTCCCCCCACTAGTGGATCCATTGAGCTCGAGGTCACCTCGATCGAGGACCAAGAGAGGACAACAACAATGACAATGAGGACAAGGAGGAGAGATCATTTGGAGATGATGAATGAGAGATCACTTTCCTCCTCAGTGTTATCTCTATCTGTGTACATGTATGAATAAATTGTAAACATTTTATTTTATGAATGTGGATTGAAGCATTTTTTTATATCATGAATGGATGTGAATGTTTGTGTTCATTGTGTTTTCATTATGTGGTTGTTTCCATTTTGGATGTAAATTGATTGAATGGAAAATTTATCATATAGAAAATACAAGTTTATTAATGTATATTCATACGTAGGTGTAGTTCTGCAAGAATTTTTTATATTAACATGTAATAATTTCTTCAGCAACAGCTATAAGTCATCACCAAAATAAGCAATGCCACTTTAGGAAATGTTCGATATGTTTGGTTTAGAGACAGCTTATAGCTATCGCCAATAATGCCTTCAGTAATGACTAATAAGTAGTGGTGATGGCTATAAGCTGTCACCGAAATAGGTAATCTCACTTCTAGAAATCTTCCAAGAGTTGAGATAACTAGTTTCACGGCTACTGTACACCGTCACAACTAATTTTATGGCAACGGCTTATTTGCTACAAGCTTGTGACGTCTTAGAAGTTGTTGCCAATATGTATTAGCGACAACTTTTTGCTTGTTGGCAACAATTGAACTGTCGCTAGCAACCCTTTTCCTGTAGTAATTGTTTGTTAATATTTTTTTTCAAATGTACTTCTCTAATACTAATTTTTTTTTTCATATGCAAACTCAATTACAATGATATGTACGTACAAATACTAATATGTTTATCAGCTTTTGGTATCAGGACAATTAGTGATAATGGTTATATTTTCTTACCAACCTAGTTCTCGATAACATGCATGCAAATTAGGTTTCTGTTAACCCCGCCCAAAAAAAGAGGGTGACCAAAGTACTCCGGCAAAAGACAAAAAAATGCAGCATATATTGAATTAATCAGGTCCGATCAGCTTGAATTAGCATGTTCCTATGAGGCAGAAAAAAATAAGAGATACATGCACAATGTGAGAATGGAAAAAGCGACTGTAAGTAACGCAATTGCCATTCAAAGGAAAAATGCTCACTAAGCACACAACCAGACGGGGCACCTCATGTTTATGGTTTATTCATTAAGCCAATCGACCATGATCCTCCGAAGAGGTGGCCGACGGCACATGTCATCTTCTGATAGGCCGAACGCCAACAATCCTCCAATGGAGGGGTCGATGACTACCTTTTGCAATTATTACCTTTTTAAGTCAATCGGCCATGGTTCCCCGGAAGGGTGGTCGATGACAAATGTCATCTTCTTCTAAGTCAAACGCCGACGGTCCTCCAATGGAAGGGGTCGACGATGACCATATTCGTTTACTAAGTCATGTTGTGAGCTCCTCAGGCCATTTCACCCATGAAAACAGTCAACCACTTTCAACACCATGTTAAACGCAACATTGGGAATCCCAAGAGAACATGGGGGGGGCAGGTTCAGAACACGCTAAACAAAACAAAGTATGGACGGCAGAAAATTACAAATAAAAGACCAATGGTTTCGGTTACTGGTCACCCTATCTGCCTATGACAGGCATCGAAAATCCGTTGTCTTGGTTAAAACATTCAATACATGCCAAATTGTACATAAAAAAAACTATAATACCATGATGAATAGAGGGGAAACAGGGAGAGCATACTCGCCAACGGGAGCACACAGTCGACAAATAATCGCTGGAACAGGCGCAGTCACAGCAGCTAGAGTGCGAGGGTGCGGTCCCTCCTTGCGAGCAAGGTGCACGACCAGGTCTCGACAACTAACCCGACGCAAGAACGAGCGCTAAACAGCGTTGCTGCCGTCTCCCCCGAGGCTCCCAGGTGATTCCAAGCTAGGAAAGAAAAAAGGGAGGGGCATACAGAGAACAAATGAAAGGAAAACAAAAAAAGGACTAGCTGAGAGCGGCGACAACCGTGGCAAAAAAATGGGGGGTGCAAAGTAAGGCAGAAACGTACCAGTCTCCGGAGATGAAGCTACCGAGTATGCATGCGAGTTCGAAGCCTGTGGGGATCGTGACTCGAAGGCGGAACGAGGAGAAGGGTGTGCGTGCCACCACCAACCACCCCGCCCGAGAGCCGGCGGAAATCAGAAGAGGCTTGTTCGGAGGAGAAAGGGGGACAAGCAGGCGCGCACAATCGTGCTAACGACGGTCATATGACAGAAACAAGAAAAAGAAGAGGAAGAAGAAGAAGAAAGAGAAGAGGGGGGAGCACGAGCACCTGAGGCCTGCGCCGTCTCCCTCACCGGCTGATGGCGTCGACGTCGAGGCCGCTAGGGCCGAAAGAACCTCCCCCCGCTGAATGTTGTGTAGATGATGGCCCACCTCGACGGCGCCGTGACTCCGTGGCCTGGCCTATAAGAGGCCAGAGGCGGCGCTAGCAAGAGCGTGAAGGGAAGAGCTGGAAGGGAAGGCGGTCGATCCCCCGCGGAGTAGACGACGGCCGAAGGTCTTTCGGCAGGCCGAGGAGGTCGGAAGTGCTGAACGCCAACGAGGAAGGCTTCTTCGCCACAGTCAGGACAGGACCGCACCTCGCGAGGGGAAGCTCCCACGCTCCCACCGGAAGACTTGCAAAAATGCCGGTCCGGAGGAGCCAGAAGGGGGAGCTCCCGCGAGGCCGACAGGAGAGACAGGGGGGCTTGAAGAACCGAGTACCGCAGTTCTGTGAGGAATGCAGACCGCAGGAGCCGACAAGGCGGAGCACCCTTGCGCGGACCGGCCGTCGGGGAGAAGAGGATGAGGAGGCCGGCGCGCCAAGTGGGAAGGACGAGGGGCCCCGTGAGGCTGGGCCGCGCCAAGAAGAAGATCACCAAGGAGATTCAGGAAGAAGGAGAGCTCGCGGGAGCTCGAAGAAGAATGGTCGCCGGCTGCCCTCGCGCCTACCAGTCTGCGGCAGGAAGCTCGACGACGGAGGACCTGCGGGAGGTCGACGGAATCGAAGACGACGAGGGAGGCGCCGGTTGGAGAGGAGAGAGGCCGCTGTCCTCGATGGCTCCCGTACCTCCGCCGCTCCTGCAAGCCGCCCGTAGGACAGGGGGTGAGCGCCAGGGGGGCGGAATGACCGAGCTGCCCCCCCTTCGCGAAGCTTCTCCACCAGGGACCCTGTCGCGCCCGCGCTCTGTCGCGACGTGGGAGCTCCGCCTGCTGGACAATTTTAACTTCGGTCAAAATTAGATGTGTTCGCGGGCCAAGGCGAGGCCGCCCCTCTGATTAACTCAAAAATGTGCGAAATAAGCCCCCTCGGTGGTGTACATTTGAGGGCTCTTCCGATTTTGACTTGGTCAAAATCGGGCCAAGCGTCTCTAACCCCCGGCCCATTTAGTTAAGTGAACAGGAGATATTCGTTTGATGTTCTTATTCAATGGTGGGGTCAAAAAAATTTATGATAAAAGAAAGTGAAAAAGAGAAAAAAAATGATGATGATGTCCGTTAAAAAAAGGGGGGGAAGAGCGTGCACCTTCCAGAAAGAACAAAAAAAAAGAAAAAAAGGAAGGGGATGGTTCCTGTTAGCAAAAAAAGAAGAAAAAAATGAGAGAAACAAGAGGATAAAGTCAATGAAAAGAAGGAGAGGAAAAAGAAATCATTAAAAAAAGAGGATAAACGATTAGACAAAAAAAGGGAAAAAGAAAAAAATAAGGAGAAAAGAAGGAAAAAAAAGGCGAAAATGAGATGATATCTGTTGACAAAAAAAACATGTACATAGAAAAGAGAAAAAAGGAAGAAAAAGAAGAAGGGGGGAGAAAGGATGATAATCAATACGTAAAAAAAATCAGTAAGAAAATAAAAAAGAAGGAAGGAGGAGAAATAAAAAATATACATATGTCAAGTGGGCTGCACATGTGTATGACCCGATTCCCGGCCATATATTTTGTTTAAATTTTAGGAGGGAATAAAACCCCCATAATAGCTCTTAAATGGGCTCATATAGCCCCAATTGGTTCATTGGACCCATGCACATACAGTTGGGCCTTTATTTTGACCATTTGGGCCTCAAATTTTCAAAAGGGGAATGCCCAAAATCTGTCCCAAATGAGACATCCGAAAATCCTCTTGTAAAATAATTTGAGGGACATTTTGTGTAATTGGCCACCCCAACCCTCCATAAAGGTGATCAAAGCCCAAAATACCCCCACCTTTTTCCCTCACACCCACCATAAAGCAAAAAAACATGGTGAAGTATTTCCAAAGTTACTCTCCCCTCTCCTCACACCCTCAAAAACAAGGAGAAGTTGGGACATTTTGTGGACCAAAATGCCCCTGTCTTTTGGCATATAAAAAACCATGAAATCCTCTTGGAGAGGAGAGAGGCAACATGCCCCAAGGCATCCCCCATACGTAAAGTGCAAGAGCTCCCCTTTGTCCCATAGTCCAAGAGAGTGCAAGGAGGGAAGAGAGGCCCAAGCTCCATTTTTCATGGAATTGGCTAAGTCTCAAGGTATACCATGGGCTCAATCACATCATCTCACACCATGATAGCATGTGAAGCATCAAGCAATCAATGGCCTATTAGGCAAGGAGAAATATCACCCATTTCATCAAGGCCCATTAAGGCTCTCAAAGCCCAATTGGCCATCATCAATGTGGATCAAGATCATGTGACCTTACCTCAAGTAAATCAAGTTCAATTAACTAAGGCCCTAAAGAGAAAAATCACTCATCAAAGCCCATTAAGGCTCTCAAGACCCAATTGACCATCTTCAAATGAAGTGCAAGACCATGTGCTCCCATTTCAAATGAACCAAGTCCAATCGACTAAAGCCCAATTAGGCCTTGACCAACATGAACAAGAGACCGGTCCAAGGCCCATTAAGGTGGGACTTAGGCCCATTAAGGTCTACAAGGCCCAATTAACCATTTTTAAAGGAAGCTCAATGCCATGTGACTCCATTCCAAGCGCATCAAACTCGGTCCACTAAGGCCCAATCCGGTCTTAACCGAGATGAACATGAGATCGACTCAAGGCCCATTAACATGGAAAGTGGGCCCATTAAGTCCATGATGATCAAAACTCCGATTGAACCAACATAAATAAAAATCCAACTCCACTATGAAAGAGAAAACCTCCCAACAGTTAAATGAAAACCCCCCAACGGTTGGTGGTGGAAAGAGAAAACCCCCAACGGTTGGAAAGATAAAACCCTCAACGGTTGGTGGAAGAAAGAGAAAACCCCCAATGGCTGAAAAAAGAAAACCCCCAACGGTTGAAAAAAAGAACACCCCCAACGGTTGGTGGAAGAAAGATAAAACCCCCAACGGCTGAAAAAAGAAAACCCCCAACGGTTGAAAAAAAGAACACCCTCAACGGTTGGTGGAGGAAAGAGAAAACTCCCAACGGACCATCAAGGCCGGTCAGCTCGGTTAATCCCCGATCGGGAGATACCGACTGGCGGATGAGAGAGAAACCCCCAACGGACCATGAAGACCCACCGACTCGGTCAATCCCCGATCGGAAGCACCAGTCAGTGGATGAGAGAGAAAGCCCCAACGGCTCACCCAAAAGAAAATATCTCAAATTTCATCAACTCGGCTTGCTCCCAAACGAGCAATGCCGACGAACAAAATTTCAAGACCCATTAATCCGGTTAATCCCCGATCGAGAAATACCGGGTGATGGATGAAAATACCAAACATCATCAACTCGGCTTGCTCCCAAGTGGGCAATGCCGAGAAACAAAAATTCCAAGGCCCATTAATCCGGTTAATCCCCGATCGGGAAATACCGGGTAATGGATGAACAAAAAGTCCAAGACCCATTAATCCGGTTAATCCCCGATCGGGAAAATACCGGGTAATGGATGAAAAAACCCCAAATTCATCAACTCGGCTTGCTCCCAAACGGGCAATGCCGATGAAAAGTCCAAGACCCATTAATCTGGTTAATCCCCGATCGGGAAAATACCGGGTAATGGATGAAAAAACCCCAAATTCATCAACTCGGCTTGCTCCCAAACGGGCAATGCCGATGAAAAGTCCAAGACCCATTAATCCGGTTAATCCCCGATCGGGAAATACCAGGTAATAGATGAAAACCCCAAATTCATCAACTCGACTCGCTCCCAAACGAGCAATGCCGACGAACAAATTCCAAGATCCATTAATCCGGTTAATCCCCGATCGGGAAATACCAGGTAATGGATAAAAATTCCAAGCCCCATTAATCCGGTTAATCCCCGATCGGGAAATACCGGATAATGGATGAAAATCTCCAACGCCCATCAATCCAGCCAATCCCTAAAAGGAAATGCCGGGTCGTGGGTATCATGTCCAAGACCTAGCAAGTCGGTTAATCCCCAATCAGGAAAATACCGCTTGTTGGATGTGGAATCACAAAGCATTGGATCAAAAAAAGAGGAGATTGTGAGGCTAGATTCAAGGCAGATGCCGCCTTCTAGCCCCCCGGATCTAGTTCAAAAAAAAAGGGAGAAGGGAGCAGAAAGGAGACATGAAAAAGAAATAATGGGAGAGGGGAGGCAGTGCCGATACTCCTGCTTGCTATTTCATTATTTATATTCAAAATAATAATAAACACATATTTTTTTCCTTGCATTTGTCCCGTCTTGAATGTGTTACCATGGCAGTTAATCAGGGGTTACTGAGCCGTCGCTCAGTGTAATTAACATCGAATCCATTCGTGGATTGATGGAGAGAGGTCCAACCATAACTTAAAGAACCCACACCATAACCTCGCTATGTTATTTATGATAACTCTAATATTCATAAAATTATTTTTAATACCGAAAGAGGTAGAGCGAGAATCATGTCATCATCGTTGCTGAGGATTTTCGCGCCAAAAATGATAAACGAGGGAAAAGGTTGTTGCACCCGCATGGTACCGATATAATATTTTATTTTTATCCCTCAAATAATTTTTTACCAAAGATTAACTACAATTTCTGCTGAACAAGAGTTTTTTTTAAAAAAAAAAGACTAGCGGCGGTAGAAGATCGCGAGGTTCGTAGAGTTTCCTACCGTGTGATAATTGTTGACAAATAGATGTAAGTGTTCCCCACCTTGTGGCGGAGTGGAACACCACCGCCCTCCTAGGCAGCATCTCCTGGGTTCAAACTCGACACATCCCATTGAGAACATGATAATATGCCCAGTAATACAAATGGCCATGATTAAAAAAAAGATGTATGTAAATGAGATAATATAAATTTGAGAGAAAGCATGTGTGTCTGTTCCAAACCAAATAGAATATATTTCTAATTAACGAAGAGTAGGCCACATCATTTTGATACCTTATAAATTATATTAATATTAGAAAAATAAATGCCATTCAACATCGTACATATATCAATAAAATATACAAACCCGTTTTGTATAGTTATGGAAAATATCGACACACGGGGGATAAGATATCAGCACTATACACCTAACGTGAAGATAGGCCTTCTTTAGTATGACGGCTGATAATTTTTCAAGCTCGGACGACTTCTATAAATTTAGGAGGTTTATTAAGATAAAGAGTTATAATTTAGATATTAATTAAGATTTAAAATCAAACAATCTAAAATATCCAACATTATCAGAAGTCAAAAGTTGGTTAAGGCAAGTTAAGCATAACCTTTAGCTTCTATTTGATTAAGATTTTACTTGGATTTGGCTTAATTAACATACCTCTATGTCCTCTTTATTATGTCACAGGTTGATAGATTTAGGTTGTTTGATTAGTTTTAACCTCTAAATTTATATCTCACTTGTATCTTAATAAATTTTTTAAAAATGAATTGCAAGGTTAAGCTGTTTATTTTTAAGATATAATTCTTAATAGATGAAAGAAGTAGCCTATTATATACATAAACACGAAATTGATATATATATATATCTTAATCAAATTACATACTTATTTTTACCCTAAGGAAAAAAAACTCTCCCCAAGAGAAGAAGAGGGAGTAAGAGATTTAAACCCCGTTTGGTCAAGGTATCAAACTTGATATTATATCAGATTTGATATTGATCTATACCGATATTAAAAGCGATATCATCTAAACACGTAAGGCTAAAATAACAACTAGAAAATTGATTGCAGTGTTTGTGATCAGAACATGGCTGAGATCAGAACCTGAAAGAAGAAAAAAAACTACAATTTTTCTTTTACCAAAATAAAGAAAATAAAAAATTGTTAGTGATCACAATTTCACAAGAATTTCCACCGATAAGAACTTATACTCAACTCTGCAAAATTCAAGAAATCGAACAAGAAGACATGTACAAACAAGCCTCAATTCCATCCTACATAAATAGCTTCCTATCATGGAATCGAACTGACCAACACAAGCTTCTTGTAGGCAATTTTTTGGTTTGCAGCAAACCACTCCTTCTTTAGCCCTAACACTACATAGAGAACTTGGCTAGAGCTGCCTTTGCACTTGGCCCCTATTTGCTCATCACCAGCCTCCATCTTTGATACGCGAAGGAGCCCTATCATGCCCCGGAAAACGTAGTGGACTTTTTTTCCCGAAACGCAAGTTGTGGAACAGCAGAATAAAATCCTAAATAAAAGAGGTCTAACAACAAAAACACACAACTTAGTTAAATACATCAACTTGCATAACTTTATAAAGTTCAACCACTTAGAAAGTAACATGTTCCGAGATAACAACTTCAACCAAATAAAACAACATAGTTCCAACAAAAACAAAATTAAGAGTCTAAGTGCCACATCAAAATAAACCACAATCAAATTGATAGTTGACAATACATAGCCACTTTATTGGAAATATAACCAAACACTTAAATAAGGTGAAGTCACATATCTCTCGGATCAGCATAATCTGGCTCTTCAATATGTTCTTCTTTAAACCCAAAGTCAAAATCCTCCTCAAGTTCCAACTTATGGATCCACATCTTCAAGACCTGCTGAAAAATATTAAACCACAAGGTGAGTCATAAAGACTCAGTAGACACCTCATCATTCGCTAGATCAAGTAACTAATAATGTCATATCATGGTAATATATAAGTACCCAATCCCACACTTGTGTTATAATAGTAATAAACAAAATTATAATTATTTTTTCAACGTTTCGCAATTTATCAACCACAAGCTATCAAAAAACCAAACATACGAAGACATTACGTCATGATACAACTTCTTAATGAACCAATGCAATGAAACACATATAATTAAGACTTACTATACATACAATGCAACACCATCTATTCAAGACCAACCAAAATACACAACAAGATGTACTGTTCACAATCACAATATCACTAATGCAATCAACCACTAGATGAATTATACATGCCACTAATGCATCCATTCTCTTGATGAAACATGCACATCTTTTCATTTTATCAAGAAAGTGTCATCTTACGATCTCAACTATATAACACCTGATCTAATGTAAATAACAGTAATCATATAGCTAACACCAAATAATTTCCTTTTTTTCTTGGCAAGAGCTTTCTCCAGAGCACCTTTTTTTCTGCGACTACTACCACCACTTCGTTGCCTTTTACAAATTCCTTTGGCAATGTCATCTCGCATGGGCTGACGGGATACGTGGGTGAATGGCGTTGAGGTGTGCATCCTGGTGCACACCGTGATAAACAGAGGATCCGGTCCCGGGACGGTGGATCCGAAAGAAGGAAGAGAGTGAGGGAGGGGAGGAGGAAATCGATGGAGAAAGAGGGAGAGATGACTGAAGAGATCTCGACGAGGAGAGAGAGAGGGGAGTTAAGGTTTAGGTAAAGATTAATTAGAGTAAGAATAAATTAATTAAAAAATATTAAAACACATCAAATATATAACATATTTATTAACTTAGAAGTAAGCATCTTGTAATATTAAAAATATAAACATTCATTTAAATTAACAAGACACAATATAAATAACTTAAAATATTTACAAATATGTACAGGTATTTTAAAAATAATTTAAGTACACTACGTATAATTAAATAAAGTATAACGATTATAACCTAGTTAATATTACAAAAATACATAATATTACAAGCCCTAATACCTTCAATCGAATACGATGATTTGTTAGTCTCGAATCATCAAGAAGCCATCTTCCCATGTAAAACACGACAAGTTATATACCTCTCCAAAGATGCTTTCGTGTGAGTGAGAGAGAAAGAGAGGGAGAAAGTTTTATGTGTCCCATTTTGATAACGTTATCAAATATTTTTATCACTATTAATTGTAAAGTTAATATTGTTAGTAATCACTTACAAATGTTTGACTAACACTACCATGTTTAGAATTTATAATATAAACAAAACACGTGATATAATATAAGTGCCAACTCATATTAATGTTTATATTGATACTCTAACTTCTAAAATTATCATTATCATTATTAATATAATATCAATTTTAATATTCTAGCCAAATATGTGGAACCTCCCGTGGTAGTAACCCGAAGATCAAATGCGCTCACTCACTATCTGGTCCGAGCTTGGCGGCTCCATCAAGGACCTCGGCCTGATCGGCTCCGTTAGACAAAATCACAAGTTTGGCAACGTGAAATCTGCAGGGATGAAATTAGGTGGCTCCATCTCGGTGTGACCTCGACCCCAGCTCCGTCGGCAACCTCTCGCTTCATGCGGTGGTACTCAACACACGAAACCAGGGATTTCAGCGGGGCAAGGGAACGCGAAAGAACCATTTGTATTGTTTTCAATATATACACAACTGATCGGTGACCAGTATTAAGAGTTTGATGCCTTTGTAATATTGACAAGTTTAAAACTGAAATCGATATCCAAACACCCGTAGTTAACCGCGATAACGGTATCAGTATTAAAAATAATCCGGATAGAGGCGCCAAATACTGTATATATCCAAACAACCCCCCCCCCCAACTTATAATAAAACCGAGAGAAACTTATTTCAATGTGGTCTTCGCCGCGTCGCTTGAGATCCAAACAAAGGGAATAAATACATCACGCGTATCAATCGGCTCCCCTAAGAGTCATGGTCAACCACTTCATAATTAAGTCGAAGAAACACTCCATATCATTTTTCTTTAGTTCGTGTACAAGGATGGCCGGTGAGGAGCGGGGGACTACTCCCTGCTGCCGGGAAGTTTCACAGGCAACGAGGCGATTGAACCATGTAATAATCAATCAAAACAATAACAATTCACAGGTGTTCCCCTGTTCGTGCGGGTGCAGTACCTGATCGACGCATGCATGTGTGCTCTCGGACGAAGAGCAAGAACGCGGTGGGAGGGCCGGTCGAGCGTGGCTCGGCTGGCGTGAAGCGGGGGTGAAGGTGGAGATAGATGCAAGTCAAATCAGCATGCTGGTTATTATTTGGTTCACCGCGAGAGACTAAATCAAACAAGTGATTTAATTTGATTTAGTCTGACTTAAACTATCCAGTGTTTGATTTTTTAGGTCCTTCGAATTAAATCAAACCGTAATTTGAATTGAATTAAATATTTTTATTTAAATTATATATAATATAATTTTTATGTGCCTTTTTTATAAAAATAAATTTATTTCGAGAATTTTTAAAATAAAATTAATGAAATATATAAAAAATAGAATTTTAATAAAATGTGATTTAAAATAAATAAAATAAAATTATATAATTACATATCTACTTTATCTTAATTCGGTTTGACTTGGTTTAACTTGAGAAATAGTTTGATTTGGTTTGGTTTAAGAAAAAATACTCAAAAATCAAATCAAATCAAACCATGAATATCTCTACAAGTCAGAGTGGAGTCACCTAATTTTTATGCATGTTTAAATTTTAATTATGCTAGTACATCTGAACCGAATCAGATAATTCTTTCAATAAGTAATGTATATTAACTTTTTATTTAAAAGGGAGTTTATAATTCCTTACAATTACTGAAATTTGATATATTTTTTTAAAAAATTCTTTTTATTTTTATATCATACTTTATATTTTATTTTAGTTTATTTTTGATTAATTGTATTTATATATTCTTATTTTTATTGAAATCAAATAAATAGAAATAGATTCTGATTCTGATATAACCCATATGATAAAAAACAAATTCCAAACTTATTAATAATTTCACCAATTTCTGAATATCTAATTTCATTTACATCCTATGATTGGTTTTGTCGTTTCATACACTTGACTTTTCAATTTCTTATGGGGTGTTTGGTTGCATGATAATAGAGATTTTTATTTTAATTTTTAAAGATGGTAAAAAAACTTGTTAAAAGAGGTGTTTGGCAAGCTTGACAATTTTATGTTTTGAAAGTGATTTTCTTCTTAAACAAAAAAAGAAGTCTCACCACTTTCTTTTTTCTTGTGATCCCCCACTTTGTTTGGTCATGAATGGTAGTTACTCTTTTTTGTTATATCACATCCTTTCAAACATGATAATTTTATATCATGAGTTAGTTCACATTTTATTTTAATATAAATTTGTATCGTGAGAGTGTACAAAAGATTATCACGCAACCAAACACCCCATTAAGCACCGAACTGATATAATTTTATCAACTTAGTTCGGTTGGGCCGCTCTAAAAGCTGAACCGGATCGATAAATCGGCCTGATTTGACGGATTCGTGACAAATTATTTCATTAAAATTAAAATTATATTGTCATAATATATTCTTAATAATATTAAATATATAGTTCTCTAATAAAAATAACGTATTAATCATAATATCAACATTGAGTAACTAATTTAATTTAATCTTGTGTTATTTTTATTTTATTTTTATCAATAAATAATATTTATTAAAATGGCAAACTGAATCGATAGAGATGAACAGAATCTTTATGCCCAAAACGTTCCAAATTCAACCCAACCGAGCCATGAGGATCCCCATCTCTAATTGGTACTTCCGAAGATTTTTAAACAAAAATAGAAGTTTTGAAACGATGTCTATTCTGTCATACCGCGCCCTCTCCTGTGCACCCAATTCAGTTGTATTATACGTTAACGCGGTGTACATAGTGATGCGTTTATGTAAAGAACAATCCAGAAAGTGCATTTGACGGAATGGCACGTGACTGTGAATGTGAATTTCATTTCATTTGAGTGTGATCTCTAACCGTAAGAGATAGAAATTTCGTTGCAACTTCCTTTTCGGACCGAGTAAAACCCCATTTTGCAAGGTGCCTTGAGTCAGAGAACGAAAATTTCAGACCTTGTGACAATCTAAGCAAGACCCTGATTTGATTTGATTTGACGTAAGAACAGATCTTGATTTGATCTCTATTTTTTCTCGTGTAACAAAAAATATTAGCTATTCTAAAAATAATAAATTATAATAAATTATTTAAAATTAAGTGATTTACGAAAAAGTTGCCATCACATTTAACATTTTATTAAAAATCTAAATGTCTGATATTCTTTGACCAATTTACAGATCAAGTATCAATTAAATCAAAACATATATACCGATCCTAACCGATAACTTAACTCTAATTATGTCTATTAAAATTAAGTGATGTGAACTAGCTGTTTCTTTTTGAGATGAAGAAATGGTGCTGCAAACACCAATTCTGGTGACACTCATCCAAATATTTGTTTCAATGGCAACAATCGAACAAATTTATCCGTACATGACTTAATAGAATCCAGCACTTATTTTACATGAGGTAAGGTGTTGTTTGGTACGTGGATAATTTTGGGATAAACTTGGTTTATTCCCTAAATTTAAAAATCAGGTCTATCCCCAAAATTTTATAGTACCAAACAAGGCCTAAGAGAATAGAGTTAGAATCAAGAATTTATGGGGTGTTTGGTCACGTGACAATGGTTTTTTTAAAAAAAAAATTGAAAATTGTAATGAAAGTGGTGTTGAAGTGTTGTTTGGTTCGTTTTATCACTTTTTATTTTAAAAATCTTTTTCACCGAAGCGGCATCGTAACAAAAAAAAAGTGGTCGAGACCTTTTGTTTTTGAAAGTGAAACTCACGTCTCGCGAAGTCCTCGGCGACCTCCTCCTCCCGAAGCGCAGCCTCCTCCTCCCGGCGCTTCCCAGCAGCGGGGCTCCCAGCGCTTCCCGGCGCTTCCCATCGGCGGGCGGCCTCCTCCTCCCGGTGCTTCCCAGCGGCGGGCGGCCTCGCCCCAGCGGCTCCCGGCGCTTCCCGGCGCTTCCCGGCTCTTCCAGCTAGGGCTGTAAATGGATTCGGATTATCCATCCATTCAACCTGAATCCGAAATATAAACAGGGTTTGGATACTCACTCGGTGACGCTGAAACATGTCTAAATCTAGATTTGAATGTACCCGGTTCGAAGGAAACCCGATTTTCATTTGTCGGGTTCGATATTTAACCCCGATGGATAACCCGGCAGCCGTAGACGAAATTTTCAACGTCTCCGCCATCAAATCAACAATGTGCGGGACAGCTCCTGCAACCTGCTCCAGCAGCGACATCGGCAGTGGTGACGGCGGCAAGTGACTGGGGCTCGTGTCTGCCTACTGCAGCCTTCTTCCCCTTCTCATTCTCCTTCTTCCTCAAGGCCTTCGCCTCCGGGGGCTTCCTTACTAACGAGCTATGCAACGCCGACGGTTCAGTTGCACATGACGGTGCCACCGGCGTAGAGCCAAGGACGGAGACGGCGATGCGGAAGCGGGGATTGGTTGCTCTGCTGTGGAGCAACCGCGCCCTCACCACTGGCATGAACAGGTACTGCATCTTTTTCACCAAATCAAACAACGACTGCTCCACCCCGTTTGCCACCGTCGGCGGCATCGATTTTGGCTGCGGGGATGGCGTTGCTGCCATCTTTCGGCGTCGGCTCCCTATTCTCCTTTCTCCTGGGTTCCTCGAGGGGCGGCGGCGGCAACAAAGGGAGGGGTTCGTCGGCGTAGTAGACCTTGAGGCCAAGGTCACCGCGAACCCAGCTGAAAAAGCTCTTCTTCTGAAGGAGAAAGTGAACAAGAGCCTCCTCACCCTCCCTCACCCTCCCTTACAAACTAGGAGGAGTCCAGCCGGGGCCTACCCAAGAAGTTGCTCCGCCTGCTCGGCGCTGCCCGCTGGCCGTGGAAAACATCCACCTAGAGAGGCTCTATGCTGGCGGCGGCGCCGGAGTGGGCGACATCGAACTTGAGGACCTCATTCCGGAGGGGTTAAGGTCGCGGAGCACCGTCTGCGAGCGCTTGCGCTGGCCGTCGAAGTCGACCACCACGTAGGGGCTGGCGGAGCCGGCGCCATCCTTGGTGAGCAGGTCGTGCGCCTCCAATAGCCTCAGAGCCCTCAACAACACGAAGAAGAGAGAAACGAGGCATCTTATGCTCTGTTATTTGCACCCGGACGGAAAACGGGGAATCCGAGTCAACTTTGGATCAGGCTTTTATCCAAATTCGAGAGGATGACATATTCGGATCTTATTTTGGATTTGGATTTTGTTATCAGGTCTGGATTGGGACCCACGCAGATCTGACCCGAATTTGACCCATTTACAGGTCTACTTCCAGCGGCTCCCGGTGCTTCCCAGCGGCAGGCGGCCTCCTCCTCCCGGCACTTCCCAGCGGCGGCCCTCCCCTCTCGGCGCCCTCTTCATTCCTTCTTCAAGAGCTCTTCTAGCCGTGGCGGCGGCGACGGCATCCTCTCTGCCCTCTTCTTCAAGGGTTTTTGATCTTTCGGTTGAGGTAATAATATGTTTACAAAGTAGAGTAAGGAAATGATAAGGGAATGCCAACATTACCCAAAGCCCACGATAGTGTGTGGTTGCAGCCATAATCTTTCTCTAATCCATAATGGGACAGGTAAAGAGAGAAAGATTTGTATGCTGGGGTAATCATACGAGTGTATTGTGGTTGCCTAATCAGGTTAATCATTAAAGTCTGTCTTAACATGAACTTAACCGTTCACAGTGTAGCACAATCACATAAACTTGAGATCCCTAAAGATTTTTCAAATTAAACCAAAACAAATGCCCCTAGTGTTTACAGCCCTTAGAAGCAAACAAAATATGGAATGGTTAAAAATATATGTGCAAGAAATAAAATAAAAATAATAAAAATAATTATTAAAAGTGGCTAACTTCTAATCTCTTGTCATGCAAAGTTAAATGGAAATCAGTGTTCTAAAGGTGTGCTAGACACTTGCTAAATAAAAAGTAAAATAATGAAGATAAGGGAGAAACAAAAAAACAAGGTGAAATTCAGTGGTAGAACAAGTTCGGAATAAATGCACCCTATTTGCAATTATAAATGCACCCTTATAGGGTGTTTGGTAGCGCTTTTAATTTTAAGACAGCTTCGTTTTTGAAATCAAGATTATTTGACTTCTCAATTTTATTTTTAAAATCAAAACAGTCTAATTATTTGGTGTTTGGCAAAATTATCATAATTTTTAAAAATTAGACAGTAGTGTTTGGTTATGACCAGCGCGAAACTCTCTCGTACTCCCTTCGCAGAGAGGACCTACTAGGGCTGTAAATGGGTCGGATTCGGTAACAGGTTCACCAAAATCCGATTCCGATTCCGATAAGGGTTAAGGGGTTCCGATTCCGATTCCGATAATTTTGGAATCACTATCTTCCGATTTCGATCCGATTTCATTATCGAAATCGGAATCGAATTCGATTAAATCCGAAATACATATTAAATATTAATTTTTATTCAAAAGTGAGTCAATAATTTACATATAATTATTAAAATTTATATAATCTTCTTAAAATTTTATTTTTATTATTTTATCAATTTATATATTATATTTTATATTTAATTTAATTTTATTTATATATAATTATTTTTTATTGAAATCGGATTAACGGAAATTGAACCAACTGAGATTCCGATAAGCTACCGGAATATCCGATTCCGATTCCGATATCTTATAGAATACAAAAACAAGTTCCAAACTCGTTAATTTTTATCGAAATCGAATCGGAATATCGGAATATCGGATTCCGTTTACACCTTTAGGACCTGCAGCTTCGCGAAGGCTCTCCCGCAGTGTCGTCCACCTCCCTCCCCCCGGCGGCGGCGGTGGCCAGCAAAAGGCTACCTCACCGGCGAAGTCCTGGGAAAATAATCGATCGAGGGATGTCGGACTGGGAAGAAAGAAACCAGAAAAAAAAGAATAGTACGGGGAGAGAGAGAGAGAGGGAAAGGTGTGTGCGTCCCTTCTCCCACGTCGCACTCCGCATCTCTCTTGAAAAAAAACAAGGTTTGACTTGTTTTTATTTCAAAAGAGATTACATGCGTAACTATCTTATTTTTAAAAATGAGGAAGTAGTAAAAAGATCATAACCAAACACGGTAGTTCTTTCATTTTTAAAATTGAGATTAAAAAGAAGAAGAAAAAGGGTATCCAAACACCCTATTAGCCTCTATTTATCTTGAGTATTAAAAAATTATATTATATTAATATTAATATTAATATCTTGGTCGAATAAAATTTAAATGTCAAAATTGACACGAGTACACAACACTTGTATTACATAATTTTTTTTATTTATATTACGAGTTTTAAAATTGACACACTAGTCAAAATTCTCGTCATAATTTATATTCATATCAATTTTATAATTTTTGATCATAAAAATGTTTAATAATATCACCAAACATGCTATTACCTGGAAATGTTCGATGGGACATACTTTTATTAGAGTAACGTATTAGGATTCTCCAAACCAAAGGACCCCAAATCTGGAATGGAGGATGGTTCGATCCGATAAGATTGACTATGTCCTTCATGTTGGTTGCTTTAACTCGCGTACGCGCATGTAGACCTTGTTTGTTTTGATTTATTTGATGTTTAACATCTGAATTAGTCAAAGGTTAGACAATTTAATAAAATATCAAATCTTTTATTCAGTCAAAGTTTCGGTCAAAGATTAGATGGGTAAGATCTTTTGATAATACATCTAAACTAATGTTTGAAAATGTCAAAATCTCTTAAGATGTCACACTGATTCATTATATTTTTTTTATTTTTAATGATAAATAATTAAGATTTTTTATTCCACAAGATAAGATGTCAAAATAAAATTAAAAGTTGAGATTTCCAATTAAACCAATACAAACGCATCTTGGTTAGAATGTTCTGCAGTCTTACGGTTTAATTGAACACACAACTCAAGGAGGGTGCATTTTAATTAGGGTGGGGAGGTGCTTTCATGTATAACCTAAAAATTATCACAATTAAAAATGAAAAAACAAACGGGTCCAAATTCATTTAAAGGATGTATACATTGTGGACGCTTTTCAATAATGACAAGAATTATATTCCCACATAGGTCTGAACTAACATTTAGAGCGCCAAGATGACTACTACTTTTAAATTGCTGCATTTGACAAGTAGCTCCAGATACGCACGCGGATAAAAACTCCACTTGTCTCGTTTATTGTATCATATGATTAAATATTTATTTAAAAAGTAAACTAGAACCAAGGAAGGTGGGGTCGGGAGCCGGGACCGGGTCGGTTTGGCCCCAAACCGACCCGAGTCGGCCGGGGTCGTGACCCGGGTCGGGACGGGGTCGGCCCGGGTCGCGAAAAATAATAATAAAAAATTAAAAATGGAGTTGGGGTCTTGGGGTCGCGACCGGGTCGATCGGCCCCAAAACCGACCGGGTCGGGTCCGGGTCGCGACCCGGGGCGCGACACGGCGAACCATGACTAGAACCACTCAATTGTTATATATAGTCAAATAAAACAATCGAAAAAACTAAAATTAAACTTAACGTGAATTTAAACTGAGTTTAAATGAAGAGGAAGTCCAACAAACGAACTCTACATCGTGTTCATCTATGAACACTTATTAGCTTCATAAACACTAGATCAAGTTTGAATCGAACTTTCAAATTCCTGTTCAACTTAAAATTAATTTAAAACTTCGCTCCATCAGATAAAATAGCTGCGCTCAAGCATGTTCTTGAGTGTCGACCTTTCCTTGAAACTGACATCTCCCGCGCCACCAAACCGTGGGAGGGACCGGATTCTCTGTGCACCTCGGTGTGCACCTCAATGCACATCACTTCTTAAATTCATCTAATATGTGATCAAATTAATTATTTTAATCATTCTTAAAACTGTGAATATACATATATATTATGTATTGATAAAAAAAATAATATTAATATTTTTTCAATTTATACTATTTTGTAAATTAATTATATTTTTAATTTAAATAAATATGTATAAAATATATTTAATGTTGATTTTCATAAAATATAACATCACATATTATATATGTATATTCACGGTCTTAAAAATGATTAAAATAATTAATTTGATCACATATTAAATGAATTTAAGAAGTGGTGTGCATTGAGGTGCACACCGAGCTGCACAGAGGATCCGGTCCCACCGTGGGAAAGTCGACCAGCACGGTGGTGGAGCCGGTGATGCCGGACGAGCGGGGCACGTCGGAGTAGAAAGAAAAAAGAGAAAAGAGCTCCCTTTTCTTGAATTTCAATCCCCGGCAGGCCGGCACGTTCACGTACAAAGCAGAGCAACGGACGCGAGTGGGGGGGAAGCTCGCCGCTTCCCGGAGATCGAAGGCCCCCCACGACGGACGGACGACGACGGACCGCCGGGGGTTATTATCGGCAGTTTCCGATCGGCGTCCCGCCCCGCCCTCTGCTGCAGTTGTCCTTCTCTTCCTCCCTCTGTCACGGGCCACGACCACTTCGGGGCAGTTTCGTGGGCGGTTCTTGGAAGAAACCTCTGTGAATTTGCTCCCGTGGGGTGGCCGAGAAGCGATCCTTCGGCTGCTCTGCGGAGTGAGTGGCCACCGCCCAGTACCCAGCTTAATTCGATTCCGGCCGGCGTTTTCTCAGGAATTGTGTTCTCCGTCCGGTCTAGCGCAGGTCCTTGTCGTGGGTTCTGCCGGGAGATCGACGAGGATGGGGCTGATGAGCGAGACGGCGGTGCAGGCGGTGGTGCCCGTCGCGGCGGCGGCGGGAATCGGCTTTGCACTGCTGCAGTGGTTCCTGGTGTCCAGGGTCAGCATCTCCGGCGGCTCGAGGGACAAGGTCGGGCTGATTGGAGACCAGGAGGAGAATGTAGACGACCACGCCGCCGTTCTCAAGTGTGCCGAGATCCAGAATGCTATCTCCGTGGGTGAGCAAGCTGAGAGCCTCCGCTGGGTTCAATTCCCCAGTGGTTAATGTCTATCTCCTCGACGAGACTGAGTTGGTTTTTTCCCCAAATTTATCGAGGCAAAAATCTGGATTGAAACCTTAGATCAGTGTCGCATGATTGTTCATCTGTTTGATTCGATTGTGTTGATCGCGGAATCTAATTTCGGGCTTCTTTCGTCTTCGAGGGGCAACTTCATTTCTGTTCACCGAGTACAAGTATCTCGGCGTCTTCATGGTCCTCTTCGGAGCGATTATCTTCGTCTTCCTCGGCTCCGTCAAGGGCTTCAGCACAGAAAGCGAGCCGTGCACTTACAGAAAGGGCGCCCTCTGCAAGCCAGCACTGGCGAACGCCTTCTTCAGCACAGTCGCCTTCCTCCTCGGCGCACTCACCTCTGTTCTGTCGGGCTTCCTCGGGATGAAGATCGCTACCTTCGGCAACGCAAGAACCACCCTGGAGGCCAGGAGAGGTGTCGGAAAAGCATTCGTCGCAGCTTTTCGATCCGGCGCCGTCATGGGGTTCCTCCTCGCCGCCAACGCCCTGCTGGTGCTGTACATCGCCATCCACGTATTCGGGGCCTATTACGGGGACGACTGGGAGGGGCTCTACGAGTCCATCACCGGTTACGGGCTCGGCGGCTCCTCCATGGCCCTATTCGGGAGAGTCGGAGGGGGTATATACACGAAGGCAGCCGACGTCGGCGCCGATCTCGTCGGCAAAGTTGAGAGGGACATCCCCGAGGACGACCCTCGAAACCCTGCGGTAAACGTTCAGATTCAGATCGACCGTCTCCGAATCGATCGCCTTTGCAGCTCCTTCGATTATTCCCTTTTGATTCCTCCTGGTATTTCCATTTGCCGCAGGTTATAGCGGACAACGTCGGCGACAATGTCGGGGACATCGCCGGGATGGGATCCGATCTCTTCGGCTCCTACGCGGAGTCCTCCTGCGCCGCCCTGTTCGTCGCCTCCATCTCATCCTTCGGCGTCGACCACGACCTCTCCGGCATGTCCTACCCTTTGGTCGTAAGCTCGATGGGCATCGTCGTATGCTTGATCACCACTCTGTTCGCCACCGATTTCTTCGAGATCAAAGCTGTGGAGGAGATTGAGCCTTCTCTGAAGCGACAGCTCCTGATTTCCACTGTCCTGATGACCATCGGGATCGCCGTCGCTAGCTTTGTCAGCCTGCCGTCGGAGTTCACCCTTTTCGATTTCGGTTCAGAGAAGAAGGTGAAGAACTGGTATGCACACGTTCTTTCCTTAACCGAGTCCTCTTCCTGTGCACCAGTTTTTAGGACGCATCTCAGAACAACTGCTAAGGACACCGGTCGACTCTGCAGGCACCTCTTCTTCTGTGTTTCGGTAGGCCTGTGGGCTGGGCTCGCTATCGGCTACAGCACAGAGTACTATACAAGCAATGCTTACAGGTGACGTCTCCTGCTTCTTCCCGTCCCAGAACTTCCGAGCAAGATCCTCCCTTTACCATGCAACCGGGCAGAGTGATATTGCAACGAATAAATCAGTTGACTCGACCCACGCTGATTGACCGTCTTCTCAGCAGTCACTCGTCCTGAAACTACCGACAACATATTTAATTTCCAAAATTTTTCAACTTAATTCTTAAACATAACAGTTAACTACAATTTGGTCGCTGATTTAACCTCTTTGCATATTCTTAGATCGAGATTTCACAATATATCCCCTTAAAAACTTGACTTCCTCGAGACTAAGGGTGCATTCGGTGTGGTTTTTGATTTTTCTAAATTTTTTCTCATTCCAAATTACCTCCCTAATTTGATTTGCTTTGGTTTGGTCAAGTTCAAATTATATTTCATCGTGATACAGTATGTGTCAATTATTTATAATTTTATTTTATTTTATCTTAAAATTTTTTAGAAGTAAATTTATTTTTATCATAAAAGATATATAAATATTATTAAAATATAAATTAAAATAAATATTTTATCTAATCATAGTTAATTGACTTATCTATTTAATTTGATTTGAAAGATCATAAGTGTTTGGTTTGTTTTTTACCGGTTGAATTGAACACTGAACATTCTAATTAGTCAAAATCCAACACACATATGTTACATGTCTCGGTCACAACAAACTTAATGGCAGGATATAATATATGTAAAGACTAAATTAGTTGTCTAGTTTAACAATTAGTAGTACTAAGTAGCAGCCTTCCAAAAAATTGAGTTGTCTTTGAAGTACTACTCTCAACATAGTTAACTTGTTAGTAATTTACCTGATATATCTTTAACCTAGTCCTAGACGGTGTTACAGATATATACCTGCTCATGTTCTGCGCTGATCCTGCAGCCCGGTGCAAGACGTGGCCGATTCCTGCAGGACGGGGGCTGCGACGAATGTGATCTTTGGGCTGGCTTTGGGATACAAGTCTGTGATAGTGCCCATCTTCGCCATTGCTGCCGCCATTTACGTGAGCTTCAGCTTGGCTGCCATGTACGGCGTTGCTGTCGCTGCACTGGGCATGCTCAGCACCATCGCAACGGGGCTCGCCATCGACGCCTACGGGCCCATCAGCGACAACGCCGGCGGGATCGCCGAGATGGCCGGGATGAGCCGCATCATCCGCGAACGAACCGATGCCCTGGACGCCGCAGGCAACACCACTGCCGCCATTGGCAAAGTATATATATATATACACACAAGTTCGGCGTCCAAGGTTTTCTTTCTTCCGCTTGCTGCACGATCTCATGGGTGGTTGATTGAATCCAGGGCTTCGCCATCGGGTCCGCCGCGCTGGTGTCGCTGGCTCTGTTTGGTGCCTTCGTGAGCAGAGCGGGACTGAAGAACGTCGACGCGCTGACCCCCAAGGTCTTCATCGGGCTCATCGTCGGCGCCATGCTTCCGTATTGGTTCTCCGCCATGACCATGAAGAGCGTCGGCAGCGCCGCCCTGAAGATGGTGGAAGAAGTTCGCAGGCAGTTCAACACGATTCCGGGACTCGTGGAGGGGAGAGCGACGCCAGATTATGCGACGTGTGTGAAGATCTCCACCGACGCTTCCCTCAAGGAGATGATTCCTCCGGGCGCGCTGGTCATGATGACGCCCTTGGTCGTCGGAACTTTCTTCGGCGTTGAAACGCTCGCCGGAGTGCTTGCCGGTTCGCTTGTTTCCGGCGTGCAGGTTGCTCTTAAATCTAGTCTCTTTTCTCTCTTATTTTATGCCGGCCATTCGTATATATATGTCTATCGACTGTGATTATGTAGTCTCTCTGTAACTTGCTTAGCTCGACATGGCAGTTCCTCTCTTCTCAGTTTCAAACATGCAGGTAGCTATCTCAGCTTCCAACACCGGCGGTGCTTGGGACAACGCGAAGAAATACATTGAGGTAAAATCAAGTTCTCATTTTTCATGGAAGTTCCTGATATAATCTAAGGTTGCATTTGATTCTGATTCTAAAGAGAGATTCTTGTCAGAAATCTCTCACAACTTAAAATCTCTTTTTTTTTCAACATTTAAAATCTCATCTGAAGACTCGTTAGGTTCGGATTGTGTCATATTTTTCTACCAAAATCTCAAAAAAACTCTCTTGGACGTGAACTTTAAAAGATTCATTATTATTATTATTATTATTTGACACTAATTTGTTGAGGAGATCTTTCTACTTCTCAACTCCTATTTTTGGTGTATGGACATCAAAATGAACCTAGTGCATTTAGTTGAGATTTTAAGTTACCCGATTTTTAACAAAAATCTCTCTTTTACAATTCTAACCAAAGAGAACCTAAATGTATCAAATTTCTTCGAGAGCAAATCATCTCTGTTCTTCAACGAAGAAAACTCCCACAAGCACCAACTTGAAGCAGTTGCGATTCTTTTCCCCCACCTAATAACATATGTTACTACCGTAATAATAATTTGTCGCTTTAAGATGTTACTATATACAGTAACAATTTCGTTACTGTACAGTAACATTTTAAGTGACGGAGGATCTTGTCCACTGCGCTCTCAGTTGATGATTGCGAGATTTCCATCCACCATAGAACTGAACTGATTCACTCTCGTTTCCTTTCGGCTCCCCGCACGGGAGATTTTGCAAACCGAGAGAGATAGGCACAACAAACCAGCTTTAGAAAAATGCCACAAACCTGGTCGACGCGAAGAATATTTGAAAGATTTTTCGGACACAAAATCCGAATCAAACGGATCCTAGTTACTTAAGAGAGATCGATCGATCGTAATCCTGAGTTAATTTCGTAATCCTGAAGACAAGTTTGTGTAGTTCTCCGTGTATTTTGCTATGCTATTTTCCACGTTAGAATGTCATATTATCACAGATTGATCGGGAAGATGATGAGTGTGGAACTCTTTAGTTTGAGCGGCGGCTGATTTCCGCAGGCCGGCGCCTCCGACCACGCGAAGTCGTTGGGTCCCAAGGGCTCCGACGCGCACAAGGCAGCCGTCATCGGCGACACCGTCGGCGATCCGCTCAAGGACACCTCCGGCCCGTCCCTGAACATCCTGATTAAGCTGATGGCGGTGGAGTCGCTGGTCTTCGCCCCCTTCTTCGCCGCGCACGGCGGGTTGCTGTTCAGATGGTTCTCATATTGATCTACGGAGGCGAGGGGAATTACAATCACATTATATTGTGGCAGAGTAGAAACGATATTTCAAATGAAATCATACTTTTGCTGTAAATTAAGCCGGTACATATCGGAAGCACGTACGTACCGCGCTGTCGTCGACGCTGCAGATATATCGAGCTTCCGGATACCCGGCCATGGACGAACACACCCTCCTCCCTTCAGAAGCTTCTTCGTCGTCGGCTCCTCCTACTGCACGCTTTATCGCACCTGCAGGATGTCCTTGAATAGTTGCGCCATCCTCGCGGAATCTTGTGCTTTGACAAGTAGTAGGATCCTTCATCCTTGCTTGTCCGGACGACGGACGCGATGGTCTCGTTGCAGAAAAGTAATTAATTAAAAGATTGTTATCAAAATTATTTTTAAGAATATGACCAACCGAAAGTCCATAATTTGTTGAAACTGCGTGTATACATTCATTTGTAATATTTTTTAAAAATGACTACTTTCTTTCTCGTTTTCAATGTACATGCAAAGCAGGCGACACAGCGGAAGTAGTTCGAGGGCCCATTTGCTTCCTTCCTTGTAAAATTGGGTGCCTGCGCTGCAATAGTTTTCAAAAAGAGAGCGAATTCTCTCAAATTTTGATTTCGTTTTCGGAATTGGAACCGAATTTGATACTTTTAGAAATGGATATTAAATATTACTTTTTATTCAAAAATGACTTAATAAGTCGCGTATGATTACTGAAATTTGATATAATCTCTTTAAAAAATTATTTTTATCAATTTGCGTACCATACTTTATGATTTATTTAACTTTATTTTAAATATTTTTCCTTACATATTTTTATCGGTATTAGACAAACGAAAATTGAAACGTTCTTGAACAGTTAAGAAAAGTTAGAAAACCTCTACAAAGCTACATACATATATTTTAAATATGTATTTGTATAACGTACGAATCTTGAGCAGAGAAACAATATTGACACAGCTACAACCGTGTAGATGTATGGACACGGGAGAAGCCTGCCACGCATCGCCTGTTTTACATATTCATGGCCAGCCGAGCACAAGAACATCCATATCCATTAGTTATGTAACAGTAAATTTCTAGACGGGCATAAACTAAAGCAGCTCGACGTGCGTAAAAAACTTCTCTGAATATTTCCCAAGACCAAGACAGGCCTTCCGGCGAGTTCACCCAGCTCATCGGCCCACCTTTCGGTTTGGTTCGATTATATATATATAACAAAAATGAATCGAAAACTAATCAATAAACCAAGATTTTTGAGTAAAAATTAATTTTTTATTTAAAATAATTAAATTATTTACATATATATACTTATGTTTGGTAAAAAGTGATTAAAATAATATTATTTTATCATAAAAAAATGTTTTTATTTTTTATTGTCTTATATTAAACAACTTAATTGGTTTGGCCCAATCTTTTTCAGCTCAAAGGATCTCTAAATTGTTTGATCACAACGGGTTAATTCAATTAGACTTGATTATTTAAACCATTTTGTGTACACCCCAGTGAACCGCAACTAAGGGTGCAAACTAACCAATATGATCTACACGTTATTTGATAAAGGACTCATTAAAAACTCAGCTCAAATCATTTATTAAATAAATAAATAAGTTTGAATAAAAAATTTGACTTATAAACAAGTTGAGTCTAAACAGACTCATCGTTTTAATACCAAACCTTAATTACTCAACTCCTCTCTCTCTCTCTCTCATCATTTTAATACCAAACCTTAATTACTCAGCATCTCTCTCTCTCTCTCCTGCCTGGGTATCACAGCCATAGGAGTGACCACCACAACACTTGTCTCCCTTCGAGCACACCTAGAGCAGTAGCGCCTCCGGGCGATGCACTCCTTAGCAATGCACAACAGTCCCCGGTGGCATCCTCCCTTCTCCCCCTCCTTCAAGCGGTGTAGATCTACAGCGGGTAGCCTCTCTCCTCCCCCTCCTCCTCCTCCGATCAACACACATCTACGACAATCTCCCTCCTCTAATCGACGCACATGGTCGAGGTTTGTTTTTATTCGTGGTTCTTTTTCTCCATTCATAGAAACTTAGCCCATTCCTCTCTTTCTCATCCTAAAACATTGAAATGAGTTCAATTTTGAGCTATAAAATGAATTCAGGATAAAGTTTGCTCATTTACATAAATGAGTGGTTCGACAAGTAGAACTCGAACTTATTGATGTCAAGTCGAGTCAAGTTCAAGCAAAACATCAATAGACTTGTTTATAAAATGTTAAAATTGCCAAACATATGGTCATTATGCATCAGAATGTTATAACAAAGAAATGGATTCATGTGAATAATATAACCATATTGATGGTCCATATATTGATGAGAAACTGACACTTATCCTTGCTTCTGAGGAGACATGGGATAAGAAAAATATGTTGTTCATTGATTCATGAGTAAAATAATCATATATATAGAAATAATGAGTTTTTCATGGAACTATATAAACAATCTCATAGTATTATTAGCTTTGGATGTCTATCAAAATTCGAGAAAAATGAAAGAAAAATGTTTGAATTCTTTAAACGATGGTACCTTGTAATATATCTTAAATGTGTATTATGTTCTTAACTTGAAATTTAACATCTCATATTGAGTAACTATTAAAAGGAGCCACATAATACACATGGAAGATTAAATTTTTAATTTAGAAAATGAAAAAAATGAAATTTATTGCAATATTACAATTATCGAAGAATATAATATTTCTCTCATATTTGCATATTATACTAAAGAAATATTCCTATAGACTTGTCAAGAATGAGAAGTAGATATGCAATTGTGGTATGACCATCTCTATTTTATGACGAGTTTGGTTAGAGTTTTATTTTTGATACTATATCAATATTAATATTAATATTTTCAAATGTTGGAGTATCAATATCAAAAGTAAAATAAGTTGACACTTGTATTACATAGTATACTTTATTTGCACTACAAATTTTAAAATTGATACTATTAACCAAATACTTCTTAATAATTTCTATCAATATCAATTTTAAAATTGATAATAATAGAGATACCTAATAGTGTTACCAAACATGACCTTACCAACTTAAAAGTAGCTAGTGTCAAGAGACATGATGCAAAGTCTACTTAATTGAAGATCTAATAGTATACAATATGGGAAAGCAACATTGTCATTTATTTAGAAGGAAACGACAAGAAGAGCACATAGGTCATTGAAGTTGATGTATAAATATATACAATTCTCTTGAAGCTATATCAATTGGAGAAACTCAGCATTTTATTATCTTAATAGATGTTTATATAAAAAAAGATAGATTTATTTTTGACATAAAAATATATAAAGTTTAGTGTATTTAAATATTTTAAACTCGTGTGTGCTACAGAACGAACACAAATTAAATGTCGTTCTGACCTAGATGGTGAAGACATAGCAAATATATTGTAAATTATTATAAATAGAAAAGTAATCAGTAACAATTTATAAGTACTTATATGCCATTAAGTACTTATAAATTGCTTGTAGGGTTTATCTACTCAACGACAGTTCAACAAAGGTCGGATCTACCATTGTAGTTTCTTACTTTCTTCTCCTATAAATCCATTTCATTGGAATCAGACGCTTTAAATCTATCCCTAATTTGGTTAGAGTTAAAAAATTGATACTATATTAATTCTGATATTGACATTTCAAGAGAATAAAATATCAATATCAAAAGTGATAATATTTTTTTAGGTGTTTGGTAATATTATATCATTATTAAAATCAATATTAAGTGTTTGGTAATATTATGTCAATACCAAAATTATTATTAGGCACTTGATTGATTATACAATCAAAAATATTATTAATATCAAAATATATAAATAAAATATTAGTATAAAAATATTTATAATATTTATAAAATATAAAATATACATATAAAATTTAACTTAAATAATAAAATTAAAGAAAAAACTAATTTTGTCATAAATTTATTAAGTTTATTAAAACAAAAATAGATAGTCTCTAGTCCTAAGTCTAAACCCTAAATCTATCACCGTCATTATGAATATTATCTATCTGTATGAAATTTTTGATAACATAGAAAGAAAATGACCGAAGCATAGGGTCCATTTGGTTTCATGTAAAACTAAAACCATAGAAAAAGTTTTTCAATGAAAACTATTTCCAAGGAAAATGAAAACAACGCTGGTCATTTGGTTATTTTTTGTTGTCTTTCTAGAAAATTTTATTAAACATTTTAATGAGAACATAATAACCATAGATAATTTTATCAATATTTATATAATTAAATTATTTATTTATAACAAAATATTCATACAAAATTAAATTTAAAAATTATTTTATATAAATTTATTTTAAGTGAAATTTAAAACATAATTTATTATTTAGATATTAGTAAAATGTTTATATAAAAATCAAAATATATTATTTTTATTTTTAAATTATATTTAAAAATTTTATGTAAAGTTTTACTATAGTATCACATTTATTTATTATAAAAAATTATTGAATATTATGCCTATATTTTCAAATTAAGTATATAATAAAAAAAATTAAATTAAATTTTTTATAATTTTTTTACTAAAATTCGTATTTTGGAAACCTAGAAATACACTGAAAATTAAATAAAATATATAATACATAATAGTGTTCTTGTAATTTCTATATAAAATAATTTGATTTAAAAATAGTTCAAACACTTGCAAACTCAAATTTGGATTAAAATTTTACTAATAAATTTATTAAATTAGTGATTTGTATATTAAAATAGCTTTTCAATAAATTTATTTTATTTTTGAAACACATAAGAATAAAATAATTTTTATATCTACCGATATGTCTTTGAAAACTTAATTTTAAATAATTTACTGATTAAAATTAATAATATTTATTAATAATATTTTATTTAATAAAATATAATTTTAAAAACTTTTACCGATCATTCACCAAAAACCACGTCCATCCCATTCGCACGGATGCCAAAATCCAAATTGTTAGGATTTTAAACTAATGGGGTGTTTGGTTGCAACATAAACTGAGTTTTTATTATAAATTTTATGTTTTTGTAACAAAATTGGTTAAAAGCATGGAATGTTGGGTTGTGGCTTAGTGTGTGACCAAACCTGACCAAGTTGGTTTTGGTCGTGAATTACCTGATCGTGATCCAAAGACCCCGACTTGCTTGGGACCTAGACCAATGAAACTAATACAAATCTCTTTCACAATTGATGCTGCTTACGGATGGTTGTTGAGCTTGAAGGTTAAGTAGTTGATCTTCTAAAGATTTAATAGCATTATGAATGTTGCCAAAGGTTTTCCTTTACCGGTTAGTACAATTGTCCTTAATTATGTCTATCTTGCCTCTGTAATTGGCTATAGGGTCAGGGGAGTGGGTCTTGGTAGTCTCAACATGGTGCTTAAAGGAGGGGGGGTGCTTCATCCAAGCTGTTTCAATTGTGAAATAAGGTTTGCACTTCTTGTGGGATGGCAAGAGGTGAAGTTAAATAGGGGAGTGGTCACTAGAGCCTCTAGGGATAGTGAGGGAGGTAGCATTGATATCGGTAGAGAGCCAATCCATGGTGGAAAAGGTTATATTAAGTTTCTATTTGATGTGGTAGGAGGCGCATCTTCTAGTGGTCTAGGTGAAGGCGGGCCCATTATTTCTACTATCCACTATGCTTAGGGGTGTAAACGGAATTTGATATTTCAAAATTTTGATTCGATTTTGATACAAATTTACGGGTTTGGAATATGTTTTTGTATTCTATAAGTTATCGGAATCGAAATCAGATATTTCAGTAACTTATCGAAATTAATTGATTCCATTTTTGTTAATCTGATTTTGACAAAAAATAAGTATATATAAATAAAATAAAATAAAGTTAAATAAATTATAAAATATAATATATAAATAATAAATAATACAAATAAAGTTTTAAAGAGATTATATCAAAATTTAGTAATTATATGTGAATTATTAATTTGTTTTTAAATAAAAAAATAATATTTAATATGTATTTTTGAAATTATCAAATTCAGTTTCGATTTCGATAACGAAATCGGAACATAGTGATTCCAAAATTGTCAGAATCGGAATCGGAGCCTCTTAACCCTTATCAGAATCAAAATTAGATTCTGGTGATTCCGCTACCTAATCCGACTTGTTTACCGCCCTAATTATACTGGTGGTGGAGATGAAAGCATTGAAGGCACGGGAATGGCTTATGTTAATGCTTTTGCTGTTGCATTTCTCTAATTCTTTCATGACCCAGCTTTATACTTGAATGAGGCAAGTAGGAAAGTAGGTATCATGGATCCATTCTAATATCTCTTTCATTGCAAGCACATAGACAATAATGAGCATCCAAGTTATATGCCTATGTAAATCATAAATTATGGAACCATTCTATTTGTCCAAAGTGGTTAGAATTGTAAGATCAATCTCATGATTCCTTTAGAGCCACAACCCACTCTTCCTACTATCAAGATAACAATATGGTAATTGCAAATAGACTTAGTTTGGAAGAATTTTACCGAATTGGCCTAGGTGCTTTTGGTTTCAGAAATGAAATAAATGCATAGAGAGATGGTGATAGAGACGTATGTTCGATAAGATAATCATATATGATATAGTTTTACATTTCTTGTAATATTATATTCAATATCAATGAAATTTTTCATTATTTACACTATTTAGATACGTATATCTTAATGAAGTCATAAGGTGCATACAACGATGATTGGACTATGATAGTAAGATTGATCATGTAGAGACATGTAATCTAAATGTTCCTAGTCATATGATGTTTGAGACAAAACATTAAGGGTCCAGATAGACCAGTGTGTGATATTTCCTCATATGATGAGGATGTCTATCTCATCGGTCATTAATGTGAAGACACTGAGATATATGTATAAGTACTCATTAGAGGAATGAGTTCACTCAACTGTTCGGTATAAAATCCATGAATGGTATCTTAACTAATTGTCAATCAGGGTATTCTATCATCACAGTTGCATGATTAGATTTTTAACCTAAGTCATCAAAGGTGCATTGTTTGGCGTACCTTGTACATTGACTATTAACTTATAGATCACTTAGTATTGTGAACATGTATAGTTAATGGATTGGGTACATAGGAAACCCGATAGAGGTAATTGGGCAGACAATAAGGAATCATCCATTCTTTTGAATAGTACTCTAAATTCTTAATCAAGGTAGATAGAATAATTGAAAAAAAAAATTTAATTGATCCAATTCCAATACAAGATTTCGTAGTCGGAATATCTAATAGTTGACAGTAGATGTCATACTCCTTTCTGACTGAGACATTGGATAGATGAGAGTATATATACATGTAGTAATCAATGATAAAAAGGCTCTTTAGAGAAGAGTTCATTCCCAAGCTATTTGGATCGTAAGATATGACTTGTACCATTTATAATCAGTAGATCATTAAATATATTATGAGATAATAGATTTAACTTAAAAGAAGTTATTCTTTTAATCAAGTATCAACCAAATGGGCTCGTAGGCCTAGTAGATACGTGTGTAAATAGTTAAATTCGGTTCAATTTCAACCTTTTTATTGAAACTAAAGCTGAACAAAAAATTGAACCGCACCAAACCAAACTGGTTCCATTGAACCCTGAATTGATTATAAACCAAACCAGTTTTGGTTTGATTTGTCGATTTAACATATTTAAATAAAATAAAATTTAATTTATAATAATTAATTAAGGTCAATATGAAGAATAATACTTTATTTATAATATATAATTATATTTTATATTAATTAATCTAAAGTTATAATAATACATATATTTTAAATTAATATAATATATAAATAAAGTGGGTCAACCCAAGTCAACTGGTTTATCAGTTTGATTTGGTTTGGGGAGGTGCTGAACCAAACCAAACTGATAAAAAGGTATATGTTAAGTTCAGTTCAATAAATTGAACGGACAACCTTCTGAATTAATCTTATCTGTTCGATTCGGTTTGGGTTACCGGTCCACCAATTTTTTCTTTTAGCCCTACTTGTAGGTCACACACATAAGAACTAATCCGTAAGTTTAGGGTGTGAGTGTAATTATGAAATCAATAGGGTTTTTTATGAAAAGCCCCAAGTTCTATATATAATAGAGAAGAGAGCACAAACTCTTTCAAGTCAAGGATGCTCATTTCATCCCCAACCACCTCCTTTGTTGTCTCCCACCTCAATAGCCGCCAATGGATGGGGAAGCTCCAATTGGGATGAGTGGTCAATGCCGATGCAGAGGAGATCCCAACTTCTGAGATAGTTCATGTGGATACAATTAGGTTGTGCACTTTGATAGAAATGTATGCCCTACAAGCCAATCATATATGATATGATTTGACATTTCTAGAAATATTTCATTCCATTAATTAGGCAAATCTTCATTATAAGCTCTTATTAGATGCGAATATCATAATGAAGTCCTTGATCAAATACAATGATGATTGAATCATGATGAGATCATGATAATGAGATTGATCATCTAGAGATAATTGATCTAAATGTTCCTAGTCATAAGATACTTGAGACGGGACATCAAGGATCCAGATAGACTAGTGTATGTGATATCTTCTCATGTGATGAGGATGACCGATCTCATTGGTCATTAGTGTGGAGATACTGAGATACACATATAGGTGCTCATTAGTTGAATGAGTTCACTGAACTGACCGAATTAGAAACCCTGAATGGTATCTTATCGAACTGTCAATCAGGGTTTTCTATCATCATGGTTGCATGGTTGGACCTTTGACCTAAGTCGCCAAAGATAGATACCTTGTTGGGTGGAACTTGTGCTTTGACCATTGACTTATGGATCACCGTTTAGATGGTCCAGTATAGCGATGGATCGGGTACAAGTAAAACCCGATGGAGGTAATTGAGCGGACAACAAGGGATCGTCCACTCTCGGTAAATGAGAGTGAATGTCCTATGGAATAGTACTCTAAATCCCTATCCAAGGTAGATAGGATAATTGGAAAAGGAGATTTCCAATTGATCCAACTCCGAGTACAAGATCCTATAGTGTCGGTACACTAAGGAGTTGACAGTCGATGCCGTACTCCTTTCTGACTGGGACATTGGATGGATAAGGGTTTATATCCATGCGGTAACTGATGATGGAAAGGCTCAATGGAGATGAGATTATCCTCATAGTTATTTGGGATCATGAGATGTGGCTTGTACCCTTCATGATCTGTAGGCTGATTAATCTGTTATCAAATAGCATATTTAATTAAATTAAATAAAATTATTTTATTTTATTTAGGCATTAACCAAATAGGCTATTGGGCCTAGTGGGTCACACACAAAAGGACTTATCCACAAGTACAGGGGCAAGGGCGTAATTTATGGAGATTTTGGGTTTTTATGAAAAATTTCAAAATTCTCTATAAATACTAATGGCTTCAACCAAACCCAATCAAGCCAAGGGTGAAACCCACGTCCCTAGCTTTCTCCCTACCCCCTCCTCTCTCTATAAGGTGTCCATGGTGGATGGAGCTCCATTCGGGAAGAGTTCTCGAGACCGGCATGAAGGGAGAACCTACTGTGGATGAAGTTCGTGTGGATACTGCTAGAGACCGGACATTTGAACAGTTTGAAGAGCATGAGAAGCACATCTTATTCCTCTCCATGGGATTATATGAATCCCTATCAGGTATATTCGAACCTGATTTGATCGATTTTTGGTTTTGTTGTTCGGTTCCGATTGAGACAAATTCTAAAGGAACTCATAGGAATCGTCGCTTTCGCTACACCAAATTTTTATAGACAATTCCTTACACACTTGAGTGGCTAGAAGAGTGTGGAAATACTCGATCATCTAAGATCTATAAAGATTATTTGAATCTTAGAAAGGTATGTATTCAAAATCATTTCGAATATTAGTTATGTCATGTTGTTCAATTTTGATCAAGATCAAGATATTGATATTTGAGAATTCAAAATTTTTTCGCTATGGTAGTCTGATTGGATCAATTTCTTACATATGAAATGGGTTATTCATCTAAGTAGGAAGTAGTTTGACCCCGTTCCTACCTTGACATTTCCAAGCATTTGATGTTAGATAACTCATTTTGATCACCTACCATAGCCTTTTCATCTTAAGCATCTGATGTGAGATCAAGTTCGAAGAGCAGTTGACATTGTATGGTGAAGTGTTCAGCTAAAGTTCTAATAAATCCATATTTTTTTCCTTGTTTTTGCCTTTGATGTTTGTATGTTTTAGAGCAAGCTTCTTGGATATATGGGTTGGGTTAGGAGAATTAGAGTTGGTTGGTGATGTTCAATCACAGTCAAAGTAAAGTGGACATGGCAGGGTGGGAATGTTAGGTAAGGGGTTGTACTGGTGGAAGGAGTGGGGTGCCTTGGTGGGGCATACAAGAGCAGGGTGTTAGGATTGATAAGGGGTGAGGCAGTAGCAAGTGAGTGGGGGGTACACAAGGTGAGAGGTTCTGTGGAGGGGATGGGGAGTGGTCAAGGAAAGTGGCTCGAGGAATGATGATAGGTTGGATGACTACGCTACAGTGATCAAGTGGCTCAGGAAATGGAGGTGTGTTGCAGGTAAGCAAAGGGTGACTTTAGATAAAGGGATGCATGAGTGAGAGGTACTCGTACTGGTAGAGGTGAGTTGAGATGAGTGGTTCGAGATGGGTCCTTCGACATAGGTTTCATCGACATTAAGAGAGGCTCTCCCCGTAGTGGTAATCCATTCACCGAACATGAATTGAATCAACTCTTTCATCTTGAATTTCAACGAAGAGGATTGTTCCTTGTCTATGCAGCTTTTAGGGTAGCCAAGTCATTTTAGTCTTTATGCTCATGCCATAGCCTTCCACAGTTATTGTAGGTCTTTGAGATTCTTTCATAGGCTAGATCAAAGGAGTTGATGGACACATTTGGCCTAATGACCAAAACTTGAGTTGGTAAAGGTCTAGTGGTAACCAATTTGACTTTGATCCTCACAAACATGCTCCCAACTGTTGGTAATATCTACCAGTGGTTAGAAAGGCTTGCCTATCTGTTGCACCAATTTAACGACAATCTTTTTGTCAAGGATCTCAATGGGGAGGTCACAGATTTTGACTCAGAAGTAGATTTTGGTAAGGTGGTATTTTGAAGTTTGGGTGTTGTGCCAACATTTTTTAATAAAGATGAGATCTTCGTTATTAAACCATAGATTTCTTTTGAAGATTTTGTCAGCTTCATCTTCAGTGATTAAGGTTAGGAGGAAGTTATTATCGGGGTGGTCAAGATGGTTCCGAGGTGGTAGTCTGGTGTGTAGTTTGGTTAGGACCTTGATGATAATACTTTCCTCTATCTTTCATCCCGGGGAAGAAGCTTAGGTTCACATATGGTTGGTTGGGAGTTTTGATTGTTGACTAGAATTTATTTGAATTTACAAACTATGAGATATTTTGCACGGTCGAGGTGCTCTTCTTGTTTCATGGTAGCGGTAGAGGAGAAAATGAGAGTAAAAGAAAGACCGATCGCAGATTGCATGCTGATGAGAAATGAGCAACCCCAACATAAAGTAGTTGCCAGTTGATCAAGGCCAACTTCCCCAAGTAGAGTAGCCCATGCACCAGGCTCGACTGGGAGTTAGGATAAAGCTTGATCAACTTGGTTGAGCAAGATGGATGACTGAAGATCTTGAAGATGTTGGACCGCAACTATCTCGAGCAATGAAATCCAAGTGCTCAGACCAATATCAGAAGGTTGTGACGAAGTTTACATCAAAACAACAAACTCCAAATTGGGACTTTGAGGAGATGAGTGAGCTATAAAGAGGATAGAGGAGAGTGACAAATATGAGGAAAAGAGGTAACACAACACTTTTATGAGATGCAACATTGACATGTCCGATCGGTAGGAGATCTTCTACCCACGACCAAACTTTCTCAAAACATGAGAGCTCTAAAAATTGCTTGTATCATGTCAAATGTTGTCATATGTTTTTCTTCTTCAATTATTACAATTTACAACCTTTTAACTTCCTCTCACCTAACATCAAAATATATAAACATTTTGCTCAGATATTTTTATATTTTTATATTTTTATATTTATACTTTTATATTATTTTAAATTAATTTTTAGTACAACAAAAAATTGTGTAAATATTTTGAATTTATCAATAAATGTTTACGCATGTTAATGATTGAGAGAAGTACAAATCAAAAATTTGCTACCACGTTACCAACCATCAAACACGTGTGTATCACATCATCTTAATTCTTTATCTTCGTCTGGGTAAGAGATTGAATACAAATTAAAATAAGTACAAACAAACCCCACCGCTATGCACACCCTTTAGGGCATATATCTAAAAAGAACTTCGTAAAATGAAAAAAAAAACTGGAACGACGTACTACAAAAACGTGGACGGCCGCCGCATCTTGGCCTTCCTTTCCGGGATCAACGGTGGACGAGAACTCGATGACGACGAAATGCTTCGTCCGCGGCTCCCATTGGCCAGCGCACACCAGCTCAGCCTCTTCGGTCACGGAAGCCGGTCGACCGGGTCGAGTAGACCGGGTTTCCGCCGCCGGCCGGAACAAGAGACCCGCGTCTGACAAAGGGGCCTCACCAAGAACGGGGAGCTATATATTCGAAGAGAAGACTGGTTTACCAGAAGCGTGTACAAGAAGCAGCCCCTCCACGTTCCCTCCGCGCCTCGCGTCGGAGATCGTTCGAGGGAGAAGGGAGCGGGGATCTTGCCCGCGCTCGTTCTCGCAGGAATCCCGAGAAGGAAGTCGCAGAGAGGGGGGAATCGGTCCCTGTAGTGTAGTGGTTGGCACCGGCGACGGGTCCAGATGTTTCTGTTCGACTGGTTCTACGGGATCCTCGCCTTCCTAGGGCTGTCTAACAAGGAAGCCAAGATCCTCTTCCTGGGCCTGGACAATGCCGGAAAAACCACACTTCTCCATATGCTCAAGGACGAGGTCCCTTCGCTTTGCATCCTACTTTTTCCTTGCTTGTTCTTTCCGTTGATTTTGCTGGCCTTTTCTTCATGGATTCTCTTTCATTTATGTGGATTTATCCTTCTGATCAGTTCGTAATGTGTGAGTGATTGGTTGCTCCTGTGAATTTGCAGAGACTAGTGCAGCACCAGCCGACGCAGCACCCTACGTCGGAGGAGCTGAGCATCGGAAATGTCAAGTTCAAAGCTTTCGATTTGGGAGGCCACCAGATCGCACGGCGCGTTTGGAGGGACTATTACGCCAAGGTCTTCTCCCTGGGTCGCTTGCATCTTTTCATTCCTTTTTCTTGTTCTTGGTTGCACTTGGCACATGGATCACCATTTTTATGAATGTACATTCGTTAGAATGTCCGATGAATATGTTAGAAGTCAGCTTCGCTTCCTGATGGGCGTTTTCGTGGTTAATATGGTTTCATGATCACGTTCCTTTTGCGTGCATCTTATATTGCGAAGTACGCTGGCTAGTTCACGTTTATTAAAGTGATTCTTTGTTTCCTAGTGTTATGTCAACCCCCTCAAGAAAGATTCATCTTGTTGATGTGCTAGTCAGTTGCTGTTCAGGTCAATCGGTTATTCATTCAGTTTCGGTCTTTAGCCTTTGTATTTGTAATGCTAATCTACAAGGAAAAGACACTTGCATAGTTTGTACTTTGTACTATCAATTTCTTTTATTGTCCCTTTCTATGCGGGCTTTTACTAAAATAATTTTTTGTTTTCTGTTTTTTGTTTTTGTGACGTTCTGGTATTCTAACATTGTAGGACACTGTTAAAAACGGGCTCATCTAGTAGGCTTCCTTTAAATGGCCAAACCTAAACAACCCCTACCCTAGTGGTTTTCATTGAGTACTCACAGTTTCTGGTTGATAAAGGTGCTTTCATTATCTTCCGTTTTTTTCCACATTTTAATCGACATTATAGACTATCTATGATGTTCTCTTAGGTTGTGTTGAGGTAAATTTTAATTTCTTAAGTGGTGGCATACAAGGTTCAGAAACATGGTGCACGTTGATCTAAAACTTTATTTTAGATTAACTCTGGGGAAAATGAGTTGCACTCAAGGTGAAGACCGGTGAACTTGGCAAGGCATGCTCCAGTTGTTTTAGAGATTGCAATATCACCCGTCCTGGGAGGAATTGGGAGATGGTAATTTCTTGATTGATATCCGATGCAGTTGGAAACTATCTCTGACGAAGAGTTGGAATATTGACAAGCTAATAAAGGAAAGTATGAAAGTTCAGAAGGGTCACTGTTTTCTTTTTGAAGCTAGTATAATGAATCGCTCAAGTCAGAGTGGGCATGGAGGTTTGTAGAGTTTGTCAACGTCTGAGCTTTGGCGTGCATCCCTCTTCTCTGGATAAGAAGGGCCTATATGTAGACTGACCTGTTAGATGCTTATCATTATTGGATTATGTGTCTTTAACTGATCACAGCACTAATGAGAGATGACTTAATGATCAGTCCCTCATCGGTGAATTTTGCACATCCTGCGAGGGTATTGGCAGAAACAGCAGAGCTATTACAGCACATTCATATGCTCCTTGCTTCTCATCAAGGAGTTATTTGCGTCCTTCACAATGACATATTACAATTTTGGTTCTACTTATTTTTGCTTTGAGATTTATTTTCTTTATTTTATGGTAATTCTTATTGTAATGGATACTGATCTGTGTAACCTGTGGAGTGGACAATTACCCTGACTTTTAATTGGTATGCCAAAGTAGGTTCTGTTATTACACAGGTTAATTGAAGTTCTAGTATTGTTGTTAAGGTAATTGCCACAATTACATGACATCTTAAAGTAAGCTATTGTATTAGAGGTTTTATGAAATCAAAGATGACAAAAATAGTGATGTCTAAGAGCTTACTATGCATCTAGTCAGGATTGAAAATATGTCACAACTATTGTAAAAATAACCTGGCATTTTGTCCTTTCCAAATGGCACATGAGGATGGGATGTGTCAATTCTAAAAGAGATTCTATGAATGCATAGATGTTCTCCAATGGTAATTCTAAATTATATGATGATGAGCTCAAAGTTTGCATTGATCTATCTGCATGTTTGGAACCTAAAAGAGCGTAGTGACACATGGCATGTCAATTTGTACGAGAAGGGATCTTTGCGGATATGGGTAAGGATAGGTGCAAAAGAAGAAGGAATTGGAAAATGTCCGGCTACAACTTTTAGCTATTTGGCCATGGCCAATGAGCCTTAGCAAGCATGGTATCATTCATCAACTATTCTTTTGTCCTTGTGTTAATCATCATAACTATAAAGAGGAGCCTCAATCCATATGTGAGGTTGAGTTGCCAGCTAAAGGGCCTTTGTCTCACCGGTCACACTTTCCATCTCTTGTTGAGAACTTTCATGCACATGCTTGGAAATACAGCCAGTCACTTGTACCATTTTCTCCACAATTTCCATGCCCTCCCGCCTTCTGGCATATGCTGAAGTCTTGAATTCTCAATTCATACAAAGCACACAGAGCACTACCCCTCTACTTTTCTTTCCCTTCACCATCTTCATCTTTCTTTCTCATCTTTTTGGGTACTGTTTATGCAGTTATATTCACATCTGTCTGGAGCCACCATCTATCCAATTTATTATTGATGTAAACAGTTCTTGTATCGTGCTAACATTGTTCAGCTCTGGAAATATCTTATATTCATGTGTAATGTCTATGATGATGATGGCAGTATCTCTTCTTTCGCATGGTTATCTAATGATGGCATTTACTTGCCCTCTCCTCTTCTTCCTCTTTGCACTTGCCGGATCTCTGGCACTTCTTGTTTCTTCAATTTTTTAGCTTATTTATTTTTCTAAAAGCCTTTAAACCCGTGAAGATATTCTTCACATTAAGCCGGGAATTTGTGGCCTTGAACTCAAATGACTTTTTTTTGGCAGAAGCCAATGAAGTGGCCTTTTCTAGTTAAGGCTTCAAAATGTGGTGTATAACTCTCCTGGGTCTGTTCCTTTGTCTAAGATTAGATAACTTATCATGTACCTGTAAAACGCTCTTGTACTGTCGCACAGAAAAGTAAAACCAAGTGTACTGTATTAGAAGTAACATGCCACAAATAAAGAAAGAGTAGGAACAGAGTAGCATATTTGTGTTGAAGTCAAACAGCAGGAGTCTTCTTTAACCGAGCACCAATTTCTTCTTTGCTTTGCTTTATGAAACTTTCGCCACTCCGCCCTTTACTTTTCTTAGACGACGTAATCTTTCTGTCTGGCTTAGGTGGATGCCGTAGTTTATTTGGTGGATGCTGCCGACAAGGAAAGGTTTGCAGAGTCGAAAAAGGAGCTTGACGGGCTCCTGTCAGATGAATCTCTGTCCAACGTTCCCTTCCTTATACTGGGGAACAAAATTGACATTCCATATGCATCATCCGAGGCAGAACTTCAGTACTACCTGGGCTTGAGCAACTTCACCACCGGGAAGGGGAAGGTGAACCTCGATGGTTCAAACCTTCGTCCGTTGGAGGTTTTCATGTGCAGCGTCGTCCGCAAGATGGGCTACGGTGATGGCTTCAAATGGGTCTCTCAGTACATCAAATAGCCATCTTATTTGCCTGTTCTACAGTTTCGGTGTGTTTTTCTTTCCAATATTCTTTTTATTCTTGATAGATCGACATTTGGGTCCATAATTTCATCTGGCATAACGTCCTCCCCTTCCTAGGCACAGAGCGGTGTAACCTTGATAGAATATTTAGTTGTGAAGAGTACTTTGGATTTTCTGGTGAATGTAACCTTGATATGGGTCCAAAATATAACGTTATAGAAGCACTCAAAAATGTAACATTAAGATAGATCAACATTTGGGTCCATTGCTTTCATCTTTTTCACATCCCTTTGTGTACTAGTAATGAGTCCTTGGTTTTTCATGTTTGAGTGCTTCTGTAATTGTTATATTTATTATTAGTTAGGTTCATCATTTAAACCGTGTTTTGGTGCACTTGGTTGGCCGCGTTTCGTGCGGTTTGTGAGTCTCCGACGAATTTCAAGCCCAACCAAATATGTCAAGGGTATTTTGGATTTTGTGCATTGGGTAGAGGAGAGTTTTTGGAAAGTAAAGGGAGAAACGCATTAATTTTTGTTTAGAAAAATCTCTAAAAATTTATGAATATGAAGTTCTTTGGGGTGTTTGGTTGCATAACTTTTGGTTTTTTATTTTAATTTTTAAAAATCGTAGTAGAAGTTTTTTTTTTTAATGTTGGGCGGGTGTTACATTTTTTTTAAAATTCTACCATTCTACGTATCATCGAAAAAAAAAGTATTGACCTTTTTTATTGTTAACATGCTCTCGCTCTCCTCAAATCCTTGCTACACACAACTCTCTCCCCCGAGCCCTCTTTCTTCGCGAGATCGGTAGCAGCTCCTTCGCGGACCAGCTCTTGGAAACCAAGATTGGCAGTAATGCCATGGGACCTGGAATCAAATCGAAGCCTCGCTCCTCCTTCGGTCGGTTATTGGAAACCATGATCGGCAGCCGCTATGGCAGCTCTTGGAAACCATGATTGGTCCCCCGCCCAGTGGCGGAGTGGACATCTGCTCTCCCTGGGAGAGCCCCCTCCTGGGTTCGAACTCGGGAACGCCCTTGGACGTCTGCTGTGCAGGTGTGGTCGGTGACTACTGTGCCATGATCCAAAAAAAGAAAAAAGAAACCATGGCAGCAATGCCATAGGAACGGGAACCAAATTGGCACCTCCCTCCTCCCATTGGCTCTTGGAAATCAGGATCAACAACAATGATGACATCAAAACCAGATTGTAACTTTGCTCCTCCTCTGGTTGGCTACTGGAAACCATGATTTGTAGCAACAATGGTGGGTATCGGAACCAGATCTGATAACAAGATTACCCTCAGCACCCTCTTTTGCTAACACGGACCTTATCTACGTCCAGGACGATGTCAGGTAAATGTTGGGCCACAGCCTTCCCACTCTAGGGCTCACTATATCCATCAACATCTTTCTTAATGACACCCCTTTCTTGTAGATACGCGAATTCGGCCCGATTGCAGGAAGAGCAATCTCGTTTCTATAGTTAACACTTGTTTTCTCCCGATCAGAGAGGTCGGTTTAACATAAAGACGATCAAATTTCAGGAAATCTTGAGGCGTCCCGACGCCGCGACGCCTGGCGTCGCAACGTCAGAGCGCCTGGCATCTCCCGCCTTTTCACCTTTTTGACCGGCCGGACGACCACCGTACCCAGAGGCGTACAAAAGTACAGGCGCTCCTCTGCCGGAGCGCCTGCAATTCCGCCCGTGCCAGCCGGCTTTTCGGACGGTCGGCGATGCGTTGTCGAAATCGTACCAAGGGTCCGGGCGCTCCGCCGTCGGAGCACCCGGATTCCCGCCGACAACCGTCACCGCGAGGCTCCGCATGCGCCGAACTTGCGATGCGGCGGCCGACGGCCGTAGGTCGTAGGTGCTCCCCTCGTCGAGCGCCGGGATTTCCGCCGACAACCGCCGCGACACGCGGGGTGGTAGGTGGCGGCATGTATGGTCGGACGTGCTGACCCGCCGAATTGTCGGCGGATTTTCAGGCGCTCCCATGCCGCGACGCCGGGCGTCCTCAGGGCGGAGCGCTAGGGTCACTTTTGCGCACCTATAAAAGGAGACCCTTCTCCCACATTTAAGAGGTTCCAACCTTCCAAGCTCCCAAGAGAGAGAGTTCCAGGAGAGAGATTCCAAGGTTCCAAAAAAAGATTCCCAGAGCCATAGCTCCACAGAGAGAGTCTTCTTGAGCATCCCAACACCCTCCTATCATCTTCCAAGCCACACTAGAGCCCACAATCACATCTCCAAGTTATTTAACCTCTCATTACATCTCTTCCACTCCGTCCATTCCACATAACCAAAAGACCATCCCAAACCCCCTCATACCATTAAAAGTCATTGAAAGCCATTCCAAAGAGCCTCAAGAAGTCTCCAAAATAGGCCAGGAATCCGATTTCTCGTCATTGGAACCGGGAGAAGATTGTATTGAAGGCTGCCGCAGTAGGACTGGAGCGCTCCCCCGACGCGACGCCAGGCGACCTGTCGTCGGAGCGCCTGCAATTCCCAGAAGCCAGAAACACCGGGCTTCTCTGCGATCTTCTTCCTTACTTTACTCTCGATTAATGGGCCTTGGAATCTTCATCCATTACCCGGTATTTTCCGATCGGGGATTAACTGGATTAATGGGCCTTGAAATTTTGTTACCGGATAATGGATGAAAAATCTCAAACATCATCAACTCGGCTCGCTCCCAAATGGGCGATGCCGAGAAACAAAATTCCAAGGCCCATTAATCTAGTTAATCCTCGATCGAGAAATACCGGATAATAGATGAAAAATCCCAAACATCATCAACTCGGCTCACTCCCAAACGGGCGATGCCGAGAAATAAAATTCCAAGACCCATTAATCCGGTTAATCCCCGGTCGGGAAATACCAGATTAATGGACCTTGAAATTTTCATACATTACCCGGTATCTCTCGATCGGGGATTAATCGGATTAATGGGCCTTGGAATCTTTCATCCATTACCCAGTATTTTCTAATCGGAGATTAACCGGATTAATGGGCCATGGAATTTTCTTTCTCGGCATCGCCCGTTTGGAAGCGAGCTGAGTTGATGATGTTTGGGAGTTTTCATCTATTATCTGGTATTCTCGATCAGGAATTAACCGGATTAATGGGCCTTGAAATTTTGTTTCTCGGCATCACCCGTTTGGGAGCGAGCTGAGTTAATAGGATTTGGATGAGCCGTTGGAAACTTTCTCTCTCATCCACCAACTGGTACTTTCCGATCGGAGATTGACCGAATTGGTGGGTCTTTATGGTCCGTTGGGAGTTTTCTCTCTCATCTGCCAGTCGATACTTTCCGATTGGGGATTGACCGAGTTGGCGGGCCTTGATGGTCCGTTGGGGGTTTTCTCTCTCATCCGCTAGTCGGTACTTCCCGTTCGGGGATTGACCGAGTTGGCGGGCCTTGATGATCCGTTGGGAGTTTTCTCTCTCATCCACCAGTCGGTACTTCCCGATTGGGGATTGACTGAGTTGGTGGGCCTTGATGGTCCGTTGGAGTTTTCTCTTTCATCCGCCAATCGGTACTTTCCGATCGGGGATTGACTGAGTTGGCGGACCTTCCCGATCCGTTGAGAGCTTTCTCTTTCTTCGTGGAATGGGATTTAGTTTATGATGGTTTAATTGGAGTTTTGGCCATCATGTGACTTAATGGGCTTAATTTCCATGTTAATGGGCCTTGGGTCAATCTCATGCTCATCTCGGTCAAGACCGGATTGGGCCTTAATTGATCGAGCTTGATGCACTTGGAATGGAGTCACATGGTCTTGATCTTCCTTTGAAGATAGTTGATTGGGCCTTGTAAGCCTTAATGGGCCTAATTCCCATGGTAATGGGCTTTGGTCTCTTATTCATCTTGGTCAAGGCCTAATTGGGCCTTCGTTAATTGAACTCGGTTCACTTGAAGTGGGGTTGCATGGGATCTCCCATTGATAGAGGCAATTGGGCTTTAAGAGCCTCAATGGGTTTTGATGTGATGAATATTCCCATTGCCCATTGGACTTATAGGATGATTGATGCTTCTCCTTGTCTAACAGATCATTGGATATTTGATGTTCTTTCATGCTCATCATGGTGTAAGATGATATAACTACACCCATGGCATATCTTGAGACTTGGCCAATTCCATGGAGATGGAACTTGGACTTCTTCTCTCCTCAACACTCTCTTAGCCGATGGACAATGGGAAAGAGGGGGGGAACTTGGTGCTTTGCGTAGGATGGGGCCTTGGGAATGTTGCCTCTCTACTCTCTAAGAGGATTTCTTACTTTTTTATATGCCAAATAGGATGGGTATTTTAGTCCATAAGATGCCCCAACTTCTCCTTGTTTTTGATGGTGAATGTCCAAGGCCTAGCAAGTCGGTTAATTCCCGATCAGAAAAATACTACTTGTTGGATATGGAACTAAAAACAATGGATCAAAAAAAGCCGTGAGGCTAGACCCTAGGCAGATGCCCTCTTCTAGCACTTGGATCTGGTCCCAAGAAATGGCAAAAAAAAGAAGAAAGAAGAAGTGAAAAAGAGAGAATGGGAGGGGAGAGCCAGTGTTGATGCCCATGTCTGTTCTCTCATTATTTAGATTCAAAAATAAACATGTATTATTCCTTGCATTTATTCCGTCTTGTAAATACGTTACCATGACAGTTAATCAGGGGTTACTGAGCCGTCGCTCGGTGTAATTAACAACGAATCCATTCGCAAATTGATGGAGAGAGATCAAATCATAATTCAAAGAACCCACACCATAACCTCGCCATATTATTTATAATAACCCTAATAATCATCAAATTATTTTTAATAATACCGGAAGCGGTAGGGTGAGAACCCGGTTGTCACCATTATCGAGGGCTTTCACGCCAAAAAGATAAAATGAGGGAAAAGGTCATCACACCCGCACCGTACCATTTTTTTATTTTTACCCCTCAAATATTTTTTTACAAAAATAATAAAATATAAAAAGAGATTAAAACGATGAAATAAATCGCGAGGTTCGAACAAATATCAAAAACAAAATTGATACAGTTAAATGCATGTGTTACAATTTATTCTTGTTTGTAATCATGAGACATTGGGGTGGCATTTCAACAAAGACCAACGGTTATGCCAATTTGTTCTAGGAATGGATCATTAAGAGAATGACGGATTGGTAAAGCGGGGCCATGTTGGCTGACCATTTTCTTTACGGGCCATCGTCCCGAGTCCACCATTGTAATACATTCTTTCCATATAATATAAGTGTGCCTATTGCCATATTGGCCAACTCGTGCAATCTCTATCATAGTTTTGCTTGTGCAGTGGAACTAGGGGTGTAAATGGAATCTAATATTCCAAAATTCCAATTTGATTCCAATAAAAATTAATAGTTTTGGAACTTGTTTATGCATTTTATAAGTTATCGGAATCGGAATCAGATATTCCGATAGCTTATCGAAATCGGAATCGAAATCAATTCATTCTGTTTTCGTTTATCCGATTTCAATAAAAAATAAGTATATATAAGTAAAGTTAATTAAAATAAAATTCAATAAATCATAAAATATGATATATAAATTAATAAAATGATAAAAATAAAGTTTTAAAAATATTATATCATATTTAGTAATTATATGTAAATTATTAACTTATTTTTAAATAAATATTAATATTTAATATATTTTTTGGAAATTATCAAATTCAGTTCCGATTTCAATAATAGAATCGGAATTAGATCGAAATTAAAACATAATGATTTCAAAATTATCGGAATCAGAATCAGAACCCCTTAACCATTATTGGAATCGAAATCAGAGTCTTGTGATTCCGCTACTGAATCCAACCCCGTTTACAGCCCTAAGCGGAACTGTTGTGCCATCCTCGCGGGTGTGTACACACACGACTATGAAGGCTGGCTCATGTTATTATAGGATAATGCAAGTGTCACAGGTTGAAGATTCGACAAGTTCAAGGCAAATCTCAAAATTGATATTAACACCAAACAACTTGTGGTGATTTATAACAATATCAATTTAAAATTTAATAGCGATAAAGGTGTTTAATATTGTTACAAAGTTGCCTACTAGCTTTTGCACCTGACAATTATTTATACATTTACATAGATGCATACATATATTGAACCATCATAAATCAAAAAAGAAATCTTCCTAATACCGAATAGCTGCTTTTTCTTTGGAAGTTCTTTTCTACACATTTATACAGAAATAAAGCACATAAATAGCTTATCTTGGAAATAAAGCACCAGAAAGTGATCTACCATCCCTAGCAAGACCAGGTAATTGGATAGATAAAGCCCAGAATGTCACGCCAATATAACTAAAATTGTCATGATAAATATAGTTCCTAGTTGCAAATTCTACAACTTTGTTTCAAGTTGGCAATGTGTTAGCACCTAAAAATGTCACAGCACCGAAAAATGACAAGTTTCAGACGAAATCCATCGAATAAAACCGAACAGACAAGTTGGATCCATTTTTCATTGCATTTAGGGTCAATGGGCCAAACAAGCCCAATAAGCCTTATTGGATCCGACCGACCAAATGTCGGCCTAATAACGATCGGACACCACCAGAAAGTCCATTTGACTTCCAGATGAACGATGCCAGAGTCGGATCGAAAATCCGACCCATATTTGAGAAGTTATGGGAAAAATAATGAAAGTCAATTTTCAGGTGACCATATTGGGGGCATATTGGGCCCAAAAGACAAAACAAGTGAGTCCATAGGACTGTACCAATCGAGACCTTCGCAACGGTACCCCAATTGTCAGAATCCGATTTCGATAGGACCCTGAACGGTAAAATGGTGTCTTTCACTCTTGTTAGGTTTGGACAATTCGGGGCAGGTCCGATAGCATGTTGGCGCTTCACTAGGTCCGCCCAACCTCAACTTGAGCAACATTGAAGTCGGATTGGAAATCCAACTCATATCCATAAAAATATGGGCAAAATAGTGAAAGCAAACTTTTGGACAGTATTTGCGGGACTTAATGGGTCCAAATGACCAAACAAGTGGGTCCACAGTGTTGTCTCAGTCACAAGCTCCGCAACGGTACTTTGAATGTCACAATCCGACTCCGGATGAAAAAAATGACTGTTTTGCCCCTATTGGGTCTAGACAAATCCAAGCAGGCCCATTAACAACCGATGCAACCAAAATGTCCGCCTGACATCCAGAAGAGCAATGTTGAAGTCGGATCTTCAATCCGATCTATATCTGGACAGTTATGGACAAAATTCAAAAATTTGTGGAGCTCGCACGCATCATAGGACAAGGGCAAATCTGTCCAAGTAGTCTCTGGACAAGTTATTTTGAATGAAGACTAAAGTTCCGGTGCATATTTATTTAATTGTATTTTAGATACAATTTTCGGAATTTTTGAAGGCCGAGATCGTACCGATCGGAAATTCTATCGAATCAGTGATTTTCGGACAATTGGAGGGTCACTAACCGTAGATCTGATGGTACACAAGATCAACGGCTATCAGGGCATCTTCTAGATTTTTTTTGGATATTTTGGAGCTTAATTAAATTAATTCTGGCCAGAATTAATAGTGACCGTTGGATCGGAGTCATCTGGATCAAAGTTAGGTCGAACTTGACCTAAATAAGGTCGGCCGCCAGCATCCTCTCACCTGCCTACGTACGCCACTCCCATCCCTCACTTAGCTCCTATAATCCAGGAGATGATAATGAGCATTTATCTCCTGTGATCTCCATTCAAAAGGAAATGAAGGAAATAAAAAAAAAAGATGAGGAGAAAATCAAGGAACGGACCTGCCACCTCATCCTCCTTCCCTCTCTTTTCCTTCCAACGTAAACATCTTTCTTTTTTTTTCTCTCCGCGTGATTTCCTCCCACGTAACAACCCTCTCCTTCCTCATTATCCTGGAGGAGGGAAGGAGGATATTCAGCAGCCTTCAGGCGGACAGAGGGCAAGGGGGATCCTCCTGTTTTCAGCATCTGCATCCTGCAGCCAACGGAGAGAAAGAAGAAGAGAACCCCCGGTTCTCTTCATCCTGCAGCCTGCTCTTCATCCTGCAGTCAACAGAGAGAAAGAAGAAGAGGACCCCACGGTTCTCTTCATCCTGCAGCCTGCTCTTCATCCTGCAGTCAACAGAGAGAAAGAAGAAAAGGACCCCACGGTTCTCTTCATCCTGCAGCCTGCTCCAACGCAAGAGGAAGGGCAGCCATCCACGTCCTTCTCCATCCAACAAGTAGAAGAAAGAAGGAGAAGAGGCGCCACCTCCCCATCTCCACGTCCTCCTCATTTATTGTTAGTTGCAAAGAAAAAAAAAGGGAGTTCCTACGTTCTTCAGCAACAACCATCAAAGGAGTAAAAAAAAAAATCTTCGGTATGTAGCCCACATCTCATCTCCTTTCCTCTCTCATTCTTCACCCTTCTCATCACCGATTTGTCCACTGTTCGGTCCAAACAGCTTCTTAAAATTCTTGTCTAGCCCCCTGCACAAATCAAAAAAAGGGCTCCAAATACCTCCTTGCTTGATCCTTCACGCATGTTGGCCATTGGCCTGGTCGCACCCTGCTGATTGTCCTCAATCAGAGCATACAAAGCCCCTTCGGCATCCCCCAAATAAACCGGTTAGCCTCTTTGATGTGTGGGAGTAAGGGTGACAGCCCGGGCCTCTTGGAATCCGCCGGACGGGCCAAGAGTTAAGCCGGGTGGCCCGAATCTCTATCTATCAAAGACCTCTTCAACAGCCCCCTGTTCAGGCCCCTCCAAACACCTCTTGCAGCAACTCAAAGCAAACCAGTTAGCCTCTTTGATGAGAGGGAATAAGGGTGACAGCCAGGGCCTCTTGGAATCCGCCGGACGGGCCAAGAGTTAAGCCGGGTGGCCCGAATCTCCATCTATCAAAAACCCCTTCAACAGCCCCTTGTTCAAGCCTCTAGCAAGGCCCAGTCAGACCCCTTGCACAGCCCCCCCATTTGGGCCCAAAACAGGCTCTGTCCTGTCTGAAAACAGTCCCTGAAACAGTCCTTAAACTGGCCTAATTTCAGCCCCGAACTAATGCCAAGAAGTCCACAATCTTCAACCCCCAATTCCGGTACAAAACAGAGGATGGAGAAGTCGGTCAAAGCACTAAACAGGCCGCCAGGGCCCAAGAAGCACAAGGCAGGCCCACCGGGCCCATGAAAGCTCGAAGCCAGCCAACCGGGCCAAGAAGGACAAGGACCGGCCCATTGGGCTCATCGGACACAAAATAAATTTTAAATCAAATCTGAACATAAAAAAAAACTCTAATGGGGTGTTTGGTTGCATGATAATTTTTTGTACACTTTCATGATAAAAAATTGTATTAAAATAAAAAGTAAACCAACTCATGACATAAAATTATCATGTTTGGAGGGATGTGATTACAAAAAAGAGTAACCACCGCACATGACCAAATAAAGTGGGGGACCACAAGAAAAAAGAAAGAGGTGAGACCCTCTTTTTTTGTTTAAGAAGAAAATCACTTTCAGAACATAAAATTGTCAAGGTTGTCAAACACCTCTTTTAACAAGTTTTCTTACAATTTTTAAAAATTAAAATAAAAACCTCAATTATCATGCAACCAAACACCCCATAAGGAGTTAGCACCACACCGTGGGCGCTCCACAATTGGGCGGCTAGTCCGGACCAGCTTCCGGTATGTCGACCCGGGCGTAGGCATGGGACACGTTCCCAGTGCAGACGGACCCTTCCCCCAATGTGGCTAGTCGAAAGACTTGACATGTCGGAGGGTAAAAATCCATTTGAATGAGAATGGGTCGGCATACCGTCGTAATGCCGAATTCATCTCTCGATCTTATGGAAAATTATCCCGGTTGAAGAGAGATGACTGTTTTCAGATTTTCATGCCTCCGATGTGGACCGACATGATGTACCCCCGACATGAGATGAAATGAAATGAAGTTCAAGTGCCGATGTGGGACTGTTTGCAAACTGGGCACCGATGCTAGCCCGACGGACCGAATGAGATGCGGACCGAATATAAATAAAGAGATAAATCAAATCTGAAAATACCTTAAAACATGTCATTAAATCTAAAAAATGAAAGAAAAACTCAGATTTATAATAATCTGGAAATTTCAATTAAAATCATTTAATAAAAATCCATTCCTTAATCAATTGAAAATTAAATAATTCAAAACAATAAAACAAATCACATTGAAAATACTTTAAAACACCAAAAAGCAGTCATCAAACAAAAAAAATCAGATAATTAACAATCTGAAATTTAAAAGTGATCAAATCAAATCAAAACTTCAAAACACTTAAAACACACCGAACGTATTCAAACCGACACCAAAATATCAACCGACATAAGAAAACAACAAAAATATCTTAAATCAAATTAAATAAGTCAAATTGCTTAAAATATCAAAACCCATCAAATTCCAAACTCAAACAAAATAATTTCAACCAATTAAAATAAAAGCAACTAAAACTAAATCAAACCAAAATCAAACAATTCAAAATCAACATAAAAATCAAATATGAAAATTCACAATTCAAACCAAATAAAACCAACTTCAAAATTGAATCAAAAAATCAATTCCAGAACAAATAAAATCAACATCCAACAAATTTAAGATAACTTGTTCGCATCTTATTAGGCCCGAAAGGCTAGGCCCTTTTGAGTTATCTTTTGTTATGTGGATGTGCACGTTCTCTCAAACTAGTTTGCTATGGCGGTTAATCAAGGGCATTCGAGTAGTTGCTCGATGTAAGTTAACGTCGGATATTCGCACCATCCGACGGAGAGAGGTCAAATTTAAATTTTCATAGAACCCGAACCTCGGTTCTAATACTTTTAAATATATCGTTAGACTATTTAATACATTTATAGGTTATCATCTATTTTCCTAAGTAGTCCAAAGGAGATACGAAAATCGTTTTGATAAAAATGTAAAAGCGAGGTTCTCACACAATGTTTATCAAGGTATTGCGATCCAAACCTAAGCCTACAAAACTCTTCTACTTTACCTAATGTAAATTCTTTTCTGAAATCAAAAGTATATGTAAATCAAATATAGAGAAACTCTAGAAGTTGAAGAGGTTGAAGTAACATTGGACGGAAAAATCCTCTCACCGAGTACTCCATTTAAATACATGGATTCAATCTTATATATGAATGGAGAATGTGATGAAGATATCAACCACAAGATTAAACTAAGATGATTGAAATGCAGACAGACAATGGGCATTCTATCTTATCGTAAAATCGCCTAAAAATTAAAAGAAAAATTTCATCGCACGACTATAAGACGTGTCGTACTTTACAATAGTTAATGTTGGACAACTAAGAAGAGATATACTATCAAATTGAATGTAACTGAAATGTGGATGATATAGTAGATGTGTGGCCACACACAAATAAATAGAATCTACAATAAGTGCATTAAGGATAAAGTGAGAGTTGCGAGAATTGAAGATGCACTAAAAGCGGGAAGACTTCATTGGTTTGGACATATCAGGCAGTGTCCTCCTCTTGAGACGCCTGTCAAACGAGTTGAGGCCCTAATGTTGCTGATGTAGAAGAAGTGGAGAAGTAGACCCAAGTTAACATGATGTAGGCGAATTCAATATGACTTGGAAGAGCTAAACATACGAGAGGAGCTAATTGAGAATCGTATAGAATGAAAAAGACGAATCTATGTAGTCAACCTCAATCATTTGAGATTAAGACTTTGAGTTTGAGTTTGAATTTGATGTTCACTTGTTTTAAAATAACCTGTTTGCAGGTAAGACAATCATCTATATCACCAAGAGTGGTTACTAGTCTTCTTGCTCAGTCAATCATGTAGCAAACATAATTTTTTGGCAGACAAAGAAACTCCAATTGATCCAACTTAGCCCACTATCAGTCAATTCAGTAGCCAAGTAACATTTGGTGAAAAAGAACGTACTCATGCTGCCTGCTTCGAACTTCTGTTGTAGGAGCATCTACAACATATAAAGATAGGCAGAAAAACTCCATGGATATGCCAGCTTAAGACACTTCTCTTCCGTACATAATCCTCTTCCCTGTTCTAAACACTAGTTCCATGTATTGGCTTAAGACACTTCTCTAATCCTGTCCGTACATAATCCTCTTCCATTACGACCAACAGTCTCCAACACTTCTGTTTGCTACTTCCAAGCCAATCAAGATCAGCACAGTTGATCTGACTTTGCACCATAAATTAGAAAAGAAAAAGTCAGAATTGGTCCTAAAGGTCATAATGGGAAAAGAAAAAGCCAATTCTGCCGCTTCACCAACTAGGATTGCTGATTCTGGTATAAAAAAGAGAGGCAGGACTACTGCAGCCTTGGACCAAATAATCGGGAAGCAGTCTGGTTTGGTCCAAATAGGCAATCCTAAGGTTTTAAACCAACACCCCAAGGGATAGGCCTAGGAGCCCCCATCCCCTGTCTCAGCAAAAGCAGCAGGCCTGCTGATCTGTGGTGGCTGTCAATGGAGACTGAAAAGAAAATGATATGTGAATTGAGCCCTCGATCAGTTGGCCTGCCGAGTCATGTGAGTTCGGGATTAGTGAAAATTAGATGGAATCTGGCTCCATTGGTCATAACTTGGTCAACAGTCAGACATGACCCAAATTGGCTGGAATCAGCAAATCCCAGAATATTTCAGAATAGGATTGGCCATCCAAACTCATCACTGACAGATCCTGGTCAATCTTTACAAAGACGATTCAATTGGATAAGTGATCCTTATCTGGATTGGCCAATCCTGGACATCACCAGCTGAATACTAATGAAATCAGCCAGACCATTCAAGCTGGAAATCCAGATATAATTGATCTTGTTCTGCTCTTATTTTACTTGAAATTCAAGGGGCTGAACTCCAGCTTTCACGAGATTTTGAACCGTTGCCAGTGTTGAGGGGGGTTCATCCCCCCCTTCCAACCCCTTGGGGGCTATTTAAAGCCCCAAGGGGCTCTTCTTCCTCCTCACCTCTTGTTCTCTTGCTCTCTCACTCTCTTGCTCTCAATTTTGTGCTCTTTTGTTGTTTAATTATTTAATTCTTTCGTTAGTTATTTCATTATTTCATTAACTAAACTTGAAAGTTTAGTTAATTAGTTCATAAGTTACTCAATTAGTACATTCTTTTTGAATACTTACTTAAGTAATTCATTACTTACTTAATTAGTTACTTAGTTATTTACTTTAGATAATTAGTTAGTTATTTAGTTAAGTAGTTCATTCTTCTTGGTTCCTTACATATGGTCAAGAATATTATAGAATGAATTATGTGAATTCATCAGACACTTCGATCCAATTGACCTATTACTATGATAGCTATGGTGACTCTTTTGAATCTAATCTTAAGATGATTGTTTGAGAGAGTGACGAGTATAATTGTCATGTATATTTATACCATATTATGTACTCAACTCAAATGACACGAGAAGAGTACATAAATTATATAAAAAATGTAGATCATATCGTATTAGTATAAAATTGATGACTTATTTGTTGAAATCATGCCACTTATTTTTCCTGAATTTTTTGGTATTTTTTTAATTTTTTCAATTTTTTTAAAAAATAATAAAATAATAGTCGCAACCCAATCACGACTCCAATACCATGGATGGGAGCATGCCTATTTTCCCGTCCAATATTAAACATGTTAGGAGTGTGTCCTAATGTTCGTCCAATGAGGAGCCTATGTCAAGGATGGAGGGGTCGTGGGTCGCGACCGGGTCGCGGGACCCCCAGGCCGACCCGGTCGCAACCGGGTCGTGACCCCATTTTTTAATTATTTTTTTGAAAAAATTAAAAAAAATAAGAAAAATGCGAAAAAAATCTGAAAAATTACAAAAAAATGGAAAAAATAAATGACATGATTTAAATAAATAATACATCAATTTTGTTCCAACGTGATGTGTTGTACACTTTGTAGGTAGTTGATGTACTCTCCCCATGTCATTTGAGTTGAGTACAAAGCTTGATACATGTACACATGACGATCATATTCGTCAGTCCCTCGGGAAACTATCCTAAGACTTGATCCAAACGAGTCACCATAACTATAGGTCGATTGGATCGAAGTATCCGATGACTCCACATAATTCATTCCACAATACTCTTGATCGTATGTAGGGAACCAAGAGCCTTGGGATGAATCATACACATAGTCGGAGGCATCGTGGTATTCTGCTCCAACTCATGGCTACGATGACCTCCTCTACCTTGTGGCCTTCTACCATGATCGGTATCTTGGGTCGCATGAGTATATTGCTCCTCGCCGGTAAAACGTAAATATTACTTTGTCGCAATATTTACATTGCACTTTTCTCTCCGCCATGGAGATCAAATTGCAATGTAACCAAGCCGGATCACTCCGGGTCACGCCGGTAGTTTGGGTTGTTTGGCTTGGAGAAGACATTTTTTAAGTAAATAATTACTTAAGTAAGTAATTAACTATTTAAAAAGTTAATGACGTTAATTAGTGACTACTAATGTAAGTATACTTTTAATTATGTAAAATGAATGACTAACTAATTATATGATTAAGTAAGTAATTAACTATACCTTCCAACTAATGATGTGTTAAGTAACTACTAAACTAAATATCTAACTAATCTTCTAGCTAACTAACTATGTAAGTAAGTAAATAAGTATTAAAAAGAAGAAACTACTTAACTAACTAATCAATGAAACAAATATTAAATAAATATACTAAATAAACTAATGAAATAATTAAGTAAATAAAAAACAAAATGAGAGCAATGAGAGCAATGAGAGCAAAATGAGAGCTTGGGAGTGAGAGTGGGGGGGTGGGAGTAAGGGGAGCCCCTTGGGGGCTTTAAATAGCCCCCAAGGGGCTGAATGGGGGGGCTGCGCCCCCCCATGACCGTTGGCAACGGTCATATGACCGGGGTCGCACGACCCGGCCGGGTCGCACGACCCGGTCGCTGGGTCGCGCGACCCGGCCGGGAGAGTCGGCCCAGCAGGGTCGCGACCAGGCCGGTCGGGACCAATCCCGACCGGGTCGGGGCCGGGTCGCGACCCGGCGAACATTGGCCTATGTTGATAAGCTAGCCTCTTAAGCATTCTTTTGGTTTCAAGTTTGTTTATGATTTTTTTTGCATGTCTTAGTTCCATCCTCGTCTTCATTTATTGGCCCAGGCAGTTTTTGTTTTTCACAATGTGGTTGCAGTCCTTAGGGGATTGGCGCTCCACATTCCTAGGCCCTGACAGCCTTGGCAAATTTTGACCAAAAAAAGAGAAGGGCCAAGGGGACAAGATCATCATGGAGGCCCAGGCAGCCTTTCTTTTTCTTCTTGGGCCCAGGCAACCCATTTTTTTCATCTCTGTGGTCAAAGGCCCTAGCGGCCAGTAGCAGCACTACGAGGAGGGGTGCCGACTTCTCCCCCTTCACCTCTTGAACATGACAGATACCATAGCAGTGGGATTATGGCAGCATCATTTCCTTCTATCACCTCTTCTCCTTCTATCGGATAGGTGTGCGGGAACAAGGCAGCAGCAGCATCTTGAGAAGCCCTCGGCTTCTTCTCCTCCACCTTGGACAGGTAGCGACAGCAACAGGTGGACATCTTCCTAATCTCCTCCATCGGTTTCTGCTGGAGCATCTCCAAAAGGGCTTGGCAGCAGGGGTAGCATGTGGGGTGGTGAAGGATTTCTCGGCCCCTCCTCGGGCAGGGGGGAGCAGCAGTTGTGGGTATCAGCCCCCTCTATCTCCTCAGTAGCATCAAGAAGGGGTGCAGCTAGCAGCACCTGTAAAGAAGAAAAGAGGCAGCAGCTTCTTCATCTCCTTCTCTCCTTCCATTGGTGCATGGGATTTAAAAAGGGGGGATAAGGTAGCAGGTGGTATCTTCATCGGACGGTGCATTAGCAGGAGGCAGGTTCTCCTTGGCCTTTTCCTCCATCTCTTTCTTCAACGGTGCTGCAGGGGGGTGAAGGAGCATCTCCTCCTTTATCTCCTTTCATGGGTGCAGGGGCAGCAGGTGGAGCATCCTCCCCTGACGTAACAAGAGGATCATCTGTTTGCTGGTGTGGCAGCTGGCAAGACTAGGGGAGCAGGTAACAAGTTCTTCATCTCCTCTTCTCCTCAACAGCATAAGAGGGAAGGTGCAACCGTGCAGCACGATCTTCATCACCCTCCCTAGGCACAGCATCATGGAGAGGGGGATGGGGAGCTGCAGCATCAACAGGAGGCAGCTTCGGTCCTCCTTGCTTCCCCACCTCCTACAGGCGCAGGCAGCATCATTTCTTCCATTGATGCAAGGAACGGCAAGAAGATAGAGAGAAGAGAAAGGCCGTGGCAGTGGGATCCTTCCCCCATCATCATCATCATCTTCTTCTTCAATGCCTCCTGAAGTATGATAGGAGGGAGGAGGAGAAGGACTGCTGCTGGTGAAGGGGGAGAGAAAAAGTGCCAGCATTTACTCCTATCCTGTTATGTGCGACAGGAGTAAGTGGGAAGAGACAGGACCAGTCAAACAAGAGGAAGTGGGGAACGTGCGCATGGAAAAGTGGGAAAGGAGGTGGCGGTTTTCTTTTGCTTGGGTTGTGCACACAAGAAAATGGGGGCGGCTGGGTCTTGTTTTGCCTAGTCTCCGTCTCAAGAAGATAGGTTCAATGGTTGATAGTCGATCCTTTTAATCCAGTGGTAAGGATTGATCATTTCATCATCCAATCCCAACCACTGATTATAAGTAGAATCCATTACCAATATGGACCCAATAAGTCAGGATCTATAACTTTAAGTGATAAAAGGATCCTGACCATTCATCTTAGATCTATCATTTGAATTAAGAATGCATCCAATCTATCAGATCTATACGTCATTCTCTTATCATTATGAAGGCCCAATCCAACGGTCCACCTTCCATATGCCCAGATCATTTAATAAATATTCAAATGGCCTTGATATGAATCAGTATGGAGCTCCGATCGGGCCTGATTTTATGTATTTCCATTATCCATAATCTATGACACAAATTGCATCATGATCAAGGGAAAATTAATGTACCCTGATAAATCTCAGCCATCAAATGGCCAAGATGATTCGGCTTATCCATGCAGGTGAAAAATATGGAAACACCCTTATCGGTCAAATCATTCTCCAATCGGTATTTCAGGCATTCCAATATCACTCGGGTTCACCCATATTGGCTTCCCAATCAACATTTATCTGCTGAACCTAGCTGGTCCATTAAGCCACTAAGGTGGACCCCACCACTAATTTTTCTTTTCTGGTCCCCTCTTTTTCTTTTTGCATTCAAAATTTTATCATCCTTCTGTACTTGGGAAATTTTGGCGCCAACACTAGCATGGATAGTTCGCAGACACTTGATCTTCATATCTAGGTATGCAGCAACAATAATGAATGAGCATTTTTATGTCAGTGATCTGAGTAATTATATCCAATCATTAGTCAATTACAAATAGTGGGTTCTTGTGGAGCAGATCAAGTACCTGATCCTTCATCTCCATATCAGTGATTTTTTTATTGACTTCCATATGCTGTCCAGGCTTCCTGCAAGATCAAGCAATGGATCAGCAGCAGAGTGATTATATTGATGAATGATTGTTAACAACTATACCGAGTTATCTCATCCATGTGCCCAGCATCTTCCATCTCAGCATCAGACTCAGGATCCCATCTTTTATTTGCATCCTCTTGATCTTCATCTGCCTGTAAAATTTAAGATAACTCTCATTCAAAAATTCAACTAACAACGGTATTAACAGATTAATAAGCAGTTAACAGAAACTTCATGGTATCAAATAGCTAATGCCATGTTTAATTAGTGTGTTAAAAATGATACTAGATCAATTGCAGTATTGATATTTCTATGGGATAGAATATTGTTATCCCCGTAATGAATATGAGTATGTCATACCAAGGGCCTAACAGACTAGCAAAAGAAAACACCAAATGCGATCAAAGCACTCTTGCAAAAATACAGGAAAAATGCAGCATATACTGACGTGGGCCCCAACTCCTTGGCTCCCGCGTGAGCCACACCCCCCCTCATTTCCCCACTCACCGCGTGAGTGGTACATCATCGGCCCCGCGTGGCCCTCCCTTTCTGTTGATCCTATCAAAGGGGCACCAGCTGCTACCCTTTGCTAGGACGTTTGCAAACCGAGCTCCGCGAGCTCGAAGCATCTACAAGCACCGACTCCCGCGCGAGTCAACTCTACTTTTAATACCTTTTCATTTAAAAAGCATTGTCATTTATTGCTTTCTCAGCATCATATCACCTTTATGTCCCCGCGGGACCCTTGCTTTATAGCTTTTCTTAAAATTTGCTGATTTCCGTTAAAAGCGTCCTGATACCGCGACTCCTGGCGGCGCGGTACCGGAGCGCCTGAAATTCCCCGAAACTGGTTTTAGTTCCTGATTCTTGTTTCACTTCCAACCCTTATTACTCTTACTACCTTCTAATTTTCAGCATGCACACCTGTCTTAGTGTTTAAATTTCTTTGTGCACCATCATCTCTTAAGTTCTTTTGTACTTCTCTCACGTTGTGTTGCTTTTATTTTATCTTTATTCTGCTTGCTCCTTTATCCTTGCTCATTCTCTTGCATTAGCTTGCATCGAGGTACCGGTTCCATCCGGCCTCGTAGGTCATCCGAGAAGGGGGCTCACTCTCCTCCCAAAGCCATACACATCCAAAACACCATTCTTGGTGGATCTCGACTTCTCTTCCGGGATTCCCTCTCGGTTGACTAAGTTGGTTTCCGCCAAGGCCTCCGTAAGTCCCCGGACGTGAAGGATTCCCTCTTCACCGATCGGGCCGGTTGTACCATTTCCCCAAAACCCGAAGTTTACCCATTACCTAGCCGTGCGAGAAATTGTTCCACCTTACGTTGCTCGGCGTTGTGTGAGCATAGGGTCCCACCCATTTATTTGAGTGGACAATACTTTGCTAAACAAGCCACTAATCTAAGGTTGGAACAAAAATTTGCGCTAAGCATTAAGTCTTTGCTCTAACTTGTTTGTGTAACCAAAAGAAAAGAAAAAGGAAGGAGGAGACTCTCTCCTACAAAAAAAAATCTAAAGAAAAAATCACCAAAAGAAGTTGTTCCTTTGAGGTAAAAAACTTCTCTGATCACGACAATCAAAGAAAATAACCTCTAAGAAGCAATCCAAAAAAATCTTTGTCAAAGAAAATTTTGCTTTCGGATAAAAACTTGTCTTCTAGAATTAAACGACCCAAAAAGAAAAATCTGCTCAAAAGAAAACACCCAAAAAGAAGAAAACTTCGTCTTTCTTTGCTTTATGCCTGTGTCGCTCAGGTCCGGACGAGTCATCATGGATCAACATTGCGAGCAAGCAGAATACGAACAGGCCTACTTTGGGGCGGAAGGCGAGCCGTCACTCCTCCCCGACGCCGTCTATGCCGTTAACGAACCAGAGCTCCCGCCGAGCCGGGATCAAGTTTCTCCTCCACCCAACCCGGGTTCCCTTTGGGAGGCATTCTCTCACGCCGACCCCACCCAACTTCAAGCCATCGAGGCTATTCTCAAGGGCAAGTCGCCCATCGATCATAACCCTCTCACCGGTGGTTTACGTGTTTCTACCCCTCGCTCAGTAGCACGTCGACCCGATGCGGCCGCCCAAGGCCATTCCTATACCGGGCCATCACCCCCGAGTTCTCCTCATCCGGTGGCTATCCTAAACCACCCGGATCCAAATTTGGCCGCACCATCACGGCCACCAGTCTTCTCTTCTAATCATCTTAATCTTCCCCGTCAAGCAGCATGTCCACCAACCCACATTCCATGACCGCCCGCTTCAGCCCACTTAGCCCCCCTCCGGTGTATCAAACACCCCCTCCTCCCCCAATTGTTCGAGAGCCCTCTATTGACCAGGCCATGCTAAACCGCCTAAGTCAGATGGAGGAGCAGGACAAGGAAATCCGCCGTCTAGTTGGCACCAAAGTCGCCCCTGAGATATCTCTCCCCTCGCTCCCTACTTTCCATCTTCCTCATTCCGAAATGCCGGTGTTCCGCCGCTACAATGGGTCCGGCAACCCCTTCCTCCATGTCAAAGATTTCCTATACGAATCCGTCACATGGCAGAATGATCCGAGAGCCCTTGCTTTTCTATTTAGAAGATCATTGGAGGGCTCGGCGCTTGAGTGGTTCTATTCACTTGATTCAACGGAGGCCGGTAACTTCGATGTTGTCAAGTCCAAATTTTTGCAGAGATATCAAGACCGAGTTGGAATAGCCTACTCCATCACCGACCTTGTGGCTGAAAAAATGAAGGCGGATGAGGATTTTATCAGGTATGCAGACAGATGGAGGGCCATGGCAGAGAAGCTCACAGATCCAATGTCAGAACAAGAGCAGGTCAAGCTGATCATAACGAATGCAACTCCAGCCATGAAGAACATGCTTGCCCTTCACCATCCCACCTCCATGAGTAAGTTATATGAAAAGGCGCGGTACATCCAGACCCAACTTCGGGATTCACCTATTATGAACTTATTTGATCCCCGACCTCGGGTTACCAAGAAAACCTTTCCTTCCACCTCCGGACCAGTAACTGAGGGGATAGTAAGCCATGAGCATGTTAGTGTTGTGGGGAATGCCCCTAGCAATTACCCAAACCAACATAGAAACCCTCCTCCTAACAGGAATGCTCCAGCCCTCCAGCACCAGTCTCGACCTCAACTTCCCCCACGGCCTCCCCAATACCAAGTCCAACAATATCGACCCCAGAATCAACAACCCTTGATGCCCCGAGCACCACAACCCAGGGCCCCAGAAACCTACCACCAGGCCCCTCCTCCAGTTGCAAGGAAAACCGGTCCCCGACGAGAGAATTACCCGCCATTGCCCTACTCACTTACATACATCTTTAATGCCTTGATGGCCGCACAACAGATAGAGCTCCCAAAAGAAAGACCCGTTCGGCCGTGCACGGCAAACACCGGACGGTATTGCATGTATCACCGCTACCCGGGTCATATGATCGAGGATTGTTTTCAATTCGTAGACTACATTCATGATCTTCATGACCAAGGGAGTATTGATTGGGCACAAATGGGGGTATATATTGAGTCATTGAAGACGCAACAATTCAAGACCTCGAGGGCGACAAAGAATAACAACGGCAACACCGGAAGAACAACAACTGCAACAACAACCGCCACATGATCAGGGCCTCGGGATAGTGCGCAATCCTTTGCCAAACCATGCGCCCGCTCCAATGGCAGCACCACCTCGCCATCCCATCAATCCTATCCTAACCCCGGCCGAAGAATCGTCCCGCCGAGGACAAGATTGGCAAATGGACCCAGCTACCGCCTCCTTCCACACATACACCCCTCACCACCCTGATAGGGCCATCTTATCCATTCCCCGTACCTCTCCTAACCTACCACCTATCATTCGTACACCGCCGCGACCTGCGTAAGGGTCTACCACCACAACCCCTCCCCTCTCGGGCCGATTATCCGACCCCGTGCTCCGCCTCCGTTACCCACTCCACCCCCTCTACCGCCCATCATTAGACCAGCACCCACATTAACCAATCCCGTACCCATCATACCGCTAAAAACACCACAACCATCGCCCCTCCCCATTCGGCCCATTAGCCCAAGAATAACCCCGCTTAACCCCGTCAATACCCCACCGCCGCCACCCGGGCATATACAGTCCAGTCGCTTAGATCACATGCCAGTCTTCGTCGAAACATCATCCGCCGGGCCTACACCACCTCTTGCTGCCATCCTACGGAGCGGACGTATGATCCAACGCGTCTTTCCCCAAGCCGGTGCAACACAAGCAGCCCCAGAGATCGAGGAGGAACCGGTCGAGGAACCAAGACCAGAACTACATATGACCCGCCGAAACACCTTGATAAAACACCAGCCGAATTTCTATTCTAGAATTAATCAAGCGGTCCAAAATTCACCAAGAGGTGCTTCGGCAGCATTTACAAAAGGTACTTGTCGGTGAAAGCCTCCCGCCCGAGAGAATCACCGCCGTCCCGGCTCCCCGGAGTGAACATCCAGCCCGACTTTCACCGATGAGGAGTTGGCGGCCCTGAAGTCAGGAGGTGTGCATTGTGCTTAACAGTAAACATTCGAGGCACCCCGATAGACTCATGCTTGGTAGATACCGGTGCCTCCTTAAACATCATACCTCCCGAGACATTGAATTGTTGCGGCATTTCAGAGACGGAAATCTAACCCTCTCGCATCACTGTGACGGCATTTGATAACATGAAGCGGCCCGCTCACGGCACCATTCTTCTTGATGTCGAGCTCGGTCCCAAGACAGTCACAGTCGACTTCCATGTACCGAGATGGATCCCACCTATCGGGTCATTTTGGGCCGTCCTTATCTCGAAGCATTAGAGGCAGTAGCATCAACTAATCATCAGTGTATCAAGTTCCCTCACAAGGGGCAAATTGTGAAGGTAACCAGTTATGTAACAAGAACACCGCCTCTTTGGATTACCAAGCCGGCCAGTTTTCACATTAATAGAACCACCAAGGAAAAGATGGCAGCCAAAGCAAGAGAAGAAAAACACGAAGAACCGATAGGATGGCACATCATGAGGATTCGGGGTATCAAGAGGGCCAAGGATTGGGCAAATTCTTGCAAGGCATCACGGAACCTATCGGCCCCGCCAACCGACTCGCCAAGGCCGGCTCGGGGTACGATGGGACAATCCAAAATGGCAAGAGGCCTGGACAACGAGCGATGGCGAAGGACTTGCAAAATACTTTCCGAGAGGGGAAGTGATCCAAATCAAAGAAGAGGGGCCGAGGCTATCTCAACGACATCAACAATCGTCCACGGAAAAGGCGAGAAGATCGAAGAAGGTGAGGATGAATTGTTCTTACCTTTATCGTTATTATTTCCGGTCGAGGAAGAAGAATCAAGGAAAGAACCGCTTAAGTCGCCAAGGATCGGTAAGCACCCCGGCGGTCAAATTTGCCATTCCCCCTAATCATTCCGCGAGGGCCTTCCCTCAACCTCTCATTCTCCGGGGCCGAGCCCCTCTTTCAACTAAGTCTATCCCATGGGCTCCCAATGCCCTTCTATGACGGGCCCTTCTCGGCCCACGCAAGGAAAGAACGACCCCGGCGTCGCACAATCATCACCATTAAGCCCGAGAGCCCACTCCATTCTACATTAATCAAAGCCTTTGCCACTTTGGCCATTGAGCAAGTTCAATCCCGGGTCGGCCCCGATGACCCACTCAATTCACCAGATTCCCCCCTCCTAAGATCAACCAACTCATCTCTAACCAGAGAGGGTCACAACCCCATCCAAAATCTTTCTCAAATTTTCACGTTCCTTTCCCTTCGTAATGAAAGCGGTGCCGTAACCTGTCCCGTACATATGGTTGGCACTGCCCAAAAAAAAACGTCCTTCTCACGACTCGCATTTCGATCGAGGAAACATCCGTCCTTGCCCCCAAGGACCTTCCAACCTCAGAAACCGAGTCCTTGAGCGAATTGCTCTATCCTTCACCTCCTGTAAATATCACCCCTCCTAATCTCTCCCTCCCATCATCATCTCAATCATTCCCCCTAGGATCAGTGTCCAAGAGATTCCAGGCTAAGGGAAAGAGGGTACCAAATCGGTATCTATATCAACTGGCTGACAAGAGTTTAGAATGCGCGAAATTGCCAGGATTTTGGGATAATAACATCCGGCTGGATGAAGTCTTCTATGAGGACGAAGAAAACATGGATCAATCTTTGGGAGTATATGAAGTCGGTTCGAGAGAAGGACCTTGATACGGATGAGGAAGAGGGAATAGCAGATGCCTATGCTTCGGGCTTGAAGAGATTCGAAGAACCCTTAGCTTCGCCGATGAGCCTACAAAGGAGCTTAATCTCGGAACGTTAGATGATCCAAAAGTTGTTCTCATCGGTGCTAGTCTATCTCCCTCCCAAGAATCGGATTTGATAGGGACTTTGCATGAATACCGGGATACATTTGCATGGACTTACCAGATATGCCGGGACTAGACAATTCATTGGTCGAACATCGTTTGACGCTCAAGGATGGGGCTGTCCCGGTAAAACAAAAGCTTAGAAGATTTCACCCAGAAGTGGCCCTGAAAATGAAAGAAGAGGTCGATAAGTTGCATCAAGCCAGATTTATTAGAGTCGTCCTTTATCCTCAATGAGTGGCTAATATTGTCCCAGTAATGAAGAAAGATGGCAAAGTCCGCATCTGCATTGATTTTAGAGATTTGAACAAAGCTTGCCCTAAGGATGATTTTCCCCTCCCTCACGTCGATGTGCTTGTTGATAATACGGCCGGTTTTGAAACCCTTTCATTCATGGACGGATATTCCGGTACAATCAAATTCGGCTAGCGTAAGAGGATCGGGAGAAAACATCGTTCACTACACCTTGGGGAACGTATTGTTATGTCGTCATGCCTTTCGGATTAAAGAACGCAGAGCTACTTACCGGAGGGCAATGATGGCAATTTTTCATGATATGATGCATCAATGTGTAGAGGTGTATGTGGATGATTTAGTGGTCAAATCCCGAACCCAAGATGAACATTCGAGGTTTTAAGAAAGGTCTTGCAAAGAGCTCGAGAGTTTAAGCTAAAGATGAACCCGAAGAAATGTATGTTCGGTGTAGCATCCGGCAAATTACCGGGTTTCATTGTTAGCAAAAGGGGAATTGAGATTGATCCCAATAAAGCCAATGCTATCATTGATATGCCCCCACCAAAGAATTTGAAAGAACTTAGGGGGTTGATTGGAAGATTGCAATTTGTCCGCCGGTTTATCTCGCAGCATTCTCAAAGGTGTAAGTCTTTTTATGAGTTAACCAGGGCAAAAACAGAGTTTAAATGGGAGGAGAAGTGGCAAGAGGGTTTCGACGGTTTGAAGAAATACCTTTCTAGCCCTCCCGTACTCCGACCCCGAATCCAAGCAAGCCTTTGATTACGTACATCTCGATTCGAATGAATCCTTAGGTGCCGTATTGGCACAAGTAGACGAGGAAGGGAAAGAACGGGCCGTCTACTATCTCTCTAAAATCTTTGACCCTTGTGAGATGAATTACACCGCCATGGAGAAAACCCGCGTTTCTCTAGTTTGGGTGGTACAAAAACTCGGGCACTATTTTCTCGCTCGTGAGGTCAACCTCATCGCCCGAATGAACCCCATTAAATTCCTCCTCGAGAAATCGTCCTCACCGACCGACTCGCCGAGTGGCAAAGCTTTCTCTCCCAATTTGACATCACTTACATCCAACAGAAATCAATCAGAGGGTATGCCATTGCCGAACATCTGGCTCACCATCCCATCCCTAGCTTTGACCCAGTCCAGCCTGAATTGCCCGACGAAGGGCTCTTGTCCCTCCATCATTCCAAATTATGGACCCTTTATTTTGATGGTGCTTTAAATTCTCAAGGAAGGGGAATCGGAGTTGCCCTTTTGTCCCGGAAGGGGTTGTTATCCCTCGTGCCTTCCAACTCGTTTTCCCGCCACCAACAACATTGCCGAATACGAGGCCCTCCTGGGCCGGATTAGAGGTCGCTCGCTTCCACGGAGCCACCGAGTTAAGAATTATAGGCGACGGCCACCGATTCTTCGGCAAGTACTCTCCGAGATATCGAACATCTCATCCCGGACTCAAACCCTATCAAGAACTCACTTCTTCTTACATCAAGCTCTTCACTAAGCTCGAATTTGTCCATATCCCTCGTGCTCGAATATCCTTGCCGATTCTCTAGCATCATTGGCATCCTCTTTATCAATCCCGCTAGGTGTATCCGATAGGACCATTTCGTCCGGCGGAAAATGATACTCGCTATTAAGGATGCTCGATTTCTTGATATCCAAGAGAAGTTCGCGAGGAAGGAATTGCTTGAGCAAAAGGAGGAATTGTCAATCATTGAAGTTGAAGAGCTAAACGAAGAAGAAGAGAGGCCATGGTACCATGAGATTGCTCAATATTGCCAGAATCAGACCTACCCGCCCGAGCTTACAGCCGACGAAAGAAAAGCCGTCAGAAGGATTTCCCAGAAATATCTAGTGCTGGGTGGGACACTCTTTAAAAGAAGCATGACCGGGGTTCTGTTGCGTTGCGTAGATGAAAAAGAAGCCGAAGTAGTGCTTGAAGAAGCTCACTCGGGGGTATGTGGGGGCCACGTTAGTGCCCAAGCCCTCGCCAAAAAAATCATTCGGCAGGGGTATTACTGGCCCACATTGGAGGAGGATTGTTCAATCTTTGTTCGGCACTGCCACCAATGTCAGCTCCATGCCAATAAGATCCACTCTCCGGCATCTTCTCTCCATCTTATCCATGCCCCCTGGCCTTTTGCTATGTGGGCTTTTGATATCATCGGTCCCCTTGGTGATCCCAACTCCACGAACAAAACCAAGTCTTTTATTCTCACCGCGACGGAGTACTTCACCAAATGGGCCGAAGCAGAAGCTCACACGGAGATCAAGGCATCCACGGTGTGCACCTTCATCGGGCGCAACATCCCGTCCGGATTCGGAATCCCCGGCGACATCGTCACCGACAATGGGCCTCAGTTTGCAACAGGTATCGCATAAAATTGCATCATTCATCCCCATATTACCCTCAAGGCAACGGTCAAGCAGAAGCCACTAACAAAACCCTGATAAAAATCATCAAGAAAACATGTGAGTCCAGCAAGTTCGCGGATTGGCCAGATAAGTTGATCGATGCTCTACGGGCCTACCGAACTTCGGTCCGAACCCCAACGGGCCAGACTCCCTATGCCTTGGCGTATGGAATGGAGGCGGTAGTACCATACGAAGTACTCATCCCTTCCCTCCGAGTCCAGATCGATCGAGACATCCCTACGGATGATCGGCGAGAATCTCTCCTAGCACAGCTCGAACTCTTGGACGAGAAGAGGCTGGCCGCCGCCGAACATGCCCGGACTTATCAGAATAGGCTTAAAAGATTTTATCAGAAAAGGGTGGTTGAGAGAAAATTTGAAATCGGTGAGGTTGTGCTTAAAAGAATTTTCATAAAGCCGGGCGGTCCCCGCTCAAAACTTCAACCAAATTGGGAGGGACCCTTTGTAATTTCGGAAACCTACCCTGGCAATTCTTACAAGCTAGTTAATGCAGATGGAGACGAATTAACTCACCCTTGGAATGGACTCTATCTTAAGAAATATTTTCCCTAAAAACAACAAAAAAAATGTAAAATACCAAAAAAGTCGTGGAAGAAGTTTACTCCCACCTATCCTTGCTTGCTATTAGGACCACCTGTTCAGATGAGGGTTAAGGATAGGCATCACACTATGCACATCGCACGCCTAGACTCCGGGATTCAACGGCCAAAGCCAGAAAAGAAGATCAACCATGCCCTATTCCTCTCTCGCTTCGGCCCGAGGAAAGATTCAAGGGATTTCGGGCAAGGAATACCGAAAACGCTAACCATCTAAGAAAAGGGAAAAATCCTATAGGGTCTGTCTTCTCAAAAGAAAAGGCACCAAAAGATGGGCAATGAACCCCTCAGGTCAACCGAAAAAAATAAAAATAAATGCATAGACCTGTCTGAATGAGTGCTTAAAAACAAATTTCAAAAAAAGAAAAGGCTCCAAAAGATGGGCAATGAACCCCTCAGGCAAAAATGACATGTCCGAATGTGGGCCACAAAATGGGCAAGAAGGAATGACCCAAAAGGATTCAAACTTGGCAGATGGGCGTCAGTACGGGAACCCGCCTGATATCATTTGAGTTTGGCCAAAGGCTTATCTTAATCTCTTCCTTCTTCGACCACCATGGGTAGGGTTGATCAACCGAGCCTCGGCAGGATCCTGGTTTATTGAAGGCAGAAAGCCTAAGAATCCCGGAAGGAGGCACATCACCTACACGTGGCACTTATCCTTAGCCACTACGCTACTGTGAAAGGGGGAACCTAGTCGCAAGCAAGGCAAATGATGAAGAGCGTCTACTTCGTCCACGAACAAAAAAAAAATATCTGAAATCCAAACAAATCTAGAAATTTCAAAAGAACAAAAAAAAAAAAAAATCTGCAAAATTCTCAAAACCCCCTACAAATTTGAATATCCAAAACCCCGAAAAAATCTATAAAATTTAAAACCCAAAACTAAAAGAGTTAGCGCTTGTGAATTGACCGCATGTCTAGTTGCATTCATGTTTAATTTTCTGTCATGCACGTTTCGTTTATGCACTGCATAGTTATGTTTCTTATTTGCCTAGTTAAAAAGGCCCATGCCTCTTGACATCTTGCAAGAGGCTAAGCCTAAACAAAATCTAACCGCTCTTTTGGTTCAGTAAGACAGTCAACAGGTGCGAAGATAGAAAAGAAGAAGAAGCAGATGGACAAAAGAATCCACTATGGGCTCAAAGTGTATACAAAGTGTATCACGTGGCAGAGGGGGCCGGCACATCAGAATCGCCGCCTCCCTCCACCGCCGGCTCCTGGGGAACCGGCTCTACTACAGGAGGGGGAAGGGGAGTCCTCTCACCGCCCGCTCGAGAAGAAGTGCCCGACCGACTCGGGCCGCGAAGCGTCGTCCGCCGAGAGTCGGTTCGATGTGACCGACCCTCGTGATCGAGAGCGGGCCGGCTCCAACAGACCGTCGCCCGCCGTGTCTCCATTGCCGGCATCTCCTCCGGATGCCGGATCCGCACCGGAGGATCTCGCTCACTCTCGGGGAGGACCCGAGCCCTTGACCGCTCGGGCCGCAAGGTCAAACGAAGATCAACAACAAGCAAAGAAAAGAAACAAGACTGAAACAAACTCGAGAGACTCACCCCCGTCAGAAGGGCGGAGTTGGACGGAGGAAGTCGACTCTCCGAATCGGCCACCTGGGCCTGAAGTCGAGCAACCTGCAGAGAACGGGATTAGATGCCGCAACGAAGCAAAATGAAGCAAACCGGGGAGCATACCGATCCCGGAGGGCTCGCTCCGTCTCCTCGGCGGCTCCTCGGGCACCATCTAGCTCGGCCACTCGGGCCCGCAGCCTCTCGAACCCGCACGGAACAAAGATTAGAGCAATGCAACCAAACAAAGAAAAGGAAAGAAAACCAGAGACTCACCTCCTCGCGGAGAAGGGTCTCCGCCTCTGATGGTCCCTCTGCCGGGACCTCCACTCTCGGCTCTGCCGCCGACGGAACCTCCGCCTCTGGGAAGTACGCCGCCGGTCCCACCGATGCCGGACTCCCTACAACCGGCTCGAAGGCCGCCGACTCACCCCCCTGCTCGGACGGCCTGCGGACGGATGGTTCCCCCTCCTCCTCCATCGAGGGTGCCCCCTGAGAGGTGCGGCAGCGTCTACGCGCTCGCGGAGGCCGCCAGATGCCGCGCGGTCCTACCTCTCCCTGCGACCTCGGAGATGGAGCCGCAGCACGCTGAAAAGGAAGGCAATGTGAAGGCAGAAAAGAATTACCATAAACAAATGATCAAGAGAGGACCATACCTGAGCGAGCTGGGCCTCCAGCTCCCGAATCCTGTCATCCCGCTCCGTGATCTGGTCACGGAGGCGGGTGAGCTCTGTCTGGGTCGCCTGCAAGGAAGGGTTGGTCAGAACAGAACAAGCAAATACCAGAATAATCAGAAGGAGAAGCAACGTACCGTGTCTGTCACCTCGAACAGGTGACCGTAGAACTCTGTAAACTGTCGGAGATACTCCGAGCAGTCGGTCGCCTGGGAGACCACCGGGGTGCCGCCCCGATCCCAGATCTCCAGGGCCAGCCGGCCCGACTCTCGCCAGTCCACCTTGTGGACCAGCCCACGAGTGCTCCTCCCCATCTTCGGGTAAGGAGGAAGAGTCACCCACTCTGATTGAACCCCGGTGACCGCATCGAGAGACGCCGCCACGGGGGCTCAATCTCGTTCGGCGGTCGTAGGTGTCCCTACCAAACACCGCTCGGGACTCCGCCACCCAAGGATGGGCGGTGTCATCGTCCCGGAGATAGGGCCTCCACACCACCTCGCAAAGGAGGCAAACAAATGTCAGAAAGCAACACTAGACAAGACGAGCCAAAGAATCAAAGGAGCGGAAGCCGAAAAACACTTACCCGGTCATGGGGGAGGTGAAGCAAGGCCTTCCGCAAACTCTCCACCTGGTACTGATGGGGAGATGCGGCCCGGTGTGCCACCCACTGCCGGAGGAGCGGGTAGCGAGCTGGTCCCGTCTGTCGCACCGCCCGCCGGAGGGGCAAATGCAGGTAACTCCAGACCTGAGAAGGGCAAGCATGTCAGATACACAGGTATGAAATATGTAACTTATTTAAAATAGACTGTGTAAAAGTGATTACCTGGAGAAAGGGAGTAAAGCCGGCGACGCCAACAGGGCCCGACTCCATGGCGAGGGAGGCAAAGAGATGCGCCAACATGGCAGCACCCCAGGCATACTCGCCTACCCGCGAAAGGCGGGCGAGTAAAGGCGTGCACCTCGGGTGGATCCGTCACCCTTGCCGCCCAGGCCAAAGCCGGGAAAGCAAGAACAACAGAACCGACGGAGGTCCCCGTCTGCCCGCTCCGTGCCCTCCTCGCCACGCAGCTCCTCCTTCACCTCGAAGGTCGGGCGACTCCCGACCTGCGAGAGAAGGGCACCCTCCTTGGGGACCGCCGCCGAGCGGAACCCCACCATGTGCCCGATGGCCTCCCGCTCTAGCATCCTCGTGCCGCCGGGGAGGGGCGGAGTGTCAAGGCCCAGGAGGTCCCGGCAAAAACCGGAGTAATCCTCATAGGTCTTGCCGGTCACCGGCCGACCGTGTGCACGTAGACCCGTAATACGGGCCACGTCCTCCAAAGAGGGCACCATGTGCCCCCAAGGGAAGATGAAGGAGCGGGAGACCGTGTCCCACCGCTCCCTCAGGGCCTGGATCAGGGAGAGATCCTCCCAGATCGCAGTGCAGGAGAGGAGCAGACCGAAGCCCATGGCATTCAGTCTGCCCTTCTGGAACTCCTGCAGCCCCTCGTACACACAAATGACTAACTCCCACGAGATGCGGGAGCGGAGCTTGCCCTGCATATAGAAAAGAATACCTTGTCAGTTTCGTAAAAGTGCAGGTGAATTATCAAGAGCAAGGCAAGATCAGGGGCTTACCTCAAGACGGGGGTGCGGGCGGGCCTCTGGCGCAACAAGGGGAACCTCCTCGACTGGGGGAGGCGAGTCCGGGCCTGGCGGGCGAGGCCTCCGGCGGGCGCGGGAGGAGCGTGGTCGCCGCGCCATCTCCAAGGTAAAGAGTCAACGTGTTAGTGTCATACAGAATGAGCGAGAAATCGAAGAAACCCGGTTCCGGAAATAGCAGGCGCTCCCCCTTCGGAGCGCTTGTGTTGACGTCCCGAGGTCAGAGCGCTAGCCTAGCGCTCCAACTTCGCGACGCTTTCTAAAGCGTCGCGAAGACAGAGCGCTTGAATAACGCTCTGCCTTCGCAACGCCAGGCTCCTGGCGTCGCCGCTTCGCGACGCCTGGCCAGCCAGATTTGACCGACTTCGACACCGTCGGAATCGGTCGAAAAATTTCGGAAATCTCGGAAAACTCATGCCATCGGAAAGATCATAATCTATTCTACAACTTCCAAGAAGAGACCGACTGACCTGGATGAAGAAGGAAGATGCACGGAGCTCCGGAAGGCGCGACCTTTTTCAACTGGAACCGTGAAATGCTCGCGTGAAAATGAAGTTACTACAGTAACTCTGTATATATAGTAAAGGCAAAAAATTTTGAAAAATTCCAAAAAAATCTGAAAAAATTTCTATAATTCCCTAAAAATCTCAAAAGTTACAAAACCACCAACCCCGAGGACCTTCCATCAACGAGCGGGTCGAAAATCGAGGGGAATGTGAAGGGCCACTGAAAAAGCCCGGTAGTCCGAATCCGGGACGCCTGGCGTCGCCACTTCGCGACGACGAGCGTCTCGTTGCCGGAGCGCCTGGAAATTCAGTAACCAAAAAAAATTCTTGCTTTAACATTTTTGACTTTTTAACATCTGTTTACTCAATGCACACATACATGCACATGCACTCTTTTGGAAAATTCTGACAATATTGCAGGAAGAAAACAAGTTCAACATAAACAGCCACACCCGGCCTGGCAGTACAACAACAAACGGCCGCGCAGGGCCACAAAAGACAAAGACAACATAAGCAGCCGCACCCGGCTTGAAAGTACAACAACATAGACAGCCACGCAGGGCCCAGTAGAACAACAGAACATAATCTGGCCACACACGGCCCAGAAAAAGACAACAGATCAAGCCCGATCATATAAGAAGGACACGCAACCGGGCAGAGTAGCGCGCCACTCGGTCACCCTCCTCCTGAACATCCTCGCCCACCTGGAAAATCCTGCAGCTCTGCAGCTCAATGATGCTCCGGCACTCCTCCGCGTCGTCGTGGGTACCAAAATGGCGATCCTTGATCGCGAGGAGGTGAGAAAGACAAGGCACCCTGGATCGAGGAGCACCGATCCGAGGGAAACGGCGGTGTGGGTTGTACAAGACAAAGGATGAGCTAGTAATCAACCTCAAATCCACACCTGGAGAGTGGCGGACTCGAACCTCCCTCCCTATCATGGGAGGAGGAGGGCATAAAAGCAGAGAGGTCGTTGGCTAAGAAATATGCACGCCAATCCTGGCGGGTCTTCACTGATGGGCAAGTGTTCACAACCCTCTCTTCCATGCCTAAGATATGGGTAATGGTGTGGAGAGGGCTATGGAGAAAATAACGAGAAGAAGACACGCGATGGTCGGCCACACTGAACTTAAAGTGCCAATCGGCCCACGACGCTAGGAGGAGAAGGCTACCATGCATAGGCCGGCCGATGCAGGCTGAAGATAAGCCGCCATACAAGAAGCCGAGGACAGAAGTGATGGTCCTCTCCCTCCGCCAAACACCCCGGAGACTGGACAGACACCCGGGGTGAAACCAGCCGTCTTCGGCCGGGAAGAGAAGGGTGGAGACAAGAAGGGTGGCAGCCCCCTTCATGCCAGGAAGAAGGTCAATGTCACCGCCCGGCTCCTTCTATGGCACCAATGGTCCACTTCAGAGGCCCTCCACACCGATCCTGTCCCCCGGGATGATTAGACGGGCTGAAGTGGGACTCATGAATTCCTCGAGGAATTCTGAGAAGACAAAAGATCGGTGGGAACAAAAGTAAAGAGCTCCCGACGGCGGGACCGCCGGAAGACCGAGAAGGATCTCGGCCTCCTCCAGAGAACGGTACACTCATAGGAGCCCATGATGAAAGTGTTGGTTTCCGGATGCCAACGCTCCACTAGAGCACCAAGAAGGGAGAAGTCCCAATGGTATTTCATGATGTTGCGGGCATGGGTGAGAAGGCCCAAGAGGCCCCACTCGCGGAGGAAGGCACGATTGTGGTAAAAGAGGCAAATGATGAGGCGGTTCATCCAGTCGAACAGCCCCCGGCAACGCGCACCCGGGAAGGGGGGAGACTCCTGCACAAGACAAATTCGGACAGGATCAGGAACTGTCATCGGAAATAGCAGGCGCTCCGACGACGCAACGCCTGGCGTCGTGAAGACAGAGCGCTTGGATGAATCCCACAGAAAACCAGAAAAGGGCAGAAATGGAAGAAGGAACCGGCCTAAAGAGGGCCCACAAGAAAGCAAAACGATGAAAAAACGAACTTTCAAAGACAAACGAAGGTAGAAACTTACCACTCCCGCCGAGACCCGATTCTGAATGTGCCCCGGAATGTCTGAAAGCCTCTTCGCCTTCAATGGAACATCGGGTCGGTGTGGAAGCTCCATGGCGACGATGGCAAGCAAGAAATGGGGAGAAGATGGAGCAAGGGGGGTGGCCCAGGGAAGTGGAGAAGATTTCTGCCTCCCCTGGGCGGCCTAGGGGTCATATAGGGGCTGGAAAGGGGGAGGGGGAGCTCCCCATTACCCACGACGAGACGGGCGACAAGCCCTTGATAGAAAGCTGCGCGGGGTTGCAGGCGCTCTTACATTGCGACGCCTGGCGTCGCGTCGAAGGAGCGCTTTAAAGAAATCCGAAAAGAAGAAGAGAAAAATGATGAGAAATGGTCAAGATCAGTATTTTCTTGCATATTAAGTATAGTAATACGTGAAATGTTGAAGACCACAAGTTCGAAAACACCGGGCCCGAGAACCCCTCCAACAAAATCAAGGACGGAACGGTTGTTCAATGAACTTGCGGATGAGCCAAAATCACGAGTACATGGGGACGACGGTTCTTGATCGCATCCCGACCCACCACTCGTGATCTATATGTTCAACTATGTTTCTTAATATTAATTTTTATTGCTTTCTCTCACCCAAAGATGCATCCACATACATCATCCGCATTTTATCATCATTATGGTTGTCTTCATGAAGATCATTCTCTCTGACCAAGCAAACGAGTGTTTATATTGAGATGAGAAGCTATTCCAATCCAAGCCAGATCATGTTCCCGCAAGGACCCGGATGAATCCCAAAGACTTAATTCCAATTGATTGGAGGTTCTTTTGATTTTTAAAATCAACTTGTTCAGCCCTTCTTGGTACAAGCACACCACAAAGCCGGGCCGCTAACCAAGATGAACTCACGAGCCGCGCTCGGAGGTTCCCCGCACGCGGGGAGCGAGGCTTTTATTTTCCTCTCTCGTGCCCACGGCACATCTCGTCTCCAATCAACCACGAAAGCGATCCTAGAGGATACAAAAGGCAATTGCGGAACCTGAGAAGGCTCAATTCACCTGGTCAGGTCGTGAGTCGCGTATCTAAATCTACACCTTGGCGCGAGGTTTTCAGTCCGCCATCACTTCACTCCGCTCTACCTCGCTACGGTCACTTCCGCTACACTCCCCATCGCTCCCTTGCAAAACCGACGTCAAGGCGAGGCAAGCCGTAGATACGCGACCCGGCCCGATTGCGGGAAGAGCAATCTCGTTTCTATAGTTAACACTTGTTTTCTCCCGATCGCAGAGGTCGGTTTAACATAAAGACGATCAAATTTCAGAAATCTTGAGGCGTCCCGACGCCGCGACGCTCGGCGTCGCAACGTCGAGCGCCCGGCATCTCCCGCCTTTTCACCTTTTTGACCGGCCGGACGACCACCGTACTCGCAGGCGTACAAAAGTACAAGCGCTCCTCGCCGGAGCGCCTGCAATTCCGCCCGTGACAGCCGGCTTTTCGGACGGTCGGCGATGCGTTGTCGAAATCGTACCAAGGGTCCGGGCGCTCCGCCGTCGGAGCACCTGGATTCCCGCCGACAACCGGCCACCGCAGCTCCGCATGCGCCGAACTTGCGATCCGGCGGCGACGGCCGTAGGTCGTAGGTGCTCCCCTGTCGAGCGCCGGGATTTCCGCCGACAACCGCCGCCCGACACGCGGGGTGGTAGGTGGCGGCGGTATGGTCGGACGTGCCGACCCGCCGACTTGTCGGCGGATTTTCGACGCTCCCATGCCGCGACGCCGGGCGTCCTCGGGCGGAGCCCTAGGGTCACTTTTGCGCACCTATAAAAGGAGACCCTTCTCCCACATTTAAGAGGTTCCAACCTTCCAAGCTCCCAAGAGAGAGGTTCCAGGAGAGAGATTCCAAGGTTCCAAAAAAGATTCCCAGAGCCATAGCTCCACAGAGAGAGTCTTCTTGAGCATCCCAACACCCTCCTATCATCTTCCAAGCCACACTAGAGCCCACAATCACATCTCCAAGTTATTCAACCTCTCATTACATCTCTTCCACTCCGTCCATTCCACATAACCAAAAGACCATCCCAAACCCCCTCATACCATTAAAAGCCATTGAAAGCCATTCCAAAGAGCCTCAAGAAGTCTCCAAAATACGCCAGAATCCGATCTCTCGTCATTGGAACCGGGAGAAGATTGCATTGAAGGCCGCCGCAGGACCGGAGCGCTCCCCCGACGCGACGCCGGGCGACTGTCGTCGGAGCGCCCGCAATTCCCGAAGCCGAAACACCGGGCTTCTCTCGCGATCTTCTTCCTTACTTTACTCTCCTCCTTTCATTTTCGTTTGGGTTTCATCATGCATATTGCACTAGCATAACTTAGCGCATCTTATTTTTAGGTCATTTAGATCTTCCCTTGAGAAGGGGTTAGGAGTTAGTCCTAATCCGGTTCGTTCAACCCCTTTTGTCATTGCTCTTCTTTCTTACGAGTAGTTACTGCTCTATCTTTAGTTCTAATCGTCGTGCTTTCATCCATACTTTCTTTTCAGGCAAGCGAGTTTCTTCAAGGCTCTTCTTCCCCGGCCGGCCGAGGAAGGAGAAGATAGAACCCCCGCAATCTCCCAGCTTATCGAGGTAACCGGTCACTCTCACTTCCTTTACTAGTTCATTTCTTTTACTTCTATCATCGGAGCCTCTTTGGCTCCCGGCGACCACACCATCCCTTCCTCTTTCGGTCTATAGGTTAAGTTAGTGTTGAAAATGCCACTGGCTATCTGATCTTCTTTCCCTTCGATTCTCCTCACGACCCGGACCGGTCCTTCGATGCCCAAGTGACATCAAGGGTTGAGTAGTCCGGGGATCAAGGTGAGTGCGGAGAAGGAAAGAAGGAAGAAAAGCAGGCAATAGATCGGTCCGTCGGAATCATCCACGACCGTGTCTATGGCGTGATCAACACGAACCCGCCCTATCAAGACCGTAAGAAAGGAGCACACACGCCACACGCGCGAGGACATATCTCTCGCCTCCTCCGCGGGCTCCCCCTCTCTTTCCCGGCGTCCACATTTCTATCGGCACAAGTTGTCGTAGGGCATCCCCTTCACCAGTAAATGTGCTCATCTCCGGTGCTTCTTATGTTTGCATACTTGACACAACCCTTCAAGATAGAGAGGTCCTTGGTGCTGCCATGTCTGGCGAGGAGAAACTAATGTTGACGTGTCTACTATCCCGTCTCAGCATGGACGCCATTGAGATGGGTTTCCCCCCCTCCTCCTTGGTGGACTTGAAAGTGGTGTGCCACTTTGCAGAGGGAGTTAGGAGAATGTTGCATCCAAAATACGGCTGCCGTGTCCCGTGATGGTCGTCGATGTGAGGTGCACAAGGAGGGACATCGATCTCACTTGGGTGGCCGTCCGCCATGTGTGGTGACGAAGGGTGACCACATTCATCGCGACCACCAACATCCACCTTGGAGTACAAGCTAAGGTAGATTAGAGGAGGCGATGAGGATGGCAGTTGAGATGGTTGCGTACGCGAGGAGTTTAGGACCGGTAGATGTCAATTACTACACTGAAGGTGTGGCATGTAAGAACTGCATGTGCCATGCTTGTGTCATACATATGTTGTGCCAATGCCGAAGCGTGTTAGACTATGTCGGCTACTTTGTTGGGTCATGCCGCTGAGCTACTGGTTACTTGTCGAGCCGTGCCACCAATGTCCCGACTATTTGCCAGGTTGGGTTGCGCGTCTGCCGGGCTTTGATGCTCATAGTCAAAAGTGTTGATCTCCCCCAAGCAAGCTAAAATGTATCGACCGTTGTGGTTGGGCGTCCCGTGGGCTCAGCCACAACCGTCTCTTCTATTGACATGTATCCCTGTTGACTGTAATACATAACTTGTAAGTCGCTCCACACCTCCTGTGCGTGGGGGTCAGGCAAGCCACTTGGCCCATTGGGGAGCATCGAGGTGTCTTTTCAATGAAGGCCTATAGTTTGTCTGTTTGTGTTAGGAATGAGTGTCATAGGGGAATGTCGGGTTGGTAATTAAGCGGGCCACCTTGGTTGACCATTTCTTTTCCTGGTCGTTACCGCGAGTCCACCTTTTGTAACTATTATTTCTATATAATACAAGTGTGCCTATTGTTGCCATGTTTGTCAACTCATTCGATGTCCACTTACTTCCGTTTGTGCATGGGAATTGCCATGTCGCCCCTTACAGGCATGTACGCACTTGACTTATGAAGGCTGGCTCGTGTTATTATGGGGTTGTGCGGGCGTCAGACCTCAAAGATTCGGCAAGTCCGAGTTAATGGCGTGACATGCAAGAGCTAAGAGATCAAGATAGAGAGTGTTGCATTGGGGGAGCAGATGTGTAGATACGTTGTTGCATGTCATGGATGTTGTTGTGTGTCATGGATAATGGTGAAGATGCCTTAGCACGGTGGGGGGGTTGTCGTTAGGGATGTCAACGGGTTGGGCTGACCCACGGGCTGAGCCAAGTGTGGACCTGATATCGGGCCATTGATTTGAGCCCACAGTCTTACAGTGGGTTCTATTATGGTTGAGGGTGGGCTAACGGCCCAATGTGATGCAGTCTTCACTTAGGGCGTGGGTGAGTGGGCTGCCAAGCATCTCCTTCTCCTCCCCCCTCTTCTGTCAAGTTTACTTCCATTCAGGACCTTCAGAAGACTGTAAAAAGTTTATAATTTTTGCTTTTGGTTGTTTCTTGCCTTTATTGCCTTGTTGGAGTTCATAAGTTTGTAAATTTAATAAAAATCGAGGTATCAGGATATGCTGATACGAAGACTGAGGTAGTTATCTCATGCAAAATCTTAATGTCGGGCTTTGATGCTCATAGTCAAAAGTGTTGATCTCCCCCAAGCAAGCTAAAATGTATCGACCGTTGTGGTTGGGCGTCCCGTGGGCTCAGCCACAACCGTCTCTTCTATTGACATGTATCCCTGTTGACTGTAATACATAACTTGTAAGTCGCTCCACACCTCCTGTGCGTGGGGGTCAGGCAAGCCACGTGGCTCATTGGGGAGCATCGAGGTGTCTTTTCAATGAAGGCCTATAGTTTGTCTGTTTGTGTTAGGAATGAGTGTCATAGGGGAATGTCGGGTTGGTAATTAAGCGGGCCACCTTGGTTGACCATTTCTTTTCCTGGTCGTTACCGCGAGTCCACCTTTTGTAACTATTATTTCTATATAATACAAGTGTGCCTATTGTTGCCATGTTTGTCAACTCATTCGATGTCCACTTACTTCCGTTTGTGCATGGGAATTGCCATGTCGCCCCTTACAGGCATGTACGCACTTGACTTATGAAGGCCGGCTCGTGTTATTATGGGGTTGTGCGGGCGTCGGACCTCAAAGATTCGGCAAGTCCGAGTTAATGGCGTGACATGCAAGAGCTAAGAGATCAAGATAGAGAGTGTTGCATTGGGGGAGCAGATGTGTAGATACGTTGTTGCATGTCATGGATGTTGTTGTGTGTCATGGATAATGGTGGAGATGCCTTAGCACGGTGGGGGGGGTTGTCGTTAGGGATGTCAACGGGTTGGGCTGACCCACGGGCTGAGCCAAGTGTGGACCTGATATCGGGCCATTGATTTGAGCCCACAGTCTTACAGTGGGTTCTATTATGGTTGAGGGTGGGCTAACGGCCCAATGTGACGCAGTCTTCACTTAGGGCGTGGGTGAGTGGGCTGCCAAGCATCTCCTTCTCCTCCCCCCTCTTCTGCCAAGTTTACTTCCATTCAGGACCTTCAGAAGACTGTAAAAAGTTTATAATTTTTGCTTTTGGTTGTTTCTTGCCTTTATTGCCTTGTTGGAGTTCATAAGTTTGTAAATTTAATAAAAATCGAGGTATCAGGATATGCTGATACGAAGACTGAGGTAGTTATCTCATGCAAAATCTTAATGTTTTCTATTTTTACATCGTTTCTTTTCCAGACGAATAAGAATTTTTTAGAATTGGCAATTTGGGAAGTAATTTGAAGAGAGATAACACAATTTCAATATCGTGTCTTACACAGATTTCTTTTCATTATGTCGTCAGTTAGGTGTTAGAATGAGTTTTGAATATTTTATCTTTAAAATATTGTGTCAAAGAACTTTACATGTGTTTGTACTTATATATGTGTTTTTGTCTTTAAAGGGGACACTAAATCAAGATGTCAGACGTGAATATAAATAATAGTATATGTGAAAAAAATTTCACCAAAGCAAGTGGTTCAAGAAAACGTTATAGGGAACCAAAATCAAACATATGTAATTACTTTACTACATTATCTGATAATGATGGACAAAAAGCACTATGTAAAGTTATATTTTTTGCAAATCCTAAATTAAGGACAAGTCATTTGACTAGACATACAAATTTCATGTCCAATTCTTGGTGGTGAAAAAGAACAAACTTTTAGTTTCTCTAAACAATGCATTATTTCAAGAAGGTGAAAGTTTTTCTCATTGAACATTTGATTCGGATATTTGCAAAGATGAATTAACCAGAGAAATTATATAACATGAGTTTTCTTTTTCAATTGTGGACTGAAGGAATTCGTAGATTTGTAAGAAGTTGGAATCTAAAATTTAATATGATAATTAGGAACACTATCCGAGAAGATTGTTTGTAAATATACAAAATCAAAAAGTTGACACTTAAAAATTTCTTGTGAATTTCTTGTATTAATATATCACTTACATCTGATATGTGAACATCTAGCCAAGACATCTATTATTTATCTATTATTGCTCATTTCGTTGGCAATGGTTGGAGGTTGCATAAAAAGATTTTAAATTTTTCAATGGTCGAAACACCACATCCTGTATGTGTCTTAGCTAGTATAATTTGGAATTGTATAAAAGATTGGGTCTTGAGTCAAAGATTTTTAGTATCACATTAGATAATGTTTCAGTCAATGATGTATGTATTCCACTTCTCACTTCAAATATCATGGAGCATAAAAGGATGATTTTTGATGAGAAAATTTTTCATGTAAGATGTATTTCTTAATTTGGTTGTCCAAGATGAATTGAATTTTATTGGAAGTGTCATTCGTAATATTCGGGCAAATATTTGGCATGTAAAGAGTTCTCTATAACGTAGTCATACATCTGAGAAGTGCATTGAGGATGCCGAATTATCAGTTGAAAGATGAGTGTGTTTAGATGTTCCAACACGTTCGAACTCTACATATGATATGCTTGATATAGTTATCTTATTTTGATTTGTATGATCCAAATTATCATTATATACCTAGAAGAGTGGAAAAATGTTAAAAGTGTATGTAATTTCTTGAGAAACTTTTATAATACAACTAATGTGATTTTTGGAGTGAAATACCTGACAGTGAATATGTATTTTCATAAAATATTCAAGGTGAAATTACTATTGGATAGTAAAATGTCAAGTACATATGAATTTATTCATGCAATGTCAAAGAGAATGAAGAGAAAATTCAACAAAGATTGGATGAATAAATTCTCTCCGTCATTGCATGAATAAATTCATATGGACTTGACACTTTACTATCCAATAGTATTTTCACTTTGAACATTTCATGAAAATACATATTCGCTATTGAATATCACTTTAGAAATCACGTTAGTTGCCATATAAAAATTTCTCAAGAAATTACATATAATTTCAACATTTTTTCACTCTTCTATCGTAGGTGCATAATGATAGTTTAGATCATACAAATTCAAATAAGAGAATTTTCTTATATTGGATAGTTATATCAAGCATATAATATGTAGAGTTCTAATATGTTGGAACATCCAAACACACTTATCTTTCAATTGATAATTTAGTATTTTCAATGCACTTCTTAAATGTATGATGACGTGATGGAGAATCCTTTATATGTCGAATATTTTTCTAAACATTATGATTGACATTTTCAATAAAATTCAATTCATCTTGGACAACCAAATTAAGAACATGAGAAGTACATTTTACATGAAATTTTTTATCAAAATTTATCTTTTTATTCTCCATGATATTTAAAGTGAGAAGTGGAATACATGTATCATGAACTGAAGCATTATCTAATGTGATATTTAAAATCTTTGACTCAAGACCCAATCTTTTATACAATTCTAAATTCTACTGGCCAAAACATGTGCTAGATGTAGTGTTTCAACCATTGAAAAATTTAAAATATTTTTATGCAACCTCCAATCATTGTCAATGAAATAAGCGGTAATAAATAAATAGTTGATATCTTAGTTAGATGTCCACATATCAGATATAAGTGATATATTAATACAAGATATTCGCAAGAAATCTATAAGTGTCAGCTTTTCACTTTTGTATATTTACAAACAATCATCTTTGATAGTGTTCCTAGTTGTCGTCTAAAATTTTGGATTCAAATTTTTTACAAATCTACGAATTCCACCATAGTCCACAATTGAAAAAGAAAACTCATGTAATATAATTGCTCTGGTTAATTTGTATTTGCAAATATCTAGATCAAATCTCTAATGAGAAGAACTTTCACCTTCTTGAAATAATGTAGTGTTTGGAGAAACTAAAGGTTAGTTCTTTTCACCACCAAGAATTGGACATGAAATTTGTATGCATCTAGTCAAATAATTTGTCCATGATCTAGGATTTGCAAAAAATATAACTTTGCATGTATTACACTGTGCTTTTTGTCCATCATCGTCGGATAATCTAGTAAAGTTCTTCTATATTTTTTATTTTGATTCCTGAAATGTTTACTTGAACCACTTGCTTGGGTGAATTTTTTTTCACATATACTATTATTTATATCATATCTGACATTTTGATTTAGTATCTCTTTCAAAGATAAAACACATGTATAAGTATAAATACATGTAAGGTTCTTTGGCACAATATTCTCAGTCTTAGGACACAATATTTTAAAGATAAAATATTCAAAACTCATTCTAACACCTGTCTGACAACATAATAAAAAAACTCATGCAAGATAGGATATTAAAATTGTGTTATCTCTCTTCATATTACTTTTCAAATTGTCAATTCCAAAAAAAAAATTATTTTAGAAAAGAAACGATGAAAAAATAGAAAATATCAAGATTTTACATGAGATAACTATCTTAGTCTCCATATCAACATATTTTGATATCCTGATTTTTATCAAATTTACAAACATATGAACTTCAACAAAGTAATATAGACAAGAAACAACCAAAGGCAAAATTTATAAACTTTTTACGGTCGTCTGAAGGTTTTGAATGGAAATAAGTGGAGAAATGATCTAGTACGAGGACTGACGTCCTTACTGCCAACCGAAGAAAGCAAAAATTATAACAATGAGACAAATCTTCGTCTGAACAATATGTTGCCTTTGATGGAGCAAAGTAGTAGCCAACAAAGCAAATTTTAGGTTGGCATAAGGAGAGCAATAAATCAAAGGAATGTACGAAGGAGCAAACGCCTATCCTTCTGTCTACATTGAACATTTGATAATCATTTACCATATACTTCTCAAGTTGCAACGAGAAAGAATTCTTTTCGAACCAAACAAGAACCAAAAGCCTAGAAGGGAATACAGGAAATCACAAAATATGCAATTTTCAATTAAGATGAGTCTCTGGGTGTTTCAAGCGAACAAAAGATTGGTAGAAAGTTAAATACCAAGTTTGCCTGCACCAAGATAATTCACTGGGAACACCATCCACTAATCCCTCGAAACGATTGAAACTTAGCTCTTGGAGACCAAAGAAGACATTGCTCATTCCCTATCGTCAACCAAAAGCACACATAACCAAGCACACCTCCATAGCTCGCCTAAACTCCAAATTCCAGACGAAATGTTAATCTGTGTCAACTACACATGGAAATTACTTCCATCTTGCCTTGCTGCTTCACTCTGCTCGACGAGCATGCTCCGAATCTCGTCTCTGCCTTCCAGACGAGGCTGACCGACCTCGAGCAATGCCGCTACTGTCAAAAATCGAAGGACGAAGAGGGGGGGGGCAAGGAGAAGGAGACGCTTGGCGACCCGCTCGCCCATATGCCCTAAGCAAAGACCGCATTGCCTCGAGCCATTGGCCACCGTCGACCCAAACAGAACCTGCCGTAAGCTCGCGGGGTCAAATCAATGGCTTGATATTAGGTCCACACTTGGCTCATCCCTAGGGCCCGCAAGTCAACCCGACCCATTGACACTCTTATATTTAATATTATTATTGTAAAGTACTCATAGTACGTGGGCTTATTTGAACCCTAATCAGACAATTTATACAAAAAAGACATCAACTCTCAACTCCTTACATTAAGGGTTGCCCCTGCGTGGGCAAACGTAGTTGTTCACGACAAGAAAGGATCGAGTCAGTCAACCTGGATCAATCAAGATCAGTCAGGAACTTAGGATTGTATGATTTGAACAATTCCAACAGGATCGATCCAATTATAAAAAAAATTTAAAGTTAAAAGAATGTGAAATTTTGTTGAAATAGCAAAAAATTTAAAAATTGCTATTAATAAAATATTTAAGTATTATATACAGATTCCTACTTTATATTTTACATATTAAAAATTGATTTAGTTCATTATCAATGAATAAAAATACTTAATTATATATTTTAACAGATTATGGTTATTTGTCATTATATTTAATTTTATAATATTGATATCATATAAAATGATTATTAAAAATGTTAATATAAAATATATATTATAAAATATCAAAAATAAGAAAATAAATAGAAAACAAACGATAGACAAATGTGCCGGGTGCCAAAACCACCTTGAAATGCACCCGATGTTGTGGACCCATGGGCCCCACCGCGACCATGTGATCCAACACATTAGCGGATAGGGGTGGCAATGAGTTGGCCTGACTTGCAGGTTCGCAGGCCGGGTTGACCGTGGGCCATTATACAGGCTAAACATTTTGGCCCATGGGTCTTAATCGGGCTGACATATGGGCCAAAGCGGGCCAAATGAACTTCAACATGTATGTCGAAAATATTATTTTCACTTATTAAAAATATATTTTAATTAAATTACTATCAATTTTAAAATATTATCTTAAATAATTAAATTTATCATATTTAATAATTATCTATTTATAAAATATAAATTTGGGTCGGGCCGTGTTGGGTTGGGTTAAGTTAATATTTTTTGCGGGCCAGGCCAATATATTTTTGACTGGGCCATAAGCAGGCCGATTTCTGGCCAAGCCAAGCTCGGCCCATTGACACCCCTGGTAGCGGATCAATCAGATGAAATGTAATCAATTCAAGTCTGATCACCCAAGTTAAGTATCTCAGGTAGAGGTTGTAAATGAGTCGAATTTGGTTACGAAATCATCATTATCCGATTCCAATTCTGATTCTGATAATGGTTATGGAATTTCAAATCCGATTCCAATAATTTCGACGTCACCATGTCCCAAGTTCAATCCGATTGCAATTCCATTATCAGAATCAAACTTGAATTCGATAATTTCAAAAATACATATTAAATATTATGTTTTAATAAAAAATGAGTTGATTACTCAATATAATTACTAAAATTTAAAATAATATTTTTAAAAATTTATTTTTATTGTTTTACAAATTTATATATTATAATTTATGAGTTATTTAATTTTATTTTGATTAATTAATTTATATATATTTATTATTGAGTCGGATAAATGAAATCAATCAATTCTGATTCTAATTTCAATAAATTATCGGAATATCTGATTCCAATAATATTCCGATAATTCATAGGATACAAAAAAGATTTCAAACCCGGATTGAATCAAAATTTCAAAATATAAAAATTTTGTTGCCACTCCTCGGATTCAGTACTATTTCTCGGTCCACACCCAAGTTGGAACGGGTACGCAACGAGTTGCGTATGCTTGAATTCTAAGTTTGTCGCTTCTCGCATTGACCTCCGTAGACAGGTGAAAATAGGGAGTTCGAGTTTGATTCACACTGCACCAGTGACATAATTACTTAATTAGTATCTTGATCGAGTGAGGTCACCAATAAAATCAGTGATGTCACACCTTTATTATAAAAACTTTTAATTCATAAAAATTCTTTCAAATACCGATAGAATTTTCAAAGTTAAGTGAGGTTACTTGAGTCCACTGACCTCTACTCTGCGAAACTATTTTACTTAATCAGCTTTGGCAACGAAAGATAATGGGGGTGTTTGGTTGCATGACAATTTTTTGTACACTTTCATAATAAAAAATTATATTAAAATAAAAAGTGAACCAACTCATGACATAAAATTATCATGTTTGGAGAGATGTGATAACAAAAAAGAGTAACTACCATACATGACTAAATAAAGTGGGGGGGGACCACAAGAAAAAAAGAAAGAGGTGAGACCCTCTTTTTTGGTTTAAGAAGAAAATCACTTTCAAGATATAAAATTGTCGTAGTTGTCAAACACCTCTTTTAACAAATTTTCTTACAATCTTTAAAAATTAAAATAAAAACTGTTATTACGATGCAACCAAACACCCCTCCATAAGGGTAGCAATGAGTTGGACAGATCTACATATTTGTAGGCAGAGCTAATCACAAGGCAACAGTCGTACCTAAAATTTTTATCTCCCACCTTAGTAGTTAAGATGCATGTGGATCCACCTAAAACAGGATCTTATGCCAACTTTTCCAATTTCTTCCTCGTCATATATTTATTTGGTTCCACGTAAAATTAAGTCAGCAAAAAAAAATACCCTCCATTAACTACCAAAACATCCCGATTTTGGCATCCATAAAATTCACACGGATGTAGTTTTTGGCGAGTGTTGCCTTGCACCACAGGGATATTTGGTTGTATGATAAATTGAGTTTTTATTATAATTTTATAATTTTATATTAAATTTATTAAAAAATATTTGACAATCATTGCAAATTTATGTTTTAAAAGTGATTTATTTTTTATATAAAAAAGGATCACACATATTTTTCTTATCTTGTGGTCCCCCCCCTCACTTTGTTTGGTCATATATGGTATTTACTCTTTTTGTTATCACATCCCTCCAAACATGGCGATTTTGTCATTGGTTGATTCACATTTCTTTTTAGTATAATTTTTATCACAAAAATGTACAAAAATTTATTGTGCAACCAAACACCATGTACAACTCCTTGGTTTTTCTCAATTTCAATTTATAATAAGGCCTTAATGAAAGTTAATGATTTCTTTACATATACTATAAATTTGCATTTTTATATATATTAATCTATATAAGTTATGATATTTAAAATATATCTTTATAAAAACTAAAATTGTTAATAAATTTTTTACTTTTATTTTTATTAAAGATTATCTTCACTGTTTGAACAATTTTTAAATAATATTAGTTAAGTATTTTTATTTTTATCAAAAGGTACTCTTTTCTGGTATTATATTTCTCTCTCTAAACAAGGAATAATATTTCAAAAAAATAAAAAAAATTTACACATATTATGTGAATAAATATATTGTTAAAAATCATCTTATTAAAAAATTTTTATTTTTATTTTTATAAAAATGTATTTGTAAAAACAAACAATTAGGATTTTTGATATGTAAAGTCTCTATAATTTTAAAAAACCAATATTTTTTTAAATATTTTGAAATATTTTTTTATTTTTAGCAAAAGGTACGCTTTTCTAGTATTATATTTTTCCTCTCTTAACAAGGAATAATATTTTAAAAAATAATAATAAATTCTAAACATATTATGTGAATAAATATATTGTTAACAATCATAATATTAAAATAAATTTTTAATTTTTACTTTTTATAAAAATGTATTTATAAAAACAAACAATTAGTATTTTTGATATGCAAAATCTCTATAATTTTAAAAAACCAATATAAGTTTTAATATATGAAAATAACAACTAGTGTTTAAGAATAGTAAGTAATAGCATAAAATCTAATTTCACATACTTAAAAATTTATGGAAGATTAATTCTTCTGTAAATTTTGAGTTCGGATGTTCAAAATTGGTTAAAAAAAATTAAGAACTTGGATATTAAATTTGCAAATCATTTTCAAATGAACCAAATAAGGGATGTGTAAATTCTTTTCCCATAAAACTTAATTCCATGTAAAATATTTTCATTGTTTTTCTTTTACACTTTACTAAATAGGCCCTTAATTGCTCTATCATTCATACTGGAATACGTAAAACGAGCTAAAAATTTCACAACATAATTTATTAAATATTTATCGATACTATATTATAATTAAAATTACTACGAATATTATATTATTACTTTTAATAACTATATTTATTTATTTTTATAATCGTATATTTATAAAATTTTAAAATTAGTCAAATTCGATCAAGTTAAAATTTTCTACAAACCGAGTCAACTATACGTATGGTATGGGAGTTAGGTAGCATCGATCCAAAAATTTGGACCGGAGCTTGATCGGGTCGATCCGAACCATTAGCACTTTTACAACAAAAATAAAGAAATGATGGCTGTGCATATAAAGAAGTTTATATTTAAATTTAATTTTATATCTTTCTTGAGGGCTCAATTCCCACTCATGCATGATCCGAAAGGCCAACGTATCTCGGCAAGAAGAAAGGAATTTACGGATGATGCAATACGATGATTACTTTATCGGTGAATAAACCAAGGGAAATTTGCTTCCGTTACAAAGAATATTCGATTTTCTCGTTTTTCCACGTGGCTCGACGGTAATTGCTCCGCACCGTAGATCGACCCGGTGCGCGGAGACAGCGGGACGAACGGATCGGATTGCGGTGGGCCCCCGACGTTTCACCGTGGATGGTTGAATTTTTAAAAAGGGTCTCAGTTTGGTACACGATTAAATTGAGGATAAACCTGCGTTGTTATCCCCAAATTTATCCTGTGCTATAACTGGCGCGATACAAGATTAATTCTAGGATGAACTCGATTTATCCCGATATCGACAATAATCATATTTATCCCGAACGACGATCCCCCCGTTGATTTGGACAAGTCTGGGGGAGAAGTGTCCGGACCGAGTGACGCGCCGCCCCAGACTGCGTCCGAAAGCGAGTGTAAAGCGGATGGGAAGCGCGCTGCATACGCGTGAGAGAGAAGGTGGCACAGCCTCGTCCAAATACGCCACCTGTCCGACTCCCAGTCAGCACCCGCACGGAAGCAGTGCGCACCGCGCAAGAGGGGGGACGGGGACGGACCAAGAACGCCGGTCTCATCCATCGCCGGGTTCGCCGCTGCCCCGCCGCGTGTTCGACACTCCCGCGTGACGCACCACGTGCCGCCCTGCCCTCCTCCTTCCCACCTCTCTCCTCTATATATATCTCTCCGTCTCCTCTTCCGCTGCGTCTCGACGAGCATCCTTCCGGCGAAGGTCCCCGGCCGGCGAGAGATCTCAGATCTGTGCCTTGCAGGAGTGAGGTGAAGGCTGCTCTGCAAGGGGAGAGAGAGAGAGAGAGCGCGTCGACGTTGTACTCCTCTGCGCGCCATGAGATCGTGGGCGAGCTATCTTTCCTGTATTGCCGGCGGCGGCGGCGCATCGGGTGGGCGAGCGACGACGGTGGTGGACTGGGAGGGGAACACCCTCCGCCGCGAGGTCCCGATGACCGTGGCGGAGCTGATGCTGGAGGTGCCGGCCCACCTGGTCGCCTCCGCCGACGAGGTGGGGAGGACGCGCCGTGCCATCCCCATGGGGGCCGACGAGTCGCTGCGTCCGGGAGGGGTCTACCTGCTGTTCCCAGCTGGGAGAGCCCGGTGCAGGGTGCCCGACGAGAAGGTGGCGTCACTCGACGGCGTCCGCGGGGCGGGGAAGCGGCGGGAGGCCGCCGGAAGGGGCCGTCGGTGCTCCAGGGGCAGCAGGGTGTTCCCGGGGGTCGTGGCCTGTCCTGGAAAGGAGGAGGCGGAGGAGCAGCTGCCGGACGAGGGGGAACCCGTATTGACGAAGCTGCAGGAGGACGGCGGCGGCGGCCGCGTCGGTGTCGGACGGCGGTGGAAGCCCGCGCTCGAGACCATCAGCGAGTCGAGATGATTGCAGCCGCCGGATCAAGGAGGCGGATCAAGAGATCTGCCGTCCAAGTGTCCCCAGCTTTGGTCTCTCTCACTCAATTATGGCCGTCCGATGGAGTCTTCTCACGGCCTTCACCCCAAAGATCTTTATTTTGTGGTCTTGGGAATTAATTGGGCGAACAAATTGTACAAAAGAGTTTTTTTTATCAAATCCAAAAGTTATTATAGGCAGGGTATTTGTTTACTTCACGATTCAGAAATTCATTATTTTTTCTTAAAGATTGTGAATTGTGGACGCATATATCCAATAATATCATATTTTTTAAGTGCCTAAGAAGTATCCGTCGGTCAGCCTATTGGGATCCGATTAAATTTAGTAATGTAAAAAATGTTAAAAAATATATTATCTGAAAATTTTAATAAATTACGAGATATTAAACTTATATACAAACTAATTATAGTCATCACTACCTTATATAATCATCATACGATAAGATCTAAAAAATTCACTATAACTATCATACGTGGACTATATATTTTTATCTGAATATGTTCCATATAATGGTTGGATCATCCCATATCTATGTTGATGATACGTAGGATATCAAGAATCTTGAGATGATTCAAATCTATACGTGGAGTGCTCATATTCAGTGTGGAACCAAGCCCCATTGTGTGTCCAGCTCCATCATCCTCATAGTATTGCCTTGCTTTGTGGTTGACATCTTGCATCACATATGTGTAATGCTTCTCTTTTGGGAAATACCGTGGGAAGTGCATCTCCGGATTGGTTCCCCTTCCATTAAAAGTGGTGTTAGTTGTAGTGTCTTTGTCTATATCATTCCCTAGTCCCTACTCTTTTGTCACTGCTGTTTCAAGAAGAATTTTCCAATGTCTAATATTGCACTTGGATGTTGAGTTCTTGTGTATCTTCTCAGTTCATGCATTCACCAACCGAGAAAAATTGAAGGTAATTAAGTGAATACCTAAGTATATTCATGGAACAACTGAGTTCAAACTTCATACTAAACCTATCAATGATCTAATTATACATGCTTTTAGTGATTCCGATTGGGCAAGTGACAATACATATAAAATCTACGAGAGGATAATTAGTTTATTTTGGACCAAATCTAATTTCTTGGAGTTTGAAAAACAAGAAGCAATTGCCAAGTTGGGTACCAAGGGAGAGTACAAAGCAATTGCAAATATAGCAACAAAGGTTACAGTCTATATTAAGAGAGAACTTGACATTCATCTAACATATTCACCTCAACTATGACGTGACAATTTGGGCCATATACATGTTTGCAAATCCCATATTACCAAATACATTGAGGTAGAAATCACTTTGTTAGAGATATAGTGAACAAAAAGGAATTGAAAATCAGATTTATATGCACTGTTGAGCAACTTGCTACCATTTTAACCAAAGCTCTTGAAAGTTGTAGATTTGCACTGTCACGACCCGGAATTTAAATAACATAAAATCACAACTATGCAGCGGAAAACATAACATCGTGACAGTGGGAGAAATCCATCATTCGGATTTCATAACCCATACAAGCATGTAAATCAACTAATACAAACAAGTCTATAAAATTCCACAAGATTTCCAAAGCCTGGAGTTAACCACTTAAAAACCAAGCCAACTTCATCTAGTCCAACTCCAACCAAAACTTAAACATTCAAAACAACTAAATTCCAAACCAAGTTCATTCATATGTTCCATCTTTAAAGAAAATCACTAGATTGTTTAAGTACACAACATCCTAAAAGTCCAACACAAGCAACCTGATGAAAATAAAATATATCACTCTGCTCCAACTCCAGGAGATTCTGGTTCTTCCACGGCCTCTACTTGAGCCTCCAAGCCAATCTCCTGATCTTCAAAACCTGCTGAAAAATATTAACCCACAACGGGGTGAGTCCGGAGACTCCGTAGGATTTACACCCTTCACCCATCAATCGGGTAACTAACATATAAACAAGCAGTGGTATGTAACATATCTAATTTGAGATGTAATACAAAAGTATAGAGTGTCTTCTATATTAATCTCACAACCCATCTCCAAACATAATTATCTTCAAAGAAAAGGTTATGCTAAAACCAATCAATTCTAGATCAATGCATACAAGACCATAAAACTAGACAAAAATCAACTAGATGACCTTCAGACTTAACTTAACATGACCAATCTAACATGAGACATATCTGAATTTTTCTAACTTATCATGCTTTAACATATAAACATAACATGCAATGAGCATAATTTCATGTTCTTTCTAAACCCATAGTCATATGGCAAGGAATTGGTCGTCTTGCCTTTTCACATCACATATCCAGATCACTTTCACCAGCTCTAATTTATATAGTAATAACATATACTAAGCTAGCCCAAAGTGCACCTAGGCAGTGGTGACACTAAGGGAAAAACCGCGGTAATCCGGGATCTGTGGGAGGGCCGGATTTATCTAAGATACCCGCTGCCCACGGGCAATTTGACTAGAATAGGCTGGTGAAGCCTCATAACATGTGGTACAAGAATTCATAATAATTTTTCAGATCATGACACACCTGCATACCATGTACACAAGACATAAACATCTCATTCTAATGCCATGCATGCAAAACAAACTGTTTTTATCATAAACTAGACAAGACTTGTACTATCCGACATGGTTAACCTTTTCTAATCAAAACTCATATCAAACTTGATAATATGAACTTAACCATATCATGCAAGACATATTACACAATCTGGAACCAAACCAAACAAATTTTACATGATCCATGCACATGCAATAACAAATCAAAACTAGACATGCTTAATTACATATACAAGACAATTAATCAAAATCAATTTTGGCATAATCAAAACCAGCTAAGTTCTGATGTCAACACCCATAATCTGACCTAAACAGGTTTTCAAAAAGTGTAATTTGATGACTTATGACTTTTCCAAGCCTCCATTTAACTATATTTCAATTCTAAGTCCATTCAAGCACATAATCATATACATAAATAACATATGGTCAATTCTTATGAAAAATACTTCTACCCATCCAGAATCATGACAAACATGTTCCATAATATTCAAAATATCATTTTCAGAGTTCTGGTTTCAAGGGTTTTTGAGAAAAATCACAAATCTTATGTCCAATGTCTAAACTAGTCAAATCAAGGTCCATAAGTTAAATCATGCATATTTTCTAATAAAAATGGAGTCAAATACATAGACAAGCTTGATAAACCTACTTGTAATCTTCTGTGAATTTTCCTGATTTTTTTGGATTTTTATGCTATTTTTCTTGGCCTTAAATCTAATATACGGATTTAATAAATCCGAAAAATCAGAAATTCCTGAACTGGCGCCGAACCGGGCGGTTCGACCGGCTGAACCGGGGCGGTTCGAAGGCGCTGGACCGCAGCTCGACCGGCGGCTCACGATGGCGGTTCACGGCGGCGCTCGCGACGGCGGAGGCGGCCGGAGGCGCTCGACGGTGACGGCTCCGGCTCCGGCGACGGGCAGGGGAGGGACTGACCACGACGGCGACGGCGAGGGGGAGGTGAAGGCCGGCAACGACGGCGGCGAGAGGACCTCTCGCGGCGGTTCCGGCAGGAACAGGGGAGGTCGACGGCGGCGCTGGCTTCCGACGGCGACGACGACGGGCGGCGCAGGAAGGGGCTGGACGGCGACGGTCTCGCTGGCAAGGGAGATGCCGGAGGGAGGAGACGACGACGAGGTGAGGGGCCGGAGGCTGCAGCGGCAAGGGGGGCTCGGCTGCACTGGGTTCCAGCGGCGATGGCGCTCGCGACCGGCGACGGCGACGGCGATGGAGGAGGAGGGAAGGCTCGCAGCGGGGAGACGGCACGAGCGGGAGAAAGAGAGGGAAAAGAGGGCCAAGGGGGGGCTGCGAAACCGGCGAGGGGGGGGATCATCGCGACGTTCCGGGGTGGCCGGCGTTACGGCGGGGACGGCGGCGAGGAAACCGGGAGGGGGAGGGAAACGGGGGGGGGGGGGAGTTACCAAATTAACTTAATTAATTTTTTTTTAAAAAAACAGGTATTACATGCACAATCACACATTGTCATTGCATGGGTCTTTTTTCTGTTTTCATTGTCTTTCCAGCTATTTTGCCTTCTCTATTATGAGCATAGGTCTTTGTCGTATTTGGACATCACTCGACTTCGTCAACTCTTGCTGTCAAGATTATTTCTTCAGCTAGAGGAACTAAATTTGCTTGCTTTGCAAGCCACAATGAAACTTGCTTAAGAAAATGTAATAATCATGAAGAGAGGAGCCACAAAAGAGAGGTACCAAGGGAGTTAGAAGAGGTCAAAGCCAAAGGAGACAAGGTCGTCGAGGTTCATGCTACAAGTAGGCTATCAAACATTATAAAGAAATCAATATCATGTTTTGATAGCACCTTACAAATCTAAAAATCATAATGTTGAAGTTGAAGGACCCAAAAAATATAAGCAACATCTGAACCTTTTTACATTCATTGATAGGAAACTAATACCCACTGTTTCAACAGACGAGGTCGTTGCCAAATGAGAGATCATCAAAGCCGAGACCGTATAGAACTAGGGAGGAAGGGACTTGACACCAATGGATGAGATATCACTAAAGTCAACACCACATAGAGCATGCAATCGATGGAGGAAGAGGCCAATGCTGAAGGAGGATGTAGCATTGAGACAGGCGCTAGAGGATCATCTATCATCGAGAGAGAAGAGAGAGCCAAGATGCTGTATTGTCAAGAAGGAGCGAGATATAGAGATGGCAAGTGAGGCTCTATCATATCCTTAAAAAATGACCTTGTGCCGAGAGGCCTTTTAAGGATGATTTTATTTATGGTTTTGAAGATAGATCAGATTAAGATAAATCATGTTGAATTTTATTTTATTTTTATAACAAACAATGATTTAAAGTTAAATTGAGATTATATCTACTTATCTCGTTACCAAACATGGCATTAACAATTTATGAAGAGTAGGCACGTAATCATCTAACCTTATATAACGTGTATTTATATATAAATATATATGTGTGCATGCGTGTAAAGGGAGACCACGAAAGAGGGAGACATTAATTGTCATGACCCGGAATTTAATTAACATAATCACAAATATGCAGCGGAAATACACAACGTCGTGACAGTGGGATGAAACCCAACACTTGGATTCCACAACCCAAACTTAAACAATTAATTTCATAAGATCCATCAAAATAAGAGAATGGAACCATACTTCTAAGTCTAACCACACTCTTGTTTAAGAACAACCAAGACCATCTACCTAAGTAGAGAGTACCAAGAATCTCCAACTGCAAATGACTCTGAATTCCTTTGGTTCCACCTGAACTTCATCTTCATGCTCCTTGATCCTCAGTACCTGCTGAAAAATTTATCCCACAACGGGGTGAGTCCGGGGACTCCGTAGGATTTACACCCATTTCCCGCCAATCGGATACTAACATATAAACATGCATTGATAGATAACATATTTATCATTGAGATGTAAATACAAACATATAGAATGTCTTCTATATTAAGCTCTCAACCCATATCCAAGCCATGAATTAATTTTAAGGAAACAATTATGCCAATGCCATACACTTCTAGACCAAACACACGAACACACAAACTAGTCAACTATCATCTAAATAACCTCAAGACTTAACTTAACAAGACCAAAACAAAATGAGACAAATCTAAATTTTTTAACATGACACAACTTAACATCTATACATGACACACAAGTAACATATTTCATATCCTTTCTAAAACACATAGCCAAAGAGCAAGAAATTGGTCGTCTTGCTTCACATGTACAAATGCATTCACCAGCTCTAATATATATAGAAGTAACATATACTAAGCTAGCCCAAAGTGCACCTAGGCAGTGGTGACACTAAGGGAAAAACCGCGATAATCCGGGATCTGTGGGAGGGCCGGATTCAACTAAGTTACCCGCTGCCCACGAGCAATTGACTAGAATAGGCTGGTGAGGCCTTCATAACATGCCGTAACAAGAATTAATAATCAAGTTTCAAATAATGACATACATGATGCACATAAGACATAAACATGACTTTCTAGTATCTTTCATGCAAAACAACTTATTTTACCACAAACTAGACAAGACTTGTGCTAATCCAACCCTGGCTGACATATCTAAATCAAACCTATACCAAACTTGATCATATGCACATAACCACACCATGCATGACATAAGACATGATCTGAAACTAAACTAACCAAGATTTACATGACTTACATACATGAAATAACAAGCCGAACTCGACATACTTAATTACATATGCAAGACATTTAACCTAAATCAAGCTTGGCATAAACTAAACAAATTAAATTCTGAGGTAAATCAACCACAATCTGACCTAAACAGGTTCTAAAAGATATGATTCAAGGATCCATGATTTTTCCAAATCTACACATACTCATATTTCAATTCTAAGTCCAATCTAGCACATAATCACATACATAACTAACATAAGGTCAAATCTTATGAATCATATCTCTACCCATACAGAATCAAGCTAAACATATTCCATAATATAAAAAAATAGCAATTTCAAGTTTCTGGTTTCAAGGATTTTGAGAAGAATCATTAATCTTAGGTCCAAAAACTAAACTAGTCAAATCAAAGTCCATAAGTTTAATCATGCATATTTTCTAATCAAAATGAGATCAAATAAAGAGACGAGCTTGAGAAACCTACCTGGAAGCTCCTGTGAATTTTCTGGATTTTTCAGAATTTTCCTGCTATTTTTCTGGCCTCAAATCTAATTTCCAGATTTATTAATTCCGAAAATCAGAAAAATCCTGAACCGGCGTCGAATCGGGCGGTTCGACCGGCTGAACCGGTTGGCTGGACCGGGGGGGCTGGCCGGCTCGACCGGCTGGCCGGCTCGACCGCGTGCTCGCGACGGCGGTGCTCGACGGTGACGGGGCGGCTGGCGGAGCTCGTGGCGGAGGAGGCTGCCGGCGGCGCTCGACAGCGAAGGCCCAGTGACGGCGACGGCAAGAGGAAGGCTGGCCTCGGTGGTGACGGCGAGAGGGAGGCTCGCGGCAGTGCTTGACGTCGACGGGGTAGACGACGCAGGCGGAGCTGGCGGCGGACGGCGGGGCTGACGCGGCAGCGGCCATGGCGGTGGGGCTGAGCATGGCGTGGCCCGGGCGGCGCTGTAGACGGGGCGGCACGGACGGGAGGTTGGCGATGGCAAGGCGGCGGCGGCGGCAGCGGCCGCGGGTGCGCGCACAGGAGGGTGGCTGGCGACTCTCACGCAGGTGGCTGGGTGACGGTGGCGATGCAGAGGGAGGCGGCTGGACAATGGAGGGTGCAGGCGGGCGGCGGGCGGCCCTTCATGCGGGCGACGACGAGGCTTAGGCGCAGGGTGGTCTGGGCATGCGGCTGCCGTGGACGGGCTGCGCGGCCGGGCGGTGCAGGGCGGACAGTGGCGGCGGCGGACGGTTGCGGCGGCTGCCGCGCGCTCGCGCAGAGGGAGGCAGCAGAGAGGCACGGCTCCGCGGCTTCGGCGGCGCGCCTGGTCAGTGCGGCTGAGGGTGAAGAGGAGGCGCGGGGGGGGGGGTGGCTGGGTGCGCAGGCGGAGGCGGCCCGGGGGCTGGGTGCGCGGCGGCCCTGGCGCGGCGGTGGCTTTGCGGGCATCCAAGGTGGCAGGGGGGGGGGCGCTGCTGCGGCCATGGGCTGGCGATGACGGCGGCTGCCGGGCAGACGAAAGGCAGCCAGGTGCGCTAGAGTGGGGGGGGGGGGTGGCAGCAGGGTGCACAGCGGACCGGCTGGAGATGTGAGAGGCTGGCGACGTCGCATGGAAAAGAGAGGGAAGAAGACGGAGCAGTGGTGGCGAGAGTTAAATAGAGAGAGAGAGAGATCGACGGAGGGGGGTGGGGTTCCGTGAGGAAAACATACAGGAGGGGGGGGGGGGGGGGGCTATTTATACACGTCGAGAGGGGGAAGAGAGAGAGAGGTTGCAGAGAGAGAGAGAGAGAGACGTTGCAGAGAGGGAGAGAGACGTTGCATGCAGAGAGATTTGCGTAACAAGGAGATAGGTATATATATATATATATATATATATATAAATAAAAGGAGGAGTTTCAAGGTGATCAGAGTTTCACCCGGATCAAACTTGTAAACTTAATGAAATAAGTTGATGAGATAAGTCTTAACCGATTAGGATGTTGGTTAACGTGGGATGGAAGGAGAAGGAGTCTTAATACGCTAGGATACCTATTAAGTAGGAAGAAAAAGAGTAATTAATATACATATTCTTTTAAATCTTATCTTTACAATAATATTATAATCAAAATATATCTAATTATTAAAACCCGGTTATTACATTAATCAACTAATAAGAGACCAAAATTGTCTACTTTACATGATAACTGAAAATCAATTGATCAATCTATTTGTTTCTATTCTTTTTCTTTAAAACTAAGGGGTTGATATTACATCATGATACAATCTTAGTATTTACATTTCAAAAGTTTGATGCCAAACTTACTTATGATATGTATTCTATGACATTTATATTATATCTAGGATCATATCCAAAGAGGACCTTACATTTTATTCTAATATATAATTTTGTCATAAAATTTTGTAAATAAATAATTTTACAAAACACCTCAAAAAATTAACATAAAAAATGATACTAACAATTGATCTTGAAGAGAAAAAGTCAATTGTTGACAAAGAAGAAGAAAATAATGTGGTTGCATGACAAATTGAAATTTTGTAACAAAAAATATGTCTTTGTGACAAATTTTCTTAAAAAAGTTTTTATAATTATTAAAATTTATATTTTATACAAAGTTTGATATCAAAAGTGATGAGATTTTTTTATTTGTAGTTCCCCATCTTTTTTTTAGGTATATATGGTTCTTACTATTTGTTATCATATCTCACCAAACAAGATAATTTTACATCTTAACTATCTTAAATTTTATTTCAATATTTAATTTTATTATAAAATTATGCAAAAAAAACATTATGCAATTAAGTCCCTATATGTTATGACGGGTCTAAAACTCATAAAACAATTTCATTTCTAAAAATGATTCAAAAACAAGGAAGCTCTTTAAAAGGTTGTATCTACTCTCATTTGCTTTCATTTCTTTAAGTTTATCGGACGTTTGTTTGCACAGTAATTTAATGGCCTATTTGATTAGAGTATCAAAAATGATACTATAGTAGCATCTGTAAGGAATCATCTATAAAAAAATTTAGTGCAGCGGAAGCGACGATTCTTATGGGTTCTCTTAGAATATGTCTCAATCAGAACCGAACGACGAAAATCAAAAATCGATCAAATCGGGTTCAAATATACATGATATGAATTCATATAATCCCATGGAGATAAAGAATATGAGCTTCTCAAGTTCTTCAAACTGTTCAAGTGTCCGGTCTCCAGCAGTATCCACACGAACTTCATCCACAACAAGTTCTCCATTCGCGCTGACCTCGAGAACTCTTCTCGAACGGAGCTCCATCGGCCATGGACACCTTCTAGAGAGAGGAGGGGATAGGGAGGAGGCTAAGGACGTAATTTTCACCGTTGACTTGATAGGGTTTGGCTAAAACCATTAGTATTTATAAAGAATTAGGTAATTTTTTATAAAAACTCAAAATCTCCATAAATTACGCCATTGCCCCTGTACTTGTGAATAAGTCCTTATGTGTGTGACCCACTAAGCCCAATAGACTATTTGGTTGAGGCTTAAATAAAATAGAATAATTCTATTTAATTTAATTAAATCCGTTATCCGATAACAAATTAATCGGCCTGCCGATCATGAAGGGTACAAGCCACATCCCATGATCCCAAATGGCTATGGGGATAATCTCATCTCCATTGAGCCTTTCCATCATCAGTTACCGCATGGATATAAACCCTCATCTATCCAATGCCCCAGTCGGAAAGGAGTATGGCATCAACTGTCAAACTCCTTAGTGTACCAACTCTATAGGATCTTGTATTCAGAATTAGATCAATTGGAAAACTCATTTTCCAATTATCCTACATACCATAGCCAGAGAATTAGTGTACTATCCCATAAGACATTTACTCTCACTTACCGAGTGTAATACCCCGGTTATTTAAATAAAAAAATTTAGTTAATAAATATTTAATATTATTTTATTACTATCTCTCCCCTATTTATATCCACTTTCCCCCCCTACCTCCCCGTACGCTTTCCCCCCGGCGCCGCTTTTCTCCCCCTGAAAACCCTAATTTTCTCCCCTCCTCCGTACTTTTCTTCTTCCCCGCGTGCGCGCCTTTGCTCGCCCGCCGCCGCGCGTCCCTCCTCCACGAGCCCGGCGTCGCCACGTCGCCGACCCCGTGCGCACCGCCCGCCGCCGTGCACGAACCCGCGCGCCCGCCGCCCGGGTGACGCCGTTTCCTTGTACCGCCGCCAGCCTCGGCCCCCGCGCGCCCGCGGCCGCCCCGCGCCGTCGCCCGTTGACCCCCTCGCCGTGACGTCGCCCGCCGCGTGGACGCCGACAACCGCCTACGGTTTTTCCCGCGCGCCCGCGCGCCCACCGGCCGCCTCGGCCACCGCGCCCGGCCGCCCGCGCCACCCGCCGCCGCGTGACCGTCTCCCCTGCTTCGTACGCCGCCTGCGCCGTTCCGCACCTCGCGCGTGGCCGCCGTGCGCCGCCGTGCGCCGGTCCTCCCCACCCCGCGGTATCTTCTCCTCTCTCCTATCGCCCTCTCTCCTATTATCCTCTATCAAGCTCCCTAGTTTATTATTTCTCTTCTACTGACAGATTTTAAGAACACCTACCCGGCTCGATTTTTCGTCGCCGACGCAACCGCGGAAGTTTCGTCGCCTGATTCAATTTCCTTGGAATTCCGTGCGCCATTCGCCGTCGCCGTCAAGGTAGGCGTCTTGGCTATTCTTAGCACTATAATATACTTGATTAAATCGTAAAAATATTGTTTAGATCATCATGATTAATAGGTTAGAAATAATGGGCTGTTTTTGATTTATTAGCATGTTTAGATAGAATTAGATTAATTTGTTTAAACCGTGCATGTTTAGATTAAATTAGTTATTCATGTATGTTGGTCATTATGATAGGTTTTTATATGTTTTAACCTAGTTAGTTTAGATGAATGCATTGCGATAATCTTTAATATGTATATAGCGATTTGTTAAAAAGCCGATGTAGGGTTTAGGCATAGTGATGGTAGAGTTTAGTTTATTTATCTTTTATGTAATAGGTAGTTCTGTTTAAGCATGTAATTGTTATGTTTAGGTTATAAATTGCATGATCCCATTTATATGCATTAGTTTGTGATAGACTGTGGTATGGTATGCAAATATGTGGTGCATAGAACCATGGGTGTTCATCTATGTATTTCATGTTTGATTTGCCAATTAAATGTTCATGTTACTGTCTGAGTTAATTATATGATTGCATGGTGTGGAATGTGGTTAGTGCAGTGAGCTGCATTGTGATGGAAATGTACTTCACCAGACTATAATTCGGTCATGTGGGCAGCAGATGAATTAGAACAATCTGGAGCATCCTTCGATCCCAGATACCGCGGTTTATCCTAAGTACTCCCCTGCCTAGGGGTACTATGGGATTTAGTTACTATATGTTACTTCCTACTATATGGTAAATCTGGGGCTAGTTTTGTGATGTGACTACATTTATCAGATGGAGCATGATATTTACTCAGACATGTGTCTAGTTGTGTGTTTTGGCATAGATGTTAGTATTCTAGATGTGTCATTGGTTTTATGTCAGGTTGTGTGTGTTATGAGCATACCTAGAGTAGTCTAATGAGCAGGTTGTGTGGGTTTTAATGCATTTAAAGTCATGTTATCATATGGGGTAGTAGAATGACCTTTGTAATCAATTAATTAAAGATATATGATTAGCTAAATCCTATGTATTAAATCTGATTTTTAGGCTTAATATGTATAGTATACCACTAGAATCATTATTATAGTGGGGTAGTTCGGGTGTAAGTCCTACTGAGTCTGTGGTGACTCACCCCTTCCGTTGTTAATATTTTCAGGATTGCAGGTTTAGCGCAGCAGAAGCGTAGTGGTATTTTGGAATTCGAGGAGCTAGTGATTCAATTGTTCAATGTTAGTATTTAATTTGTTTAGATAGGTGTTTGTTTATGGTGTTAATATGTTGTAAAGTATGGAATTATTTAATTGGATTGTGATTTTAGTCTTATTTGGCTCCAGACCGATATCCTTTCCCGTTACGTCGCCGGATTATCTTCCGCTGTGCATGTTAAAAATCCAGGTCGTGACACCGAGAGTGGATGATCCCTTGTTGTCCGCTCAATTACCTCTATTGGGTTTTCCTTGTACCCGATCAATTGCTATACTAGACTATCTATACGGTGATCCATAAGACAATGATCAAAGCACAAGTTCCACCCAATAAGGTATCTTTGGCGACTCAGGTTCCAACTATGCAACCGTGATGATAGAAAACCCTAATTGACAGTTCGGTAAGATACCATTCAGGGTTTCTAATTCGGTCAGTTCAATGAACTCATTTAACTAATGTGCACCTGTATGTGTATCTCAGTGTCTCCACACTAATAACCAATGCGATCAGTCATTCACATCACATCAGAAAATATCATATACACTAGTCTATCCGGATCCTTGATGTCCCGTCTCAAATATCCTATGACTAAGAACATTTCGATCAAATACCTCTAAATGATCAATTTCATTATCATGATCTCATCATGATTTAATCATCATCATATTTGATTAAGAACTTTATTATGATATTCACATCTAATAAGAACTTATAATGAAGATTTACCTAATTAATTGAATAAGATATATTTAAAAATGTCGAATTATATCATATATGATTAACTTGTAAGGCATATATTTCTATCAGTATTAATATTGATATTTGTAAAAGTTGGATTATTATCATCAAAATTGATACAAGTTAACATTTGTATTACATAATATGCTTTGTTTGTAATATAAATTTCAAAATTGATACAATTAACCAAACACCTCTTAATGATTCCTACGAATATCAATTTTAAAATTGATAGTAATAGAGATGTCCAATAATATTATCAAATATGGCATCAACTTTTGTTTCAAAAATATGTTTTTGTTTCAAAGATATATTTTTATAAGGAATTCCATCTGAGATAAAAAAGATAATTTTTCTTTAGTCTCCCACGGGTTTTACTTATACATGACGCTCTCCAAACATGATATCTTTGACTTTCATCTTGTCACAAAATAATTTGAAAATTTATCGTGCAACCAAACATCTTTATTGGATCTTTGTGTTTAGTTATCTTAGAATCTAATTAAAAAAATTATCATCAAGAAATTATATACAAATTATTTTTTAACCAAACATCCTATTTGGGTCATTTTTCATTTCTATATGTCTTTTAAATTTTGCGATACATGATGACAAAAGAGTATGAATCTACGACTAATAAAGGTGGAAGGCCACAATGGAAGAAAATTTTCACTTAAAATATCTCATTTTGTCTAAGAAACTATAAACATAATTTGTTAATGACCATCAAATACAGTTCTTTTAACCAACAAAATATATTTTCATAACAAAATTTAATTTACTATGCAATCAAAAAGCTCACCATGGGATGTTAAAAAATAACGAAGAGTCGTGTAAAAACTAAACTGGCTACATGGTCTTGTGGGAAAAAGATTTATGTAACGTTTGATTTAACTTAGTGAAATGTTTGATACTAATCTCTTTAGTAGAACACAAAATCTTAATTATATATCTCTGATAAAAAAAGTTAATAAACCACTTAAAATAAAGTGATTAATCAAAGAGTTATTATTTTATTGGTATTTTTTATCAAAGATCTCAATTTGGCTAATTGGAAAGTTAGGCATCAATTAAGCCAAAATAAACAAAGTCCCTTACTTGACGGTCTCGTTACTAAAAACTCTTTTCAAAATATTGTACTCTATAATGATCCAAACTAATTAGCTGACACAACAGAAAATAAACACTTGATGTATTCCTCACCGTTTTTAAAAGTAAGCCCTATTAAACAGAAACGAAAACTTAGTAGGGTGTTTGGATTACCTGATAAGTTAAGTTTTGTGTTATAATTTTATGTTTTTATGATAAAACTTGTAAAAAAAAGATGTTTGATGATTACTATAATTTTTTTATTTTGAAATACATTTCTTTGTTGGACAAAAGAAGATCTCAACTTTTTTTTTTGTTTTATCTTGTGGTCATCTACCTTGTTTGGTCATATATGCCATACATTCTATTTTGTTATTTAGATCCTTCCCAAACATGACAATTTTATGTCATTGATAGTTTACATTTTATTTTAATGAAATTTTTTATCATGAAATTATATAAAAAATTATTATACAACCAAACACCCCGGATAAGTTTCAATGACTGGAAAAGTTTAATCAAATTCTGAACTATTTCAAGAAAAACGAGAAATGAAAAAATAGAGGAAAATCTTTTTGTGCGGAACCTTCCTCGACGTTCATTCGAGTGCGCCCACCGCCGCAGGGTCATGGCGGCACCCTCCGGTCGGGGGCATTTGACGGCCACGATTCGCGAACTCGAGTCGATCCAACGGCTGCGAGTCATCATCCTCAACATAAGCGTCACCTGTGACCTCATCGTCAAATGGCCCCCCGAAGTGGTATGCTCCCCGGTCGATCCGCAAGACCGAGCACGCCTCACCGATCAGACCATCAGAGCAAGAAGAGCCCAAGAAATGTACGGCGAGGATGCTATCACACCAGCCTCCGGTTAAGAGATAAGGTGAGCCGTCAGGCCACCACACCTAAGAAGAGGTTTGCGACGTGTACGGTGGATGGAGGCCCATCCGGGGGAGGAGGATGCTGTTGCGATGGTGGTCGGTATAAATGAGGGGGGGGCCTTCCGCTCGGGGAGCTCAGCAGGAGATTCGAAAGCCATTTTAGGAGAAGTCTGAGAGCAGAGCGCCCCCTCACTCTCTCTCCATGGCGGCGGGGGCCGGCGGCACTCGGGACATCGATGATCTGCCGAGAAACGCGGCCAACTACACCGCGCTGACGCCGTTATGGTTCCTGGAGCGGGCGGCGCACGTCTATCCGGAGAGGGCGTCGGTGATCCACGGCTCCGTCCGCTACACATGGAGCGAGACCTACCGGCGGTGCCGCCGCCTTGCCTCCGCCCTCTCCTCCCGCTCCCTCGGTCCCGGTACCACGGTGAGATCCCTGCCGCCATCCCTCTTGTCATCCTCCATGCTTGATTTCAGCCATTAGTTCGTTCCGCCTAATCCCGGTCCTGCTTTCGCGATCGCACATGCGGTCTTTCATCCTCTTGAATCTGTTCCGTGATACGTTTTCATGCTCCGGTTTCTCTGCGCGATCCCTCTGTTCCCGTGATAGGCTTTCATGCTCCGGTTTCTCTGCGCGATCCCTCTTTGATTCGGTCAAGATTCGTCTTGACTCGGGACAAGTCCATGCTTTTCGGCGTCTAATTTTCTATTTCCAGCTGTCAAAATTATCCTCAAACCAAGCTGGAGTGACGACTACGTTTCTTGGGAGAAGAAGTATATCGCTGTTCCCTGTAGTTTGGATATAAGTCTCCGTAGATTTATTTAATTATATGTTGGTTTTTCTGTAAATTTTACGGACAAAAGTATATTTATATATATATATGTTCTGTTCTCTAGGTGATTCCTGATTTGACATACCCAACGGGGTTCGGATCTAGCGTCGCTGAATGGCCGGGCCTCGTAGATCTCGTTACTACCGAATATTCGTCTAATCGGGGTTGAGAGTATGGAGTTTATTTTAATCATTAAAATTTCTAACAACACATCCTCATTTAATTAAACGTACTATCTACCGTCGACTTTTTGAGGTGAAATGATTAGTTTTTTATTTTCTTAGAAAGAAAGATATTGATAGAGACTTATAATATCTGAATCGTTCAGACTGTTTTCAGATTTTAGACATCAAATTAGAGGTTAAATAAGTGATTTTATCAAACAACCTAAAAAGTCTAACGTCTTACCGAATCAGTCTTTAGATGTTCATTAAGTCTAATCAAACAGACCCTTACACTCATTAAAAAAATAGAGAATTATAATATTTTATATGTTTTCATGACAAAATATTATATTAAAATAAAATGTACGTTAATTAACGGCACACATTTTTCTATGTTTGGAGAGTTCAGATAATGTTAACCGACCTAAAATTGTGGTCTTGAGTTAGAGTGGATCAGAATTTTAAATATGAATATCTCCTCTGCCTGACCAGTATAACATTATTCTAACTCACTTTTTCACATGCATGTTCTTCTGGATTTGTCACATCTATATTATTTACAGGTGACAGTGGAGAGAGATTCATAATTTTTGGCTCAACTCAAAATTACGATTTTAAGTTAGAGTGGTTCAGATTTTCAAGTACCTCTCTTACTTGGTCAATATCATACTAATTTAACTTATAACAAAAAAATATCATTTTTAATATGTCTTGTTATCAAAATATAAAATTATAATAAAATTTCAATTTATCATATAACCTCACGTCACATTCACATCTTATCTTTTTTAACAAATTCAAAAGATGTTACGAAATAAGTGGTAGAAAATTTTAATTATTTAAAAAATGAAAAAAGATAAAAAAAATTTTATGATTTGTCCTCACCCTAGTTTCACGTCACCAACCGGAGCGTCGGTATTCTGGAGGTTTCTCTTTGTCGAGCAGAACCACCGCCGAGTTCAATGCTCCTTGTTGGACGTGGTTCGAACTTACTCGAAAACGTACGGCTTCTTGTTTTGCCAGATTTATCTGATCTTTCGGCCCGCTCTTTGTTGTTTAATCTTCGTGGTGTCCCGGACTTGTCGCTCTACTTTGAAGCGAATGGAGACACGATTTCAAATCCATCACGACACCTTCGAAACGCCATCGATGTGTTTGAAAATTTTATGATTGTTAGAATAATTTGATATTGAATATCAAAAAAGAATTTGTGAAAATATAAAATAGTTGTTATACTATTTATTGTCTTAGGATTTTAGGTTGGGTGACTCGTTTGTTTAACATTGTATCAATGCCTATTAGTTTAATTTGGGTCTTGTTAACATACCCTGTAGGCCTGTTCCATACTTTTTATCAGGTGATGGTGCCTAATGAAAAAAGACAATATCGATCCGAGAGTGTGTTAGAATAACTATCGTATCAAATATTAAAAAAGACTTTGTGAAAATTTTTAAAGAATTTATCTACTGCTGCCATTGGACTATCTATTTGTTAAACAATTGTCATTTGAGTAACGCTTATCCTTGTACTAGACATGAATCAGAATGTATTTTGGCAGGAAAACAGGTTCCTACCTCGTTGTCATGGTCTTCGTGTTGTTTTTTATACATTTTCCCATTAATCGCGTTTAGTTTGAACAACGAAAAGTGAAGACTTGATTGAGATCTTGTGCTTTTAACGGCATGATGCAGAACCAGCAATAAATGTTGTCAGAATTTAGTGTTTCTCTTCATAGTTGTCTAGTATTTTCAAAAGTCGTACGGATGGCATAACACTCGACTGGTGTCATGTCAATACCTTGTCGAAGTAACCGGTGTTCATATTTTCTTCACGCAGCGATTGACCGATCAATCACCAACACTTATTGCATGTGATTAGCTAGCGTTGCAGGGGAGATCAATCCAGCAGAATGATTAGAGAATGTTCTTCACCATCCCTTTTAAATGCTTTCTTTTTCTAGGTGGGGTGGTTGAAAACGAATCTAGAGAATTCAACTTCCTGTAATACAACTAGTTTGAGAAAGCTGATAGATTGTAAGTTTTACCAAATCAAACGTCCGACGTTTCTTTACCCTTCTTAAATGATTGTGTTTCAACTGTATTCCTCACCATTCTAAGTTTTGTTTGTTCTTTGCATACCAGAGCGCATTCATGACCATCATTTCATTCCAGTTTAAACTATGTTAAATTTTTTTAATTCACCCAATTTTTCTATTTTCTGTTTATGAGTAGGTCGAGGCCAGTTACTTGTTATTGCGATTATCAGAATTTTTTATTTTCGATCTTCTATGCTACCTTCAGGAACATAATATATCGTAATACCGATGTTTGTTCTCTGTTGTTTTCCAGGTCGCGGTAATAGCCCCAAACGTTCCTGCCATTTATGAAGCCCATTTTGCGGTCCCGATGGCTGGAGCTGTGGTTAATACTGTCAACATAAGACTAAATGCTCCAACGGTTGCTTTCCTACTGGAGCACTCTGCTGCCGCATTAATAATGGTTGATCAGGAGTATTTTTCTTTGGCAGAGGATGCCTTAAAGATCATTGCAGAGAAAAAGGCTAGCAGCTTCCAGCCCCCGCCTTTGATTGTTATAGGCGATGCATCTTGCGACCGACGGTCATTGCAAGATGCTCTAAGAAAGGGGGCTATGGAGTACGAAGAGTTTCTCCAAACCGGTGATCCCAACTTCGCATGGAGTCCACCCGATGATGAGTGGCAGAGCATTGCTCTAGGGTACACTTCTGGGACTACATCGAGCCCGAAGGGTGTCGTACTGCACCACAGAGGAGCATATCTTATGGCTCTAAGTGGACCTCTCATATGGGGGATGACGGAGGGTGCAATTTACTTGTGGACTCTTCCCATGTTCCATTGCAACGGGTGGTGCTTCACCTGGGCACTTGCTGCACTCTGTGGAACAAGTATCTGCCTCCGCCAGGTGAGAGTAGCAGCCTGTGTTTATCAAATTGGAGTATAGAACAATCTTGAAAGATATGAGATCATTACGCTTTTCTATTGTCCCCACTGATTTGTTCAAGTAACATGTTCAGTAGATTCTTCTGTGCGCATTTAATTCTTTGTAATTGCCTTTTGACTTAGAAGGGTCGCAGTTGCTAGGAATATTTCCCGACGGTAAGTGGTGCTTAAAAGACAGTTGGGAGTCTGAGGGCAACTCTCTTTTGTGGGTTTTTTTTTTCTTCTTTTTGGTCCCCCTTCTTCCTCCGGTAAATCTCTGTGTAGACGACGGTTACCAGCTGCCGTCACCAAATTAAATCTCGCTCATTTTTCTCTGGCTTGCAGGTCACGGCCAGGGCTGTGTACTCGGCCATCGCACACCAAGGCGTCACCCACTTCTGCGCGGCGCCCATCGTCTTGAACACACTGGTCAATGCGCCGGCCGGCGATACCATCCTCCCCCTCCCTCGGACCGTCAACGTCATGACGGCGGGGGCGGCGCCGCCGCCGCCCCTGCTCTCCGCCATGTCCTCCCTTGGCTTCCGCGTCACCCACACATACGGCCTCTCCGAGACGTACGGCCCCTCCACCGTGTGCGCGTGGAAGCCCGAATGGGACCTGCTCCCGCCGGAGACCCGCGCCCGCGTGCACGCGCGGCAGGGCGTGCGCTACGTCTGCCTGGAAGGGCTGGAGGTGGTGGACGCGAAGACGATGGCCCCGGTGCCGGCCGACGGCGCCACGCTGGGGGAGATCGTGATGCGCGGGAACATGGTCATGAAGGGGTACCTGAAGAACCCGGCGGCCAACCGGGAGGCGTTCGCGCACGGGTGGTACCACTCGGGCGACCTGGGCGTGAAGCACCCCGACGGGTACATCGAGGTGAAGGACCGGGCCAAGGACATCATCATCTCCGGCGGGGAGAACATCAGCAGCCTGGAGGTGGAGAGCGCGCTGTACCAGCACCCGGCGGTGATGGAGGTGTCGGTGGTGGCGCGGCCGGACGAGCAGTGGGGGGAGTCGCCCTGCGCCTTCGTGGAGCCCAAGAGGGGGGTGGGGGCGAAGGACGAGCGGGCGCTGGCGGAGGACATCATCAGGTTCTGCCGCGCGAAGCTGCCGGCGTACTGGGTTCCCAAGTCCGTCGTGTTCGGTGCGCTGCCGAAGACGGCGACGGGGAAGATAAAGAAGCACGAGCTGAGAGCCAAGGCCAGGGAGATGGGCCCTGTGACCAAGAGCAGATTGTAGAGCGCCGCCGGCGGCGGCCTGCCGGTTGTTGTTCTGTTCCCGTCGATCGATGCTCCACGGGGGACCAGGTGCTTTGCTTTCTACCCGACAATTCACTTCTCGTTATACACGGTTTCTGGTCATGGTTACTTCCCTCTTTTTTTTTTCCTAATAGGGCTCATATGCCATCAATGTGGTCTCTATATTGTAGTAATCTTTCGTCTTTTTTATTTGCTAGTCAATCTCTACTTGAGTAAATAGTGAAGAAGTTATAAAAATAATGACAATCTTAGGACATAGCGATGTTCTTGGTAAAATAGGGTTAGCAAAATTTTAACAATGTTACCAAAATATAATTCAGTTAGAACAGATGACTAGATAAGTAAAATTTTAACCGTGTCGATAAAATACAGGTCGATTGGTAAAATAGTGACTTGGCCAGTAAAAAAGGGATAAAGTAAGATAGTCAAATAGCAACAAGGTTCGCAAAATATTAAGCCCAATTAGTAAAAATATTTACGAAGTAAAATGACCATCATAGTAAGATAATGACTCGGTTATTAAAAAAAATAATGGTCATGATGTTAGTAAATATCAACCCCATTTCTAGAATAATGACCAAATTAATAAACATTGATTTAGCTAATAAAGTAGTCAGTGAAAGGACTTGTATGTGTAGGAGTTGTTTTACGTTGACTCTTTTTCATTGTCCTTGTGCCCAGCATTTAACTTCTTTGTCATTTACGATGGGATGAGTTAATGCAACGAGACGAACGAAATGATTTTTTGTTTTTCTGACGGACTATCACCATGGGGGCCACGTCAACCCCACCCGCCAATCAATCTCCCGGGTTTGAAATCGGGGCCTCCACCTCGAAGGGATGCATATGTTTGGGGGGTGCAAACTAACCAATAAACTTGACAACTAATTCGAAATTCGGTTCAATAAAAAATTTAATCGTTTTGTTTATCATGTTAGATAAATAAATTAACAAATTTAAATAAAAAATAAAATTTAACTCATTGAATAAGTCGAGTTTGGACAAATATTTAATCGATTGATAAACATGCAAATGACTCGATTGAATATTTTATTAAATATTTTATTTTTAAAAATTAAATTATAAATATTAATAATTATAATTTTATAAATAAGTTAAATTTAAGATTTTGTAAATATTTTTTTATTAATTGTAAATTTTATAAACGAATTCGTGTATAACTTAAGGTGGGTCGAATTTTAATCTAACTACTATTCGAACTTCAACGCGATTTAACTTGATTAATAAGTGTTTACCATATTCGTTAACACTCAAATTTGAAGTGGAATTAGTGCAAAAGAAAAGACTCTGTTGGACTCGGTTGCACCACCCCTGTTGGACTCGGTTGCACCACCCCTGCAGATGTTCCAACTGCGCTACTGGGAACGGCGAACGAAAGGTCACGCTGTGCGTTTTTAACTTTCCACCCTTCGTCTGCTTGATGTAAGAAAAAAAAAGCCTTGCCGTAAAGGGAGTTAGCCGATAAAAATTCGACTCGACTCGTTTATTATGTTAAATGAACAAGTTTGAACAAAAAATAAAACTCGACTCATTAAACGAGCCGAGTTTGAACAGACTCTTGCTCAGCTCGATAAACTCGCGAGCAGCTCGATTAAATATTATATTATATATTTATTTTTAAAAATTAAATTTTAAGTATTAATATTTATATATTGTCACTTAAATATATTAAATAATTCAAAAATTGAGTTTAAACTTAGATTAAGTTTCATAAATGAGTTAAATCTAAAGTTTCATAAATGACTTTTCATTGATTTTGACTTTATAAAGGAGTTTGTATATAACTTAAGTTTGAATATGAATTGAATTTTAGTCTAACTACTACTCGAGTTCGAGCTCGACTCGACTCGATTAATAAACGAACCAAACTTGAATAAGGGTTCCACATACTCGCTAAAACTCGAACTCGAACTCGAACTCGAACTCGTGTAAAATAAACGAGTCGAGCTTGAACACCATGCTACTCGACTCGACTCGACTCGGCTCGTTTGCACCCCTAGCCGGGAGTCTGCCGCTCGTGTAGGCGACAGGAGATTAAGCCCCCGTTGACTCAGTCCCCACCAGAAAACCCTCCCCCGAGGGCAGGGCTGGGCGTTAATGGTCAACCGAGCTAAGCTCGACCAACTAAAGGGAGTTGGCGGAGAGGAAACGTGATTTCGTATCCGATGCGTACGATAATTTGAATAGTGGGCATTCTTAAAATTCAACGAATATCTCTTTGATATTAATAATATCGATTTTGACCAAAACATGTATCTACTGTAATAGATGTACATAAAATGGTTTCGAAAACTTGTAATAGACATGCTAAAATAAATTTTCTAAAAATTTGTCTAACTCAAATTACATGATCCAAAAATACATCCTACCTATAATGACCTTCAAAATATTTAATCACGTATTTAATAACATAAAACCTTAAAAATAAGTTAAGTCCAACATATTCCCACTCAAGTCAACATTTTATACTTCCCAAAATATGTCCGGATAAAAATAATACTTATCTTTCAAACAAAACTTAGGTGTTTATAATTTTATGGTCGTAATCGCCATATTGTTAACTAGATTAACTAGTAAGAATTACTCTCATAAACGGGCAATTTCATGTGCTTAACATGTATGCTTTCACGGTATCGCTAACTTACGATAGGATTCATCACTAATGCGATGTTTGGTTGCATGACAATTTTTTGTACATTTTCATGATAAAAATTATATTAAAATAAAAAGTGAATCAACTCATGACATAAAATTATCATGTTTGGAGGGATGTGATAACAAAAAAGTGTAACTACCATTCATGATCAAACAAAGTGGGGGACCACAAAAAAAAGAGAAAGAGATGAGACCCTCTTTTTTTGTTTAAGAAGAAAATCACTTCTAAAACATAAAATTGTCGAAGTTGTCAAATACCTCTTTTAACAAATTTTATTATAATTTTTATAAAGTACAAAAAAGACATGCAACCAAACACCTTATTGTTGTCAAATACCTCTTTTAACAATTTTATTGTCAAATACCTCTTATAAAGTAAAAATCTCCGTTATCATGCAACCAAACACCCCATAAAGCTCCATGTCCACGTACAAAAAAGAATCAAGGTAAAACACGACAATTTTGCCAAAGAAATCCAAAACATATTCTTGTTGCTGGTAAATTATTTTCCTAACAATCATTTCGCTCATTTGGATATTTGTAAATCAATCTTCAAATTTTAATGTCATATAATTTGATACGGTAAGAATAATAATATAATATAAAAACTAAATATTTTCATTTCATAAAAATAATTTTCAAGTAAAGGTCTTTTGAACCCATATAAAAATAATTTCAAGTAAAATAATTTCAAGGAATAACTTTTTTGAAAATACTAAAAATAGAATATATTGATTGGTTACACCTAATTTATTTTCTTGAAAACATAATTTGTTATTTGAGTATTCATAAAGTATTTTTGAATATATTTTCTTGTTTTTAAATTATCTCTAAAAGTTTTATATTTTAGAACTTGATATAAAAGTAATATATATTTTAACCAAATTATTTTTTTATAGATTCTATCATGTTTTTCACTCTAAAATAGTATATAATGTAATATTTTCTTAAAACTAAAATGTCATAACATTACTATTCAAAATTTTAAAACACATTAATTATTAATTTTGTAAAATGCCAAGAAATGACCTCTACCATTTGGTCTTGAAAACGACCTCGGATCAGATTGAAGGGGTGAATTCCAAAATCCGTGATATATGAAGTCAACGGATTTATTTTTCGTTGATTATCAATTTTTTTGTCTGAGGTGAAATGGTTTTTCTAAAAAAATCGCCAGCGACTCATTTTACACCCAAACAAATGGACCCTAAACAACATGTATATTACAACCTTCATGTACATATACACTTTAAAGAAAAATTAATAAAAATTAACACACATACCAAGTGAATGGACCAAGAATGTGTGAGAATGGTTGCAATAGTGTGCATTGTTGTTGAGAAGATGCTAGAAGTTCCTCTCCATCATGAGAGAAATAATTAATAATGTAATTATAATCTTAACACTTCCTCACAAGTTAGTGATTGATAGTGTTGCACCAACTTAGAAGAATGTATAATAAATTATTTCTTTGATATGACCTTTGTGAAACTATCTGCTATTTGCTATGTGGATAGTGTGTGCTCCAAATATATGAAGCTTGATTGAACATGCTCTCTTGTGAAATGACAATCCAGCTCTACATTTTTTGTTTTTCATGAAAGAACAAAATTTTTGATATGTGAACGGCAACTTTGCTATTGCAAAAGAACTTAATTTGCTTAACTTTCAATCCTAAATTTGTCATGAGGTAATATAACCATTACAATTATACAATTACGACAACAATGGCACAATATTCAGACTCAACAAAAGATTTGGAAATTGTGTGTTATTTTTTTTTTGTTTTCCAAGATACCGGATGGCTTCCAATATTTATTACATACCTTGTGGCGGATCTTCTGACCAGACAAGATCCCTGATCACCATCGATGTAGGCATAAACATCACTAGTTGAATTTGGTAAAATAGTCCAATTCCCATACTTCCTTTCCCATACCCGACTACTCATAGAGCTGCCTCAAGATGAAACTATGCATGCTTTATTCATGAATTGAGTTAAAAGATTGACAATATACATTATGTCTGGACGTGTTATAGTTAGGTGCATCAATTTCCCAATCAATCTTCTAAAAGTGCATGGGTTCTCTAAAATTGTACTATCATTAAATAGGTCTACTTTTTACTTAATAAGAATTGTAATAGATTTAGCTTCATTCATTATAACCTCAGAAATAATATCACATAGGTATTTCCTCTTATTCGAATAAAATGCAATTAGACATCTAGCTAACTCAATTTCGAGAAAATATTTGGGTTTACCAAGATCTCTCATATAGAAATTTTGGAATAATTGTTTTTTCAAATGCTTTATAGCATCTGAACTACTCCCTACAATAAGGTCATCTGCAAATATAAGATCAACTATTATGGAACCATCCTTCCTTTTAAAGAACAAAGAGTAATCTACTTTTGACTGCTCATATCTAATGTTACAAAGAAACAAAGTTAATCTTCCTAGTCAGTTTCCAATTTCTAGAGGCCATAGATGGATTTGAGTAACTTACAAACATAATTCTTCTCTTGTCTGTCATACCCAAGGGGTAGATCCATGCAATCTCCATGGTGAATGTCATTATTGACATCTAATTGCAAAAGATTCTAGTTTTTGACAACTACTCTAGATAAAGCACATCTAATAGAAGTCAATTTGGCCATTAGTGAAAAGTTTCATGGTAAGCTTGTCCTTCAAGTTGTGTGTATATTAGTCACTAATTTTGCCATATGTTTTGCAATGGCCCCATCAAAATTAAACTTTGTTTTAAACACCCACTTGTAGCCCACGGATGCTTTACCCGGACGTAATTTAGTAATCGTCCATGTCTAATTTTTCTCCAAAGCTCTTAATTTTTTGCTCATAGCTTCTATCCAATATTGGTGTTGTCGAGCATCTTGAAATGTCTTTGGTTCAATTAGCCTTTCAAGGTTGGATAAGAATGCTTGATGGGGGGAAAAAACTTTTAATAAGAGAGGTATTTAGAAAGGTGATAGAGATCATCTATGTAGCATGCCATAGTGGACACCTAGCCCAATCCATTTGTTGCCTCTTGCAGGAGGATAGGTTCAAACCCATGTTGAGCCATGTGTGCTCTGTCGCACATTTTCAAAAAAAGTGAACAACATTAAAGTCAGTAACATAGTCTTGTAAATAAGCTAGCTCTTGCCTATTTCTCTAAGCTTTGATGGGTAGAGGATTCTTCGTGTTTATTTTAGTAATTGAGCGGTCCAAGAGGGGTTCAATGAAAGAATTTTCTTAGTAGGTGAAACGGGTATGTGTGTGGCTTTGTTCTTTGACAGGAAATGGACATTGTTGTTCATCAAAATTGTCCTAGTTTTTGTATTGGGAAAAAGATGCTCATGGAAGACCACATCTCGGCTTATAAAAATGCATATCAATTCTAAATCCATGAGTGTGAAGACCTTTTGATGAGGATGATAACCAAGGAAGATAAAAGGCCTTCCTTTTTAAGTGAATTTATCATTTTGGAGATGTGAGGTAGAGAAGAAAGCAAGACATCCAAATGGCTTAAGTAAACTATAATATGGTCTTTTTCGGATAATAGAATTAATTGAAAAGGAGCTCTTATTTTCTAAAATTTTAAAAGGATGCCTATTAATTATATAGGCAACTGTTGACACACAATACCTCAAATATTCTCAAGGGAGATTACTTTGAAATCTTAGAACTCTTGATATCTCTTGATATTTGTAAGATATGTCGATACTTTCTCTCCACGATGTCATTTTGTTGGGAAGTGTAAACACAAGTGTGTTTTTGGACAAATCCATTGGTATTGAGATACGATTTAAGATTTTCATTGAAGAATTTTGACTCGTTGCTAGTTTCGTTAGCTCTTAATTTCTTTATATTTTTTCCCAAGGAATGTTGCACTTAAGCAAAGAAGCTTTTGAGAATGTCTACAACTTGGGATTTAAACTTCAAAATGTAGATCCATATAAATTATGTGTGATCATCCATGATAGACAATAAGTACCTACCCTAGATTGGACATGGTACAACCCAAACATCACTAAGAACAAGATCAAAAGGGTGGTTGGATCTATTTGAACTATGCTTAAATGGAAGACATGCTTGTTTAGTCTTACGATAGATAAATAAATTGGTAGGAGAAACACTTAAACGTAGCTTCTTTAGGAGAAGCTCTAGGCCTCAAATGATAAGCAAAAAAGTCCAACATTATTCTTGAGGAGATAATAAAGGTCTCTAGCTTTCAGGCCTTGACAATCCACTTCTTTGGTGACTAGATACTACAGGATGCATTGAAATGCAAAAGGTTACAAACATTAATTCTCCTTGGTTTATTGACTAATAGATAACAAGTTATATTTGAAAGAGGGGGCATAAAAAACATTCTAGAGGTTGACATGTTTATCTAATCTAATAGATCCTATTTTGAATATTTTTGCAAAAGTGTCATTCTACAATTGTATACCTATAGGATGATTTGAAGAATTACTTATTGTGGATGCCCGAGTCGGTCCTCCTGGCTAGAACGCCACTTCTCTTCCAGTTTCGTCGGTGTTGTGGGGTTGTGGTCGCCAAAATTTTGTGGGTGGTTTGTGTGATCGCCAGAAGCCACGGGCTTTAAAAGTAAACAAGAGGAAGTGTAGAATATTTGAAAGTTGACCAAGCATACCTTAGCGGAGAGATTGTGCTTGATAGAACGTGGGTTCCAACTTCCTTCTCTTCGGCTGGTCAAGAAGAAGAAGCCTAAGCTTACTTTTTATGCCGGATGATGTGCTTTGTCACTACACAATAAAACAAACAAGCTGAAATAGGATTAGAGCCTAAATAAGTGTAGTATCCATAAGAGAAATATGTTTAAAATGACAAAAGGAAAAATACTAACCAGATTGAGACTAGATCCCAACCCCTTTTAGGTGTGTTTATGATGCTTAAAATGTAAAATATATGATTAAATGCATGTAAGATGATGCAAACATGATAAAATATGGTTAAAGTATGAATTCATAGAAAAAAAAAGCAAATCTTGGCTGATTTGGTGAAGGATCGATGAAGCTCGGTGCCAATGTAGGTGTCTGGTCCGAAACTAGAAGCCTGAAGAGCGACTTCACTTTGGAGCTTGCCATAGACACTACAAAAGTTAGAATTGACTGCCGTTTGTTTCAAATGAAAGAAAACTCATAGTCGGAGGTTTTTTTGTTAAGATAGATCGGCATGAATTTATCTCTAGAATGTTGTAAATTTTCTGAGAACACAGTGGCCGAAAGTTGTAAAAACTGGATTCTGTCAGCACAGTCTTGTTGTAGAAGCCGTTGCGGATGAAGGAAAGATCATAATCAGCCCCTATTTGTTCCAAATGAAAATAGACTCACCAGGGGTAATTTTATGTGAAGATAAGGTTGGTTGAATCCACTAGGAAGAGGTAGGAGATTTGCTGAGAACACAGAATAGTAGATGATGGAATCTTAGATCTGCCAGTGCGATGTCGGTGCAGGAACCACTACGAGCCAAGGAGATGTTGGAATTGATCCCCGTTTGTTGGAGAAGATAGAGGACAGCCCTATGAAGAACTTCTATGAAGACAATCTTGGATGAATCCTTCTATAGAAGTCTGTGGAAGTCGAAGAATAGTAGATAGCACTGTGGAGCATAGATTAGACTTCTCATTCTCTTTGGACTAACTTCTTGGCACTGGGGCAAGAGGAGGACGTTTGGAGAAGCTTTGGGACGTGCTAAGGATGCTGTAGAGAAGAGAGGTGAAAAAGGATGTATTGGCTAAGAGAGGAGATGGAGAACCTTCAAGGGTTGAGAGGAAAAAAAAAGGTAGGAGGGCTTAGAGCCTCTTGGGAGCTTAGGACCAACCTCTTTTCATGTAGGTGTGAGTGTCTTTTTAAAGGAGATGCATCTTACTTTGAGAAGAAAGAGAAGAAGCTTGTGGAGGAAGTAAAGGTGGTAAGGTGGTAAAGTGAAAAAGGTGACAAGGACAAAAGTAAGGTGGTAAGGTGAAAAAGGTGACAAGGTCAAAAGTAAGGTGGTAGGGTGGTGAGGTGAAAAAGGTGACAAGGTCAAAAGTAAGGTGGTAGGGTGGTGAGGGGAAAAAGGTGACAAGATTAAAAGTATGGTGGTAAGGTGAAAAAGGTGATAAGTAAGATGACAAGGTCAAAAGTAATAAATGTGAGAAGTCAAAAAGGTGAAACTTATGGAGGAAGTAAAGGTGACAAGGTGGAAAGGTGACAAGGTGAAAAATGTGAAAAGTTAAGAAAGTGAAATTCATAAAAGAAGTAATGGTGATGATGTGGAAAATGTGACAAGTCAAAAAGGTGAATTTATAAAAGAAGTAAAGGTGATGAGGTGGAAAACTTGGAGATGTGTCTTCTCTTATAACCACTCGGAGGGCAAATTTGGAATAATGAAAAAAATGTGCATGTGCAAAATGTCCCAATAGATTGGGTGCCCAAACTGGTATTAATGATGTGTGTGTATCTTGCCGATGACACTCTGTTGACCGGTCAACATCATGAATGCATCACGTGTGTGCCTGACACGGCACCGTTCATGCAGTTAGATCAGATGTCTACACACGAAATGCCCCAATGAAGGCAGCATTGGAGTTATTGTTCCAACTGATGATCATATGCGCATTGATGAGCAAAAAATTGCATCAAGTCCCGGAAGCCCGAAAATGCACCAAAAGAGCCTTTTTTGTTTAAAAAAATCAGTTTCTTCGATGCGGTACTTAAATATACTCCACAGAAACAAGGTTTTTTAGCTCTACAACTAGACCAAATTTACGTGTCTACACTTATAGGTGGATCCAAGGAAGAAGAGATAGATATGTGTGCGATGTCACTTGAGTCCAAGGCCCAAAATCCACCTAAATTATCAACTGAACCAACAACATTCAAAAATGTTACTTGTCTTAAGAAGCCTTATGAGATTCACATATTGCTTATTGGTTAAGGTGGATTGAAATTTCTATTTTTTATAAATCTTCTTTTGATTATATCTATTTTGATATCCATGCAATTTGTAACATTGATCTTTGATATGTCAAACTATTTGATAATAATTGCATATGACAGTATTGAGCTTAAAATAGCTTTCCTTAATGTGTTTAAAAATGTTGTAGTGAAAACATCATAGCCTTTGCTTGCTGGCTTTGTAATTTTTGTTGCTCACCTTAACCATCATAGCTGAAAGTTCATGAACTGATGATGTTTAGATCAGCCTCTATGCCTCATCTTGTAAGACAAGGGAATAGGCTTTGCTAACCAGGGGTAATGGGTCCATGAGCAAGATCAGACTTTGCACCCCCATGTAAATGTCATTAATGCCCGTTAAAATTTGCAAAAGAAGCATTCTTTCACTATAATATCCTTTGACTAATGGCTCAAATTGTGTTAGTTCATCCTAAAAGTCTTATAAGAGTGTTAAAATATTTTGAGATTGCTTCATTTTCTTGTTTTATAACTAAAATAGAATGCTCTAAAATGTAGATCCTTGGCCCATTGGCTATGAAAAATCTAACCTTTAAATCATTTCATACTTTATAAGTTGTATCCACTATAAGACGGGAGCAACAATGTCCTTATGAATGAAATTTAGTTTCTAAAAGATTATCATGTTGTTGAAGCATTCCCATGATTTTAAGGATGAATTAGACTTTGAAGACTTGGTAATGAATCCATTGCTGGAGTCAATCCACTTTTTAAAGATAAGGCAATATATATATGGCTCTTTGCCAGGAGACACAATTGTCTCCTATAAGAAGTACTGATACAAGAGTCATACTAGGATGAGTGTAGGAAGAAGGTGTAAGGAATCAATACATGACAGCGGAAAAATTTTGATTCCATAAAACCATGATCTTTGCCTTGATCGATGCCGAACGAGTAAAACCGGGAACCGAATATGAAGTAGAACGAGAGTACCTCATGGGATTTCTCAAATCCCTCACCATGGATGAAGAGAGGACATTTCTCCTTGCTGAAAACCGTTCAAGTGTCCAGTCTCTAGCGGTATCCACACGATCTGCTTCAATAGACGGGTTCTCTCTTCCTTCAGGCCTCTAGAAACCTTCCAGATCCAAGCTTGACCATGGGAGATCACCTTCTAGAGGGGAGAGGAGGGAGAGAGGAGGCTTGGGACGTGCTCCAGTCCTATGGCTTGTTAGGGTTTGGCTTCATAAGCCATTTATATATAGAAGATGGAATTTTTCACAAAAACCCAAAAATTCTATAAAATTGCGTCCATGCCCTTATCTTATTGACCAGATCTATTGTGTGTGACCCACTAGGCCCAATAGTCAATTTGGTTGAAGCCTTAATTAATTTAAAAGAACAATTCCTTTAAATTAAATTAAAACCGTTATCCGATAACAGTTTTTACGGCTTTCTGATCATAAAGGGTACAAGCCACATCCTATGATCCCAAATGACTTTGGGGAGTTAAATAACATCCATTGAGCATTTCCATCATCAATTACCACACGGATTTAAATCCTCGTTCATACAATGTCCCGTTCAGTCAGGGGTTCGGCACTGACTGTCAACCCCTAAGTATTCCAACACTATGAAATCTTGTACTCATGAATGGATCAACTAGAAAACTCCTTTTCCAATTATCCTATCTACCTTGGCCAAGGATTTAGAGTACTATCTCATAGGACATTCTCTCTCTCCTACCGAGAGTGAACGATCCCCTATTGTCCGCTCAATTGCCTCCACCAGGTTTCCCATATACACAATCCATTAACTATATAGGACCACATTACTAAGTGATACATCAGTCAATAGTCAAAGTACATAGTACGCTTGGCAAGACATCTTTGGCGACTCAGGTCAAAGATCCAACCGTGCTATTGAGATGTAAGAATAACTTGATAGACAGTTCGGTAAGATACCGATCAGGTTTTCTTAAATTGGTCAGTTCAGTGAACTCATTCCACTAATGAGCACCTGTGTGTGTATCTCAGTGTCCCCACACTGATGACCAATGAGATCGGTCATTCTCATCATATGAGAAGACATCACACACACTAGTCTATCCGAATTCTTGATGTCCCGTCTCAAGGATCCTATGACTAGGAACATTTAGATCACATACCTCTAGATGATTGATCTCATTATCATGATCTCATCATGATTCAATCATCATTGCATGTGATCAAGGACTTCATTACGATATACGCTTCTAATAAAAGCTAGTAACGAAGTTTTGCCTATTTAATTGAATGAGATATTCCTAGAAATGTCGAATCATATCATATATGATTGGCTTGTAGGGCATACATTTCTATCAGAAGGGGCTATCAATCTCTCCTAAGACTAGTCCTTGATTATAGCTGGCGACACCGAAATTGGTTGAATTGCCTTTTGTATTGCCTACTCCTTCCATATTGTTCACTTTGATACCAAGTTGGGATTTTGCAGAATGAAGAGTGATAAGCAGAAGAGAAGAAGAGGAAGACAATGTGGTGATGGGCATGCCCATTTGGCCTCATAATGCATCATTTGTGGCTCGTTATCGAACAATTACAAAGAATAGCATGTATACAATGTGTGAATATACTCTAACATGGCCAAATCACCAGACTGCCCATGTGCTCTAATGGTGTGTACCATTACTAGGAAGATGTTGGAAGCTTCTCCATCATGAGAAAAGTAATTAACATTGTAATTTTAATTTTAACATGATTTCTCTCTTTATCTAGTTCTTTAGCACCCATTCTACTAGCAATGCCCCCTTAGTGTCCATATGTGCCTTAAATGAATGTCTCTCCAAGGTGTCCTCCAAAAGGAAGGCTCTAAATGCAAACACTTCCATGGTAGTGGTGACTTTGTGTTGTACATATTTTAAAATAAAAATTAATAATACATCCCCACCTGATGGAAGTGTCGGATGGGATGCCGTTGCATATGAAACATCTGTTTCCACACACAACATCATCTCCTGCATGCTCCTTTTCGTTGGGGTACATCCAACGGACGTACACACGATTGTTTTCTCTTCGAAGGCTTTGTCTTCTTCTCCTTCTCATAAGTACATGTTCCACATCTTGTTTTAAGTTGGCTATGTACCCTTCTTTGAAACCCAATGCTCTCTCTTCTCTTCTACTATTGAGCACTCGAAGCAAAATTGGATTCGCAAAGCTCTCATAAGGGATGCACTGATGGGAAAGAAGGATGTCCCCTACTTGAGGATCATCATATCTCTAAGAGGCTTTTGCCATAGGAATCATCAATTGGCAATAGAACTCTTAATTCTAGTGATTATGTGCTTCGACATGACAAGTAATGATTCTAACTCTTTATTTGATTCTATTTATATTGTATTCTTGTGTTTATCTTGCTTTTTAGGAAGACGGTAAGGAATCATACATTAGGCAATGAAAGTGATGATACCTTAAATATCATTGTTGTTGTCTTGATCGGAAACAAATGACGTAACTAAAAAACTTATTTGAATATACCTTTGTTAGATTCAACCAATCCTTCAAGATCAGAGAAGAATGGACATAAGACAATCCATGCTCTCCAAGCCACCTAAGTGCACGGCCTCTAGCGGTATCCACACGAACTTTCTCTGTAAATAGGTTCTTTTGCATGTTAGACCTTCCGATTTATCCCCAACATAACTCCACTATGTGCCGGTGACCTTCAGGGTGGCAGAGGATATTAAAGAAGGTTGACCACGAAATTGAAACCCTTGTCTTGATAGGGTTTGACATAATTTGTTATTATTTATAGAAATCAAAATTTTTCTTAAAAATCAACAATTTCTATAAATTATGTCCATACCCTCATACTAACAGATCAATTTTATTGTGTGATTTACTAGGCACAATAATTTATTTAGTTAAGACATATTAAAAAAATAATTTATTTTAAATAAAATCTATTATCTAATAATAGATTTAACAACTTTTCGATCATAAAGGCTATAAGGCACATTTTATGATCCCAAACAATTTGAGAATAATCTCATCTCTATTGAGCCTTTTCATCATTAGTTACCACATGATTATAAACATCTATCCATCTAATTCCTCAATCGGATAGAGGTATGACATTGACTGCTAATTCCTTGGTGTATCAACACTTTGAGATCTTGTACTTGGTATCAAATCAATTAGAAAACTCATTTTTTCAATTATCCTCTTTTTACCCTGGTTAAGTATTTAGAGTACTATCACATAAAAACTTGTCTCTTATTTATCAAGAGTGAATAATCCATTGTTATTCGATCAATTATCTCCACTATATTTCTCTTGTACTTGATCTATTAACTATATTAGAGTATCGATTGAGAAATCCGTAACTCATAGTCAAAGCACAAGGTACATCCGGTAAGACATATTTGGCAACCCGAGTCAAAAGTCTAACCGTGAAACTGTACTCAATCTCAAACTCAAAGCTTTAGTTCCAAATGATTGGGGTCGGCTATATAGATTCCTCTTTACCATTCTTCACGATATTCCACTAGCTCCTCCCAAAGGCCTAGTTCTTCCAATTCATATTAGATATATCTATGCCAAGTTAACTTGCACTACCTCTTTGCCTCCTATGTGTCAGCAACATCATGGTCTCAATTTGTCTAACATACATCTCAAGAGGGTGCCAACAGATATGCCCAGACCAACAAAGTCTTCTTTTCTTTACTATATCCTATATTCTAACAACTCTCACTTTGTCCCTAATACACTCATTGCGGATTCTGTTTACTTATGTGTGGCCACACATCCACCTTAACATCCACATTTTAGTTACACTCTAGATAATATGCTTATTCTTAGTTGTACAACATTTACTACTGTAGAGCATGACGAGTCTTATAGTCGTGCGATAGAAATTTCCTTTTAATTTTAAAGGGATTTTATGATCGCATAGAATCCCCGTCATCTGCCTCTATTTCAGCTATCTCAACTTAATCTTATGGCTAACATCTTCATCACATTCTCCATCCATACATAAGATTGAATCCAAATATTTAAATTAGGTGCCCAATGAGACGACCTTTTCGTCTAATGTTACTTTGACCTCTTCAACTCTTGGGGTATTGTTAAATATAAAGTGTATAAATTCTGTCTTCGTCCTGCTAACTTTGAACCCCTTAACTTCTAACTTAGTTCTCCATCATTCAAATTTCCTATTAATAATTTCCTAAGTCTCATCAATTAGAATAATATCATATATAAACTCTCTTGTATATTCTTAGTTATTTCATCCATAACTATGATAAAAAGATACGAACTTAGAGCAGATCCTTGATGTAACTTGATTAACATAGGGAAGGCTTTTGATTTCCCTCTTGGGGAGAAAATCTCGGCGATTGTACCCTCGTACATGTCTCTGATGATGTTAATGAATCCACTATGCACCATTTTCTTTCTTAACACCCACCAAAGAACCTCTTTTGGGACTTAGTCATAGGGTTTTTTTTTCTAAATCGAGAAAACCATAAGGAAATCTCTCTTTGGATCTCTATATTTCACCACTAGGGATCTAGCTAGGAAGATAGCTTCCGTAATCGATCTACCTAGCATGAATCTAAATTGGTTTCCTAAGAGCATAGTACACTCACGAAGTCTCCTCTCTATAATCTTCTCCTACAACTTCATAGTCTGACATATAAGCTTGATACCTCTATAGTTCTCACAATTTTAAACGTCCTCTTTCCCCTTAAATAGCAAGATGATGATGCTCCACCATTCATTTGGCATCCTTCTGGGAGTAACTATTTTATTAAAGAGAAGTGTTAGTCAATCCACTCCTCTCTCATCCAAACACTTCCATACTTAATTGAGGTGTTATCGAGACCATGGCCTTTGAGGTCCCCATTCTTTCCAATGTGAGGTGCACTTCTAGAGGAGTAATTTTTTTAGGAGAACTCTGCCCCTTTGGTCACCTTTCGACTTTATTGTACTTTTTGGAATAGGCTCATTGAAGAGTGCTTCAAAATAATGTTTTCACTGTTCCTAGATGTCCTTGTCCCGAGTCAACACCATCCCCTTCATTTTTTTTAATACATCTAACCTATTCTAGGTCCCAAGATCTCCTCTCCCTCAACTTAGTTAGTCAGTAAATATCTTTCTCATCTTTCTTTGTACCCAATTTGTCATCTAACATGCTACATGCTGACTCCCTAGCTCGTCTAACTGCCCTTTTTGCCTCTCTCTTAGCTCTTTTATTTTACTCAAATGCCTCGTTAGTGTTACAGTTGAACAATGTCTTAAACTACTCTCTCTTGCTTTTCACTTCTCTCTCCACTTCGTCACTCCACCACTATGATTCCTTCATTGATGGACCTCGCCTAGTAGACTCACCAAAAATATTTTTTCTCATCACATTAATCTTCAATATCATGTTAGCCCACATTGACTCATCATCTTCATTCATATCCCATTCCTTATGCTTGGAGACCTTATTCCTAAATATCTCATGCTTAATTCCCCTCAGCTCATGCCATTTCATCCTAAGGGCACTCTTTCGTTGCATCACTTGTAAGTGCCCTAGGATCTTAAAATCCCTAGGATCTTAAAATCCAAAACCATAAGCTTATGTTGGGTTGTGAGAGCTTCTTTAGGGATGAATTTGCAATCCTTATATAGAGCATGGCTTGTTTTTCTAGTAAGGATAAAGTCAATTTGGCTTCTACTCCTTCCATTCTTAAACATGAATAAGTGTAAGTCTCTCTTAATGAAGTGGGTATTCATTAAGATTTGGCCATAGGCCACCGCAAACTCTAAGATATTTTTTTCCCTCTTCATGTTGCTCCCCATAACCAAAGCCCCCATGGACACTCTCAAATCCACTTCCTTAGGACCTGATGTGACCATTAAGATCACCACCAATCAGGATACTTTTCTTATTCGGTATCTCTTACTTGATACCATCTATGTCCTCCTAGAAATAAACTTTCAACTCACTACTGGCCCCAATTTGGTGTGTATAGGCGCTAATTACATTAGTTACCTCTTGATGAGCAATCACCTTAACTATAATGATCCTATCAATCACTTGAACCATAAAAATCACTTTGTCCTTAAGGGTACTATCCAAAATGATCCCAACTCCATCTTTATTAGACTCCTGCCCTGTGTATTGGAGTTTGAAACCCGACATTCTCACCTTTTTGGCTTTTTCTCTCTTACATTTGGTATCCTGAATGTAGATGATATTGATCCATCACCTCTCCATAATACCTACCAGCTCCATCAATTTACCTGTGAGGGTTCCTATATTCTAAGTACCAATAACCATGCCTCCAACTTAACCCGACTAGTGTTGAACAAGCACACTCTCCTACTTTGTCAATTGCGGGAGGACAGATCTATCCCATCCCTCCTAATCCAATGCTCTCCCTACCCTAAAAGCCTGACCCCAATAGACTCCCTACTCTGAGACCCTAGGTGGTGGGGGGGGGGTCTCTCCCTAACCCAAACCATGATACCCCTAATGCTTAAGTTCCATCATGGCTTAACACATGAATAAATAGGATTCAAATCCATGAAAATAGAAATAACATAAGTTTTACATTGGTTGTCACCTACCGCAACCCTCCCCTTTTATCATTCAGGCTAGGGACCAACAACAGATGGAGAACTAAATACCAAATACTAATAAATAAACAATAAATATGAAGCCATTGCTACCCATTTGCACTATGCCATGCTAAAAATAAAACAATAGCAAAATGTAAAATGTTTAAACAATAAATAGTGACAACAATTTTATATGATTTTATCAATTATAGGTGCTCAACTATTAAATTAAAAGATTGTGTATGAAAAAACAAGAAGTTATTCATATGATTAAGTGTCTAATCAACCAACTAAGAACTTAATTAACAAAGTATAGATACAACAATACTTTTATTTTCAACTGTGATAATAAAAAATCTTAATTAACAATTAAGTAAGATACTTTTTAAGGTTTCCAAATTGGTCAATTCAATAAACTAATTCCTATAATGAGCAGGTCTCAATATCTCCACACTAATAACTAATAAGATCGGTCATTCTAATTATATGAAAAGAAAATCATATGCACTAGTCTATCTAAATCCTCAATGTCCTATCTATAAGTATCATATGACTAAGAGTATTTAAATCACTTATCATTAGATGAATAATCTCATTATCATGATCTAATAATCATTATGTGTGATCAAAGATTCCATTATGATATATGTATCTAAATAGTGCTAGTAATGAAGAAACATCAATTTTAATTAAATGAGATATTTCAAGAAAGGTCAAATCATATCAAATATAATTAGTTTGTAAGACATATTTTTATCAATCTTTTGTCAATCACACATCTGTTTGATCTCTATCAATTGGAGAAGACTCTTAAACACATTTTGAGTTAATGCCACAGTTTGTGAATTTACATGTTATTAACAGAAGATAATCTATCTTTGATTATATCTATACAAGCTACCATTGCTCTGATCAAATGGTATCGTTGCAAAAGTATGTAGACTTCTAATGAGACATTGATTCCATTGCATATATAATAGCCCATTGTATTTGCAAAACAATAACACATGATCAGAGATAAAGGGAACAATCCCATATTTGAGATGCACTTCTTTATCTAAACTACTTCCTAATCAATTTATAGCAACTATATACTCTTTTGGTTATAAAATTCACAATGTTTTTTTACTTAGAACTTTTTTAACTCATTGCACCACCATTCAAGATAGACACATACCCTAATGTTGTCTTGTTATCAAACTTATCTGACTAGAAACTTGAATATGTAAAACCATAAAGTTTTAAGTTCCCTCGTTCATATCTTATAAATACATGCTTAGTGTTTCTCAAGTACTTAAGAGTATATTTCATTACTATTCAATGATTCTCACTTGAATTCGCTTGATAAGTGTTCATGAAGGTGCCCATGCATGCCCACGCTATGTGAAGAAAACCCATGGTAGGGGGTCGTGCCATCTTCCTGCCAACCCCAATTGGGAAAGATGTGGGCACTCATGGGAGGGCCGACGGCACGTGACCAAGTCCTAACAAAAGCTTGTGTTGAGAGCTACTTTGTCAACTTCTGCATTCATCTTTGACATCGATCGATAGGGAAAGAAAAGGACAATGTCGGCCATTTTATGCTTGTCTTGATGGTGGGGCAAGCAAAAGACAACGTAGGTAGCAGAATCAGATGTCCTCACATTGGCCCACAGGAGGGCAAGGAAGCTGAAAGAGCTTCCTCATTTGCCTTCTCTCTTCTTCTCCTTCTTCGTTGTGGTCTGATGGTAGGCAGTAGGGGAGGGTGCACAGAGGAAGAAGAGGGACATGGAGGAGAGGGTAAACAAAAGGGAATGGTGGAGAACTGATGAGGAAGGGGAGGTGCTCGACTGTTTTGGTTGGGTGGATTAGAAATTGGTTCAAAAACTTGGCTATCAGGATTTCTAATGGCCTGTTTGGTTAGAGTATCAAAAATGATACTATATTAGTATTGATATTGATATTTCTAGAAGATGGAGCATCAATATCAAAATTGATACAAGTTGACACTTGTATTACATAACACGTGTTGTTTACACTACAAATTTCAAAATTGATACTATTAGTTAAACACCTCAAAATGATTACCAACAGTATCAATTTTAAAATTAATAGTGATAGAGGTGTTTAATAGTGTTACCAAACAGGACATAAGGTATTACGGACTCTTTGTAGATGGAGGCACACGAATCAAAGAGGGCATTGATATACGTCTGAGATGTGAGATGTATACATTGTCTAGAAGTTGGTGGAATTAGGAGTGAGCAGGATGTTAACGGTCGATATGGTCGGTACTAACAGACTGTTGGGAAGAAGAACCTCCAGGAAGAGAAAAATATCAGAGCTGAACTTCCTCCGAAGGCAAAGGAGATGATGAGTAAGAGAGAATCAGACCAATCCATAGGTGATGGAGCAACCAGACCTATCTAGAGATTTAGGTTAAGGGGAAATTGGGGAGCACCCAAGGGTGGGGATCTACCAACCAGAGAAGGGGGTGGGACACCATGGCCAAAGATGTCTGCTCAATCAAAATTCATCACATCGCGGAAGGGGAGAGAGAGAGAGAGAGAGAGAGAGAGAGAGAGAGAGAGAGAGAGAGAAATAATGGGGAAATCAACTTTCAACTTTTCATCTCATCATATTCATGGCTACGATCATGGCTTATACAAGTCTTCGGAGAAAATTAGAAAAGAGATGGTAAATTTCTAAAATTCAATTAACCATCCAACTATCAAAAATTCAATTAACCATCCAAATATCAATGGAAATATAAAATTTAACAAAAAAATTAAATCTATATCTACTTATTATTTAATATAAAATATTGCAACACCTCCAACTCAGGTGGCCATGTCCTCGACTTCGATCCGATCCTCATCACTATGAAAATCAGAAGATCCACAGCATATCCACCTGCAGTTCCAAATCCAGACAAATATAACAAGACACGTTTATGCTGGCCTGCTTAGAGCCCGTTTGGTTACTATATTAAAAACTTTTATCATATCAAATTTGAAATTGATATTGATGCAAACCATCATAACGTGTTCAGATATTAACATCAACTGGGTAAGTTTTAGGACAGGAAGATATGTAATACAGATGTTCACTTATACCAATTTTGATATTGAGACTCTTATACATTAGAAATATCAATATTTTGATCATAGAATACCGGGTCGTCCGATCTGGTCGCTTTTTGGACCGACTAATCCCAACCCGGCTCAGACCCCCTGACCTGGTTATTATTTTAAAATAAATTTTTTATTATTTTTTTCCCGACCCTGACCTAACCCGGGTCGCTACCCCAACCGACCCGGGTCTGTTTTGGGGCCGACTGACCCGAGGCCAAACCCCGAGTTTTCCTTCCTTGATTTTGATACTCCAACCAAACAGGGCACAATTCAGAAAGATGTGGGAGGAGTCCAGACCAGTGGCCAACGTTATACAATGTGGGAACAATTTTTGTTACTGTAACGAGCACTACACTTTTTCTTTCTCTCCTCATCAATATACTTGAAATATCGAGCTACCAAGAAGGACAAACAGTTGAGTGCAGCACAGCGGCCGAACCGATACAGTGAAAGATGACTATTTATGTGACGAGCAAATAGATTCCTTACCGGTATAAAACAGTAACAGGACGAACGTACAGGAAAAAACGATCTGTCAAGAGCTCCACTCAATCTTTTCTCGAAGGGTGGTCGTCTCTTCATGGTTGGAGAATACATAGCAGTATCCTCGTGGTATCATCTCTCAATGGAGTCGTCACTATGAATGAGCTCAACTGAACATGTTAGGAAGAGGTCTCACGGCCATAAATGCATCCACCATCTTGAAGGGGAGAAAAGGAATCAGTAGAAGTAAAAGGTGGTCCCATTACAAATCAAGAATGAAATAGTTTCTTTACAAATGCATGTCCAATGTTTTTTTGGCTCCTTGCACACAACAATCTTCAGACAAATATAAAAAATCCTTCTCTTTAATTTTTATAATGAATGCCTCCTTTAACTTCAGTTCCTATAAAATACAAAAACTAATAGTTTCCTTTTTTATTATACGTGGAGTTTTACTTCCTTCATATATAAAATAAAAAAAATGCAGTAAACCTTCTCGCACTGCACACTCCTGCCATGCATATCCCTCCTGTCATGCAGCAATATCACCCCTATATTTAGCACATCTAGCATTACCCTTCTACCTATGCTCTGTTTAGTTAGAATATTAAAAATGATACTATATCAATTTTGATATGTATTTTCCTAGAAGATAGAGAGTATTAATAGCAAAAGTAATACAAGAGGGGACGTGTATCACAAATCATGCTTTGTATTTGTACTGCACATTTCAAATTTTATATTAATAGCCTAACATATTCTGATGATTTATATCAGTATCAATTTCAACATTAATAGTGATAGAGGTGTTTAATACCTATCAGGAAACAGGTTGCAGGCATGTAATTAGTCTCTCAATACTTGTTGGACCATGCTATGCTCTCTTAATCATTTAACTTGGCTACATTATGCCTGTTTGGTTAGAGTACCAAAGATACCACTATATCAATTTTGATACTGATATGTCTAGAAGGCAGAGTATCAATATCAAAATTGATACAGGCTGCAATTGTATTGCATATCATGTCTTGTTTGTACAAACTTCAAAATTGATAGTGTTAGCCAAACATCTCTCGATGTATGCATCAATATCAATTTCAAAATTGATAGTGGTAAGATGTTTAGTAGAGTTACCAAACAGGCTGTAATCATTTGAATCTCTTGAGGTTATCCATTATCACTTAATTTAAAATACACACTTAGCCTATACAGATAAAATACAGTACGTTTCCCCTTTATCTCCATTCTCAGCCTTGTAAACTGACACATTAAAAAATCCATGCCATGAATAACCATTAAGATAACAATTAAGGCCTTAAATTACCTCATCTGTTACAGCAGCTCGAGCCCTGCGATGTCTCTCAACAAGTTCAGTGAGGACTTCAATAAGACGTTTCTTTACTTCTCCTGTTAGCATTCTCCCAGCAGCATATTCCTAATACAATACATGGTAAAGGGAAACATTATCCTTAACCAATGTATCAGCTAAAACCTTACTAAGCATTGTGTATATTGCTAAACAATGTCACATGATGTCCTACCGTTTTGATATGCTCCAATTCTTCATCATCTTCAAGAAAAAAGCCAAGGTATTTAATTGGAATATCCACCTGAATCGGGAGAACAGGGTAGTTTGAGGCTTTGAGCAGCTACAAGAGGTCATAGATCATAATGGATGCAATTCGTGAAAAAAAGGACCATGCCTTGCTGACAAGGAAAAAACAAAAACAATGCATCCAACAAAAAAGATGCAACCTACGGGTACTCTCCGGAAAGGAAAAGGTACTACAGAAAAGCTGCACATAAGACACTGGGGCACTTGCCACCAGTTCGTCAAGAGCTAAATAATAGAAGTAATCACCATCCATTAAATACTTGAATTCTTTAGATATAATGTCAAACACATTTTCAATAATGATGAAATTAATAACCAAATGAATATGATCAGAGGGCAAAATTCTGCATGCTTGATGACTAAATGGGCATTGTGATGTGATTTAATTAATTAAAATTAAGACAATGAAATGTGTACTCCGTCTAACCACTCAAACAGCACTTAAAACCAAAACCCAACAATATTTACAGCAGTCAATAATCCTAGATATAAAAGACAGCAAGAAATATCATTTTAGTGGAAAATATGTAATAGAGGCAAAGGTGACAATCAGAATAGAACTGCATAATATTAAAGTGAGTGAACCTACGTGAAACTATACAAGAATGATGTTCAAGTCCAGCTACAAGTTTACATCGGATACCTTACAACTAGTAACATAAATGTGAAGATTCGGGGATCAGTAGATATAAGCTAGTTGCCAAGGACCCGCCTAATCTAGATTCCATATTCTTCTTTCTTTTACATATAGGTAGCTAAAAAGAAAGCCATTTTCATAAATTCATAAATGCTGCTTAACTGAATCATAGAGAATTCCACTGCCCAAAAAAACAGAAGATAAAGAAAAATAAGAAACTACACTGAAGAACCTGAAGCATTGGTTATTTCCATCCATTTTTAAATCTTTCTTCCGGTTCTGAGTTTTTCCTCATGAATAACAAAAATCAAGCAGTCCTCAATTAATAGAAGTCAGGTCCTTTATTCACTCATTGATCAAAATAGAAAAAATAAGAAGCTTAATGTCCATAGAAGACACTGACCTCCAAGTTTGCACCATATTTCCTATGGAGCTCTATGGAATCTTGACCTCCAGAAAAGGCATACCTATTCACCTGTAAATAACAGAAAGATAAAAAAAAGTAAGAAACTACAACAAACAATTACATTGGAGCTGAAGAAACATAAAGGATGTAAAATATTCTGGATGATTCTCTTTGTAGAGTTTCGCACCAAGCTTTTAAACCAAAAATGAGCTAGTAAACACCAAAAAGTTCCTTGTTCTTCAAATATATATAGAAAGTTCTCACAAGAATTATAATTAGGAAGCATACATAAATAAGTGTGTCCGCAAAGGATATGTATATGTACCTTGCTAGCATAATTGTCCAAATATGGTTCGTCACTGAATACAAATTATAGGTTACATCATGTCGCATTAGGAAGCTACTTCATCTAGAAACTTACACAGTGATCTCATGTCAATCAAGCTATGGAACAATTCTGCTCTGCAGCCAGAGAAAGTAATATCCCAATACCAGAACCAATTAGCATACTACGACATACCGCTGCTTTCTTGAATTTGAAGGAGACTATTTAGAAAATGAACAATATTTTCACATGGCTCTAGCCCCTGGCCTTGTATGAAGAGAGAAATTAGCACACTCTAATTTATTAAGCAGTGTTACAGACCACTGCATTATGCATATAGTTGCATTGTGCACCTAAAATCGGCATGTTAGAGTTTCATTGCACTCTATGTATCTTCCCCTTTCTTTTATTTTTCCTTTCTGAAAAATATTTTTTAATAAAAAAGACACTTTTTTATCCAAATATGCGAATTGTCTCCTCTGGCAAACCTAGCACTAGCATAAAGAGTAGTGACATCATGCTATATTAGCTTAAATCCAATGCCATTCACAATAACATATACCTATACATGAAAAAAACAGCAAGTTGGAATTTTAGCCTTAACAGGCTCAAGAACGGGAGGAGAATTTCTTCCTAGGAGGATCATTGGGCAGGGCATGCCCCTCTAGCTTAATTCCTTCCCTACATTGTTCAGACTGAATTGCAATCCAAGAGCCATGGTTGGGGAAATTTGGGCTGAGAACTTAGACTGGCACCTAACATTCAGAAGGAATCTGAAGGATGTAGAGATCCACGAGCTCTCTAAACTACTGCTCCTTGAAGACTGCAAATGCATAGAAAACATGGATGGCAAGCCACTATGGATGCCTCACTCAGGTAACAATTCCTTATTTACTGTTTAAGTCTGCTTTATAGCGGTTGAACAGAGGAGTGGAAGTTCCTTGGTATGAAAGTGCATGGAAGCAACCCGTGCCCTTTAAAATCAAGTTATTCTTGTGGAACTTTACCCAAAAAAAAAATAAGAGTTAACTTTACCAAAAGATAAAAGAATGCATTAAGTAATTGGATACGCTCAACTCAAACCGGGTCAGCCGTATGGATTTTGTTTCTCCATTCATGTCCATCTTGATTTACTTCTTCACATGGAATGCGATCTCCCGAGAACAAGGATCGCCGGATCGGGATCGGATCCTGGATCGGTGGGGTCCGATCCGATCCGGATCGGATCGGATCGGACCGATCCAGGCCGATTCCAATGGAGCCAGACCGATCCAGAATCGGTCTGGATCGGTTTTTTTTTTTTTTTTTGCTTTTCGAAAAAATATGGAAAAATCCCCAAAAAATCAATAAAAATACATAGAACTCAGGAAAAATGTGAAAAAAATATAGGGAACACTCATTCATATAAAAAATTAACAATCAATCATATAGAACACATATCAGCCCCAATGACCAATCACACGATAGAACACATCATGCATCGAATAAGATACATGTTTTTACCAAACAAACAATCATACCCAACTCCACAAATTGTACAACACATTCTTCTTACCACTCATATAGTCATATTACATTGCGTGAAATAAACAAAGAAATACATTATACATATGCATCACCACCAACTATGGTAACGTCCGGAGTAGGATGGATCTGGATCTGGATCTCTTGTCACGGTAATTTTGATTTTCGCAAATCTCCATTGATTAGGGTCGATCATAATTGGCCCGTATCCGCTAAGAAAATAAAGAAGGCGGGCCATGTCGGTAAACTCATAAACTCCACGATCGGTAGGAGGTGGAGGTAAAAAAGATGGTGGAGGTGGATAGCCAGGCTCGGCTCTGCAGGCGAGGCTCGGATAGGAAGATGCGAAACTCGTCGAAAGCATTCAACCTCGTCCACCGTCCGGCCCCTTTGCCACTCGAAGCATGAGTGTCTTTTATCACTCAAATCATCTGGACTGCTCCGACTCGTCCGAGCGCTACTGGTAGAGCCACCCTCACCTCCGCCACCCCCTCCACCTCCACCCCCGTCGCCGTTGTTCAGTGTGGGTGGCACAAATTCTTCTTCATCCTCATCGATGAAGGTGGGCGAGTGGTCTCGGTGTCGAGGAGATGATGTCGCCGTTTTATACTTATCTTCTTCCTCTTCATATGGTACCTCCTTGACTTGCTTCTTGTGAAGGTAAGACGTACTTTCTTTAAAGCCCCTAAATAATCCACCGATCTTGGTGGTGGTGGTGGTAGAAGGACCCGAAAGCTGGAATCCGGCGGGAGCGCGCGGCGGGGGCGGGCCCGGATGTCTCTCGGAGAAGGCAGTCCGGGTGGATCGGGAAGTGGAGCCGCATGCACGGAACTTGACTTTCTTCAACTTCTGCATGTCTTCGTCCTCACCCGACAACAACGTCGGCTCTCCCGCCCGGCCCGTGATCGTCGTTCGGGTCGAACTACGCTCTCCTCGGCATCCTTGTCTTCCACCCTGTCGCAAGTGGATGTTCTTCTTGGAATAGATATTCCAAGTCCACGTCCGCACAGGACAAACACGAGTAGCTTGGGCTGTGCTCTTTCTTGGTACAATCCACCGCAACCGTTGTGCGAATCTGCGCTCCGATGTCTTCCGCCTACTATCTTTGATATTCTTTATCCTCGACCTCGTATTGTAATGGCGGTAGACAAGCTTCTCCGATCTTTACGTCTTGACCTATTTCTCCTCTTCGTATGAATAAGGTTGAAGGTGCTCCAATTTCTCTCGCCAGGATGACGATGTGCTACGACTTAGCACCCGAATTGCAAGCTGCCGGCGAGTGGATTCCATCCGAGTTACATTTTGTCACCGTAATCCACCACTCGGCTGTAATTGTAAAGAACACGATTACATGCATCGGTAACGTTATGTAAAAAAAAAAAACAATTAACGAATAAGTCGTTAATTCGGTAAGCGTATTACTAGGGGGGACCCTATCGTAATGAAATCTTGCATACCGGATCCCCGTACACCCCAATCTTGTGCTGTATGAAGTCATCGAAAACACAAACTAAAACAATTATCTTCTCTTAACGAGATAAAGTTAAAAGTTTAATTAATATGAAAAGTATTACTTACTTCAACCTCTGTAACGCGCGTTAACGTCTTTCTGGGTCTTACATAGTCGTTTAATTACGGATAGTGTGCACGATAATACTTCACCATCATTACATACTTGGCCACCATCTTGTATCGCTTGGGTTGAAGAAGTATCTGTAACAACATTATTACTCCTTTAGTTTAAAGACAATTGGGGGTAATACACAAAATATAACTTGTAATCATTAAGCGTATTACACTACTAAATTATACTCGCAAGAGATGTCGTGGTGTAGGGTTTTGTCCCATCATTGTCGATCACCTTCCACTTCTTGTAACCACTTGGGATGCTTCTCTTTAATTTTCAACTTAGCTTTATCACGCATCATACGGTACCCCATCCGATTTTGTCATTTAGATCCACCAACCTAAGTACACCTTGCACCAAAGGTTACATGACAGAACCAAATAATCGCACACCTTCTCCCACCATTATCTATCTATAATCTTCATCTTTAAGTATCTCATCTTGATCCAAGGAGCTCACCGTACGTATCCAATGCTCTCGATAAACGGTGGAGAGAATGAACCTTTTTAAACTAGCCTTGTACGTATAGGCTCTACAATACAATAAAATGGGTGGCGAAATCTTGTGGGACCCGGTACGATCGAATCATGACCATCGGTGTCTTTACCTCGTTATATGTAAAAGTCGTGGATGGCCGTAGATAAATGAGGTGATAAGTTGTCACTTGGTTGACCGAGGACTTGACATTGCGTCCCTACGATATCTTCGCATCGAGTCGATAGAATGTGCCGCGCGGGGCACCCCGAAATAAGTGAGGTCGAGCCTCCGTAGCTTCTTTCTGTGACCTTATATGAGGCCTCATTGTCACCGTGACAAGCTGCACGTGTTTGCCTCCCCATCTCATCCACCACATTGTTCGTCAAGCGAATAGGTAATCTGCATTTTCACCGGCTGAGGCATCAACCGACTTCGAGAAATATGGTGCCCTCGAACGATACACGAGGAAGTTTATAAGTGACCTCCGCGCGGATTCCCGGTCCATCCATCGCACATTACGGTGCACCCCCTCTCCTTGAGATGGTTTTGAATCCATCTATCCGAGGTCAACTCATCGACCTCCTCGTCGGCTTGTTTCGTATATATACTTTGATGTCGGGCTTTTAACCCGGCCTCCGCCGATCGCATCAACCGTAGTACGGAAATATGATGAGTGGTGCGTGTGCTTGGGACACCTACGAAATTCAAAAACAAGATAAGGGAAAAGAGAGGGTTGTTAATAATAGCTAACCTAATAAAAAATTCATATCGACAAGCGAAATGCTTGTGACTTCAACAAATCTTTACTGCGTGTAGAAAGAACTTCGACCGTATGCTTAAGGGCTTTCTTTCTACCCCGTCGATGCCTTCACCCCTTTAAATGCTTGTCTTATACCCCTCGACCTCTGCCCTCCTATACGTAGCGGTGTCTCCCCTGTCGGCATTGGTCGACGAGAATGTGTGTCATCCGAATTTCGAGCTCTGAACCAGTGCCTTGTCCGCCCCCCGTCGAGATCGTGCAGGCGAACCTCCCCGCTCCTCGTCTTCGTTCCTCGTCCCTCGCCGGGCCGAGCCCTACTCTCATTAACGACTCTCTAACTTTCGGGCATCTTCCTCGTCGGTGAAGATGGAGAATCAACTTGGACCCTTTCGTGTCTTTGCGGCCCTTTCCCTTTCTTGCCCTTCCGCCGTAAGATCGGGTCTCTCCCGACAGCAACTCGTCGTATGAGTCTTGTCTCCGACCAATTCTCACCTCACTCTCGCGATGCCCCTTCCGATTATATAAGCCCTCGTCTCCTCCCTCTCGGCTACTTTATCGCACTTACATTGCCACCCGTCCCGGTATATGTTCTTGAGCCGATGCACACCTCCATTCATCTCTTTTCGCACCACGACTCTCTTCTTTACGAATCGAGAGATGGCCATTTTGCCGTCGATGTCACGAAATTCGCGGGTCGGTGCCATGCTCCTCGTCCGACATCTTATACTGCAACACAAAACCATACCAATATTAGGCCAGCGAGTTTCGGCCCCACACAGAGGGGGGGGCCCGTAAAAAACGATGCTGCCCCGAGAAGGATGGTGAACACCCGAAGGGGTGCTAATCACCCCTTCGGGTGCAATTCCACCCCACCCCGGGGGTGAAATAATCCCCCGATGGGGGGATTTTATCTTCAGCCCCCCCCCCCCACCCAGGGGGGACGTAAACGATCACCCCCGTGGCGATCGTCGAACACCCCGGTGTGCTAATCACCCCTTCGGGGGTGCGATTCCACCCCCGTTGGGGTAGAAATAATCCCCCGATGGGGGATTTTATGCTTTGCAGCCCCCCACCTAGGGGGGTGTTGTAAATGGTCACCTTCCGGGGTGGCGCGCCCCGGAAGGGGCTAATCACCCGCTTCGGGGTGCAATTCCACCCCCCCCATGGGGGGTGAAATAATCCCCCAATGGGGGATTTTATGCTGCAGCCCCCCCCCCCACCTAGGGGTAGGTGAGGGGCGGATCACCCCGAAGGGGGTGATCGTGGTACCCGAAGGAGTGTTAATCACCCCTTCGGGGGTGCGATTCCACCCCCATTGGGGGTGAAATAATCCCCCCGATGGGGGGATTTTATCTTTGCAGCCCCCCCCCCAGGGGGGGCGCGGTCACCCCCGAAGGGCGGGCGTGGCCCGAAGGGGTGCGATCACCCCTTCGGGGGTGCGATTCCACCCCCGTTGGGGGGTGAAATAATCCCCCCCAGGGGGGGCTCCCAGCCTGCAGCCGGCCGGGGGCCAGGGCGGGGGGGGGGGGGGGAAGGGGAAAGGAGATCGAAAACCCCCCCCTTACAAATCTTGTGCTGTTTAGGGTGGATCGCCCCTCCCCAAGGTGGATCGCCCCTCCACTAAGCCTTGATTTTCTTTGGATCGCCCCTCGAAAAGCCGGATCGTGGGATCTGAAGCCCTATTCTCCAAGGTGCCTTGGGGGAAGGAGAACGAGCCGAAGGGGGCAAGTGGGGGGGGAGAATCGGTCCGGATCGACCCCGAATAGGGGTGATCGGACTTGAAAAACGATGCGGATCGATCCCGGAATCGGTTCGATTCCGGGTCTTCCGATTTTCCGGCGAATCGGTCCGGATCGACCGATTTTGGGATCGATCCGGGTGGATCGGTCCGGGATCGACCGATCCTATCGATTCCGGCCGATCCAGCCGGGACTCCCGGCTGGATCGCTAATTCCGATAGGAATCGGATCGGTAGGTACCGATCCGATCCAAGAATCGGTCGATCCCGATCCGGATCGACCGATTCTGCAATCATTGCCCGAGAATCTCTCGAGATCTCCCGAGAATCTCTTTTCTTCCGTGCGTCCGAGAAACGAGATTGCCGAAACGAGAATATCTATGTAGTACCTGTGATACCTTGATCTTCTCCGCCTATTATTATCCCCAACTTGTTAGATGATTTTGTTAAGTTTCCTTCTTATATTGTCAATTTTATTATGGAATCCTTTCAAATATTCATCTAAACATTGTTGTTTGATAAAATTTCATAGCTAAATATTTTAATAACTATATATGTACAATTGACCCGAAATGTTATCAATCTCCTATCATATTGTTCAAGATAAAACTTTGGTCCGACATAAGATCCTTTGTATGTCTCATGCTAACGATAGTTCGCCATCTTTGTATTATGTTTTTAATTCTCTCGACTTATTTTAATATTTAATATGAGTTCTCTTGTCCTTTTAAAGAGATTATATGACATTCTACATCTAAACACGCACATTGATTGATATTTAGATCTAATCTCTTGAGATTTTTTCAAGATCTTTTATCTTCAATCTCCGTGAGATAAAATATAGATGTGAGATGGCAATCATTGGGTAAAGTATACTGTGCATAAATGAAATCTGAGATCCGATCTCCCGAGATTTTTCCGAGAATCTCACGAGATCTCTTCTCTTTCACACTTCCGAGATGAAGCCGAGATCCGAGACGACAATCCTTGCTTCTTCAGAGATATTTAACTAATCTAAACCATACTGAATTACCCTCATCCATGTTAACTGGAGTCTACCACATCCTCTTTCATTTTAATTATTTTAATATTTTATACTTTCTAGCCTGAGCATTATTAGGTATACGTTTAATATGTCCAAACTATCACAATCTTCATTCTTTCAATTCATTTACAATATCACTACTCCTGCTTTTTCCTAATATATTCATCACATATTCTACCTAATCTAGTACAACCACACATCCATCTTAACATTCTCATTTTGGCAGCACTTATTTGAGAAACATGTTTTTCCTTTATTGTCCAATATTCACTACCATCAATGATTCAATATTGTAGGTCTTATAGTTGTACGATAAAATTTTTCATTCAACTTTAATAGAATTTTACGATCACATAAAACTCTTAAAGTTAATCTCCATTTCATCCATCATGCTTTAATACTATGGTTAACGTTCTCAACATATTCACCATTTTCTTAAGTAACTGAACCTAGATAATTAAACTGAGTACTTGGATATGATACTACTCCATCCAAACTAACACATATCTCCTCTTCTTTTTTATTTTCATTAAATTTACAATGCATAAATTATGTCTTAGTTCTACTTATTTTGAAACACTATAAAGTGTTTCTTCATCCAAACTAACCCAATTAACTCTAAGAAATCAGATACACGTTGAAGAGAAATGCCTCAAAATCTTACATCTAAGCATTTGAACTTCTAAAAATATCTACTAATTCAACTATCGTTGCTTATCATGTGCATGTGAATTCTGAGATAACTCCATTATCATATACAGATAGGCCACCTGTTGTTGTGTATAAACATTTAAATAAAATCAGTATAGCTAATGACACCGAAGTAGAATACCTTATTCTTTATGTCTTTAGGTGTATCAGTTACGTATATAGCTGAATTTGGATCACTTGCTGACATTTTTCCTGTCTCACCCTGCGAAGAAAGGACAGCATGATAAACTCTGATGAACAAAGTTTTTTGAGGCCAATGCGCAAATATATAAATTTTCCAACAAGTGTCAAGGGTGTTGCAACAGTTGAGAAAAGAGAGACCAGTAAAAAATATACAGGCTCGTTACATCACATATTACTAAAATCAAAATTCCAATTTGATGGTAGAAACGGCAAGTCATTATTCAAATGCGTAAAGTAAAGAAGAATGAAGAAAACTAGTCATCTTGAAGGACAAAGCTATTTACGACACTACTATTGGTACTTATGTAAATATGGAGTAGAGAGGGTTGATTCAACTTCACTTTCTAAACAGGTAGGTGGTTTTAAGACTTTCTACAGAAAGAGAAACAACCTTTATCAACAATGGATTTCATCCATGCAAGGTATATTCTGCTTTCCATCCAGCACTGATGCAATGGAGCCATGATGCTTAGGCGACAATGCAAGGTGCTAGGCAAAACGTACTTCATACTCATGATAGATACTCTTGTACAAGCCAATGCAACATTTACCATATAACAATAAACTTCATTGATAAAAAATATATACACCAAAACAAATAGATGAAATGCATGCTGATTCTTTGTCTAGACAACCAAGTGTAGGCAAGATAGGTATCTCAAGTTAGGCAAGGCGAAATCTTCTAGCCTTAGTGAGCTAGAAGTGTTTAGTCACCTAGGCAATACCTTAAAAATTAGAGATGAATTAGACAACATTGACAATGATTGGGATATATGGGAAGAATTTTCTAGTAATGCTGCAATAGACTGTCAACCTCGGATACCACCAAGTGAAATGATAAGAATTAAAAGTGAGTAAAAATTTGGCTTTGAATTCTTTAAAGACAACACATCACCAAGCATGTTGTCTGAGGAAAATGAGATGCATGCCCATGCTTTGTTTGTACTCATATTGTCTGTGATTTTAAAAACAGAGCCTTCTCTTTTGTTTTTTGTCTTGGGATAAATTAGTAGTTTTGTTTCATTAGTAGATCAAACCAAACATTCAATAGAAATCTTCATTGTCGAATTTTAATATATTTACCACAAAAGGCCAATATCACGTTACCACATAAGTACAAAACACGAATTGTTGGGGAGAACAGTTGTCTAAAGCTTGAATTGGTAATGAACTAATTTAATACTTAGCATGAAAGTGAGAACAATGTTATCTTCGGAAGAAAGTTATAGTGTTCGGTTACAATTTTTATATTTAGATAGTTTTAGCTTTAAACCAAAGATTACACTATAAATTTACATAATTTTTAAAAATTAGAGACATATTTGTTTGGCAAAGGTGACAAAATTTTGATAGATTATTGAGATATGTTTGGCAATGTTCATGTATTTAATATTTTGTCAATATATTTAGAAATAAATTGCATAAGCACGCAAGTCTTGAGCCAATTGTTTTATGGATTGTTTGTTTGAATGCAAAATTCTGTAAAATAGTGCACTTGTTTTATTTTATGGCATTTTCATTTTCTTTGGTTAATGTAAAGCATTATATTTTAAAACAATGATTCTTTTTTTTAAATTACATAAAAGAAAGAAATCAAAACAAGAACATATTAATTACTGAAGTCTATGTTATACAAGGGCTTGCCTCGGATGACTAGGCATTGAGGCAAGGGGAGGCAAGAACACCTCGCCTCGGTATTTCTCACCTTGCCCAAATCTGGACCCGGTAAGCGCCAGATCCGGTAACCTAAAATCTTCTTCCCCCACCCCGAAACCCCCAATACTCAGTTTTCCACTCCGAGTCCCTAACATCTTGATGCCCTGTAGGCCCTAGAAGTGAGTTTTTCTTTTGTTTTTCATGTTCTTCTTCAAAAGTTTTAATGTTGTATATAAGTATATATTATTAAATACATTAAAATATATATCTCGCCTCAAGTGCCTTCAACGCTTGTCTTTAGCAAGGTGATGCTCCCCTTGCCTCGAGCACTTCATGCCTCGGACAACATAGACTATACTAGTAAAATCATCTTAATCATGTAGTCCCTTATTTTGTTCTGGGTTGTTGACCATATTTCTGCTTATGGTAATAAGATTTGTTATTCATAAAAAGACACATGATGTATATAAAAAAATTTGTACACATCAAATAAAAATTCACATGAAATAATAAATTACATCGTAATATTGACAGAGATAGTTCTTCATAAAGCAAGCTTTGATTTAAATCCACTAAGTTCAACAAGTCTAGTATTATCCTTTTACGCTACACAATCCTAGATAAGATCCACAATCAAAATTATAAACCAATAAAAGTTTATTAACCCTGTTACTTGATGAAAAGAAACCACTGGAGAAATTTTCTAGAGTAACTTTGATTTCCCATTTTTTATATTTCTCGGCCAAGAATTGGGCCTTGGGTGTGGCCTGGACTATGCAAACTAGGTGCAGGACTCGAAAAACTGCTGAAGGTAATTGTTATCCAAGACAATGCTTAGATTCGATGAAGGGGTTGGGCTCATTTCTCCTCCTGTGTCTCTCTTGGAGAAAAAACAAGCTTCTCCCAACTTTGTTTCTGAGAGAAAGTGCAACTGCATCTTAGTCCAATTTTAAATTTTGGGAAGAACATTCGAAACATTCCTATCTCCACGTCTTGATCTTTAAATTTAAGCAAGAAAATTTAAGAAAAACTAAAACCAAACACTTACCAGTTATCAAGCATAACGTCCTACTGTTCGGTAAACTTGATAAAGAAAACTATCAAGGAATACAATACGAATTTGTTATCAGATAAAAAAAGTGCGCAGAAATATAATCACGTTAGGACAAAGAGCTTGAAGCATAAAGGTACCTGAAGAGCAGGGAAGAACAATGACTCAATTAATGCAGGCTTTTGATAACCTATCCTTGGTGCGACATCTCTTGTCATTCTAAAATAAGGGTCCTGTATTAGGAATAACATTAAGATTAGATGATACCAAGGATATCCCTCCCCCTTATACACTTTTTCTCCTTTTACTGAATGAAAACATATGGTGACAATCAGAACATCCAAAACAGAAGATGTAAATTTTGCTTCAATTATAAAATAGTTGAAAATGGTTATTCAAATGTAGCTCTTAATAAATAAAGACAAGAAAATAATATATAACAACTTAAATTTTCCTGAAAAGTAATGATCTATGATGTCATTGAGGCACAAAAGGGACAAACACAGAAACCGTCATAAAGGAAAAACTATAAACTATATCACCAAAGGAACAAATTCTCAGTTTCAAGATGATCAAAAGATTGCAGGTTAACCTATTGGACAATATTAAACATGCCATATGCCTTAAAATACTAACACAAATCAATGCTATAACTGCAATACAGGGGCGAAAGTTCTACTCCAACATGATTGAAGCTATTCTCAAGAAATTAGTGAAGACTTGTTATTTATTTCTCCTCGATTAGCACAAGGAGTAACATGCAAAACTGGAAGTCCACGGTTTCATGCCATTCATCCCTTAATTGCTGTTCCATGCTCCTGATAAGAAACACATCCTGCAGACTCACTCTCCATCACGTGGAACGAGCAACAAACGAATGTTCCATAAGCGCTATAGCAACCAACCACACATGTTTGCCTTGGAAGATCAGTATCCAGATAAAGATCTTAAATGAATCAAATCTATCCTAGAAGAACTTAACCCTCCATGTGTACTGTTGGAAGTTGATTAATACTCGTATCTCGAACTACCAATAAGATCATATTGCACATAAAGACTGACAGCTAACCCACAGTAGCCTCATCTTGAGCTACCTCATCAGTAGTAAGGCTTTTAAAAAAAATGGAATTGCCCTTGATCCTATTGTTCTCTATGAAACTACCAGTGTTGTTCAGGGTTGCTAAAGCACCGGGCTGATTTTCTCTATGGCAGTAAAGCACCCACTTTGGGCCAGTGGTGGCACAAAGTGCCCGCTTTGGTCGCTTTGGGCTGCTTAAGTTAACCAAATCCACAAGGTGGATCTAGATATTTCTTATTGGGTCAATTTGTTAGACTTGTTTAGTTTAGTTGTTTTGTATTAGTTCCACTTTTTATGTTTTTAGTTGTGGATAAATGGTTTGCATATTTCATTAAAGAATGATGTCAAAAAATACTTTGTAAGTCATTTTCTCTTTTACTATTTGCAAATAAATGTTATGCTTATATATGCACATTGCTAGCATTTTTGTTTATATTTAGTCAGCTAACTGCTCAACCCAACTAGTCTTACTGGCTACTGCTTAAGCTCCACTTAAATAGACACTCTGTCGCTTAAGCAGTAAAATGGCACTTTGGTCACTTTGTCGCGTTGACAACTATGGTAACTACAGAGAAAGAATCTTATTTTAGAATATCAGAGAAAGCAACCTAGAGAATCCCAAAGGAAAAAGTAAAACACCAGCTGATCAGTTTCCTTTTATTTTTATAACATAGCCAATTTCAATGACCCACTAATCAAACATCAATCTCTATTGAACTTGAACCATGCATCAACAAGAGTTTCGAGTGCCAAAAGGAGTAACAAACACATCTGATGGATCACACACAGATGGCATGGATCAAACAGACCCCAGTTAAGATTTCAATTCAAATACTTTCAGTTTCAACCAAATGCCCTTAGCCATCCTTCCTGTGGGTTGTGGTCACAGCTGTATGTGTGTGTCTATGTATGTACACACAAATGTTGACTAGCTTACAAATGTTGCCTATTTTGATGGTTAAATATATATAAGACAAGAAAAATAAAGTTAACATCATATACCTGATCAATTGCACACGGGATTAGACAGCGAAGATTGTCCCTCCCAGAGAACAGATGTGGAAATGAACTTGGGAATGATGGAACAGCCTGTTGAAAGACAAATTTAGCAGACCATCAAAATTTGAAGAAGCTTCTGAAAAAAAATCAAAGAAAATATTCCGCAAACTGCAATGGAAAAGAATATAACTAAAGTAGAACTTGTAAGTTCCTCGTGGAAATAGTGGCACCTGCACTGGAGGGAAACTGATCTTCCCAATATGATCTTCAGGAGTGAAGCCAAATATTCCAACAACCTGGATGACAAAATTATTTCTTTCAGAGAGACAAATTTCAGCAAATTAAGTAAGATATGGTTGAAAAGGAAAAAAAGGCATTCCAGAAAGGTAGGAATTGCAAGCAACCTAACCTTATTGAATGTGACACACTTTGAAACTCGCACCATATTCTCATAAAATGCACTACAAAGAAGCACACAGAAATTATATTAGTAACAGCCGGAGCAAGTAAATGGATAGACTGAAACATTCTTCTGAAGCAGACAGATTATACATAATTATTCATATATATAAGGTGTGTTAGAATTATTGAGGCATCCAACTTCAAAACAGGAGAAAGCTCCACACTGTATTTTTACATGCATTTTAATTCATTGAATATTTTAATTCATTGAATATGGGGATTGTTCTCAAACAGACACTTCAAATGCAGTCTGATATCAGCTGTCACATGGACCACATAAGAAGTGTACATGCATGTAAAGGCCCTAACCATGGACATTGATACCGTCTTGTAAACTTCAAAATCATGGTGCATGTGTGCATCTTCATGTGTGGACACACACTTGTGGTGTGTATTGTCACATGGACCATCCAAGTATCTCTAAGACTGTGATGTGAGTGATTAAAGGCTGCTGGTACCTTGATCGCAATGAAAGATGGAAGGCTGCAGAGTTAGGGATCGCCGGAGTCATGCATTATGAGGCTCTAATAAAGGGGTTGTAGTTGATGATAGGGTACAAGGACATGTGGATGCTCTTCACAGTTGGGCATCGACCTTATATGGGAAGCATAGTTGTCAAGGCGACAAGGCGCCCAAGGTATTGAAGGGTACCGATTATGCTTAGGCGACAAGGCAACCGCTTAGGCCTTGCCTAGGCGGTCAAGGCGATATTCAAGGAAGGCTGGGTTGAGGTTCATTATACATAAAAATATGCATAAATATAATTATATTTTTACATTATAATTGAATATGAGTGTTTTATCTAAGTATATAAGTAAATATGATATGTGTATGAAAGAGAAAAGAGTTAAATAGATTTTTATAAAATTTAAGTATATAACACATTTATGATTATAAAATTTATATATGTGTGATAATATAAGTGATAATGAAATATTGTTATAATATTATTAAATGGGGGACTCAGAGTAATTGCGGGAAAAAATATATATAATAGGATAAGTGATTTTATATATGTAATTATGAAAGTGTGGGTATTTATTTTTGGATAAGTAGTTAATCTTGATAAATTAAGAGAGACATAGAAAGAGAGAAGAAAGAGCTGAAAGAGAACTCAATTAAGTATATAATATATGTTTATAATCATAAATCTTAAATATGTATGATAGTATAAGTGATAGTAAAATATATTAATATGTTCAAACTATCATTAAATAGGTGTCCCTTGTGAGGGATATCAAGGGGGCAAAACACCCAAGGCCTAGGTGGGTGCCTTGGACACCTTGGGCGTCTTTTTGGCCCCAAACAAGGCGCTGTTGGAAAAGCATCTTGCCGCCTAGGCGGTGCCTGGACAACTATGATGGGAAGTGAATTGTGGGTGATCACCAGACTTGGGGGAAGAAGAAGAAATTGGAATGGACAGTGGAGGGAGGAGGAAGAAAGGAGAGGAGTGGGTGATGAAGCCTCCTCGGCTGCTGATCAACAGAGAGAAGGGGAGGAAGGAGGGAGGCCTCTTTACTGTGAGAGAGAGAGAGAGGCAGTCCCCATTCAAGTTTGTTCATTCATGAACATTTTCCCTTGTTTGGACATAACAGGAATTTTAAAAGATACCACTTTACACTTTAACCTGTCCAAGTATGTGAACCAAAAATAACCCTAAAACTCTTGACAAAATATGACTCTTCTAAACACTCTAATTTATTGATTTTTCTTTGACACCGTTGAGGCCAAAAAAATAAAAGATACATAAATAAAAATCTTAAAACTTATAAAATATTCTAAGCCAATATCAACATTGATCAAGCTCATCAGGTTGTGAGACATCCTCTCAAGTCAACCAATGGTACATGTCGTCTGACCGGAAAACATCAAAAGGTGTTTGGGGCATCACCTTAGAGCATGACTACAAGTCTGGTATCCAACTATGATCTCTGTGTTGTGCTTGCACAGCCTGAGCTGGCAGGCTGATGGCACCTTGGCAGTGAATGGCACCTCTTAGAGCCAGAGGCAAGGGCAGGCTGGGTGTCATTCGGTCATTATCGCTACCCTCCACTGCTTCGGCAGCACCGTGAATGAGAGGACAACAATGGCAATGATGATGAGAAGAGAGGTGATCATGAACTTTTTTGGTTACCTGCACCAACATTGAAAGGCTTTACATTATCTTTTTCCTTCTGTATTTCCCTTTTTGTGTATTCAAAAATAAGCATCTATCACACTGTTTAAGTCTAGTCATTTTCAGAAAAATGTGCTTGGAGGGGAAAAATAGCTGCTGACATTAGACACTGGAACTCCAGTTATCAGTGAATCACTAGTATGCACAGAAAGCAATATTGGCGAGATCTCACAAAATTTTTGGTCTCAGCAAGTTGTCAAAATTCAAGGAATGAAAAAATCTGCAAGACTGTCAGAGTGGTGCTGCAGTTGCCAGAGAGAGCAGAGGCGCTAACTAAAGGGTGATGTCTTCCCCACATGCTACAACATAGCGGTGGACCAGAAGCGATGGCTGGCAGCCCTGATCAGCAACTTGAAGTGACGGATCTAACTACCCAGGCCACTGCTAGGTCCGAGAATCAGGATTGGCATGCCTCCATAGCAGCCTCCCTCCATGCTTCCGCCCAGTGGCAGTCTCCACCCTCCTCGGTGTCTTCTACACCCCAATCTCACAAGAATTGAAAGAGATCTTAGTGGCATCACATTCTCTTTGAGTCTCACCACCCCAAGGTTGGCAACCTAGACAACAATCCTTCGCAGTATGTACAAACAAAATAGGATAAGACATTGTAAAGCTACTTACCCACCAACATAATCGAAGTCTGAGAAGATGAATGTCCTCGATATGTCAAAACCACAGGCAATGATGTCTTTGGCATTTTCACGAGCAAGTCTTTTACACTCTTCCACGGAGAGATTCTTCCACATGCACTTCTCATCATCCGTAAGCTGTATCACAAGAGGAACCTTGAAAACATCCTGCAGGTATCTGCGTAAAGGAGTTCAGGATGTATGCTGACTGCATGGAAGTAAATAATTATCACTTATATTGCGCATAACGATTATCATTTGAAAACTGAAAAATGTCACAGCATATAGCACGCCCATCTTTACCCTAGACTAACCACATTCGCAAAGAAATTACGATTTGTAGATTCATAGATTAAACTAGAAAGAAGACCGATCGCTTTATCTAAATACAGACTCCAAGGTAAGTGTGAATTCACTTAAAACGGTATCAGGACGCACTAAATCTTCCCTATAAGCAATGCGCAAAAAATAGAACACCAGTCAGGTCCTCAGTTACAAGTCCATAAGAATAATAGTGCCCACGATAACAACAATATTTTTTGATAGGAGGAAGGCTTATCACGCAATGGGATGAAGGTATACTTGGTGAACATGAAAGGCACGAGATGTCCCAAATGCAACGCCTCCGACGACGGTCCCCGGCCCGTGTACAAGTAGAATTTCTGTCCTCGCTCATAGAGGTCCAGAATTTCCTCTAAATCCCTGTTCAATCAAGTGCCAGCACAATGTCGGCAAACACGTGATAGATCGAGCGAAGACGAGCCGAAGAGCGGAACCTGTGAGCGAAGAAAACCCCGCGACGGAGGAAGACATGCGCTGGCCGCAATGTGAGGCGCTCGATGCGGCTAACTAGCGAGGGTTCTAGCCTCTGGCAACCGAATTTCTCGATCAGCTTATCGTAATCGATCTTACCACCGCCCTTGGCGGACACCTCCCACGGGTTCACCACCATCTCCTCCGCATCCTTCTTTTCGCCCTCCCCGGCGACGCTGGGCGCCTGCCCATCTTCGCGAGCCATCTCCCCAATTACCGGTGGAGGACTTCTGACTTCTCCCCCGTCTCTGACGCCGCAGCTTCGCCGCCGGGAAACCGGAGCAGACTATCTCTTCACCAGGTGGGATACTGCGGCAACGACCTATCGGCGGGCGTACACATACCGGGAGGTGACCGTAGAAGCTCATCTTAGCTGGGCCGCCAGCTCGAGTGGGCTCCCTTCTGGAAAGGCCCAATATATTAGTCCAGTCGGGTCCTGTTGTGTATTATGATTGGGCTGAACTTCGATTTTTTTCTTTGTCAAGTTATTTCTTTTTTTTTTGGTCGAAAGTTGTTTCATTTTTCAGATTATTGACTACCTATCTTATTTTGTGTCTTAAAATCCCTTTCTACCCAATGTCTTATAGGGTGTTTGAATGCATGATAAATTGAGTTTTTGTTACTATTTTATATTTTCGTAACAAAACTTACATAAAGAGATGTTTGACAACCATTACAATTTTATATATTTTTAAAAAATCTATCTTAGACAAAAAATAAATAATATATTTTTTATATTTTGGTCCTCTACCTCTTTTGGTCATATATGGCTCCCACTCTTTTTTGTTATCTCATTAAACATAACATTTTTATGTCATTAGCTAGTTTATGGGATGTTTGGTTGCTGAGTTTTTACTATATTTTATTTTTTTGTAGTAAAATTTTTTAAAATATGTGTTTGACAATCATTGAAAAATTGTATTTTTAAAGAGATTCCTTCTTAGACAAAAAAGAAGGTCTCACCTTTTCTTTTTATCTTGTGACCCCCCACTTTGTTTGGTCATGTATGGTATCCACAATTGGTAGTTCACATTTATTTTAATATAAATTTTTATCATGAAAGTGTACAAAAAAATATTGTGTATTTTATTTTAAAATAACTTTTAATCATAAAAATATATAAAAATTTAATGTGCAACCATATCAAAAAGTAAATTTTGCATGAAGGATTTTTGTGCTTGCTTGTCAAACTGGTCACCTAGGAAAACTCCATCATTTCTTTGTTAAGTTATATTTTTCATATTATTGACGAATTACCTTGTCTTGTTTCTTAATATCTAGCTTTCTGAGTTATGCCTTATAAAGTAGATTTTTGGTTGATACTTCATGTAAAATGCGTTCCTAGAGAAAGTTTTTTGGAAAACCCCATTTTCTCTCTTATTTGTTGTGATTTTTCAAGGGTTTTCATCACTTTACTCGAGATTTTTTAGTGTAAGAATATAACGAGTTTTATTCAACGATACATATATCTAGCAGCTATAAATGGTGCAAAAGTAAATATAATATCCAAGAATAAGGTCATTCAAATTAAATTCATTGATATGTAAAGTAATCATTTGTATTTTACATCCATCATTATTTTTGTACACCTTTGGATTTGTGCAGCCTTGACATAATATTGAGCAAAAGAAATAGAAAAGAGAACATGTTTTAGCGTTCATCCCATGAACATCTACTTTGTATTAATGTTTGCTTCTAATCACTCTCATAATCTTTTATGTGGTTACTTTTGTTCAATGTTTAATAAAAACAAAAGAAATTCAAACCCAAGGGTATTTCATCAACTTACTTCTTTTTATAATTTTTTGGTCTAAGATATGAATAACAAGATAAACCTAAAAGATGTTATTAGCAAAATGATACTCGAAACATTTCACATTTTCATATTTTGCAAGGGAAAGATAACATGCACAGTCTCGTGCAATCATTAAACCAACTAAAAATGTCGGTTTGTGTCATGTCATCTTATGCACCCACATAATAAGTTTGTGCAAAGATACTAATTCCCAATTTGCATGCCATGTGTATATAATGTTTGTTTAGTTCGTATGTGCACAGAGTACTATGTTCACTACAACTTTGTATTTTTCATTTTTTGGCAAAAATGTGCATCATATAAGTGAAAGTATACCTGAGATACAACTGAGAAGACTTTATCCGGAGCTCTTCTGCATTTCCAAACTTTATGCTTCTATGTCAAATCTCATTGCTGCAATCCATTTGTTGATTGCCTAGCTCTAGCTTCATCATCTATCGTGCTCCAATTTTGCCATCATCCAAACAGCACTGAGTTGATTTTGTTACTTGGTATCAAACTAGGATGACATGGCTTCCAGTGTAGATTCATCCAGTATATTTCAACGAGCTATTGCTAATTTTGTTGATGGATCTAGAGATCCCTATTCACTTTATGCCTCTAATAATTCCGGTACTACTCTTGTTAGTTCCTTACTCACTAGTAGTAACTATGTTACTTGGCAAAAGCCAATGTGCATCGTAGTGTCAGCCAAGAACAAATTGGGTTTCATAGATGGTTTTGTTGCTATTCTCGATATAGAAGATGATCTTTACAAGATCTGAAAGAGAAAAGATAGTATGGTAAAATCTTGGATATTGAATTCTCTATTCACACTGATATTCTACCGTATGTGTTGTATGTTGAGACTTTTGTTCAGATATGGTTAGATATAAAAGACCGTTATTCCTCATCTAGTGGACCGAGAATATATGAGTTGGAGCATTCCATTGCTACGCTCAGTCAAGACAATGACTTTATGTTCAAGTATTATACAAATGTGAAAGGTTTATAAGATGAATCAAATCAATTCGTGTCAGAGATACCTCTTTCTATTGTGAAGATAAAGCAACTAATGCAATTATTAATGGGGTTTAGTGACACATATTACATGTTAGAAGTTAAATTATGCTTATTGATCCATTGTCTTTGGTCGAAAGGGGGTGTGCCCTGATTCTACAAGATGAAACTTAGTAGTTGCGGAACTCACTTGTGTTATCTGATGCAACTAGTGTAAACACTTAAAATAATGAAGGTACTAAGAAGTTTAAGTCAAAGAAGAAGTGTAGTTATTGCCGTCTTATAGGTCATACTAAAGAGAATTGTTATAAATTGATTGATTATCTTGCTCATTACAAAAATGAGCACAGAACATGTGATAAGAATTATGGTACACGTAAGGACATTAGTCAAAATCAAATGAAAAAATGTTGAAACTAGCCATATGATCACCACTAATCATTATGCTTGGTTGCTTACATTTGTCGACTCTGAAAATTCGACGGGGTCCTCTCCTTTTCAGGGAAGTCCGTGAACCCAGATCGTCACCTCAAGAGGGGATGAGGAAAGAAAGGAATAAAGCTCGGAAAGCAACTCTCACCTCGGTCCCACACTCACATTGATCCCCGAACTTTCATCCCTTGGCGTCGCTCGATCACCAAAGAGACGGTTCGGGTCATGTGGGAAGAGGGTGAGAAGAAATAAACGTGGTCGCCAGGAACCGTGGGTTCCGATTTATAGAATTAAAATTGACCGTGTGTACCTTAGCGTGAAGAATGTGAGTTAAAGCTTCTCCTTCTTCGGCCGGCCGATGAAGAAGAGTCCTCAACGCGGTGGGTGCTTGATGTTCTGTGCAACTAGACAAATAAACAAGTGAAAGAGACTATTAGAACTAGACAAAGTGGAGTATATGTAAAGAGAATGACATAAAACACACAATTGACTAGAAACTGACCGGATTCGGGTTATCTCTAACCCCCTTTTTTATTTTCGGATTAACAGAGTAAAAGTAGTGCAAAAAATGTAAAAAAATGATAGGATGATGGAGAATCACTAAACAAAGAGATAGGAAAAAGAATTGAAAGATTCTGAGTTGTATAGAGGAAGATATAGCCAAATCGTATTGTCGAAAAAGCCGAGCAGCAGTCCAGGATCTGCCAGGCGCGACTTTGCTTCTGCGCTCGTCACGATCAGCCCAGACCTTGGAATCAAGTGCCGTCGATTGTAAACTCAAGAAGACTTGGAGAGGAAGAACTTTGATGAAGAGAGCTCAGGCAGCAGACGTCCACACACTGCTGTAGAGGCCGAAGAAGAGAGACTTGGCAGATCACCTGCAGAACAGCCTTCCTCTCTCTTGAACCGACTTTTCTCTCTCTAAAAACTCGAAATTCTCTCTCTAAAAATCACAAAATCGATGCAGGAGGGTGATAGGACGTCTTGAGATGCCTGGGGAGTCGTTCTCCTCTCTTTGGAACGACCGGAATCAGAGTCCATTTATAGGAGAACAGACGATCCGATCGAAGCTAGAAAATAGGGATGAATGCGCCCTGGTCCTGGGCGCATGCGCCCTGGTGCAGGGCGCATGCGCCCCACTGAAGGGCGCATGCGCCCCCCAGGGGGGGCATATCTTATCCACTCCGAAAAAATTGATCTTATCTGGTCCGACCGTTCAGTGGTAGAGTTCGGGTGAAAGACTGACTCGGGGTGGGGCGCATGTGCCCTCAAGTGAGGGCACAAGGCCACGTGCCTCACCGGTAGGGCGCATGGCCATGTGCCCCGGGTCCGGGCGCATGTGCCCTGGAACCCGGGCGCATGGGACTGGCTCTGCGCGTCCTTCTTCCGGAAGCCATTGCGAACACTCCCGAACTCGGAATTCGACGCCGTTTGTTGCGTTGGAAAGATAACAGGCCGAAGAAGCTCTCTATAGCATCGGATCAGCCATCACACCCTCCAAAACTTCAGAATTTTATCCGGAAGTTAGGGCAGTGAACAGAAGATCCGATACAGGTCGAAATGACTCCGACGGCAAACCGAAAAAGCACGGAATGCAACAAAACTTGTCCGGAGTGTGAATATGACCATAACCTTCAATGCATGATCATTAGGCATTGGTCATTCAGCCAATTTCCGTGTTTACACGACTTACGTGTGGCTTTCGCTCGGAAATTACGGCTTTTTGCGGAAAACGTCGGAAAACATCCGATTTTGTTCGGCGAAGCTCCAAATCAACTTAAAAGGACCCGGCATCATCATATGATCAATCATGTGTGTTACCCTATAAAACATGAGTTTTATGCTCTGAATTAGGCGAATTTGGCGTGTCTACAGCTTGCCTCGCCTTGATGTCGGCTTTGTAAGGGAGTGGCATGTAATGAAGCGGAGTGATTCGTAGTGAACTATAATGAAATGCAAGTGAACGTAGATGAATGTAGCGGAATGGAATGGTGATGGACTGAAAAGGTGGCATCAAGGTGTAGATATAGACACGCTTATCTACCTGATCCAGCAAAATGAATCTCGCTGAGTATTCTAGATCGCTTTCATGTTCTATCAAAACCTCATATAATTGACTGGTAAAAGACATGCCCTTGGCACGAGAGATGAAAGGTAAATGATAAAGGATAAAAGGATGTAGCCAACCCTCAGCGTGGTGAGGAGTCCCCGAATTCGTAGGTTCATCATCAGCCAGGAACCCGAACTTTCCGTTGTTCTCGTACTGTGATGGGCTAACGTTTGAAAAAAGAGAACTTGATTTTGAAATGAAAAGAATACCAATCCATCATATTTGGAATCTCAAGTTCATTCAAGTTTCACCAAAATACTTAGTTTAATTTCGAGTGGAAGAACCTCAAGTTCTAAAAGGGTTCGTTTTAAGCATAGCAAAATTGCTCGGGTAACGTGAAAACCATGAATCACGCTCTAGCAGAAAACTCGATATTCGGAAAACGACAAGACAGATTTAAGCCATAGTGGGATTGAAAGATAATGGTGGGACTAACATAGAATGATGGGAAAAAAGAAACAATGGCATGACCAATATGACACGGTGGGATAAAAGAAAGGACAGAATAAAATATGGTGGAACAAAAAGAAAGGAATAAAACATAAAGGGATAAAAGAAAGAATAAAACATGATGAAATAAAAGAAAGAGAAAACATGATGAAATAAAATTGGTAATGATGAAGAAAGAAAAGGAGATGGATGTGAACACATAGAAAATCATGTAGAAAATCGTTGAAGATATAGATTGTCTATTGGAGGTCAAGACACCCGATTAGGAACCATCGTCCCTCCAATGTTCAATTTTGGCTTATCCGTGAGTGTGAAGAAATGACCAAGCCGTCGTAGATTTTGTTGAAGGGGACCTCGGGCCCAGTCATCTTCACTCTCAAGGTCTTCAACATTAATGCATATAATATGTATAAAATGGACCTAACATAACTAGGTGATAAATGACAAGAGTGAGGTGAAGTGCAAAAATGAAATGATGGTGATGATGGTGATGATGGTGTGAGATTGATGAGAAGCTGTGGATGAAATCTTCAGGTAAGCTGCATCGACCGCCTGGTTCATCAGTATCTCTGGTCCATCCTTGTCTTGCCTTCTGACAGAATACAACACCATAAGGGTGTTCAGCTGGGTGGTGCTTCCTTTCTTTGCAAGGTTGGCATGACGTTCCTTGGGGAATATTGATCTCACCAATTCACCTGTTAGGACTAAAAAATGTTGCCTGCACATTTCTGGTTAGTACCCAACAGACAGAATTGTCATATGAATCAGATTGTTCATGAAATGATTAATGGAGGTCAAAATAAAGTTTTTGATGATGGTTCCTTTAGCAAAAATGTCATTTTTAACATTATAAACAATTTCTGAATTTTTGAGATTTTTCTGAATTTTTCGAATTTTTTTGTCCATGTGCCCCCGATCGGGGCACACGGCTATGTGCCCGAGGGGTGGGGCACCCGGCCATGTGCCCCCGCATGAGGGCACATGCGCCCTGAGGCCAAAATTTTTTTTTTTTTTTTTCATAAAAAATATACCTGATTGCCCTTCTCTTTTTGCTTCTTCAACTCCTGCAAATACTCAATGAAAATGATTAAATCTTTATCATTACTCATCCCTTTGCCTGTATGTCGTATGACTTGATTTTGAGTCAAAGGGAGGAGCCTTCTTAACAAGGTGGACTAAAACAAATAACTTAAATGAAATAGGGGTAAGGGTTAGGAGAACTTACCTGCTGTGGTGTGAATCTTCTCCTCTCCTGTATTGAAATGTCAGAAACACTTGACAGAAGGAGATTAGATCTTCATCAGGACTCATCCCTTTGCCTATTATGGTCAACTTTGACTTAGGTCAAGGGGAAGAGCCTTCTTAACAAGGTAATTAAAGTAAAAATGGAAATGAAAATATGCATGACAATTAAATAAACATGGATGCAACTAAGGCAATGATCATGACTAAGCAAAATTTTTTTTTTTTTGATTTTGTTGAAAACAATCATTTGGATTTTCAAAAGTATTCAATTTTTTTGGATTTTTGAAATATTCGAATTTTTTTGGATTTTTGAAATATGCATTTTTTGTGGGTTTTGAAATATGTATTGTTTTGGATTTTTGAAATATGTATTTTTTGTGGGTTTTGAAATATGTATTTTTTTGGATTTTTGAAATATGTATTTTTTTGTGGATTTTGAAATATGCAATTTTTGTGGAGAAAATGCTGGTATTTGAGATAGTTCATCGGTCTTTGGAGTTTGTCAAGACTCAAGTGGTAGATGCCACGTGCAAAAATAAAGTTCCCTACCTAGAATCCTTCTAACCTTCTTCCTTTGATCGGCTTGGATTCCACCTGGATTTGGTCGGTTTACCCTTCCCTAGGGTTTAAGGAGGAAGAGTATAGAGGAAGTCCTTGATAGGGTTTGAAGATGTTGAGAGGGATTTCTCTACTCTCACTCAGATTACCCATTGGGGTTCGGCCTCTTTGGGTTTTTCTTTCTTTTTTTGCTCTTTTCTATGTGGCACATATTTGGACAGGTTTTTTTGACCCGTGGGGACATTGCCCATCTTTTAGTGCCTTTTGCCTTGACTATCATTCTGGGTACTCATTCGGACAGGTTGATCATTTTTTTTTCTAACCTGAGGGGTTCATTGCCCATCTTTTGGCACCCTTTTGTACCCTCTGAGACGGCCTCCTACTAGGGTGGCGAGTGTTTTCGATACTACCCCTCTCTAACCTTCTCTCCCTATCTTGGACTGAGTAGAAGAGAAAAGGGTAAGGGTATTCCTTCCATTTCTAGATTTCTGCCTTACCTTTCGCAAGTGTCGGGTTGTCCGGATTCTAGGATCGGGAAGTGTTGTGTGTGTAGGATGGTACCTACCCTTGACTTCTCACGAACAACCTAGGATCGATGACTTGAGATTATACCAGTGGTTTCTCCATTTTTATGGAAAGTACTTTTTGAGGTAAACTCCATTCCAAGGATGATTCAATTTTTCTCCATCTGCATTAGTCAATTCATATGCATTACCTGGATACTTTTCAGTGATTACAAAAGGCCCTTCCCGATTAGGTTGCAACTTGGAGCGGGGACCCCCGGCTTAACGAATATGCGTTTGACTACCATCTCACCGATCTCAAATTTTCTCTCGACCACCCTCTTTTGATAAAACCTTTTGAGTCTATTCGATAAGTCCGGCATGCTCGGCGGCGGCTAGCCTTCTTTCATCCAAGAGTTCAAGCCGTGCAAGGAGAGATTCTCTCCTCTCATCAACAGAATATCCCCGTCGAGCCGAACTCGGAGAGATGGAAGTAATACTTCGTAAGGGACCACTGCTTCCATCCCATATGCCAAAGCATACGGGGTTTGTCCAGTGGGAGTCCTTACAGAAGTACGATAAGCCCATAGAGCATCTACAAGCTTATCAGGCCAGTCGGCAAATTTGCTAGACTTACAAGATTTCTTGATGATTTTGATTAAGGTTTTATTAGTGACTTCTGCTTGACCATTGCCTTGAGGATAGTATGGTGATGAATGATGCAATGAAATGTAATACCTGTTGCAAAGATCACGCAGATCTTGAGAAAGAAATTGTGGCCCATTATCGGTGACGATGTCGCTGGGGATCCCGAACCTTGCCGAATGTTGCGCTTGATGAAGGAGCAAACTGTTGACGCTTTAATCTCCACGAATGCTTCCGCTTCAGCCCACTTTGTGAAGTACTCCGTTGCCGTCAGAATGAATGATTTTGAGCGCATTTCGGAGTTGAGGTCACTCAAGGGGCCAATGATATCAAAGGCCCACATGGCGAAAGGCCATGGGGCATGAATTGGATGAAGGGAAGATGCGGGAGAGTGAATCTTGTCGGCATGGAGTTGACATGAGTGACAATGCCGGACAAAGATGGAGCAGCCTTCTTCTAGAGTTGGCCAATAATACCCTTGTCGAATGATTTTCTTAGCAAGGGCTTGGGCAGTCACATGACCACCACAAACTCCGTAATGTGCTTCTTTCGGCACCAACTCGGCTTCTTCTTCATCAAGACACCTGAGTAAGATTCCACTTAGGCTTCTCTTATAGAGCACTCCTCCTAGGATTGTATACCTTTGGGATACTCTTCTGATTGCCTTCTTTTCCTTGGTGGTTGATCCAGGCGGATATGACTGATCTTGGCAATACCTTGCAATCTCGTCATACCAAGGTCTCTCACCTTCTTCTAATTCTTCGAACTCAATCAAGGAGATTTCTTCTTTATGTTCCAAGTATTCCTTTCTGTTGAATCTCTCCTTAACCTTCAGAAAACGTCCATCCTCAATTGCTTTGGAATTGTCCTCTTACGGATGTGGATAGTTCGCACTTGCTCGCCTAGCGGGACGGATAGAGATGAAGCTAGTGAAGCTAAGGCATCGGCGAGGATATTCGAGAGCGGGGGACATGAACAAAAGTGAGTTTGAAGAATAACTTGATGTAGCGAGTAGTGAGCTCTGGTAGGGCTTGAGGTTTGGATGAGAAGTTCGATACTTGGATAGGACACGGCGTAGGATTAATTGACTATCACCTATCACCCTCAGCTCGGTGGCACCATGGAAATGAGCGGCCTCCAGCCCGGCCAGCAAGGCTTCATACTCAGCTATGTTGTTGGTTGCTGGAAAGTTAAGCTGAAAAGCCTGTGGAATGGTGACACCTTCAGGTGACAGAAGGACAATACCTATTCCTCTACCATGAGAGTTCAGAGCCCCGTCAAAATATAATGTCCAAAGATTGGAAGATCGGACTGACATTAGTTCGTCATCCAGGAACTCCGACCGGACTGGGTCAAAGACTGGTATGGGATGATGGGCAAGGTGTTCAGCAATAGCATAGCCCTTAATTGCCTTATGTGGGACATAAGTGATATCAAATTGGGATAGGAAACTCTGCCATCGCCCTAACCGATCAGTCAAGACTGTCTACATTTCTGTGCTAATTGTTGCAAATATCTGATTGAAACTCTTTTACCTCTGACTTTCCTATTTCCTAACCTAACTTGACCTACTGAAGATAAAGCTGGAAAGGTGGTATTTACAGTGGAGGGAGGATCGAGCAAATCGATCAATGATTTAGAAAAGGGGGATCCCTGATTGGGAGTACCCTCTGGGATGAGTAGAGACGTCTCCTCGATGGAAATGTGAATTTCAGAGAAGACGTTTTGGAAATTTCAAGTAAAAAGATAGAATGAGCCTGCATGACTCGGGACTTGCTGAAAACTGACTGAATCACCAGAGAGAAAAACTTAAGAATAAAAGGGAAAAAGGGGCTCGTGGGCCCAATGGTAATAGAAAGTGGACACATGGGTCCAAAACTGTTGAAAAAGGTAAACGGGTACGTGGACCCGATCTTAGAAATAAATGGGCATGTAAGCCCATGTCGGGAAAAGCCCTCAGTTCTGAAGTTGATGAGGGAATCAAATGGGCAAGCAGGCCCAGTAAAAGTGGAAGGTTGAAGAGGGCACATGGGCCCATAATGAGTAAGTGGGCCCTGAAGCCCATCCAAAAGATCTAGAAATAAAGGTACGAGGTTCAAACAAGAGATTGTTATATTAGGGCCTCGTGGAATGGTTTTGACTTGGGTAGTATGCTTAACTAGATGATCCAAGATTGGTCTGCCCTTGGGTGGTTCTTGATACTCTTCCCCACTTGAGAACAGACGAATCAAAGATAAGCACAAGTCTTCCAAGTCTTCTTCTTCTTCATCTGGAGCCTTTCTTCTCTTGTGACTATCATGGAACTCTTGCCATCTTCAGCCATCATCATGGTCTCCCCTTTGATAAAGAAAGTGTGGAGCCCCATGGCAGATCCTGGCTGGAAGGTCCTCCTTGGGATGGAACCCTCTTCATATCCCAACCCCTCCCTGCGTGGCCTTTTCACGGTTTCAATTGGCGAGTGATCCCTTGAAGATCCTTGCCTAAACCTCTTCCAGCCGATAGCCCAATTTCATCATCATCCGCCATCCCAAAGGTGTCTGGTAGAGAGGCGGTCATGCATCTGACTTCTAGCAATTCTCCCACTGAGATCTGGGGTTGTATTGACAGACCTAGGGGTGATGTAAAAACATCATTCATCTCATCCCTCATAGGCATGCTAGTCACCTTGACCACCTGTCCTTTAAAGGGAAATTTTATGCCCTGGCGGTTTGTTGAAGCCTCAGCTCCTATTGCCTCCAAAGATGGCCTCCCAAGTATAGCCCGAACTGTTGGATCTAATTCTAGAACATGAAAATCATGTAATGGTACATGGTCCAAGTTTGACTTCTAGAGTGACCACCCCACGTGCAGACTTCTTGGAGTTGTCGTAGGCCGTCACCATGGCACAGGATGGCTTGATTTCTTGTTCAGAAATACCGCACAACTGCAATGTTTCTGGCGGCATAACGTTGATGGAAGCTCCAGTGTCAACCAAACATGATTTCACTTCAATATTACAGATAACCACGGCCACATGCAAAGCATATCTCCTAAACTCGGATCTCGCTAATTCCTCCTGAGAGAAAGTGAGTGTTGGGTGCTCACTTCTAGGGGCTAACACTGTAGTGATCTTCTCAGGTGGGAGATCTTCATTCACCATGACCCTTTGCAAGTACTGCTGTAGAATCTCCTGGTGCACCTTTGATCTTTTGATCAACTCAAGTATGGAAATACGGGCTGGTGTCTTATCTAAATGTTTTAACAGATCATATGCAGTGCCTGGCAATGGTTCTTCTACTTGTTCCTCCTCCACTGGCTCTTGCGGTTGAGTTCCGGCTTGGGGAAAGAGCCGCTGGAACATCCTCCCACTCCGAAGCACCGGGGCTATTTGGCGGTCGGGTAGAGGTGACGGGTTAACTAGGGTGGGTTCTGGTGGAACAGGTGGTGTAGGTTCAGGTATGGTAGGTAATGGGATCGGTGATTCTAGGATGATTGGGTTAGTTGGTAGAGGGGTAGGAATTGTAGGTGGTAGTGATGGTGATACCGGTGGCCTAATAAGAATAGGCCGGGGTGCAGGAGTGGTTGATGAAGGAGTAGGTTGTGGTGGTATGATAGGTTGGGGTTTTGGAGTGGTAGAGCTCGTAGGCTGGGGGCTCAGGTTTGGTGATGATTGAGGTGGTCGGATGAGCAAGGGCCGGTGTGTGGCAATGGTTGAAGGAGGTGTAGTTAGAGAGGGGGCTGACCTAATGATGGGCCGGCGAGAAGAGGTGGCGGCAAGTGGTTGGGTTATTGAGCTTTGTGGTGGTTGTGGTGTAGCAGGTGCACGGATTATCTGTCTAGGAGGGTTCCTAGCAGGAGACCTAGCCGGGTTGACAGCATGGTTGTATTGTGGCTTTCTAGCCGCCAACCTTGAGCACGATCGGCATCTCCCTGGACAATGGAGTGTACTAGACCAATCCACAGGTTTAGATGTGCATGGTGCCGGTGCCGGAGCGGGAGCATGTAATGGGAGCGGATTACGGACAATCCCCAAGCCGAGTTGTTGTTGAGGTTGAGCCGGTGGACGCCGCCGCTGCCGCCTAGCCTTCATAGCTTGTATGCATTCCCCCATTTGGACCCAATCAATGCTGCCTTGGTCATTCGGATCGTGGATATAATCCTTGAATTGAAAGCACACTTCTACGGTGTGACCGGGACACCGGTGGTAAGCACGATGTCGGGACATATCTGCGTTTGCGGCCAAACCTCTCTTTCCTTGGGCAATTCCAACCGTTTCTCCGCCATGAGTACATTGAAGATGTCGGTCAAGGAGTAAGGGAGTTGCCGGTAGTTCTCTCTCCTAGGACCTCCCCTTCGTGGTGCACGATTGGGTGGTGGCGGTGCCCTATTATAGGTAGGTTGACGAGGTTGCTGGGGTTGTGCTACCGGGCCGAGGTGGTTGTTGTGGTTGTCGTAGTTGTGGTGGCCTAACTTGTTGCCGAGGGGGTAATAGGAAGGGTTCGTGGTGGGTTTCGAATCGGTTTTGACGGTTCCCTCCCCGGTTCCCTACAATATTTACGGCTTCATTGTTGACCACTCCCTCGGTTGTAGGCCCAACTGGTGCTGAGGGGGTTTTCCTAAAGTTTCTAGGTTTAGGATCGAAAGGGTTTACCATGGTGGCATCCTTGAAGTGGGTTTGCAAGTATCGGGCACTGTCATAGAGTTCATTCATGGTGGTAGGACGGTGCATGATCAAGACATTCCTCGAAGCGGTGTAGTGTTGCCAATAAGCATTTTTACTTGTTCCCCTTCGAAATCACATCTGTCGGTTTTTTTCTCGCCATTCCCCTCCGGCGATCGGCAAACTTTATGAAGTCCTCTTCGGGCTTCATCTTCTCGGCAATCAAGTCCGTAATGGAGCACGCCGGTGCCACCCGGTCTCTATATCTCGCAAGAATTTGGTCTTGACAATGTCGAAGTCTCCGCCTCAAAGGAGTCGAGTGAGTAGAACCATTCCAATGCGGACCCTTCTAGTGATCGACGAAACAAGAAGGCAAGAACCCTACGATCATCTTTCCGTAATGAAGATTCATAAAGAAAATCTTTAAGATGAAGAAAGGGGTTGCCAGTACCATTGTAGGGGCGATAAACTGGTAGCTCAGAAGGTGGCAGGTGTAAGACTGGCAGAGAAGGGATGGAAATCTCAGGCACTGACTTGGAGTCCAGGCGACATTTCAGCTCTTCATAACGTTCATTCATCTGTGTGAGCTGATTCATGATTGCCCTGGTGAGAGCTGGTTCTTGGTTTACTGGTGGGGGTATGTGGTTAGAGACATGGTTCTGAAATTGAGGAGCATGATTTGGCAAATTTACTGAAGATTGTCCCATGACTTGATGGGCCAAGGGAGCAACATGGTTGAAATAAGATGGCTGAACAAATGAGGGTTGGACCACAGATGGTTGAACTGCAGATGGTTGAATCATAGGTTGTTGAACAACAGGAGGTTGAATCATAGATTGTTGAACAACAGGAGGTTGAACAAAGGGTGATTGCATGAGTGGTGGTTGAACTAGAGGACGAGGAGAAAGGGCAACTTGATTGGTTTCCACCGATGCGAAGCAATTTTGCCCTTCACCATGGATTGTATACGGGCATAGGTTTCGGGTCGGTATAGAGAGACAACTCCCTAAAGAGTTGTTCAACATCACGGGGAGCGGATGGTTGAGGGACCTCTTGCGCTTCTGACGGAATTGGTTGGTGACCCATCTCGTGCTCTCGATGTTCAACTTGTTCCGCCATTCCAACGTGCCTTCCGGACCTTAGTTGCATTGAACCTTAGGAGAAAGTAAAACAAGTTGACAAAGTAAACAAAGAACTTTTTTTGGTTTTTTTTTAGTATCTTGCAAAAAGTTAGAGGTTTGAATTTTTGTTTGACAAACAAGTTATGCAAAGACTTGAAAGCAAGATTACGCAATGATTTTGATTAAACCTTAGGTTTATGAATTTTGTTAAGAATTGTTCTCTCAACAAATGGGTTAGGATCCTAACTCCAATCTCCAATGACCTAGGTTTCACACAATCTCACCACGTGTAGGTAACGTAGGATGCTTCGGGTTTTGGGGAGTGGTACAACCAACCCGATCGTGAAGAGGAATACTCCACGTATGAGGAATTACGGAGGCCTTGATGAAAGCCAACCAAGTCAACTAGGAAGGAATATCCCAGAAGAGAGGTCAGAATCCACCAAGCGGGTGTTTTGGATGGGAGGGATAAATGGGAGAGTGAGCTCCCGCCTCAAAAAAAGTGTAAAAGAAGGAGAGAGAAGGAGTATAGAATGCAATCAAGTAATAAAGCAAGTAATGAGCAAAACATAAACTTAAACAAGCAATCAACACCAGACAAGCAATTAGAAACTAGATAAGCAACTAGAAACTAGAATCTAGACTTGTTTCTTATGTGAGCCAAATGGAGATAGTGAAAAGGTGATGGAAAGAAGAGGGTTCAGATCTGATGGCCAAGCAAAAGGGTGGTCCACGTGGGGACCGATGTGGGAACTGGGGTAAAAAGTAAAGGTGGTTCACGTGGGAACCGGTTTTGGGTAAAAGGGGTGGTTCACGTGGGAACCGGTTTGAATGTTCAAAAGAGGGCCACGTGGGGCCAATTAAAGGTGAATAAAGATCTGATCCAAGTGGGGATAGATCTGGAAAAAAGGGTTTTGGTTCACGTGGGAACCGAAGTAAAGAAAGAGATTGGTTCACGTGGGAACCGGTTTAAAAGGAAAAGGGTGGTTCACGTGGGAACCGGTTTAAATAAAATGCAGAAATTAAATGGCATACTTGGTACTTCAGATCTGATGAAAGATGGGTGAAATCAGAAAATTTGAGATGGCATGAAGTTTAAGAGAGGTGGAAAGAAGAAAAGGCTCACGTGGGAACCGGTCTAGAACTAGAACTAGTTGCAAACAAAACACTAAGCACCCACGGTTGAAGACATTGCTTGTCCCACCGTGGTCGCCACAAAAAGTCGACTCGAAAATTCGACGGGGTCCTCTCCTTTTCGTGGAAGTCCGTGAACCCAGATCGTCACCTCAAGAGGGGATGAGGAAAGAAAGGAATAAAGCTCGGAAAGCAACTCTCACCTCGGTCCCACACTCACATTGATCCCCGAACTTTCATCCCTTGGCGTCGCTCGATCACCAAAGAGACGGTTCGGGTCATGTGGGAAGAGGGTGAGAAGAAATAAACGTGGTCGCCAGGAACCGTGGGTTCCGATTTATAGAATTAAAATTGACCGTGTGTACCTTAGCGTGAAGAATGTGAGTTAAAGCTTCTCCTTCTTCGGCCGGCCGATGAAGAAGAGTCCTCAACGCGGTGGGTGCTTGATGTTCTGTGCAACTAGACAAATAAACAAGTGAAAGAGACTATTAGAACTAGACAAAGTGGAGTATATGTAAAGAGAATGACATAAAACACACAATTGACTAGAAACTGACCGGATTCGGGTTATCTCTAACCCCCTTTTTTATTTTCGGATTAACAGAGTAAAAGTAGTGCAAAAAATGTAAAAAAATGATAGGATGATGGAGAATCACTAAACAAAGAGATAGGAAAAAGAATTGAAAGATTCTGAGTTGTATAGAGGAAGATATAGCCAAATCTGTATTGTCGAAAAAGCCGAGCAGCAGTCCAGGATCTGCCAGGCGCGACTTTGCTTCTGCGTTCGTCACGATCAGCCCAGACCTTGGAATCAAGTGCCGTCGATTGTAAACTCAAGAAGACTTGGAGAGGAAGAACTTTGATGAAGAGAGCTCAGGCAGCAGACGTCCACACACTGCTGTAGAGGCCGAAGAAGAGAGACTTGGCAGATCACCTGCGACCAGCCTTCCTCTCTCTTGAACCGACTTTTCTCTCTCTAAAAACTCGAAATTCTCTCTCTAAAAATCACAAAATCGATGCAGGAGGGTGATAGGACGTCTTGAGATGCCTGGGGAGTCGTTCTCCTCTCTTTGGAACGACCGGAATCAGAGTCCATTTATAGGAGAACAGACGATCCGATCGAAGCTAGAAAATAGGGATGAGCCCTGGTGCAGGGCGCATGCGCCCCACTGAAGGGCGCATGCGCCCCCTAGGGGGGGCATATCTTATCCACTCCGAAAAAATTGATCTTATCTGGTCCGACCGTTCAGTGGTAGAGTTCGGGTGAAAGACTGACTCGGGGTGGGGCGCATGCCCTCAGTGAGGGCACAAGGCCACGTGCCTCACCGGTAGGGCGCATGGCCATGTGCCCCGGGTCCCGGGCGCATGTGCCCCGGAACCCGGGCGCATGGGACCGGCTCGCGCGTCCTTCTTCCGGAAGCCATTGCGAACACTCCCGAACTCGGAATTCGACGCCGTTTGTTGCGTTGGAAAGATAACAGGCCGAAGAAGCTTTCTATAGCATCGGATCAGCCATCACACCCTCCAAAACTTAGGAATTTTATCCGGAAGTTAGGGCAGTGAACAGAAGATTCGATACAGGCCAAAATGACTCCGACGGCAAACCGAAAAAGCACGGAATGCAACAAAACTTGTCCGGAGTGTGAATATGACCATAACCTTCAATGCATGATCATTAGGCATTGGTCATTCAGCCAATTTCCGTGTTTACACGACTTACGTGTGGCTTTCGCTCGGAAATTACGGCTTTTTGCGGAAAACGTCGGAAAACATCCGATTTTGTTCGGCGAAGCTCCAAATCAACTTAAAAGGACCCGGCATCATCATATGATCAATCATGTGTGTTACCCTATAAAACATGAGTTTTATGCTCTGAATTAGGCGAATTTGGCGTGTCTACAACATTCTTTAATTCAACTAGCATCAGCACAGTCCAGGTTAATATTGCAGGTAAATCAAAGTATAGAAATCAATAGGTTGTTGAATCAGGTGCTTCAGCACATGTAACTTCTAACTATGTTTTTTATGAGCTACATTCCAATACACAACAGTGTCACAATGCTAGATAATATCACTATTAATCCAAAAGGGATAGGTTACGTCCTTCTTACTGATAAGATAAAACTTAATAAAGTCTTATATGTGCTAGAAATAAATTTTAGTCTTATGTCTGTTAGCCAATTGACTAGAAATGCTAGATGATTTGTGAATGCTAGATGATTTGTGACATTTTTTCAACATATTTGATTATGCAGGATTTGGATTCCAAGGAGATGAATGGATAGGGTCACGAAGGAGAACTGTATTATTATAATCTAGTTAAAGTTTGCAATATACCATTACAACTCAATGAAAAAGAACTATGGCACCAACTTTTGAGACATCTATATGATGACTATTTATGTAACAACCGATTAAATTAGCTGACTGGCACAACAATCGTTGCTAAGTAAGAGCCTTCCCAGGAGGTCACCCATCCTTGGCTTACTCCCAACAGAGCACGCTTAACTTCGGAGTTCTTTCAACTCAACCTCCGAAAAATGGTTAACCGGTGTTGTTGGTAGTCCACTGATTTAATCTTTTAACTTATTCACAAATCGGGGTATTACAATCTACCCCCCTTAAAGACTTGGCGCCCTCGTCAAGATCACACACATCACATACCCAGGCAAGTCACACCGGACCTTCCGGCTGGGTCATGCTCTGATACCATATGTAACGACCGATTAAATTAGCTGACTGGCACAACAATCGTTGCTAATTAAGAGCCTTCCCAGGAGGTCACCCATCCTTGACTTACTCCCAACAGAGCACGCTTAACTTCGGAGTTCTTTCAACTCAACCTCCGAAAAATGGTTAACCGGTGTTGTTGGTAGTCCACTGATTTAATCTTTTAACTTATTCACAAATCGGGGTATTACAATTTAGCTTTGCTCAAGAATTGTATACATAGTAAAGTTGACAAAAAATAAATCTGGAGGACATTTCCTTTTAACAATAGTAAATGATTTTAGCGGGTTTGCTAGGGTGTTTTTTATGAGATTTGAATTTCAATTTTATGAGATTTTCAACTCATTTCTTATTTCTGTTCAAACAGTTCAACATAACTATTAAAAAAATAAGACCCGATACTAGTTCAGAGTTCTTTTCAACTAGATTTTAGAATTGCACATCAAATAATGAATTAATTCGTCAACATACATGCATAGCTAGCTCACAACAAAATGGGGTTGTCAAAAGAATACATAGGAGTATCTTGAATATAGTGAGGAGCTTGATGTTTCAGTCAGGCTTGTTTGAATTATTTTGGGGAGATTGTGTACTAACAGCCATCTTTCTTATTAATAGACATCCCTCACTTATTAATAGACATCCCTCACTGTTAATGGTGAAATGTCATATGTGAGACTATTTGGTAAATCACCATATTATAAGTAACTTAAGATTACTTTGGTAAATCACCATATTATAAGCAACTTAAGATTACATAATGCCCTGTTTAGTTAGAGTTTTATTTTTGATACTATATCAATATCGATATTAATATTTTTAAATGTTGAAGTATCAATATCAAAAGTAATACAAGTTGACATTTGTATTACATAATATATTTTGTTTGCACTATAAATTTTAAAATTGATACAATTAACCAAACACTTCTTAATAGTACAAATTTGATAGTCATATAGGTACTTAATAGTGTTACCAAACAACGCATAAGATAGCAACACCACACAACAGTCGAAGGTGTTTGTTGAGCAGTTGTGAACAGACAAGATCGACTAGTCAACATCGATCAGGAAGAGATAAGATGCAAATAAAACTTGACTCGATAAATTCATGTATAACTCAATTACATATTTGATTGAATATTTATTAAAAAATTAGATTATAAGTATTACTTAAATACTCAAATCTTGTATATAAATTTATATCAAATTTTATACATAATTTTATATTAATTTTAAATTTTATAAATAATGTTATATTAATTTTTTTATTTTATAAAAAAAATTGTATTAAATTTAACTTAAATATAAATTGAACTTAAATCAAATTACAATTCAAACTCAAGCTCGAACTCAACTTAATTAATTAATAAATATATTTAAATAAAAAATTAACATATTCATTAAAAATCTAATTCATTTAAAATAAACGAATCGAACTTTGATCAAGATATTACTCGGCTCAACTTAGGGTCTGTTTGGTTACATGGAAACATAAAATTTGATGATATAGTTTTACATGGAATCACTTTTCCATGAAAATTGAAAACAGGGTGATTTATTTGGTTGCATGTAAATCAATCTCCACAAAACATGTTTCGAAATCATCTATCACCTCTACAAGAAAATATTATAATATTTTTTACTCTCGGAACTTTAACACTAATTATTATTCAAATTGATTAAGAGATAAAATAATATGTTTAAGTCACATTATTAAAAAATATTAACTTTTAAAATTATAGTTTAAAATTAAAAAATGTTTTTAATTAGATTTATTGAAACTATTTAAACATAAAATTTCAAAATAAAGTTGATTGGATGAAAATATTTTCAGTGGACTATTTTTTATAAAACATAATTATAATATATTATTTTATATATGTTAAAATATTTATAATTATTTGATTGCTTGTAATATTTTTTATATCATTTAACTCTTAAAAAATTATTGTGATATACAAAGAACAAGATAATATAACACAACTTTATTTTTCACGTATATATATATTAAAAGTTTGTTTAAAAATATTATGTTCATGTGTATCATTCATGTATTCTTATTTTAATGGATATGACAAGAAATTAATATTAAACATATAATTTTAGAATAATAATTTCATTTACTGAGTTGTTGGCAAAAAGATAAATTTTTGGACCTTCTCACCGAAAATGGCATCCGGAGGATTTTCCCGGATGCCAAAATCCTGGTTATTCAACAGTCAACGGAGAACAATTTCGGTTGACTACCATTTTACTTACAACCAAATGAATAAAAAAATGGACTTTTCTGGAAAAGATGCGCATGCGATCAGTTTCACAGGGATCCAAATGCACCCTTACTCGTTGGCACCTCTAAGAAGGGTCTCACGGCGGCAAGGGCAAGATGGGCGGCATGACGAGCGAGAGACGGGCTGCACGGCGACCAGGAGAGAAAGAGAGGAGACAAGAAGGTATCCAAGGGGCCGATTCTCATCGGGACGGTGGAGCACCCAGGGAGGGGGAGGAGAAATGAGCTATGACCCGGGCGGGAAGGACTAAGGAGGGCGACGTGGAAGAAATTAAGATGGGGGAGAGGGTAAGGCAGGTGAAGGAAAAATAAAAATGATTTATTTTGTTTTTTTACAGGTGTCACAGGTGTACTATTACATGCAGCTGTTACCTGCAGCAAACAACCTTAATCTAGATTAACTGGGAACCAATCAGCTTATTCATGGTGAGACCATTAGATGAAAGAGCCCATTAAATGCCCTATAATCGCGTAAGGCATCTGTTGATGCGTGCGGTGATTTGGCACATTCGTTGCCTGATAGAAAGCTTACCATATTCGCACCTCCTTTCATTTAATAAAAAACATACATCATGATGCATAGCTCACCTGCACTCTTGCAGCAGCGTGGAGCGTAAGAAAGTACTCAATCCAGACTGAAAACTACCTCGGAGGGCTCTGCGCATCACCAATTCAAGCCCGTTACGATGAAAATCTTAGCAGCAGTTACCAGTCGTAAAGGTCGAAAGAGATGATGCTGGTGAATAATACTCAGAGCTCGATTATAACATGATCCTTGAACATCGCTTTGGGGTCACAGACCACACGCTTCTGAATGCAAGATTTACAAATTCTTCCCGGACAACAACCCTGTTTTCTGCTCTTAACTCCGGACTTTTCAGCACAGGTCGCAGCTTGGACAATGGCATCTAGGGTTTGGGGTTCCGCAACCTGAGAATCTAGAAGGTTGAGCACATCCTTCTCACGAAATCGACAGGCAGAGAGCAGCTGATATAATGGAGCCTGAAGGGCGCACGGGAGTGCTCGGCAGCTACGACCTCTCTGCGAACCGGCTGAGATGGTTCGCCAGGGACATTGCAGCCTGGGCATGGGTTTTGTAAAGGACGTGCTTGTCCAAAGAGCAATCAGGCTTGCAGACGTAGTCCACCAAGTAGTCGGCCAAAACACAAGCAATATTGTGTTTCAAGAATTCCTGAACCCACAAGTCAGTGAGAGGAGTACCTGCACTGATGACTGCAAAATCCACTCCTGATTTCAGGAGGCGGGTGTAAGGTGGAGATGTAGCTAATATAATGCCATCGCCAGCCTTGATCACACGCTTCAAAGTATCCTTGTAGAAAGAGAGGATGCGAGGTTAGATACGAGAATAACGTTTCAGCATTGCAAAGGAAAAATTCTACAAGCCATACGATGTGGGCGCATAAAAAAAGCAGACCGTACTAAACGGTATAGCTGAAATCAGCATGACTTGCTAAAAAGAGGAAGAGTGGCTTAATCGGGCTAAACCTCTCAAGATGAGACTACCAAGGATCATACTTCACAACTGGGATGACAAATATGTTGCGGATATCCAGCGATCGATCACCCACATAGCAAAAAACAGACACAAGACGGTGAGATTTCAAAGAAGTTGAACTATATTAAACTGTAGACTCCTTATGAGACCAGGTGACCATTCCTGGAATGACCAACCAAAAATGGAGTAGGCAAACGTGCCTTGCGCCACAGGCGATGCCTAGAAAGTCATGGACAGAACTGGATAAATTTTATAACTGTTATGGCATTTTGCATACATGCTCTTAAAAATATCTACCCCTACAAGGTAAGTTGTATACTCATAATATCTTGAATATACGACCCATAGAAAGTCCTGGTAGGGCATAACCATATTATATCAGAATTGTTGGGCTATGAAATCTAATCGATATTTAATTTGGATACAATCCAAATACACTTTATCAGATGAAAAGATCCCAATTTTGCATTAACATACATGGCATGATATTATGCACTAAGAGTATCGATTCATATGTTTTTAACCCAACCTTAAGTTGAGTTTTACTTTGTAATTATTTGAGTATAAATACCTTTTACCTTTTACTGCGGTAATGAAATATTTTACGTGTTACGTTCTGAATATTATGATATGTATTTAAACATAGTTGTCAAGCACCACATACATCTGTGGAGATCAAGATGCCCTTTTCTCAAAATTCATTCAAGACACTCATTAGGCAGCCCAAGCGATCAGGGTGGGCCTTTGAATCTACCCCACCACATGATTAATGAAAGAGCTTTCCTTCGGCAGGCTTTGCCCAGTGCAAGATGGTGTTGCATCCATGACCCCGTAATCTGAATTCTGACCACGTAGATCAATATGAGACAGGGCTGAAGGTGGATATATGTTGCACTTCGGTATTTTACATAGGTACGTATGTAGGTATTATGTATAAACTTGTGATTTATGCACACTTGTGATTTATACGCGTGCGATTTGGAACGCTCAACTTTATCGAAATTTTTAACCTCTCCCTAGATCTTCCAAATGAAGACTTGTTTTTGCAAACATGTTATCTTGTAAAGATTTTTGAATGCAACGATCAACAGAATATTCAATCTTTAGTTTGCAGATTCCTCGATTCTACTCATTATGCTGGGACAACTAACAATTACATAGTTATAAATTAGAAAGAAATTAAGAGTAAGAGCGAAAGAATAACTGCTGCTAGAAATGGCAATTGACAGAAATAAATATACGCATACCAGAGAAGGTGCTATGCATTCTCCATAGATGATGATACGAATGTTGTAGAAAGCACCATGGCCTGTTTTCTCCTGTAAAAGTCGCCACTTTCTAGGAGCAGCTAAACTGATTGTTCCATCATTCTTAAGCTCATTGGCATACCATTCAAAAGGTTCCTCATCCAGAAATTTCCCAGCCTCGTTACAAGCAACCAAGTAATCTGCCTTTAGAATCCACCTACAGTTGCCGCAAAAAAAACTAATTGTATACTTCTTGAATAAATACAAAATCAAAACAGCATCAGAAAATGAAGCGCAAGGCAATCTGCTCAAGGAGAACAAATGAAATCAAAATAGTTTCAAGCACTAAAATGTGGCATACAACATGGAAATGATGTACCTTCCAGATGCTGCAGCTGCAAAAAATTTCTCCGTTCTCCTCAAAGGTTCAAAAACAATTAAATGTGTAGCCCGATATGACCAATTGTGAGCATCCCTGCATAGTCTCCCTTTCAAACGCCAGATAACTTTTTGATATTCCTTTCTCTGAAGACTCGGCCCACTGAGAATAAACCAAGCAGGCATGGAGACAACATGCTGACAAGGATGATTTTGGAGATCTCCATTAGTTATCACTTCCATCCTTCGGCCCTTCGGCTCAGGCAACCCAATGAATTCCGTAGTCATATTTGGGTCCTTAAGATGGTCCATGAATGCATAGCCCTTTTCTGGTGTCTTGTTCTCTTTGTTTGCATCACCTGAGACATGCAACAGAAATGAAGCATTCTTGGTGCGAGACTTCTTCACTTTTCCCTTCACAATGTTCTGCGTTGTTGTCTTTGACTTCCCCTTCTTGTCAAGTGTTGTTTCTCTAAATACTGCCGCTTCTTTTTCTTTCAACTTTAAGGAAGAATCACCCATAACCTTTCTTTTAGTTGCATGAGACATGGTATCCTTCTTTATGTCAATCACGGCATTTTCTTGTGCAGAATCATTTCCCAGTTCCACCAACTCCATCGCTACTTCTTTGGCAATTTGTCCAACCATATTTATACACTCATTGATGCCTTTTTGCCCATTTTCTGTTTCTATTTCTTTTTCAGCTCTGAGTGTGGATTCATTTGGGCTGACAACCTCATTTGAGTAAACAGAGCTTCCTGCTTTACTATTGTGTTCAGCACTCAGCTCATTTCTACGGCTCAACCTTTTCTTAGCAACGACTTTCTTTATTCGTCCTCTAGCAAGTGTTTTGCAACTCAGATCAGTAAGCATTAGTAACTTTCTTATCTCAGAATTGTTACCACTACTACATGATGAACCCACGCCTTTTAGTTGTCTGGCTTTTTCAGTCTTACCATAAACAGGAATATCCCCTTTACCAGGTTCACAAGGTAATTCTAAAACCTTGATTAGTGTTGCCTCGGTGATCTGACATTTGGATGGAATGACACATTCATGTTTGCAGTCAACAGAAACTGCGTCGATGTTGGTCTTGACATAGTCTTTATCCATATTCACACCTTTTATCACAACCGATTTATAACCATGATGTGAATTTGTCAACTTGCAACTAGTGGGAGAACCAGCGGACAGAGTACCCAAGACATTCAACCCATCCGGTATGTTTGTCTGATCATGCAATGGTCCAGAATTGTAAGACAAGCCCAAAAATCCTCCCTTCAGAGGAGTTGTATCATTAGCCCCTGAATCAGCTTCATTCTTCATATCATTGAGTTGGCTAAAAGACTCACTTCTATATGCTACACTAACCAAGGGATTCTCAGGGTGTTCTGATGATACAGAATTCATCAATGATCGAACCGGGATAGCTGATTTGCTAGATCTTGGTTTTGGTGTTCTGAAAGAGAAGTTTGCTCCCTGCCTCCTTTGAGGCAATCTATCACACGGTTCCTCCAAGTTATGAAAATCTGCATTTGCTAGGCTTTGAATGGCAGCAGATTCAATCTCATGCATATCTTGTTGTGGCATTAAGCGTATAACATCATCAGCCAGGGGACTCCTAGAAACTACATCAATTGATTTTGATATCTCCTCTCTGGCCATTGATTTTATTAGGCTTTTCCTTGAGTAAATTAGAGAACTGGATTTCATTTTTGTCTCATTAAAATTATCAGAGTTTTCCTTAATAGTACCAAGTGACACGTTATTACTTTTCTTAGCTGGACTTGCTGGGAGTGTAACTTCTACATCTTTCACATGATTAGTTGGACAAGAAGATTCAACTTGGTGTGCACTATTGCACAAAGGAATTTGAAATTGTGTCTGTACAGAACTTGTCATGGGGTTCTTTAAGGAAGGCATACCTGAGTTGACAAATGCTGGCTTTCTTAATATGGAAGACTTTAGACCACCTTTTCTAGACAACTCACTTTGCTCTCCCTCCATGTTTTGCACACATGCATTGGTTGTTGGATTTTGAAATCCTGCTGATTCAATGTGATTTACATCTAGCTGCAGTGCTGAGGACAAAGTAGTATCTGTTGAATTTCTAGGCGAATTGTCAGCTTTCTTTGAGATTTTTTCCATGTATTCTAACTTCCTTAAACTTTTCCTTGAGTAAATTAATGTATCTGACTTCACTTCCATTTTATCAAAGCTCGCACAGAACAATTTATTGTGTACCTTCTCCGGAATAATAATATCATTGGAGGTAGCAAGTGTACTCCTGAAGCTAGCTTCTTTCATGTGGGTGCCACTGCCTCCCATATCATCTCGAGCAGTAGTTTGTGCAGGGACATTTCCACTATCAAACAAATCAGGAATTATGTCCTTGTTGCTCTCCTTGTATATAGACAATGCATTGATGAGATGATTTCTTGGTCCAATAACCATAAGTTCTGAATCTTCTGACAGATCAGTGTCATGTTTCAAGGTCATAAATGCTTCCCCTGTTTGACCATTCGTTTTGAGATTTCCTGAGGATAGCAAAGAACTAGACATCTCTGCATTCTGCATGATGGATCCTGCAGTGATGCTTTTCTTAATCGATTGTCGTTCCCTTGAATTATTTATGCCATTTTCCTTAGAATTGCTTGCTTCAGCTTCCATAATATCCAACTCCCAATCACTGTGGCATAAAAATAAGATGTGATAAAATATAAACATTAATAGCATTCTATGTTTTTCCCAATTTACATGTTTAGTGGCTTCACCGCCATAAATTGTACTTCAGTATCATCTAATTTCAACTGCTTCTTGGGATCTTTCATTAAAATAAAGTTTATAAATAAATCCAAAGCTAATAACCTTTTGAAACTAGCCCAGAGCTAAAACAGTATGCAGGACACTAAACAATGTAGCAAGGAACTGAGACAATAACGTGTGACAAGTGGATAGTGTTATAATTACGTGGACCCTTGGAAAGGTGAGAATATAGCTTTTGAGCTTTCAAGATGTCCAGAATATGGTTCTGTTGGGGACATAATGGCTATAGATAAATCATGCCAATGGAGAAATTTTAAGCATTTACAAACCCAATAATAAAGTAACCTTTATTAAATTAATGAAAATTTCAAATAGCATAACCACCGCACCTTTTTCTGTAGTTATTTACTGAGAGAATTTCCCATGATTTCAAACTGAAATAAAGCAAAAACCATAAGAAATTAGATGTTGATGTTACAGAATATAAAGCAATTTCTGAAGGAAAAACTTCACTTGCACAAAACAAGAGATAGGTCGCCATACCAGTCTTCCAACCAACGGCGATTGACAAGTTTCATATTAGTTCTTTTTGCAACTTCATATTTTTCACCTAAAATGGTCAAAAAGAGCATTAATATATCATATTTTGTCCTCTGCTGCTCTGCAGCTATGCCACAATTAAGTGCAAAGAAATGAATAATCAATGATACCTATGCTAAGCCCTTTGTCAGTTGAAGGAAAGAAAAAATAATAATTATTATTATAATAAGTAGCCATAACATGTGGTCTCATAACTACCTTATCTCCTGCACAATGTAAGGGCAGTAAATCAACCATTGCTAAAAGTGTAAATTCTTGCAAAGATTGGTAGACCCACCCTCAAATTTATAGCAAATTAGATGAGTGACTTTGGTAGCAATCAAAGGCTTCAAAAAGTGTGCACCCATCAAATTTACCATTTTCTGTAAATAAAAGACAAAATTCATTAAAATCACCATTCAAATATACTTCGCATATGACTGCAATATATTACTTAACAATTCCAACATAGTGAAGTAAGGTGGAAAGTATTATGTTTCTAAATTTTCAAAGATAACTAAGCAAATATTTTAACAATGAAGATTAATGAATACGTCGGATTTATCTAGAAATTAGCCCCTTGAATAATGGTGATTTGAGTTTCTACTGAATAAAGTGAAACCGTACTTAGCCACCAGAAATGAAGCCAATCAGCAGGTATCTTTGATAAATAAATTAAGAATCTAATGTAGACATGTAGAAACACATATATCAGTTTAGCATTGTTGTAACCAGAAATTTTCAAAAAAAGAAAAAGAAAAAAAGAAAAAGAAAAAAGCAAAAGAAATGGCATGCTCGGTCTCCCTGAGAAGCTGGGCTGTGTACAACATGTACAGGCACTGTAGACAAGCCCAAACAAGCCTAATTCAGCCCACCTGCAATATCCATCGACATAGCCCCGGACAGGACCCCAATTGGCCCGATTCAGTCCCTGTCCAGGCCCATTTGCAAGCCCATTTCCAAGACCCACGGGCCTGCTCAGAAAATGGGCTGGACTGTCTTCAAAATGGGCTGAGGATGCCTGCGGGTCTGCTCAGACCTGGGTTCGACAAAAAAAAGAAGGAGGAGGGTGTTGTCGAACAAGGTAAGGGGGTCGGAGCAAGGAGGAAATCCGGATTAGGATATTGACCTGCCACTGAATCCCGGTCTATATCCCAATCCATGGCAGTTCCGAGTCCTGCTCAGAAATGACTGAAGCGACAGCCGACGGAGGCTACCCCCGTTTGAAGAGATTCCGATTGTCTTCTAGGATTACGTAGCTAAGTCAATAGCAAGTTCCGAGTCCCTCTCGGACCCGGAACCACTCTCCCAGTTGGAGGAGGACATCGCCCGAGGCTTATAAAAAGCTGCCGCAAGTCGCCGCGCAAAAGGGGGGGGAAGAGAGAGCAAGGAGGGAGATCGTGGAAGGTAGGACAGCAGAGATAGGAGAGGGAGGGAAGCTTACCGATCGTGGGAAGTCTCTCTGAGGCCGTGCGGAGCCTTCCTCTTCTTCTTCTTCTTCTTCCTCCGGACGCCGCGAGCAGGTCTATAGGTCGCCGCGCTGCCGTCGGGTGCCGTAGAAGCCAGGAGCTCCATCAATTGCTGCCGGTGAAGGTCCCTCCCCCTTCCCCTAGGGCCGTCGGCCTCTTCTTCTTCTTCCTCCGGTGCCATCGCCGCCGAACAACGCCGAAGCCCGCTGCAAGCCGCCGCGATGCCGTCGGGTGCCGAGGAGGAGGCCGCGCGGATACTGTAGCACCGGGAAATATGTCTCCCCAACACCATATGCCAGCGTGGAAATAGGTGGTGGGGCCCACGGAGAAAAAGTGTTAAAAAAAAGAGGAGGAGAAGAAGAGGACCCGCGCGGGTGGCCGCGCGTGAGGCCCTGTTGACCTTCGAGTCAACAGGACGGTGGGGCCCACCTTCAAAGTTGTTAAAAAAAAAGAAGAAAAGAAGAAGAAAAGGAGGAGAAGGAGAGGATCCGCGTAGGTGAACAGTGCTGAAATTCAGATTTTTAAATCAATTTAATTTAAACAAACCGAGGCAAGCATAAGGCCGGTTCTAAACCTACCTCCTGACCCATGATTAATTCAAAAAAATAAAATAAAATAAACAATCAATTTAAATTAAATAAAAATCCATTTAATTCAAACAAACCGAGGTAAGCATAAGGCCGGTTCTAAACCCACCTCATGGCCTCGGCTCAACTTAAAAGAATTCAAAACAAAGGGAAACCAGGAGGCCGGTTCTAAACCCACCTCCTGACCCTCTTCTTAAGGTGGGCATACAAAGGTCTAGTTAAAAGACCCCAATGTCTTACCATCCCTCACGAGGGAGTTTTTTTTTTTTTCCCATTATGCCATGAAGAGGCTGTGCATGATCAACATGTCAACATGCCCAAACCATAGGCTAATGAGGATGACAAACCATGGGATGAGTGCCCGCAAGTTTATCAAAAACCGGGTGTGCTCAATTTCAAATCAGTGAGTTGATTGCCCACAAGCTTATCAAAAGCCGGGTGTAGTCAATCTCAAAACAGTGGGGGATGCCCATAAGTCTATCAAAGACCGGGTACATGCCGCCCACAAATTGACAAGTTCATCAACTCAGGGAGGAGTCATGAAGATGGATATGAGCTAGTTACCCACAAGTCTATCAAAGACCGGGATGCTCAATCTCAAGACAAAAGATGAGTCCCCACAAGTCTATCAAAGACCGGGATGCTCAATCTCAAGACAGTGAGATGGGTCCCTACAAGCTTATCAAAAGCCGGGACATGTTCAATCTCAGATCAGTGAGGGGAATGCCCACAAGTCTATCAAAGACCGGGTGTTTCTTTCATCATCAAACAAGTTCCATGTTCATCAAGGACTCAAAAGGACCTGATTTCTGGTCATGCAAGTTATAAATCATGTCTCATGATTGAGAGGAAATAAATGAAAACTCATGTTCGGTGCACGGACTTATGTTACAAGGAGAGGACTGCACCATGACATTTTGGAAGGCAAGGCAATAAAAAAATCTGAAAATATAATCTGTAAAAATCTGAAATATACAAATCTGCAATCTGTATAAACGAAAACATCTTCAAACAAATCAAACTAAACCCAAATCAAATCACATAAATCTGAAATCTGAATTTGTGCAGAAACCCATTTAAACCTGCAATCTGAAAATCAATTCAATGCAGAGTCTGCAGAGGATCCGAACCAAGGTCTGCAATCTGGAATTGGTCTGATTTTCAGGAGTTTCAAAGTCTGAATGCTATATTTCTGAAATTTAGAACATACAGCAAAACTGAAATCAAAATAAAAAAATCTGAACTTTGCAGGAGGCCGAGGGCTGTAAACAGGTTTCTGCACATCTGAAATTTGAATAAAAATTCTGAAGTCTGAATTCAATCCACTTAAAAATCTGGAGAATCTGAATCTGCAATCTTTGAGGAATGCAGAATCTGAACTCTAAAATTTAAGAATCTGAAAATCTGAAATCAATAGACTGAAATCTGTAAAGTTTGTAAATTTGGAACATAACTTGAGTCTAAAATCTGAAAACGAAATGTGAAATCTACTAATTTGCAGAAGCAGAAAATCAAAAAATCAAAGCATCCAAAACTGAAAATTAAATGAATCTTAAGCCAATCTGCAGTAAACCCCAAACGGAAATCAAATCAAACTAAAACAACAAGTAAATTGAACTCAAATCAAACTCAATTTCAATTCAACTCAACCCAAACCAAAAGCAATTCAACCCATTAAATTCAACTCAAAACTAAATTCAATTCAATCAAATTCAAATCAACCAATTTAACTCAAAACCAATTAAATCCAACACAAATTAAACTCAAATCAAAATCAAACCAACAAATTTAATTTAATTCAATTTAATTCAAATCAAATCCAAACTAAAATTGAGTGCTTGCATTCCATCAAATTTCATGGGATTGTTTTCTCCTATGTCCATATGTGTGTGAATGCTTATTTGGTGGATGTATGTTTTCTATTTTCATGGATTGCTATGACGTTTAATCAAGGGTATTCGAGTTATCTCGATGTAATTAACGTCGGATCTTCGCACCATCCGACGGGGAGAGGTCAAAATAAATTTTCAAAGAACCTAACAACCTCAACATAAATTTCGACCCTAGTTAGTACTTTTATGAAATATCATCTATTTTCTTACAAAGTCAATGCTAAGGTCTAATTCAAATTCAAAAGGAAAATGAATTTCCAAAACAAAGAGAATGAATCTTTTTGTTGAATTTGAGGTTACATCAAGCATCTAGCAATTTTTCCCAATATTTTCAACAATTATAACAGAGTGGTAAGGAGCTGTTGACACCCATATTTTTCAAGCAATAAAGGATCATCAGGTTCAAGGATTTTCGAAGGCTTAAAGTTTGATGGCTATTGGCAGCTTTTAGACAATTGGCATATAATTCAAATAAAGAGAATTGTATAATGATTGCCCTATGGATACTGATGGCTACGTACTTGCGCTGAAAGCAGTCAAACCGATGCTTAAACAAACAAATAGAGAGGGTGGTCCACCCCAAAATAGCTTGCGGAAATTACCTTCAGGTCAGGACACAGGGTCTAAGGAAATATTCAGTCTCTGGCTAGGTGCCTCTCTAGAAGATCAGATGCTGCTTGGAGATGCGCACGATCAGCTCAGCCTGGACAGGGGGCAGGTATACTGCAGGTCCGGTGGCCTATTGAAAAGGGCTTGAACAAACCAGGTCGATATGGAGAATGTTGGAAAAAGAAGGGTCTGGGAGGAAAAAATGGATTATTCCGGCGGGAGAGGAGTTGAACAGATCAGTGAAAAAAAAGAAGGAAATTTACGGTGGCAGAATCAATCTCCAGCGCTGGCTGGGACTTACCCGAGGTGAGGAAGTCCTAGGGGCGGGGGAAACTGCCTAAACAGACCTATATGGGTCGTCTCCTAGTCCCAAGCTGTTTAGAGTCCTTCACGGACTAGGATGCCACTATACGGCAGGTGTTCAATCGCGGAAGGAGCCTGATGCCGCGTTTTGAGCCTTCCAAGTCCAGCTCGGATGGGAAATCTACAGCCGGCAGGTCTCCTATGGAGGAAGGAGGAGCGGAGTCCTACTCTACGGAGATTCTTTCCAAAGCGTCAGAAGGAGTCGGAGAAGAGAGCGGGAAACAAACCAGATTTTCCCGGTTCGGCAGGTCTCCTAACGAATGAAGGGAAGTCCAGAGGCTTATAAGGCCCGTCGGAGGCCATCGCGCATAAGGGGAGCAAGAGAGAGGAAGCCCAACAGAGGGAGAGAAATCAAACGAAAAGAAACTGAGAGAGGGAGCGTGAGGGTACCGCGGAGCCATTGCCGAGTTCCGCTACAACCATCGCGGCTGAGAAGGCTGTCCGGAGTTGCTGCCGCCGTCGACGTCCTTCAGGTGCTTCCCGGAACCCTTCGGAGCTGTCGAGACCCGTCCGGCCGTCAAGGGTCCTCTTTCGGAGGTTCTTTCCTTCCTCGATCGCCGCCGGAGCCGCTGGAACCCCTTTGCCGTCGCTGCCGGAGTCCGCAGGAGGCTGCCGCCGTCGCCGCTGTCGTCGGGAGGGCCAGAGCTGTCCGCCGTAGCCGCCGTCGTCGGGTGAAGGAGAAGGAGGGCCGGGGGATTATTTTTCCCCCGACATACATCCACGGAGGATGTATGAATAGTGTAGGCGGGGCCCGCGTGAGGAGGAGCCGCACGCGCGCGCGAGCAGCCGGCCGCGAGGAGGTGTCTGCGTGAGGCGGTTGACCCACGGGTCAACTAAGGTGGTGGGGCCCACCAGAAAGAGTTGTTAAAAAAAAAGAAGAAAAGAAGAAGAAGAAGAAGAAGAAGAAGAGAGGAGGAGATCCGCGCAGGGCCAGGCTGTGCTGGGCCGGGCCCATGAATCCCATTTGCCCTGGATGAACAGTACCATGGCCATTGAAATTTAAATTTTTCAAATCGATTTAATTTAAACAAACCGAGACAAGTATAAGGCCGGTTCTAAACCCACCTCATGGCTTCGACATAACTTAAAAGAATTCAAAACAATTAGGAAACCAGGAGGCCGGTTCTAAACCCACCTCCTGACCCGTGATTAATTCCAAAAATAATAATAAAATAAACAATCAATTTAAATTAAATAAAAATTCATCTAATTCAAACAAACCAAGGCAAGCATAAGGCCGGTTCTAAACCCACCTCATGGCTTCGGCTCAACTTAAAAGAATTTAAAACAAAGGGAAACCAGGAGGCCGGTTCTAAACCCACCTCCTGACCCTCTCCTTAAGGTGGACATACAAAGGTCTATTTAAAAGACCCCAATGTCTTACCATGCCCCAAGAGGGAGATTGTTTTGCCCATTATGCCATGGAGAGGTTGTGCATGATCAACATGTCAATATGCCCAAACCATAGGCTAATGAGGAAGACCAACCATGGGATGAGTGCCCACAAGCTTATCAAAAGCCGGGTATGCTCAACCTTGAACCGGTTGGAAGAAGATCTCATATGCCTATCAAAGGTAGGACCATGCTCAATTTCAAGACATTGAACAAATTTCAGGATGCCTATTAAAGGCTGGGACATGTTCAAGACAACAAACTCAAGTTGATGAAGACCAATAGATGCTTGATACCAAGTTGATAGAATGGATGTCATGATACTGTATTATGTTCGGTGCAAATTCAACGAAAAAAGAGAGTGCAATGACCTCATGAAATGTTCGGAATGCAAACATAAGAAATGTTAACTGAATGTTCAAATAAAGGGGGAAAATCTGTAATCCGAAAGCCTGAAAACTGTAAAAATTCTGAACCTGAACTAAATCTGAAATCTGTCAATCTGTAAAATTACAAACCGAAAAACAGACTTGAAACTGAATTTTCTGAAATCTGGAATCACCTCTGAAATTCAAAGATTAAAATCTGAAATCTGAACTTGACTCATTTAAAAATCTGAAATCTGCAGGGGATCCGAACTAAGAAAAATCTACAATTGAAACCCTGAAAATTGAAGATCTGAAAAATCTGAAATTTGAATTTGTGCAGAACCCATTTAAAAATCTGGAAATCAATTAAAAGGTGCAGAAACTGCAGGCTCTGGAGTCTGAAATTTGAAGAGGTCGAAATCTGAAATATTTAAAATCTGAACTCTGAAATCTGAAATCAGTAATCTGAGGTCTACAAATAAAAGAAATCTGAAGGTTTAAGGCCCATAAACCTGCAGCCGAAAACCAGAGATGTGCAGTGTGCAGAATTTGTAGGAGGCCTGAAATTCAGACTAGGTCCGAGATTTGAAGAGCAGAATTCGAACTTAAAAATCTGAAAACCTGGTCAACTTGTAAATCTGGGAGGTGCTTAACTCTTAGGAATCTGTAATCCCCAAGTCTGAGATTGAAAGAATAAACACTAAGGAGAACATACAGTGCCCAAGATTGTAGAAATCTGAAATCTAGGTTCACGCATGAACCTGCAACATCCAAGGCTTCCAACCAATGAACGAACACTGCAGAGGCTATCTACATGGGAGATCTCATTGAGTCAATCAGAGAAGCAAATCTCAAACTTCAAGTTCAATTTAGATTCATTAAAATCTGTGGTATCAAAATCTGGGCAGAGTCCATACCAGGTCCCCAAGCAAACTTCAATCAATTCAAGTTAAAATCTAAAACAAGTCTTGACCAAATCTTAACTAAGTACAATCCAACCAAGAACAAATTCAAAATCCATAAATCTGAAGTGTGGGAGACCGTGAAACCTCGAGATTTATAGAAAAATATGTGGTATGGCATGGTTTGAAAACTCATTTGACTTCCGTTTATTTGGGAAATGAACTTTCATTATCTCATCTTTGGCTACTATGAAAGTATATGATATTTCATAGAAAATATTAGCCAAAATATGTGGTATGTATATAAAATATATATGTCGAGGTTAGGGTTCATAAAGTTTGTCTTTGGACCTCTCTCCATCGGAAGTTGCGAATTTTCGATGTTAATTACATCGAGATTCTCGAACACCCTTGATTAACCGTCGTAGCAACTCATACAAAAGGAAACAGTCATTCACAAAACATAATCACATCATCATGTGGGGAGGCTTAAACATAGCCATAATCCCATCATATCATGTCATTTCATACATCTTATTTGAGAACATCCCGTCTTATGTAGACATGGACTTTCCACTTAAATCATAGAGTTTTGGTCTATAATTGACCTCACTCTAGATGAAGTGAGAATTTCCCTAATGGATTGAGTGTATGTACTCTTCCCACTTTGGGATGGATCGATGACACCGAGTGCATGTTCGGAGTCCCGTCCGGACCAAACATTTCGGGACGTACCCGATAATATTTGTTCAAGTATCATGAATATTGCCTAAGTATAGGCTCATATTATGGATCTTAAATATTTTTTGTGTCAGCATATTTAAGATATATGATTTTTATGTCATTTGGGCCACATTTGGCCTTGTCATCATGTCATTGTCATATCTTGGTCCGGGTGACCAAGTCTTCATTATCTTTTATGCCCAGTTGGCCATGTCTTCATATGCTTCATATCTTCAACTTCATGGTATCTTAGCTTCATTGAGGCTACTTGAGATGGCCCTTAGTCCATTGTATGGGTTCTAAGGGGGGCAGATATCGCCTTATCTTTTGGCTGCAGCCCATCTTCATTCCCCCTATTATATGGGGTTGATATAGACTCTGCATATATGACCTGTTATGGGGTCGGTATGGGTTGGGAAAGATGACCTGATATGGGGTCAATATAGGCTAGATATATGACCGGCTATGGGGTTTGATACATAGCTAAAAATAGTGACCTGTATATAAGTCGATAGAGACTGAATATGTGACCGGTTATAAGGTCAATATATGGCTGAAAGTGAACAGGTCATATATTCAGCCATATATTGACCTTATAACCGGGGGTGATGAGGGGGGCAGGTATATGACCTGTGTATGGGGCCGAACATGGGTTGATATATGGACTGTGTATGAGGTGATAGGGGACTAGTATATGACCTGTGTGTGGAGTTGATAGGGGCTAGATATGTGACCTGTTTATGGGCCAGATTTAGGGCTATTTGTGAACTATATATGGTCGATAAGGGATTGGATATGTGGGCATGGTAGGAAGAACAAAGAGACAGCATGGGTTTATCTGTGTCTTAGATGGCAACAGCCGTCAGTACCATAGCAACCTGGTAGGACGATCTGCAGCCCCATCTTCTCCTCTCCTCATTTTTCATTCATGGGCAGATGGGTGGGTGATGATTGCAGCTCTCAATCAGTAGGTTATTTGTGTAAAAATGTGGGCCACAGTCCACCTTCACCTCCTCTTCATCTTCTTCTTCAGCAGCATCATGGGAGGAGGTTTTTTCATCCTCTTCCATTGGCGTATTGGACAGGAGCATCTCCTCAATCCTCCAGGAGCGCCAGCAGTAGCACCAAAGAAAGGGGATCTGACGGCAGCACCCTCACCTCCCTTTCTCCTAGTGTAGAATTGACAGCAGCAGGCCTTCCTTCTCCATTCCCTATGGACACAGCATGTAGGAATGTTGGAAGAGCAACATCTCCCGTAAGGCAGCAGCATCAGTGGGAGATGGCTGCTGCAGCATGCATGCCTTCTATCCCATGGGTGCCAGCAGGTAGCAGAAGAGAGAGAGATAGATTGGGGCGGCTGGAGATGAACCCGACTGATCCCATGTAGGCTTCTCCTCAGCAGTGTCTGTCTTGGTCCGGATAACCAAACTCTTTAAATTCTCTGAGGCCCGGATGGCCATATCTTCATAAGCTTCACTTCTTAATCTTCATAGAATTTCTTAACTTCATTAAGGCTACCCGGGAAATCTCTTAGTCCATCATGTGGGCTCTAAGAGGACCGGGTATAACCTTGTTTTTCACTGCCTTTGTGCATTTGCCATCATCTCTTCATTGCCTTTGCACCTTTGGCATTGTAAGGAGTATATGGGGTCGATTTGGAAAAGGTTTTAAGTGACCTGCTATGGGGTCAGTATAGGCTGGGAAAGTGAAAGTGACCTGGTATGAGGTCGATATGGGTTGGAAAGATGACCTGCTATAGGGTCAATATAGGTTGGGAAAGTGACCTGGTATGGGGTCGAGTAGGCCATGGGTATGGGTATATGAATGTATGGACATGTGGAGAAGACTATGGTCTTTCTTCTCCATCTTTGTCAACAGTGGGCATCATGGTAGGAAGACTTGGCATTGGTTTCATGAGGGGTAGACATCTCCAGCCTCATGGTATTTTGGCTTCATTGAGGCTACCCGGGGAGACCCTTGGCCCATCGTATGGGTCCCAAGGGGGCCGGGTATAACCTTATCTTTATTGCCTTCTACCTGCATCATGGGTCCTCCTACTCCTATTGTCGTGGTAGCAAGGAGGGGTTGTTCCCCTCAGCTTCTCCTCTTTAGACAGAGTTCATGAGAGCAACAACCTGCTCTTTCCCACGTCACCTGTGCATAAATAGATCCATGGAGAGGGCTTTGACCCCTCCTGTTCTCCTTCACGTTCTTGCCTTGGCATGAGCTGCGGCAGATGACAACAGATGGTTCTCCATTATTCTTTCTTTTATCGGGATCTGCAGAAGCATCTCCATGAGACATGGACAACAACATCTGGTAGGAACAGGGAGCATCTTCCCTTCTATAGGTACTGGAGACGGCAGCAGCAGGGAAGAGGGGGAGTTTCGCCCCCTTATCTCCTTCGGTTGGTTACCACATCAACAGGAGATGAGAGGAGAAGGACAGTAGCTTGGAGGAGGTATCGGCTCCCTCTCTTCCACCAACAGCAGGCGATGAGGGGGGGAAGGATGCATCGACAGGAACTTCTTGGCACCTCCTTCTTCATCCATTGGTGCAAAGAGGGGGCTGGAGCATCTTCTGGTCTGCGCAAGGCAGGCCTTGTTGGCTGGTACAACCGATGGTATCATCTCCAGAAGGAGCAACAGGAGCATGCAGCATGCTCCTTCCCCTCCCTCCCCCACTATCGTGGCAGCAAGGAGAGCCTCCATCTCATGGAATGCAATCTCCCGAGAATCTCTCGAGATCTCCCGAGAATCTCTTTTCTTCTGTGCATCCGAGAAACGAGATTGCCGAAACGAGAATATCTATGTAGTACTTGTGATACCTTGATCTTCTCCGCCTATTATTATCCCTAACTTGTTAGATGATCTTGTTAAGTTTCTTTCTTATATTGCCAATTTTATTATGGAATCCATCCAAATATTCATCTAAACATTATTGTTTGATAAAATTTCATAGCTTAATATTTTATTGACTATATATGTACAATCGACGCAAAATGTTATCAATCTCCTATTTATATTGTTCAAGATGAAACTTCGATTCCGACATAAGATCCTTTGTATGTCTCATGCTAACAATAGTTCACCATCTCTATCTCTGTATTACGCTTTTAATTCTCTCACAACTTATTTTAATATTTAATATGAGTTCTCTTGTCCTTTTTAAAGAGATTATATGACACTACATTTAAACATGCACATTGATTGGTATTTCCAAGATCTAATTCCTTGAGATTTTTTCGAGATCTTTTATCTTCAATCTCCGTGAGATAAAATATAGATGTGAGATGGCAATCATTGGGTAAAGTATATCTTGCATAAATGAAATCCGAGATCCGATCTCTCGAGATTTTTCCGAGAATCTCACGAGATCTCTTCTCTTTCACGCTTCCGAGACGAAGTCGAGACCCGAGACGACAATCCTTGCTCCATCTTCATCTTCTATTGCAGCAGAAAGGAGGTGGCGACAGCATCTTCTCTTTCTATTGGTGCATGGCAGCAGCAGGGAAGAAAAGAGAGATGGGGTAGCAGCTGGGGAATCACCCGATAGTCTCCAACCTCTTAAACCTGCGCACATCATGTCTTCTTATGGAGGAGGGGGCAGTAGCATCGTGAACAGAGGCTTGACTGGTCAAAGAGTGGGCATGGGGAGTGGGAACGTGGAGAGTGGTGAACGTGGGCAAGTGGGTGAGAGTGGAAAGGTGGGGAGACAGTAACGTGGCCAGAGTTGTTGAGGTGGCAGATTTCCGAAGATTCCAGAATAAGGGCCAAGGTTGACATCAAGATGGGCCATCTTTTGACATGCTAATAAGTCCATATGTGATTTAAAAGATGGCCCATTAATGTGTCACAAAATAACTCACGAAAATTATATAAAATGGGCCAAGGTTGACATCAAGATGGGCCATCTTTTGACATGCTAATAAGTCCATATGTGATTTAAAAGATGGCCCATTAATGTGTCACAAAATAACTCACGAAAATTATATAAAATGGGTCCACTTGTGAATTATAAGATAGTCCATTATATAGGACTTAAGTGGACTGCGAAAATAAGCTATCATATGGGCTTACTTGCTTGAAAATTTTCTAATCAATATATCCGACATCTGACTTCAATTCTGGCTCATCTAGGTCATTTTTTGATCACTTGGACTATTTTGCCCTCGACCTGGTGGGTTGGCGAGAAGCACAAATTTTGAATTTTCTTCCATAACTTTCTGAATATGGGTCGGATTTCTGATCTAAATCAATTTTCCGCATGTACTAACTTTCCTGCATCATATTAGCTCACAAATTTGTTAATGGGCCGAGTATAGGTCTTCCGAACCGAATGTGGCCGGTGAGGGGCATTTTGGTCATTTGGACCTGTCTCAGGTATTTTGGCCCATAACTTGCCAAATATTAGTCGGATTTTCAATCTGACTTCAACGTTGCTCAATATGGAGTTGGGCAGACCCAATGATGTGTCCGTGTGTTATCGGATCTATCCCGAAGTGTCCAGACCTACCAAGGGCGAAAGAGGCCATTTTACCGTTTGAGGTCCGTCCGACATCGGATTCTGACAATCAAGGTATCATTGTGAAGCCCTCGACAAATACAGTCTCATGGACCCACTTGTTTTGTCTTTCGAACCTGATATGCCCTTGATAAGGCCATCCAAAAATTGACTTTTGGTGTTTTCTGCATAACTTTCCAAATATGCATTGGATTTCCGATCTGATTCTGGCATTGCTCAACATTGAGCTAGGCGGATTTGATGGTGGTGCCTGATCGTCACTAGGCTGACATTTGGCTGCCCGGGCCGAATAGGGGCAAAATGGTCATTATGCCACCCAGAACCAGATTTTGGCATTCAAGGCATTATTGCAAAGGCCTTGACCAGTACAGTATTGTGGACCCACTTATTTTGTTATTTGGATCTATTAAGCCTACCAAAGGCCAGTCGGCAGTTGCTTTCACTGTTTCGCCTGTAACTTGCAGAATACAAATCATATTTCAGACCCAACTGCGGCATTACTCAAGTTTGAGTTGGGCAAACCAAATAGTGGTATCTGATCATTATCGGCCAGTCATCGGGTTGATCAAGCCCAATAAGACTTATCAGGTCCGTTCCGCTCGTTGGTCTCAAATGTGGTATAATGTGGGTCACCTCTATCTGTTCATTTTTTCCCATATACTTTTACCCAAAACTTGACATATTTAGGTATTTAGGAATTTTTGGTGCCAACAGAGACAAAAAAAACTGAAAGTTTGATAAAAAGAAAATCCAGATCAAAGCTTTAAATCAAATCAAGCTCAAGACAAAGTCATAAATCAAATTTAATCCACTTACAATCAGAGAATAACCTCGCGCATGCAATTCATCCTGATTAAATCAAATTCAATCAACAAATTCTCAAATCTTAACTTGAAACAAACCAACTAAACTAACACATTTCAAACAATTATGTAATATGAACATTCCAAACTGAAATTTAAACAAATCGGAAGATAACAAATAAATATTAATCAAAATTCAAAGTCAATCTGTTCAACAAGTTTAATTCACTAAATCTCAAAACACGTATCAACTTGTAAGTCTGAAACCTGGGTCTTCATCAAATCTCCTGTATCCGATTCAAAATCAACTCATTTCAATCAACCTCAAATTAAATTCAAATAAAATCCAACTTAAACCAAATCCCAATAAAATCCACTTCAATCCAAATCAAACAATAAACAACTGTCTCAAATTCAAACCAAATTTAAGTCAACAAACAAATCCAGATTGAATCAAACTTGAATTAACTAAATGAACAAATCAAACTCCAACCCAAACTAAAAGCAATTCAACCAATTAAATTCAACTCAAACTAAATTCAAATTAACCAATCAAATCAAAATTCAAACCAACAAATTTAATTAAACCAATTCAATTCAAATCAAATTCAAAATAAGATTGAGTGTTTGCATTCCATCAATTTTATGGGATTGTTTTCTCCTATGTCCATATGTGTGAATGTTTATTATGGATGCATGTTTTCTATTTTCATTGATTGCTATGACGATAATCAAGGGTATTCGAGTAATCTCGATGTAATTAACGTCGGATCTTCGCACCATCCGACGGGAAGAGGTCAAAACAAATTCTCAAAGAATCTAACAACCTCAACATATAATTTTGACCCTAGCTAGTATTTTTATGGAATACCATCTATTTTCCTAAAGAAGTCAATGCTAAGGTCTAATCAAATCAGATTCAAATTCAAAAGGAAAATGAATTTCCAAAACAAGAGAAATAATCTTTTAGATCTTTGAGGTTACATCAGGAGCCAATATGACTCATGATCTAATCCTGTCTGTGTCCATATGGATCTATGATGAAATCAAGCCATATTCACCACACTTGAAAGTGGATCTCATATGTATCCTTAATTACATTAAGCTATTTCCAAGATAATTTCCATAGTTAAACAGTATTTAAGTCAATAAGATCATTTCCAAGTCACTGAAAGTGTATTGACTTTCGCAAAGATTGAGACCATGGTATGCCGGGTCGCGACACGGGTCGCGACCCGGCCCCGACCCGGTCGGGTTTAGCCCCGACCGGCCCAGTCGCGACCCGGTCGGGCCGACTCCCCCGGCCGGGTCGCGGGGTCGCGGCCGGGTCGCGCGAGTCGCGCGACCCAGCCGACCGGGTCGCGCGACCCGGCCGGGTCATGTGACCGGGTCGCGCGACCCGGCCCGGTCCGCAACAGTCATGTGACCGCTGCCAGACCGGTGGCAACGGGCAAATGGCCGGTGCCAACGGCCGCGAGGCTGCGCCCCCCCATTCAGCCCCTTGGGGCTCCCCTTACTCCCACCCCCCACTCTCACTCTAAACCTCTCATTTTTGCTCTCATTGCTCTCATTGCTCTCATTTTGTTCCTCATTTACTTAATTATTTCATTAAGCATTTCATTAGTTCATTTAGTTCATTTATTTAACTTTTGTTTCATTGATTAGTTAGTTAAGTAGTTTCTTCTTTTTAATACTTATTTGCTTACTTACATAGTTAGTTAGCTAGAAGATTAGTTAGATATTTAGTTTAGTTAGTCAACGACCGAGAATGGTTGGGAGAACCGGAGTTCAACCCCCAAGACCGACAATGGGCCGAAGGAGTGCTCGACGATGTCCCTTTGGCCGAAGAATTCCAGATCCCTCCCTCACTAGCAAAGCGCCAGAGGACCGGAGAAGGAACTAGTCAAGGTATGCAAAGTAGGCGAAAAGGTAAACAAGTTATGACTGATCCTTTTGATATTCCAGATGCTAATACGGTCGAAGACGATCGAGAAGATACGCCGGAGCCGAACATCCGAGTGCAGTACTAGACGTCCGAGGATTCGTCGTCAAAGAGTAGCAGCGATGATGGTGCTGGATACGGGGGCGCGAACACTTTACAAGTACAAGCATGGATTCCGATTCCGATTCCAGGAATCGGCCGGAATCGGCCGATTCCTGGGAAGGGAATCGATTCCGGATCGGTCCGAAATCGTTTTTTTTTTTTTTTTGATTTTTTTTTCGTCAAAAAAATTCAAAAAATTCAGAAAAAATTCTAAAAAAATAGGAAATGAGTTAGAAACATTTTAAAAAATAACCAATGCATGATATCCACAAGACCACATCATACAAATACTAATGAACACCAATTGAAGACTTGAAGACTTGAAGTTAAGTACATATTCCAATTTCATTTATTCAAATATAAAAGTGTTGATACATCATCAAAAAAAATTTACATCATATCAATCTACTACCAATATCTAGGATAAAGATGTGGGTCGTCCTCCTCTCCCTGCTGCTCGTGACGCTCCTCCATCGTGCTCGGGCCTTGTATACCGTCCGGGACCATATCCATATGAAAATAAATGCCGATGCCATGCCATCATGTCGTACGGATCGGATCGGCGGGACGACCGGGACGTAAGCGAGGATTGGTGGAGCTGGTGGTGTAATCCACCGCCGGTCAACCCGGCCAAATGCCGGATACCGTGGCTCCATAATATAAGAATGCGGTGTCCGCTCATCCGCCGTGTACGGCTTCGAAACCGCGAATCGTGTGACTCACCGCCGGGCCGATGGCCGCGTCGCCGGCGTATACACTCCTCGTCATCATCACCTCGAGGAGTGAGAAGAAGCTCGCGCGCCGTCATCCGGGCCGACAGACGCCCGACCTCTAACTTCCTTCTCTTTACCTCTTCGGCCCATCTCTCGAACTACCGTAAGTCCGAACCCAAAGTTTTTTTCAACTTTGCAAATCCTACCATTTTCCGTGCAGTCACCTTTGTTTTCGTTCTCCCCGGACTGCGAATGGGCCGGGTGGGCCGCCGGGACCGAGTCGGAGTCGAGGGCCGGGCTAAAGCCGCAGTGGTCGCTCCATACCGCCGTGCGAAGGCCTGCCGCTCGAGCCTCGAGAAGTGACGGAGGGCCGGAGCCGGAGCATCCTCTCGCTTCAACACCATCCAACTCTCCTTCGCCCATGCACGGTCATCGGGATCAAACCTCACCGCACGATCCCCGGCTTCCTCTCTATCCAGAGGCAAGTGCATGCTCCTCCCGGGAAAATTCTGGTCCACGTCCACCTCCTCGGGTGGTGGTGTGGCGGAGGAATGCCTCTCGCTCGTACGGGCCACCTCGCGAACCGTGCAAATCGCTCCTCGCCGATCTTCTCGCTCGATCCTCGATGTTCTTTACGCGCAGCCCTCATGTTATAATCGACGTAAGACCAGCCTTCTCCACCTGGTCCGAGGTCAACTTGTTCCTCCTTTTCGTATGTATCGTGTTGAATGTACCCGGGCTCCTCTCACAAAGGGGAGGAACCGGTGCTCGGCTCGCATCCTGATACCAATGGCCGTAAGTGGATTCCATCCACTCCTGGTGTTCACCTGAACCCACCACTCAGCTGCAAGAAAAACACAAGAAGAGAAAAGGAAAACAATTAGCCCATCAGAACCATAACTTATATGAAAATAAAAGAAATTCCTCATCAAACTATTACTATACCAGGTGACACTTTGTCAACTGAATATTTCAGGTCAGCATCTGAGTATACACCGACCCTCATCTTGTACTTCTGCATCTGAAACATTTAAATAAAAAAATTAGTTGCCTGGTAATGCTAGTCCAAGGTATTTAATGGACTCTAACTTACTTCTATCTCAAATCTATCCGTCCGTCCCGCCGAGATCGGCATTGTACTCGATAATCCGCAAGTGTACCCCGCATCACCCGCGTTGTCGTTCACCACTCCGTCCTCCATATTGGATGCGGGGGTTCAAAAAATATCCTCCAAGATTATATGGTTTAACACTGTCCATATAAGACAATTATACAAAGAAGAATAAATTTTTTAACCAAGTTACCCGCAGTGGACATCGTGGTGCAAGGTCTTGTCCCATCGGTCATCAATGATCTTCCACCACTTTTCGTAACCTCTCGGGATTTTTTTCTTTAATTTTCACTTTCGCCTGGCCCATAGCATCATACAAAGCGTGCCCATCCGGTCCCCCGTCATCCGAGTCTACCAACCTCAAGACAACTACCTGTTGGCTCAATGATTGCCAAGTAGTAGGCAATCCTCTCCAAAACCTCTCTCGTCGCATCCGCTTCTCGCACCTCGACAAGAATCTCCAATCGCTCTTTGTCGCGCAGTTGTCCACCATATAGTTGTAATACTCCTGACCGTGCACGAACAGAACCAATGCATGCCTCCGTGCCGGTGTAAACTCTCCAAACCGCAATGAAGTTCGCGGCAAATCGTGTCGGACCGGGCCCGACAAGATCGCGCCTCCCGCGTGCGAGATCTCATGATACGTAGGAGGCAGGGATGCGAATAAATAAAAGATGCGATCGTTCGCGCCGCCCGACAAGTGTGTATACACCCTCCTCCTCTTGCCTATATCCTCTAATACGAGATCTATGGAATGCGTCGCACAGCATCCGTAAGACGCGCTTCCTCTTCTCCATCAACTTCCTACCAGCTCGCCTTATACGATGGTTCGTTGTCGCTGACAACTCCGAACCACATTGTCCTCCCCGATCTCCTCCACCACCCCATCCATCGGAGAGAAAAGATGAAGTCGGCATTTTTTATCTTCCGTAAGCATCTACCGACTTCAATGTAGTCCCCTCGTAACAAGACACCAAGAAGTTTATCATACTCCTCCCCGGTGATACCGTCCACCCATCGCACACGATTGCGCAACCCCTCTCCTTCCACACCAACTCGAACCCGTCCATCCACTCCCTCAACTCCCCGGACCTCCTCATCCGTGCCGCCGTATACGTGTCTCCGTCGCCCGGGGCTTGCAAACCCGGCCCGGCCCTCACCCACGGCATCCACCATCGTCCTGGAAGTAGGCCGGTGGTCGTACGCGCTCGGGATGCCTACATCAAGTTAAAAAAAACGGGATCGGGTAAAATTAAGTTTTAGTAAATAAAAAAGGCATAATGTCAAATTTAATTTAAAAATCGATACCGTACGTAAAAACCATTTGACAATGTGGCGAACGGCTCTCTTTGTACTGCTCCCGTAGCCTTCACCCCTTTCATTGCCTCGCTTTATCCCCATCCGCCCACACTCGTTTCCTAAATAAATACTGCCACTCGGTGTAAATCGAGTGCCGGTGGAAGCGGAATGGCGGTAGGGCTCCCCGTCTCCCGTGGTCGCTCTCGGTCCCGAGTAGGGCGAGCCGATGCTGATCGGCCCAAAGCTGGGTCAACTCTGGACCCAGACCCTCCTGCTCCCCTCCTCCTGTCCTCCTCCTCAGCCGATGCACGCTTGCTAGCGTGCCTAGCACGTCTCAGCTCGGAGTCCGTGGATCGACCGAGGCCAGCTCCTTCCACCGCGGGATCGACCGAGGCCAGCTCTGCGGGTCAATTCCGGCCCTAAAAGGGCCGGAATCGGTTCGATTCCCGGTCCAGAGTGAACCGGGAATCGAACCGGGGCCGGGTCAACCCGGCCTTCCGAAGAATCGGTCGGATCGACCGATTCCACATGGAATCGGTCGGAATCGGATCGATTCCGACCGATTCCAGGCGATTCAGACCGATTCCGCGGGATTCTTCCCGGAATCGGTCCTTCCACCGGGAATCGGATCGAAATCCACCGATCCGATTCCGGAATCGGTCGGAATCGGACCAATTCCGCCGATTCTGCAATCAATGAGTACAAGGGACCTCAAATCCTCTCATATCTCCTACAACGTCGTTACGTTTTACCGGCGAGGAGCAATATACTCATGCGACCCAAGATACCGATCATGGTGGAAGGCCACAAGGTAGAGGAGATCATCGTAGCCATGGAGTTGGAGCAGAATACCACGATGCCTCCGACTATGTGTATGATTCATCCCAAGGCTCTTGGTTCCCTACATACGATCAAGAGTATTGTGGAATGAATTATGTGGAGTCATCGGATACTTCGATCCAATCGACCTATAGTTATGGTGACTCGTTTGGATCAAGTCTTAGGATAGTTTCCCGAGTGACTGACGAATATGATCGTCATGTGTACATGTATCAAGCTTTGTACTCAACCCAAATGACATGGAGAGAGTACATCAACTACCTACAAAGTGTAGAACACATCACGTTGAAATAAAATTGATGCATTATTTATTTAAATCATGTCATTTAATTTATCCAATTTTTCTGTATTTTTCAGATTTTATTTTGTATTTTTCTTATTTTTTTGGATTTTTCAAAAAAAAATTTAAAAAAAGGGGTCGCGACCGGGTTGGCCTGGGGACCCGCAACCCCTCCCTCCTTGATTGAGACTAAGGTGTCACAGTATTCTTTAAAATATATCTGGCATGTCAGCTTACTATAATACTAAATAGGTTTCTCGATCATCTGTCCATTGCAGCAAAGCTTCCATTAACCATACTAGAATTCTAAAAAAAAGCACACAATAAATTGCAACTTGTGTAAGAAACAGTTAAGAGGAAAATAGATAGAATGTGTACCACATACCATAATGTTGTCACGCTCTCGCCTCTGGTATCCAGTCAAGCAAATGAATAACATTTCACCTCCAGGAATCCCATTCATGTCTCTGACGGGTCTGTAAAGAATCTGGGAAAACAAGAGAACCATGAGAAATGTGAACTTGTTTAATAGCACTTTTTATAAGCCCTTTTTATACATCGAGTAAGACACATTTGGTGCCAAACATGTGCAATTTGAGAATAGATCCAGACTGACACCTTCAGGTTGATGTGTCATAACGCATTTCGAACAGATAACAATCAGAAGTTTGCATGTGCTCAAAAACATTAGAAGGTAATTTACTTAAAGGCATTGTTTCACATATCATAAAGCACTCAAGAATGCTGCAGCCGTTTCATTCAGTGCACTTCTTTATTACAAAGCTACAAGTGACTTATGTTCCATTCCTTGTTTGGGAATTTTTCAACTTTTTTTATTCAAAGCCAGGAAATTCACAACACTCTCAATTTATTTCAGCAGCTTACCAAAACAAGGGATGTCAAACCTGCAGATTTCATTTTTTTTGTTCTAGGAAAGCAAATATTTTAAAGCAGCCTTCTTAGTGATCCAGGCACACCTCACTGTCTTCCGGAGAGACATGGCACCTCAAGTCGGATACAACATGCTATATTTTATTTTGCCTGATTTAGTAATGTATCTAAGTCAATCATTGTTGTAAAACTAAAATGTAGTCCTTGGAGTAAGTTACAAGTATAAACCATAAAAATGCACATTAAATCCTAGCCTCCGCCAGATGGAATGGCTGAAAGATTACACTATTTTGTCTTCGTTAGGAAATAGGGAACAAAAATAAGTGAGTTCGAAGTGATAGGATTGAAAAGGTTGGGATGTAATATAAATACTCAAAACAATGCATATATTAGAAATGAAACAAAAGCCAATTTTGCTAAAAACAGATGGGTTGCCATGGTGGCTCAGAACTTGCCTAGCAAGAAGGGGTAGGGTTTTTAGGTAATCCAGCTATTCATCTAAAATAAAGGGTTTTTAAAACCTGAAGCATCACCTAGGAAAAACTCATTCAACCCAAACCAAGCAACCCATATGTCTTGGCAGTATCACATTACAGTTAGGATCAGAAGGTACATGATAGCTTCACCATGGTAAACACATTCATTCACTCACCACTTTAAGAACACTTCAGAATCATCAAATACTTTCAGCTTGTACTTGTAGGTACACCAAATACAAAAGAGCATAGACTAAACATAGCAACAGTTGGGACTTAAGTGCATTCCTTCCCGTATGTTGCACTGTATTTTCGTCAACAAGGCACATGGTTCACTTTTCAGATGGGAGCTAGCAGATGCCGCAGCTCAAAAATGTTATGTAACAAGTGGACGTGCTGACCTGGCTCGTGTCAGCAAGAATTCCGAAGTCCACGCTGTCCTCGATCCATAATTCTGTCACCAGCACTTTCCCATTATTTCTAGCAGCGACGCAAACAGGATCATCCTAGCGGAATATTAGAAGAATATAGAACGTGATGTTCCCAAACAAGAGTAAACAAGCGAAAACAAAGCAGACAAACAGACAGAGAGACTGAGAAGTACATAGACACGGCCCGAGACGATGACGTGAGTACAGCTCAAATCGTAGCGGCCAACATCGACGCCTCCTCTGCTAATGAGCTCCGACCGGTACTGACACAGAACAACGAAAAGTAAGAGATAAAGAGATCATGAACACCGTCAAGGCAATATACATGTGAGAATCTTCATTGACATTCCATGACCGGCGAAACGGCGACGAACCTGCTCCTCCGAGACGGAATCAAAGCCGAAGAGCACAAAACGCACGCCGGAGAAGACATCTCCGCCATGGGGCGAGTCGCTGCCGACCATTTCAATTCTTCCTAAGAGAGACTGCCTTATCGCGCCTACTCGCGAGCCGAGGCGCAGGAGGGAGAAGCGAAAGGGAGCAGAGCTGCAGAAGCCTCGAGGGCTTCTGATTTTGGCGCCGCTCGCGGAGGGGAGGAGCACGACATGAGCGGGAAAGAGGCATTTTAGATACATGTAAAATAAAATTTCTTCTTAAATTATAAATAACTTTATATGATTTTTTACTTAATATACCTGCTATTTCTACCCAACTAAGGAAAAGCGTGTGATATTTTCTAAATTCTTATTTCGGACAAAGCATATGGTAAACAATTTTATGCTAGATCGCCAGTCTAAAGGGACAGCATATCAGCCTATCCGAGCCAAAAACCATTCTTTTTGTTTTAATCTCTTTCATCATGCTATGCTATCTGGTTTGATCTTTCTATTTTCGTATAAATACTATCTTTAAGACATAAAATAAAATTACAAAATGTTGCATTTGCAAAAATAATTTCTTTTTTTACTCTTATCTCTTATTAAACAAATAAAGTCATATATTTGTTTCTCTATGATATACCGAGATGGCATGATTATATTGTTTCAATAAATGATAAAGAATTTCTCACTGTTTTTGTTAAATTTTATTTTGTTTTATAAATGCGCTATTTAAAATAGGGGTGGGCATAAAATGGTTCAAACCGAGAAACCAAACCGAACCAGCCCATTCGGTTCGGTTTGGTTCGGTTTGGACTCCCTTTCGGTTTGGTTCGGTTTGGAAAATCTCCAAACCGATTTAAACCAAATCAAACCGTTTAAATCGATTTATTCAAAAAAATATAAAAAAATTTTATAGTATTAATAAAAATGATATTTTTATAAATTTTATAATAAAATAATATTTATTTCCATTATTTTTAACATAAAAATCAGTATATATATGTAAAAAATAATTAATTTAAATATTTTTATTTATTTTCGGTTTAAACCGAACCAAACCGATTTGATTCGGTTTGGTTCGGTTCGGTTTGGGAGGGTGATTCGGTTTGGTTTGGTTTGGAAAAAAAATGGTCCAAACCGGATCAAACCGAACCGTGCCCACCCCTAATTTAAAATGTATTGGTCGGCTTCCTATCGTGATGGGGAATTTAGGACCACTCGATCGACCAGATGCCCCTTCTGATCCACCCACAGGTGATGATGCAGCTGCTATGGAGCTCCAAGAGGAAGAGATGGAGGAGGATCAAAATCCCCTACATATGCTTACCTACGCATACCCTTTAGCCTGCATATACACCATGGCTAAACCCATACCCCACAACCCCTTCGTGAGATAGATATTTAACTCTGGTTAATATTTAAATAATATCTGTATTGGAATATCTATTTTGAATTAATCATTGATAATATATATTATATATTATATATTTAGAATTATTATATTTAAAATATGATTAAATATTTTTATTATATATTAATATGTTAAATTGACATTAATAAATATATAAAAAATTATAGTTTATAATATTATTTTTATATATTTATATGTTAAACATATTAATCAAATAAAATTTAATTAACATTTCAAAACATATATTATCTATATCTACTCCGAATTCGAAGATTATCCGGTTTATAATATATGATCTATATTTGTATTCAACTTAGACTCAATACCGATTATTTGACTAGCTAGATGGAGCAGCCACCCTATACAATTAATATTAATAGCAACTTTGTATATTTGGATAGTAGTCATCGATGGCAATCTTATACTTGAAATTTTCGATTATTGTTGACATATTATTTCTCATTTTACTGGTATTCTACTATTATACCAAATTGCTTTGTCACATCACATGTTACACATAAATTTTGAAGAACATCGTAAAAGAAATTTTACATGGTTAATGTTGATATATCATTTATTGATTTATTGTTATCTAACTATTATACGAGACTGCTCTGGCACTCGTTACACGAAAAATTTGAAAAACATTGTTACAGAATTTATATACCAATTAATGTTGATATATATGTATCATTTCTTGCTTTATTGTTAGCTGACTATTACACGAATCTCCTTTGGCATATATTACACGTACAATTCCAAAAACATCATAAAAGAAAGTATGCATAAACTTTAAATCTTACATACTATTTTTAAAATATAAAATTTATTCTAAATAATGTAAATTTAAATAACTTATCCTTACTCCTTAGGCATGTAAGGTAGCATTTTTGGCACTGTCCATGTTTGTGTACAATTAATGGAAACTTTATATCTTTGGAGTTTGGACCAAGGAAGGCCGGGTCATGACATGGTTGGACTAGGTCAAAAAAACTATTTTTTAATATAAAAAATACAAAAATATAGAAAATAGAAAATGCGTCTTAGAAAATTATTCATTTCAATTCAAAATTTACATTTTTTCTCATTCTTCTGCATAATTTATATATTCTTCCTATGATATTTGAGAAGAATACACAATGTCTAAAATGTGCATACTGATTGTATTGAAGTGCATGAAGTGTCCGATGAGGATCCATACATAAGTTAAGTCATCTCATAATTCTTTTAGTGACACATAAGAAACTAAGAGTCTTGAGATGAAACAGCTCAATAAAATTGCTCGTAGCCTTGACTTTCACCCCATTGTTTGTGTTGATCTTCACCATCTTGCAACTGTGTATCATGTTGTGTCTTGCATCACATGTGTGCACTGTTTTTCTGCTACATCATTGTAGGGTATCTCTCTATATTTGTTAACATTCTTGAACTAGCAATGCTTTCTTCCACTTTTAATGCTCCATCACTGTTGTTCTTTGAAGTCGAATCATACAACATCCAGTATTGAACTCTAATGTTTAGCTCCTGCTTGTTTTCTCATCCTTCATTGATCTTTTCTTTATTTGCACTGTACAATGGATCAATTGCAACATGTTTACCTTTACCCTTAGCTTTCTTACCCTGGCAAGAAGATTATCCAGTCTTCTGTTTTTTTTTTTTGCCACCAAATGAGAAATCTAAAATTCTTTGGTTAGAGGTATATAATCGAGCTCTTCTTGATCTCATTCTTGAATTTCTTAATTGAACACATGTACAACTAATTCTTCTTTATCATTCATGCAAGTTTGCAACAGATTTTACTCATTAAAGATCTCCTCCAAATCAGTGTTGGCATCTTATATAATCACTATCTAGATGCTTCCTCTTTTCACCTATGTTCTACCTTATGGTTTTCCCTCATCTTCTCCAAATTATTTAGCTTCAACCTTATACTGTATTGAAAATACACTAGCTGCTCTAGTCTTCTTGACATCAGCCTATTCCTATGCTATGTATAAATTATGTTAAACATTGACAAATTCTTTTCACATCCTAAAGCCGATGTAGTTTGGCTTAAATCTTTTAATGCAACATTCACCATGTCCTCATATAATGATGCCTTATCATGGTTCATCCCAGTGGCGGACCTATGTTGAGCATAGTGGGGTCAAGTGACCCCACTAAAATTTGAGAAATATATTACAAGTTTAGATGATTTTATCAAAAATAAAATGAATTATAAAGTATTTATAAAGAAGTGACCCCACTAAAATTTTAAGGTAACCCCACTAATCTAATATTCTAGATCCTCCACTGGTTCATCCATTAGTCAGCTATATGATATCAATACATGTTAGAAGATAATTAAAATAAGTTAATCATCTAAATCACAAAAAAAAATTGATCGGATGGACGTACCATGACTAAGAAGCATAAGTACTTTTATACTCTTGATGTCCCAAAGTGGAATATCCTCATTCTAGAGTCAAGTATCTTGTTGCATACTATAATTGATCGATCGTCATCCCCAAATGTTCTACATATTAATACTTTCACATTATCTAGAAGTTATTAATTGACTTAAATATCAAACTATAACAAGATCTAGGTTTTAAAAAGTGACATGACAAGTGGCATCGTATTCATGTTAGTACCTACTACGTAACAATAAAAAATGTGATTTATGATTTGATTGAATGATAAAAGAAGCACCTACTGCATGTATCAGATTGTACGATGTTCGTACCCATCGATAGTTGATAATATCCATCACTTTTCGAAGTCTGACACCATCTTTGTGATTTCATCTTTCACCCACTCAAGTGCATCATTGAGATAGGCCGTGTATGCCTTCCTATCCCATCTATTATTCTGAGAACTTTGACTAAGGGTTGAATTATACGAAGGGTCTCTTTTACAACTAGCCAAAAGTCTTCACTTTTCAAGGTCTCTTCAACATTCCTTTCATTTCTCCTATCTGAAAGAGTAGCCTTAGCAATCCAATTAGCTCATACAGGTGAAAGTGTCATTTGGGTAAGGGATGCCTTTGTTGCACTAAACTCTTCGATAAAATGTAATGAAAAGTAAACTAGGTTGTCCTAGGCTACAAGAGCTCTTGGCCCTTCGTATGCTCTCTCATTATGTTAAGGATGATATTATGATTATATATGAAGGACGATATATGAATTAAGCCATCTTAACTACCTAGTTAATTTGAGAATCTTTGCATATATTCTTTAACATAAAATATAACAAATAGGTGAATCATGGTGCCTAATATAAACATAGTCTCTTGATCATCAACATCTATCTAGATGCGTTGTCCGTTACTACTTAGACAACTTGATCCTCTTTTATCTCTTTGACTACACCATCAATTAATTAAAACAAGTAGTTCTCATTATTTACCTAGCTACATGTGTCCATAGACTTCCAAAAGATGATATCGACTTGAAAATATACTAGAAAGTTGAACATGTCTTCCTAGCTATACCTATTAAGAAGGACATGAAAAAGTGCTAAAATTTCAAATTTAAAAAGATAAGTAAGTAATAGTTACTAACTTGTCTAGTCATCTGCCATCAATGTGTATCCTTTTTCTTGCCAAATATGTTCAAACGACTTGACATATTGTTTATGATCTTCTGCCTCCATTGAAAGATAAGTATTGTATATCTCTTTTCGGAGTTGATCCAGGCACTCCCCTACCAACATTGACTATGTTATCGATCATGAACTTTTAATATAGACTCATTGCCACGTTTGATGGTATGCTACCATAGAAGAACAATCTTGATGTCACACATTCGATCTTCTACTTGCATATACGTAAATTCTTCATTCTATCATGATGATAGTTTGGGTGTGTGATGATGAGATCCACGAGACCTAGGGTTGTCATCTTGTGTGAGATTGGGTCTCCTTCTCTTCTTCTTGGTTGTTTAATCCTCTCCCATTTATGTGTCCACTCCCACTTCTATGTCTACTTCCACTTTCCGAACCTTGGTCCATGAATCGGCCAGTACATTAATACAGTCTTCATTCATCAATAGCTTGCAGCTTGTCTCCATAATCTATATCAATTCATCTATTTGTAACAATAATAATAAAATATTAATGTCACATATGTAAAGAATCATACCATAGTAGCAGAAGTATTCGAATGAAATAAAAAATATCTTCTTGGGATTTGATAAATCCCTCATGCATGATAAAGATGAAATGTTTTTTTGATCTCCAAGCCATCTAAATGCACAACTTCTAGTGGTATCCATACAAACTTCCTCCACAAATAGTTCTCCTACACATCGGATATTCTAATTCGTCCCAAATAGAGCTCCAATAGCCATGCGGCGATATTCAAGGTGGGAGAACGCGAAGGAGAGGTTGAGCATGAATTTGGAATCCCTGTCTTGATGAGAGTTGGTCAAATTCACTCCTATTTATAGAAATTAATTTTTTTATAAAAATATCTTATTTTCTATAAAATATTCCCATACCTCCATACTTGGCAAATTCACTCCTATAAATAGTTTATTTGGTTAGAGCTTAAATAAATATAAAATTAATTTAAATTAAATTTATTACTTAATAATAGAGGTTTTCATTTCATAAAGTGTACAAGCCATATCCCATAATTCCAAATGACTTTGGGAATGATTTTATCTCCATTAAGCCTTTCCATCATCAATTATCACACACATATAAGTAGGATATGGATATAGCATCGACTATCATTCTCTTAGTAAACTGATGCTTTAAGATCCTATATTTGGTATCAGATCAATTAAAAAACTCATTTTTCAATTATGTTCTCTACCCATAAGATATTATCTCTTTCAACTTACCGAGAGTAAATGATCATTATCATGCACTCAATTACCTCTATTGGATTTCTCTTATACCTGATCTATTAACTGTATTGGACCATCGAATAGGGTGATGCATAAGTCAATACCCAAAACATAAGATATGCTTGATAAGACATATTTGGTGATTAAAATCAATGGCCTAATCATGATGATAGGAAATCTTAATAGATGGTTAGATAAGTTATTATTCAAGAGTTCTAATGCTGCTAATTCAGTAAACTCATGTCACTAATGAGCACATGTATATCAGTGTCTCTACACTAATGACCAATAAGATCAGTTATTCTTATCATATAAGAAGACATCACATACACTAGTCTACTAAATCCTCAATATCATATCTCAAGGATCTTATGAATAAGAATATTTAGATCATATATCTTTTGATGATTGATCTTAATATTATAATTTTATCATGATTCAAACATCATTATATGTGATTAAGAAATTTATTACAATACACATATTTAATATAACGTAGTAATGAAGTTATGCCAACTTAATTGAATGACTCAGTCCATTTCAATCTTTAATAGTTTTAGAAAATCAAGTAAAACATAACTGGTGGTTTAAACTTTGAATAGTTAATTCAAAGATCATGGTGTATGTTAGACCGTATATGATTTGTTTAGATTGTAATATCAACATGACATTTTAGATAGAATCACTAATTGGGACCTATTTTCTAAATTGATGTAATTGAAGGGTATGTTCTCTGATTACGTCGACGGATTGTATTTTGCCGTGCAAGTCAAATTCGAGTCGTGACAAGGTCCATTCATATTTGTATTGCATATTAGAAGAATAAGTCTTGTTACACAAACCAAAAAAATCAATACCTTTGGCAAGACATTTTGAAGAATAACCGTACACATAAAAGTTAGAACGATTAAATGCTCTTTCTGTATATATAAAACTAACTATGAATTAAGTGTTATCTACGAATTTTCAAGATGACTTCTAGTGTAATAGATAAAATTAAATATAAGTCAGTGCTGATTATTATAATCTTCGTTCCATAAGTTCAACCACATTATCTAAAATTTTTATTTTTTAGAGCATCTTTTCAATTACTTTTCATTTTTACAAGAAATCAATTATGTTGGGAGTCAAGATACTTTTCAGAATCCGATTTAGAATCAAGCACTTGATTCATTTAACTTTTTTATTATTTACTCTAAGTAGTTTCATTTTTTTGGTCGCTTCTATTATACATTTAGACATTATTAGTATGATGACATCTATATTTAATTTATGATTACGACTAGTATTGTAGAAAATCAATAGTTGTTAAATTATTATTAAATATTAAAATCATATTTTTGCCAAATTATGGCAAGTGGCTTCGTATAATTATATTTTTATTCAACATATTTTATATGTATATTTTTTAACATATTCGCGGGCGTGCGAAGTCCGCATAGATCATATATAACCTTTACTTAAGCAAATTTGCGTACGCGTTGGTAGATATTAAAATAATCCTTTGTTACCAGACCCGTAAATTCCAGCGGGGATGTAGCTCAGATGGTAGAGCGCTCGCTTAGCATGCGAGAGGTACGGGGATCGATACCCCGCATCTCCATTTATGCGTTTTGTCATAAATTTCTTAGCCGTTCCAACCGATCGTCAACGTAAGTGATTCGGCGCCCAGCCACCGTATGCTTCTCCGCCGCCCTCTTACCCAACCGCCGTAGCCTGCCATCCGCTAACCTCCTACAAATCCGTCGTAGCTTCCGTCCTGTGCCCCCTCAAGGGCCTCAACTCGATGATTTCGACCTCCCTCCGCCTCCTCACCCGACAGCTTTGCCATATCTATGCGCTCATCCCTCTTTTACGTAACCCATCGGTTTTCTAACTCATTCATATTAAAATACACCTCTTCTGCATCATATCCGAACCTCATTTCCATCCGGAAGAACACTGATTGGAGACCGTCTCTGCACGTCACCAGGTTTGGAGGACTTGGCCGCCTTCGACGTTGCTGTGCACCGTTGATCTCATTGTTCGGAGAAGGTCCATCTATCACCTATTAATCTCTTAATTTGTCTTATTTATTGTTCTAATTTTCGGTTTTGTTTTCTTAACAGTAAGCTCTTTGGTTGTAGATGACACATTCTCTTCTTTAAATCTTTGGAGGAGAAAGCTCGACATTGAAAGTTTGTCGATATATAGAAGTTCTTAAATTGACTTCGGTTCAGGTGTGTGCCATATGGGAAAATCTTAAAACCGTCTATTTATCTGACAATGTATTTGTTTGGCAAGGTTCATCTACATTTTCATGTTTAATAATTAGTTGACAAACATAAAACTTAGTAAAAGAAACATGTTCTTATAAAACAAGGTTGTAATCGTCACGGTGATAAGCTAGCATTAATATTTACCTGGATCGGCCAAACCTCTACTGCAACCGGCCAGGTCTGTCCCAATTAGAATTGCCATTGAGTTCCATATGCCTGGTATGGGTTTAAGAAACCTATTGAGGATTTAATTCAGTCATGTATTATCTAAATTCTTATGGGGTGCTTGGTTGCATGATAATGAAGATTTTTGTTTTAATTTTTAAAAATTATAAGAAAATTTGTTAAAAGATGTGTTTGGTAACCATGACAATTTTATGTTTTAAAAATGATTTTCTTCTTAAACAAAAAAAGTGGGTCTCACCTCTTTATTTTTTTCTTGTGGTCTCCCACTTTGTTTGGTCATGTGTGGTAGTTACTCTTTTTTGTAATCACTCCCTCCAAACATGATAATTTTATGTCATGAGTTAGTTCACTTTTTATTTTAATATAATTTTTTATCATGAAAGTGTACAAAAAATTATTATGCAACCAAACACCCCATTAGCATTCTTAAATGCCCGTAGACATACTAGAGTAATTCACTATTATAAACAAATATTTGATGTCTGTTTGTACCAGCCACTTTTCTAGTACCACTCTTGGCATTTAACATCTCTGTCTCCTTTCTTAAAATCTTTGACTTTCCACTCGTCAATAAAAAATTCTGAAGTGTTTGTACGATGCTGTCTGCCACCATCATCGACCATGCTCTTTCATTTCTTCGAAGACTTTTCTACTTTAGGTGCACTAGCATACTCCCAAGTGTGACATTCATATGAAAACAAGGATTTGATCTTCCAAATGATCCTGTAGTTTCTTTGAGAAGAGGCTCACTTCTTAGATAGAACTCGAGAATCCAAGAACGGGGGAAGGAAGCGGAGAAGAAGAGATTACCGAGGTCGCACGGTTCGTCGCCGTGAGGAAGGATTGCCGGCTGCCGGATCTTGGCAAGCCTAGGCGCGGAACCCGGCAAAATCCCTAGACGGTCGCGCATCTCGACTTCGTGGGAGCTGGGAGTGTGATGTAAACACCCAGCATTTTTTAAGAATAAAATAATTATAAAAATTATAGTGACGAATACTAATATGAAAATAAGTTATAAAACTAACTTTGACCAAATTCTAATAGGATTAGAAGCAATAGTAAAATCCGGTAAGTTAATTTAAAAGATTAAGTAGAAAGACAACTAACTAAAATACTAGTAGTAGTACGTTGTATGGTTGTCCAAGTTTAACTTATTTATTTTAGGAAAAATTAATTTGAGACCTAATTGAGAAAATAACTTTAATAAAAAACTCAAAGATAAAATATGTTTAATAATAAACCCAGCCGTTTGAATGCTCTTAACTTAACACCCAGTCCGTTAGCCTCCGTCGACTGCGGCGTCACATTGATTTTCCCCTTCCAACTTTGCCCTTCGTTGCGAGGGATGTCCCAACCAGACCGACGCCCTACTGAGTCTCGCAGCAGACGAATTGCTAGAGCTGAGCAATGGCTGAGCAGCGGCGCGACACAGCAAAGGGGGCAACGACGACGGCAAAGGAATCTCTAGTGCTGAGCAGCGGCGCGACAGCAAAGAGGGCGATGGCACACGAATCCCTAGCAGGTAACAACGGTGCGACATCAAAGGGGGCAACGACAAGAAGGTGAAGAAGAGATCGCAAAGGAACAACGGGTAACGGATCCCCACCACGCATGCTCTCTCTCATTTCAATCATTCTGATCTATCAATCGATTCAATCTGGCGTGCCCTAGCTCGTCAGTGTCAACCGTCATTGCTCCAATCTGCCGTAAAAAATACAAGCAGTGGTCTGATTCAATCTGGCGCACCCTAGTTCTGTTGGTGCCAGCCTTCTGCTTTATGTACTTTTCTTATGTTTTCTTCCTCTTGTTTTGTCTCGGTTACCCTTTTTGAACAGAAGCAGAAAGTGAGATTTGTGCAGAAATCTTTCCGTCTAATCCCGCCCCTTCGATCTTTGCCCTGAACGCATGTTTGTCAACTTGTGGGGAGATTTGTGCAGTACTGTCTGTCAACGTGTGGGGAGATGTTTGTGCCCTGAACGCATGTTGTTATCTTCTATTTGTTCTTTCCATTTAATTTTGAAGTTTTTTTTATTATCTACAATATTTTTTGTTCCATTCCCTTGTATTTAATTTGTTCAACACTGTCTAACAGGTAATGGATAACATTTCAATAATTTTGAATTATAATGGGGAAGGACATATACTTCCATATAGTGAAGAAACTGTAAGGAATCGTCCATTAAAATTTGGTGTAGCGGAAGCGACGATTCCTATGGGTTCCTTTAGAATCCATCTCAATCAGAACCGAACGACGAAAACCGAAAACCGATCAAATCGGGTTCGAATATACCTGATAGGGATTCATATAATCCCATGGAGAGGAAGGAGATGAGCTTCTCAAGCTCTACAAACCGTTCAAGTGTCCGGTCTCCAGCAGTATCCACACGAACTTCATCCACAACAGGTTCTCCCTTCGCGCCGGCCTCGAGAACTCTTCCCGAACGGAACTCCATCGACCATGGACACCTTCTAGAGAGAGGAGGAGGTAGGGAGGAGGCTTGGGATGTGGTTTTCACCCTTGGCTTGATTGGGTTTGGCTGAAACCATTAGTATTTATAGAGAATTATGGAATTTTTCATAAAAACCCAAAATCTCTATAAATTACGCCCTTGCCCCTGTACTTGTGGATAAGTCCTTTTGTGTGTGACCCACTAGGCCCAATAACCTATTTGGTTGAGGCCTAAATAAAATAGAACAATTCTATTTAATTTTAATTAAATCCGTTATCCGATAACAGATTAATCGGCCTACCGATCATGAAGGGTACAAGCCACATCCCATGATCCCAAATGGCTATGGGGATAATCTCATCTCCATTGAGCCTTTCCATCATCAGTTACCACATGGATATAAACCCTCATCCATCCAATGTCCCGGTCGGAAAGGAGTACGGCATCGACTGTCAACTCCTTAGTGTACCGACTCTATAGGATTCTGTACTCGGAATTGGATCAATTGGAAAACTCCTTTTCCAATTATCCTATCTACCCTTGCCAGGGATTTAGAGTACTATCCCATAGGACATTCACTCTCACTTACCGAGAGTGGACGATCCCTTGTTGTCCGCTCAATTGCCTCCATCGGATTTTCCTTGTACCCGATCCATCACTATATAGGACCATCTAAATTGTGATCCATAAGTCAATGGTCAAAGCACAAGTTCCATCAAACAAGGCATCTTTGGCGACTCAGGTCAAAGGTCCAACCATGCAACCGTGATGATAGAAAACCCTGATAGACAGTTCGGTAAGATACCATTCAGGGTTTCTAATTCGGTCAGTTCAGTGAACTCATTCAACTAATGAGTACCTGTATGTGTATCTCAGTGTCTCCAACCTAATGACCAATGAGATCGGTCGTCCTCATCACATGAGAAGACATCACATACACTAGTCTATCCAGATCCTTGATGTCCCGTCTCAAGTATCCTATGACTAGGAACATTTAGATCAAATACCTCTAGATGATCAATCTCATTATCATGATCTCATCATGATTTAATCATCATTGTATTTGATCAAGGACTTCATTATGATATTCGCATCTAATAAGAGCTTATAATGAAGATTTTCCTAATTAATTGAATAAGATATATCTAGAAATGTCAAATCATATCATATATGATTGGCTTGTAGGGCATACATTTCTATCAGAAACAGTAAATGAAGTTATTGAAGTTGTCTCAAGTAGATGGAATTTGAATCCTGAACATGTTGAGTTGAGATATGTTGTGCCTGAATAGTTATCTATTTCTTTTCGGATCACTAACGATGGGGATCTAAAAAGTGCAATCCATGTTTACCTGTCATTGGGGAAAATTCTCATAAATATTAATATTGTAACCCACTATTCTGAGGTGCATCATTCTCAAAGGTACTATTATGTTGACATTCGATTCTTAGACATGCATCAAGTTGTTTATTTATTTAGCCTAAAATATTGACTATTATCTTTTCAGTAAGGTTGTTATGGGAAGTTCATCAATTGTTTCCATTAGCGGTTCTAGTTCACCCGGAGTGAGGAGTAATCTTTGGAATAACATTATCTATTCTAAGGGACAAATTTTTGAAAGTATCGAACATTTGCGTCAAGATTTAGTCAAATATGCAATTGCAAGAGGATTTGATTACAATTTCTTAAAAAATGAGCCAACACGACTAACTGTGAAATGTAGATATGATCATTGTGGATGGTACTTGCAAGCACTTAGAGTTGGAGGAGGCCCAAGTTTTGTTATCAAAGAATTGACTAATGACCACATATGTGGAGGAGGTATAAGCACCCAAAAGCATCCTAGAGCATCAAAGAAGTTTGTTAGCTCTTTAATTGTGGATAAACTAGTTGACTCTCCTTTGTATCGTGCTATTGACATCAAGAAAGATATATTTAGAGATTATGGATTAGATTTACCTTATCATCAAGCATGGTTTGGTTTGATGAGGAGGAGGTTGGAAGGAGGCTAGGGATGTGGTTTTTGTCTTTGACTTGATAGGGTTTGACTGAAACCATTAGTATTTATAGAGAATTTTAAAATTTTTCATAAAAATCCAAAATCTCCATAAATTAAGCCCTTGCCCCTATACTTGTGGATAAGTCCTTTTGTGTGTGACCTACTAGGCCCAATAACCTATTTGGTCGAGGCCTAAATAAAATAGAATAATTCTATTTAATTTAATTAAATCCGTTACCCGATAACAGATTAATCGGCCTACCGATCATGAAGGGTACAAGTCACATACCATGATCCCAAATGGCTATGGGGGATAATATCATCTTTATTGAGCCTTTCCATCATCAGTTACCACATGGATATAAACCCTCATCCATCCAATTTCCCAGTCGAAAAGGAGTACGGCATCGACTGTCAACTCCTTAATGTACGGACTCTATAGGAACCTGTACTCGGAATTGGATCAATTGGAAAACTCCTTTTCCAATTATCCTATCTACCCTGGCCAAGGATTTAGAGTATTATCCCATAAGACATTCACTCTCACTTACCGAGAGTGGATGATCCCTTGTTGTCTGCTCAATTGTCTCTATCGGGTTTTCCTTGTACCCGATCCATCGCTATACTAGACCATCTAAATGGTGATCCATAAGTCAATGGTCAAAGCACAAGTTCCACCCAACAAGGTATCTTTGGCGACTCAAGTCAAATGTTCAACCATGCAACTGTGATGATAGAAAATCTTGATTGACAGTTCGGTAAGATACTATTCAGGGTTTCTAATTTGGTCAATTTAGTGACGCCATTCAACTAATGAGCACTTGTATGTGTATCTTAGTGTCTCCACATTAATGACCAATAAGATCGGTCATTCTCATCACATGATAAAATATTATATACACTAGTCTATCCGGATTCTTAATGTCCCATCTCAAGTATCCTATGACTAGAAACATTTAGATCAAATACCTCTAGATGATCAATCTCATTGTCATGATCTCATCTTGTTTTAATCATCATTGCATTTGATCAAGAACTTCATTATGATATTAGCATCTAATAAGAGCATATAATAAAGATTTGCTTAATTAATTGAATGAGATATATTTAGAAATGTCGAATTATATCATATATGATTGGCTTGTAGGGCATACGTTTCTATCAGTAGATTCACCTAAGGGTAGAGCACCTGTTAGGTGTAAATGAATCCTTAAAAGATAGATTAGAGTACATTGAAACGTAGAGACTTTCAAGGCAAGAATGATTGAAAAGATATCATCTAAGTTAACCGAGTTGGTTATGATAAGATTTTTTATCTATTACCATTGTTCAATCCATTTTGATTTTAATGATACATAATATGACTATGAGATGTGTCAATTAGGCGGTTAAGATAGCATTCCTCGATAGTGATGTTGAAGAAGAGATGTGTATGATACAATCTCATATATATGAGTCCTAAAACATCCAAACAAAGTGTGCAGGGTGTCAATGTCCATTCATGGACTAAAATGACCTTCCTATAATTGATATATAAGATTTGATAAGATTAAATCTTATAACTTTGTTGAGAATGAACATGAGACTAATATGAGCATGGAAACAAGTGTGCGCATTATCATTTCCTTGACATTTTATAAATATGACATACTACTTATCGAGAATGATTTAGATATGTTATTGTAAGTGAAGCCCAACTATCAAATTAAACCTCCATAATTATTCTGTGAAAAACATGATATTTTAGGGATTAAGTTTATGGAGATAGATTTAAAAGGGATACTTAGCTTGACTCAGTTGATGTATATATAGACATCATAGTCAAAAGTTTTGACATGAAAAATTGTAAAGAATCATCTTATAAAATTTGGTGTAGCGGAAGTGACAACTCTATGGGGTTCATATTGATCTTGCCTCAATCAGAACTGAACAATGAAAATAAAAAATCAATCTAAAAGGTTCGAATATACCTGATAGGGATTCATATAATCTCTTGGAGAGAATGAAGAAGAATTTCTCAATCTCTTCAAACTGTCAAATGTTTGATCTCAAATAGTATTCACACGATCTTCATCAACAACGAGTTCTTCCTTTACTTTAGGCTTAATAACTCTTCCTGAATAGAGATCCTTCACTCATGAATACCTCCAGATAGAGAAGGATGTAGGGAAGAAGTTTAGGACATGTTTCTCACCTTTGACTTGATAGGATCTGGTTAGAATTATTAGTATTTATATAAAATTTAAATTTTTTATAAAAACTAAAATTCTTTATAAACTATGCTCTTATCTTTGTATTTATTGATAAGTTCTTTGTGTGTGACCTATTAAGTCTAATAACCTATTTTATTAAAATATAATTAAAATATAATAATTTTATTTAATTTAATTAAATATAATATTCGATAACGAATTAAGCGACTTACTGATCGTGAAGAGTACAAGCCATATTACTCCGGTGAATAGATGATTGGAAATTTGAAAGAAAATGAATTAGTACAAGGCACTAGTGATCTTACATGGACTGACGTGGATATTATATTAGGGGCAACATATGTTATTATAGGTCTTAATTGAGTTAAAAGTTACAAACTTTGTCGAAGTGGTACAAATAGTGCTATTTCTCAAAGTTCTACAATGTAAGTGAATGATTTGGAAACAAGATATTAGGAAGATATTGAAAAAATAAGATTTAGTTGATTTTAAAGAAGACATTGATGAAAACAATAATGAAGATGTTGAAATTGACGAAGACGATGAAGATAATAAATATGATGTAATAAATAGATTTGTAGTCATAATATTTTAGAGTTTCAAATATAATAATACTTTGTAATTATAAAATAATATAATTAAGAAGATATAATAAATATAATATTATTAATATTTTTATTAGACTTAATTTTTGAGATGAATCAATTTTAATATTTTTATGTATTCTCTTCATTTAACATGTGTTCTTTTTCTTTTTTCTTTTTTTTTGCTCTCAATCCCATAATCTTCTTAATATCGTAAAAGAAATGTTCAAATCATAATTTTCGACGCAGAGAACAATCGGCAAAACATGTTGGAAGGGCATAATAAGAAAATGAAAAAGGAGTTAACGGAAGTTAAACAGACCGTTACAGAAGGGACCGAGCGTTAAAGAAAATTTGAATTTTGGATCTATGATGAATGAGATTTGGCCAACGGACTAGATGTTAAAGTCATTTTTTTTATTTGGACCGGTAATCAATTGTCCCTTTATATTTTCTAACGTCAAGTTCTGGCCATTTTATCATGTTAAAACGAAATACTTGGAAGCTCTCCAAACAATTTGTTGACTATTCTACGATGAGGGAACTCCTCACGGGATCCCTCCCGGCGGAGCCCTCGGCGGCTCCCGGAGCTCTCGCTGCCGGATCCCTCCCGGCGGCCATCTCGCGGCGCCATCTTGCGGCGCCCTCGGTGGGTCGCGGAGCCCTCGTCACAGATCCCTTTAGCTCGCGGAGCCCTTCTCACCGAACCCTCGCCACGGAGCCCTCTCCGCGGATCCCTCCCGGCGGCCATCTCGCAGCGCCCTCGGCGGCCATATTGCGGAGCTCTCTTCGCGGAAACCTCGCCTCCAAGCAGCTAGCCTACCAGGGCTTCGCCAGCGTCGGCCTCCTTCACTCGGTAAAAGTAGAATCTCGGCTTTAACGTCTTGCAGGGGCAGAACTCAGATTGTCATGTGCGGAGGATCTTTAACTCCATAGCCAAAGCTATTTTTTGTCGGCTTCAGTGGTTTTGCAGCACTCGTAGGAGGCGGACTTCAGTGTTTTTGTGTTTGGTTTTTTTCATCTTGTAGAGTAGTCTTTTTTCAGCCCGTTCTCTTTTAAGGTGTGATTACGTTTGGGAGGGAGCCCAAAAATCTTCATCTCAACTCTGATGACTGATCTTAATGTCTCTACAGACATTGAGTTTTTGTTTGCGTTGGAGTGAAATTAGTCGACTTATCATATTTAGTTTTCTATTAATATGTGCTTGTTGTCGTGTCTTAGTTGCATCGTCTTGGTTTGTATGTGTTAGTTGTTGTGTCTTATCCAGTTATCTGTTTGTCTGGATGTCTTCTCCAGTTATCTCGTTAGCCATATATGTCTTTGTGAGACTGATAGCTTGAGCATCATCCACACTGATATGGTGTTGATCTGATATTTACTGTCTCGTTAGCCATATCTCGTTAGCCATATCTCTAGTTATCTCGTTAGCCATATTAGACTGTCTCGTTCTGATATTTACTTCTTGATCATCTATGCATTTTATCGTGTTGATCGATTCACTTTTATGGCTATATCCAAGTGATTTGGAGAAGAGTCTATTTTCATTCTTTGTACGTGGTCGTGTCTTTGTGTCTTTACTTGATCTTGACATCATCCTCGTTGTATTAAAGTTGTTATCAATATAAATATATGTTATCTTTGTTCCCAAAAAAAAAGACTATTCTACGATGAATATCAAATCGAATGAAATATTTTTACGCATAGTGATATCCACGATTCACCTCAATTTCAAGCATGTTCCCCTTATTCTTAAAAATGTTTAAAGGCATTTAAAATATAATATTCTTGACCATTCTATCCATTGAGAAAGGACTAGCACTATGGTCCAGGTGGTAGGTACTTGGTACCTGAGTTTTCTCTACGAACCAAAATTCTAATCCAAGTTACACGGTGTGAATGAAAGCAATCATCATGTTTCCATGAATAATTTTACTTAGGTGCTTAACGATCTCCCTTAATTACTAGCGTACCCACGCTAAAAGATTTATTAGAATAATTGAATAATCTCTCGCACAAAGATTTTTTATGTACATGCTGTATAGTGCTGAATCATGAATTAAAATATAATTATGCTTATATCAACAAAGCTTTTATAATCCGAGGGCGTTCATATACACGCGCGGTGTTTGGATGCAGTTTTTTTCTCTATTTTCCATCTTAAGGATCCATTTCTGGAATGTTTGAAACAATGGTCATGTCACATGGTTTTTTGTTTGATATTTATATTCCATATGAATATTTTTTCTAAAAGCATTAGTATTTCATGTTCACATTATTCTAAATATATTTTTATCTTTCATGTATTCAAAATAATTACTTCTTAGATTTCATACTATTTGTTTTTTTTTCAATTTATTTTAAGCATACTATATATCATCCAAATATGTATTATTAATTGATAATACTTCTTGATTGTATTAATTGCGCAAGTCATTATTTAACATTCTATTCATAGTTTGACAGCTTGCAAGTTGCGAGTCAAAGTCTTTCTATACTATTTGTCATATTTAATTATTTTTATATAAAAAAGACATTTGCCTAACACCCGCCTTATAGCCTAAGTGCTAAGGCCGTACTAGTTGCCTTCGGTGCCTTGACTGTTTTGAAAATAATGATAATAAAATAAATTTATCATTTATAATTTATAATACGCAACATATAATTTAACGTAAAATTTTTATATTAGTTCTTAAATATATTTGGTACTAGCATATATATAATACGTAGTCCTCGTTAATAGTAGACAATTATACAAAGCATATTTTTATATCATTGACGAAGTTGAAATTTTTAAATGATTAAGAGAAAATAAATGGTGTGACTTATTTTCTCTATCATAAGTAACTTTTTCCATGAATAATTTTACTTAGGTGCTTAATTAATGATCTCCCGTACTAGCGTGTCCACGCTAATGGGGTGTTTGGTTGCATGATAATTTTTTGTACACTTTCATGATAAAAAATTGTATTAAAATAAAAAGTGAACCAACTCATGACATAAAATTATCATGTTTGGAGGGATGTGATTACAAAAAAGAGTAACCACCGCACATGACCAAATAAAGTGGGGGACCACAAGAAAAAAGAAAGAGGTGAGATCCTCTTTTTTTGTTTAAGAAGAAAATCACTTTCAAAACATAAAATTGTCATGGTTGTCAAACACCTCTTTTAACAAGTTTTCTTACAATTTTTAAAAATTAAAATAAAAATCTCAATTATCATGCAACCAAACACCCCATAAAAGGTTTATTGGAATAACTAAATAATCCGACGCACGAATATTTTATATAATCATGCTGTATATTGTTAAATTATTGATTGAAAAATAATGCTTCTCTTGTCAACCAAGCTTTTATAATCCGGGGGCGTTCGTATGCACGCGCGTACATGCTAGTATGCTACCAGGAGTGCTATAGCGAACGTCGGTTTAGAAATCGGAAACCGGTTCCGAAGTTGGCACGGATCGTGGATTTTTTTTTAAATAACACAGTTATTTTATTATATTATAGATCAAGCGCACACTCTCTCTCTCTCTTTGTAAAACTAGCACAAGTCAGATTTTCCAACCTCGACTTTCGGTTCGAAATCAAGTCGACTATACAGCCATCGACTTGTAACAAAAAATGATACAACTCGTTTAAAACTTCTACGATATGTTAACTAAAGTAAATCGATTTAGGTAAAGTTGATTATTTATAAAAGTCGATTTAAACATATTCATCTTTAAGCTCTTTACAACAAAAGTCGAACATACATTGTTCGACTTTCTGCCTCCCAGAAACCTGTCCGAAGTGCAGGTTTCTGGGAGGATACATCGACTTGCTTAATTTTTTGTATACAAGTCGAACACATATAGTTCGACTTGCTGGCTCCCAGAAACCTGCCCGAAATGCAGGTGTCTGGGAGCATATTTTGCATCGACTTGCTTAATTTTTTCTATACAAGTCGAACACATATAGTTCGACTTGTCAGCTCCCAGAAACCTGCAAAAACTTGCAAATTTTTTTGTATGCAAGTCGAACACATATAGTTCGACTTGCCGGCTCCCAGAAACCTGCCCGAACTGCAGGTTTCTAGGAGGAAACAAGTCGATGTTAAATACATCGACTTGCAAATTTTTTTGTATGCAAGTCAAACACATAGTTCGACTTGCCGGCTCTCGGAAACTTGCCCGAACTGTAGATTTCTGGGAGGATACAAGTCGATGTTAAATACATCGACTTGCTAATTTTTTGTATGCAAGTCGAACTTTAAAAGTTCGACTTTGTTTCAGAACTCAAAAAAAAATGCCAACGCAGCAAATCTGAAGAGCTACAATCTTACAAAACATTAATACATTCCATACACATTCCACCATACACATGCCATACACATTCCACAAAGTATATGTATTCCATACACATTCCATACACATTCCATAAAGTATTCACATAAAGGCAATCCATACACACTCCACAAACTATCCCCATTCCACATAAAGTATCCACATTCCACACAGTATATGCATTCCATACACATTCCATATCCACATAAAGGCAAATCATACACACTCCACAAACTATCCACATTTCACAAATCGTACACATTTCACAAACTATCCATGCATTCCATAAACCAAGAACGGTATGAAACCATACATTCCAAGTATATCAACCCACGAGTTTATGAAGGACGTCGAACCATACAATCCAAACACAAAAGATTTAACGTATTAGAAACAAACAAGACCATTCAGGGTGGTAGAGTCATTCAAACCATAGACAAAAAGAGTCATGTCCACATCGAAAGTTACCATACAAAGGCATGTCCACATCCAAAATTCATTAACAAAATGGAGTACAACCAATCATCTCCTTGCTCTCCTTGGAGAACCCTTTCTTCTCACTGTTCTGGTATACTCTTCTTCCGGCGGAGATAAGTCAAACCTTGTGGGAGAAACATTCTCCCTTGTCCTATCACTACGCCGACTCGGACGAAGAGGTGCTGGTGGAGTGTCTCCGTCAATGATGACAGATTGTTGTGTTCCTCCACGTCGAAGTGAAGGAGTACTTGTTGACGGTTAATTTGCACGCGAACTGCGGCGTGCTGGAACTGAGGAAGGTCCTGCCCCATCCTGTCCTCCCAAACAGAAAGGAGGTTGCAGCCATTGTCCACTTGGAGTGTTGAATGGATTCTTGGCCGGTGTAAACGTCGGAGGTGTGATACGAAGTTTGGTATACATATCTCTTTGCAACTCAAGTATATCAAATTTCGTTTGTTGCAACTGATAGTCATTCCTTGTGATCAACATTTCTTGTATATTATGGTGTCCAGAAAGCTACATTGATAAAATAAATTGTTAAAATATAATTAAATTTAAAATTTTCAAAAAGCAAAAAAAATGTATACCAATTCTCGCTCGACCGAGCCTCTTGGATAATACTGAGCTGGACCTTCTGGAGAAGCATGACTAACAAAATATGGTACAGTGTGCTCCATATACCACTGTTGATAATGCTGCCTTTGTTCCTCTTCATCAATATCCTCCTCGTTAGCCGGTTCATATACATGTTGCTCTCTATTATCCCACCATGTTATATATCGGGCATAAAAGACACTCTAATCAGTCTGCCAATGCCCACGATCATCCCTGCGTTCATATTGTTCCCTGTCCATTGGTTCACTTTGAATATACCCAAATTGCCTGAGTACTCATTCGGGAGAATGGAGCTCCATAATCGAACAACATAGTAGGGGTACAGATGCTCTCCAAATCCGTGTATTCTCTAAAGAAACATCCGGTACTGATGCCATGACCTCCTGCGTGTATGGCTGCCATGTAACCTACAAATGACAAGTATGTTTAATTACATTAACGGATCATGCCTACAATTGAGAAGTAACCTAGAATGGTGAAGTATATTCTCCATTATTTGCACAGTTCAGTAAAAATAACTTTACCTGAGAAACCTCTTCCATATCCATTTCGTTCCTGTAAAAAAGTAGCGTAAATTTGTGCTGAGGACGATTGTGCCTCGGGTTCCACCTACACATAAGTTTGCATAAAATTTATCTTCAAAATATTTTAACGTACTTGACTTCATATCAAAATTTACAGTAAGCATACCGACATCCTAGTGGTTCACGTTGTTCAAGACCGGTAACCGGCCGTGGGACATGCGGGCGACCAACATGTATGTGCTCCCATGACCATATCTAAGAAAACAAAAAAATTAGTAGGCGGTGAACAACTTTATGTAAAAGATAAGAATTACACATACTTGTAGCAAATGTAGGCATCCTCCAATCTGATTACGCTTCGATACGGTTGCTGCACATAATTGATGGTACAGAAAACCTAGTACCGTAGAATCGCAGGATAAATGACCACATGTATCTATATCCTCCATAAACAAAAGATATTGCATATGAACCTCAGTGCCGGATGTGTCTGGCATTAGAAGTGTGCCTATTAACATAAGCATTAATGCCTTTGTGTGATGGAGACAAACTAGACGAGAATATTCACCGTCGTCCTGGGGTAATTCGTTTGCCCTCTGTCCAAAAGTGTTGTATAACCATGACAATATCAAAGTAGACCTACTTTGACCCATGTCTTCCTCTTCGGGCCGAATACCCAATATCCCCTCACACACGTCTGGCCAGCTCTCAAATTATGCCGATGGAACACGAGTGGGTGTGATGATAGTGGGACCATCTACCCGTAATCCCATGATGATTGACACGTATTGTAGCGTAATAGTCATTTCACCCCGAGGAAAATGAAAAGTACATGTCTCGGGACGCCATCGTTCCATGAGAGCTGTGATTAGTTGACGATCTAAGGGTATCCATCAGAGATATGTGATGTACAAAAAACCAGCAGACTATAAATAACCCAGGACTCTATCATTCGTAATTGCCCATGATGACATTTGCCTAAAATGTGACACTAAGTACAAAATAGTAGAATCCTAAAAAAAAGGGAACAATGTTAGTAAATAACCGATATTGTGAACTATAAAAGTTCATACAACATTAATAACGTTACCTCCAACCTCGCTGAGCGATGGCGAGTTTGAACAAGGCGTACTGCATCATGTGGAGCGGGCTCCATTCCTGAAATGATAAGTATTTTAACAAACAGAATCGTACACCAAACTAAATGTACACAAAGTAAATCAGTTGACAACATATTATACAAATGTAAAAAGCAAGTTGAACACACCTTGGGTTTAGTGACAAGTGGATTGATTGTGACCTAATTGTTTACAAATACTACATTTTTTTCGTTGTCTACTGGGCTCACGATCCATCAACATTGGCAACCACTTATTTCTCGGTCTTCCGGTCCTTCGAACGAGGGAGGGAGGTAGTAATGGAATTAAACTTCTACTAGAATCAAAAGATGGCCAATAACGTGCATCTAACACGGTATGAAACTCCTCTTCATATGTTAATCGATAACATGCACTTTTGAACCATTCTGAGACGTTGTGTATGGATCCCAATTCACAGATCCGATAGCAGACAATGCATGTTTACATGGAAAGTGTCTTAATTAAGGCTCACAGCATGTACAACTCACAGAATGTTCATCAATATCAACTCGAAAGAGACGGCCATAAGCATCATCCACATCCCATTCACCAACATTCACTCGGGCATTAATAATAATCCCCTGACTTTTCTCTTTGAGTTCTAGCATCTTATCCTCGAATTTAGGAGTCAAAAGTGTGTCTATATACAGCCCAATAGTACGGCACTGAAAGAACATGAGTCTTAAATGGTGGTATGTCATATGTATCAAAGCATGGATAGGCAGTCCTCTTGCAATTTTCATAACGCTGTTAAACATTTTGAATAATTGGTTGTCATAATTCCAAACCTCTTACCATCAGTATCAAATGCTATAGCCCAATATTTTGGATTGACCTGTAACAACCAATCATAAGCATCTGAACAACGTAATTGAATATCAGTCATTCGGTTGTTAAATTCTATTGAATTACAAGTTACACCTGCGTTATACATTCTTCTATACAAATCTTTTCCCGCGAAGTGTTTCTGAAAATTTTGGCGATAGTGATGAAGACAATAATGATGTGCTGCAAGTGGAAACCATTGCTCTACTGCGTTTTTTATGCTAACATGCCTATCTGAGATGATGCATAGTTCATGCCGTCTCTCTCTAACAGATGGACTATGTGACTTCATTTGTTGAAAGAACCATGACCATGATCGGTCGTTCTAACTATTCACCACTGCAAATGCAATAGGAAACAAACATTGATTACCATCCACACCACAAGCCACCAAAAGTGTACCATGATATTTGCCGTGTAGAAATGTGCCATCCACACTTATGACTGGACGACAAAACCGTCAACCTTCAATACATGGACCAAAACTCCAGAAGAAGAATAATAACTTTGTAATGTCGCCTTCACATAAATAACTATATACTGTCCCAGGCATGGTCATCTTAACGGCTTCCATGTATCGTAATAGATGTGTGTAAGAACTCTCTCAATCGCCAAACAGCTTTTGAAAAGCTTTCCTTCGAGCATTCCATGCTTTGTAATATGATGGTCTTATAGAGTATTTGACTTGAACCATGTCCATAATATCTCGTGGTTGAATGTTTAAGCGAGAGCGAAGAATAGACATGATTAAACGAGATATTGTTGTACACGTCAACTGTCTATTAACGTTTTGAACTGGAGTGCAACATGTATGAGTATTTTCATAACTCATAACTTTCCACATACCACTTACCCCGGGTGCTAACAGAGGCATGTAATCTCCATTTACATCCTTGGTCCCTTGCATGACATATTAACGTAAACTTGGACTTTGTTGACCTATCAGTACGGTGTTGTACATTATGCTTCAACGACCAAGTAGCGATGGCTTGTATAAGATTCTCTTTACGTTTGAAGACATCTCCCTCTGATACTTCATTAACATCTTCTCCTTCATCTCTTATTACCATCGAGGTGTCTCCCCCCCCCCCAAGTTCTTCATCGTCACTATCTATGTAATTATTAGTTGCAATGGCACTATTAATCCAATTTGTATCCTCATTATCATGGAATTCATCGATTGCTATGACGCTATTAATCATCTCGTTTGGTATTTCCTCATTGTCACTCGAGGACTATTCACTTTCATCTTCCAACACATACTCCTCATTCAAGTTCATTTCATTGTTCTCTCCACTTTCAACATATCTACGAGTACTATTACTTTCAACTTGTGACAACAACTAACTCATAGTAGGTTGATTATATGTTTGAGGTTGATACATTGATTGTGATGTACTACATCCTACCTCATATGAAGAATTCACATATTCTTCAACGACGAATAATATAAGCTCATATTCCAAACATCTTCTGATCAACATTTGACTGGAATGATCATCCACCACATAGGTTACACCGTCAAAGTAATTGTAAACCAATTTCAAGTTGGTTAATCCTGGCCTATGCCCAATCACATTGTATATATAATCTAGTAACTCTCCATAAGTGCAATATTGGGATACCTTAATGTTTCCGTCACACCCACCATCATAATGTGCATAATTATTTGTTATTGAGATCATTCCATGAACATGAGACGAATGTCGATATCTCTTGATGCCATTTGTTTACTATATAATTTCCTGTACAAAATACACATCTCTAAATCAAATTAAAAGAAGTGTTAATTTATGTATATAAGTTTTTGTAGCCACCTGGTACTTCCTAACCAAGTCTATACTGAATCCGGTACTTTTAAACAAAACCCTTTTTAGTAGGCACACATATAGTACTATCTTGTTAATCTAGAATGGCAGACCCTATGACTTATTTGAGTAAGCCTTTTAAAGTGGGTTTCCTCTCTTTCGAAATGAAAAAGAAAATGTCAGATGTTGCCTTTGCTATTTCTAACTGTCATTTCTATTTAATGGGCTGAATAATTTGTAAACAAAACCAAAAATCTATGCCTCAGATTTTGGCTTCATAAGGAGATTTTTCTCATACACCAGCTCAACAAAAATAGTTGGTTAAGTTGATTGTTATGGTTTTGTGGAGAAACAACCATTCCCTCGTGGGGAATTGGCAATTCGGGAGAGGGATAAATACAAATTATTGGACACTATATTGTATTGAAAAATCAACAACTTTAACTCAAGTACTAAGTCAGTATCCCAATTACTTATTTAAAATGAAACAGTAGACCCACAATCAACTTCATTGGATTGATAAAATGCACCGATACCAAGCACCAATAGCGGTGAAAACCCACACATAGAAAAAACCAACGAATTTGATTGATAAAATGCAGCCATACCAAGCACCAATCAGGGTTGATAAAATTCTCCATCTCTCACCTTATATAGATATATATGATCTCCATAATAACATCTTATTAAACTGGATCATATCATGCTTTTAACTATTTTAAAAGTATTTTGTAACCAAACATAGCATTATCTTATTATTTCTATTTAATAGGTAACTTATTTTAAAATTTTAACGTATTGCACCATCAGTACTTCATAGGAGATTGTGAATATATTGTGGTGTGTGGCATTTGAAATATTAATAAAATTAAATGCAGCTATTTGATCAAGTGATTGGATAGTCTCATGGTCTGTGCTTGAGTAGCAAAGCAGGGCTTTTTTCTCAGCGGAAGAATTTAGTGTGGGTTTGTAAGTGGAGATCAGTTGAATGGGTTATGCGTTATCAACTGGCTATTTGCAACTTCTAAACATATATCGAAGCATTAATTAACTTGGCTCACCTTGTATAGATAAAATTCTCGATCTCTCACCTTGTATAGATAGGGTGCCGGTGCAGGAGACGCAGGGGAAGCTGTCGGGGGAGATGGTCGCCGGAGCAGGAGCCACAGGGGGTGCCGTCGGGGGAGATCGCTGGCAGAGTAGGAGCCGCAGGGGGAGATGGCGGGGGAGATCGCCGCCAGACCAGGAGACTCAAGGGGAGATTGCCGTCGGAGCCAAGGGGGAGACAGCCGCCGGAGACGCGCAGGGGGAGAAGGCCGCCGTTCGCCGGAGACGCGCAGGGGACAAGGCCGCTGTTCGTTCGCCGGAGACAAGCAGGGGGACAAGGCTGCGTTCGCCAGAGCCGCGCAGGGGGAGAAGGGTAAAGGTAAAAGCAGGCGCACGGACAAAAGGGGTATCGGGTGGGGTAAAAGACGACAAGTCGATATATAAAAAATCGACTTTTAAGTCGAATGCAAACTAATCGACTTGTACACTTTTTAAATAACCTAACTAACATTAATCGACTACTTTGTTAGTACTAATACAAGTTGTCATTAGACTAATCGACTTTAATACAAGTCAAGGTTTGAAAACCCGACTTGTGCTAGTTTTACAAAAAAAAAGAGTATGCTAGATCTATAATATAATAAAATAACCGTGTTATTTAAAAAAAAATCTCACGGATGGTAGGTCTTAAAGAATTTCATTTCGGAAACCGAATCGGTTCCGAATCCGAACTGGGCTTGAATCGTATTTGGTGATTTTAACTATATCGATACGGCCTCCTGTTTTATGCTTTATCTTCTTCCGCGATCTTCTTCCTCGACGACAGACGAAGAAGGTCAGCTTCTAGCTGGGGCGGCGGCGGGGAGGGAAAAATTCAGGATGTGCGGGGCCGAGTGGTCTCGCCTACCGGAGCCGGCCCTCCTCTGCATCTCCCGGCATCTCGACAACTTCGTGGACTACTTCGCCTTCGCCGGCACCTGCAGCGCGTGGCGCGACGTCGCCAACTTCGGCAAGAAGGCGTTCATGCTCACCCAACCACCCCTGTCGTGCAGCGTCGACGGGAGGATGTTCTGCAGTCCCCACACCGGCGTGCGCTTCAAGAATCTCCGGATCGCTTCTTTCGTCGGCCGGTGGGGAGGGTCACTCGTGGACGTCTCTCATGGTTACCTCGTCGTCGTGGCGGACGGCCGCAGCTCGCCCGAGATGAAGAAGATACTGCTCCTCAACCCTCTTACCGGTCACGTCCTCGAGAACCTTCCGGAGATCGATGCAGATTTTATTCGCTGGGTCGTCCTCACCGCCCCTCCCACATCCCCCGCCGACTGCGTCGTGGTTGCATGCGTCGGCGTGAACATGGGCATTCCGACGTGGGCGGTCGTCGGCGACACCAGAACGACCGCCATCCTGTACATCCGTCCGGGAGACGACGACTCACGGTGGGCGCTCTTCGATGCAGATGGCGCGGTCGACGTTGACGACTGCGGGAAGCCGGTTGTTTCCGCCGACGGAAGGATCGTCGCGTTGTTGGAGGACGATGTCTCGGTCAAGCTCGTTGCCTTGGAGCTCTTCCAGCACGGGCGGCGTCGTAACCCGGCCAAGTACCCGTGCCTTGCCACCATGACCACGGCCGAGATGGGCTGCCACATGCTCTCGACGAATCTCGGAGGCGATCAGGTCTTGCTGGTCAGAACATCTCCTTCCGACGATCCTGCTGCCGACGGAAAGACCCCCGTAGTGAAGATCTATGCGTTCGATTCTTCCGAGCATACGTGGGTCCCGAAGGGTGATGGCGGCTGTGCTTTGCTCATGGACCGTAGGTCCACGGTGGTCCTCGATCCAAGTAGTTGGGGAGCCGGCGGCGGCGGGATTTACTTCGCCGTCCTGCATGCCGGCCCCGGAGCGCTGTGGCTTGTGCCGGGCACCTGCTTGTGATTGTGAGGCTTCCAGCAAAAAGAAGACTCTCTCCGTCAAACCGGCTAATCAGTTCGGAGAAAATCGCGTATCCGTCCAAAGACTTTGGCTTTACGGAGATTCGATCTTCTGATCACGGTTTATTTGATTAGTTCAGTTTGTTTGTATGCTTTTGTATTTTCTCTTATACTTTCTAATGTCGAGTTCTGGCCATTTTATCGTGTTAAAAAGAATTCCTGTAAACTCGCCAGACAATTTACCAACTATTCTATGATAGATATCAAATTAAACGAAAGATTTTTACGGGTAGCGATATGTACGAGGGTAGCGATATGTACGATTCACCTCAATTTCAAGCATGTTCCCCTTATTCTTAAAAATGTTTAAATACATTTAAATTATAATATTCTTGTATTCTTGAACAGAGAATTACAGCTGTATGTATGATATCTAGTCTTGATATACAGTAAAACGTATATAAAGTATATTCTTATATTATTTAAGAGGGAGAAATGTCATGACCCGGATTTTAACAAGCACAGCGGATGATAATTCGGCGACGTAACGTGGAAAAGATATCGGTTTGGAACCAAATAAGACTAAAAATCACATCCAGATTCATAATTCCAAACTTTACAACTTATTAACATAATAATCAAACATCTATCTAACAAATTAAATACCAACATTGAACAAGTATTCCACTAGCTCCTCGGATTCCAAAACACCACTAGGCTTCTGTTGCGCTAAACCTGCAATCCTGAAAATATTAACAACGGAAGGGGTGAGTCACCACAGACTCAGTAGGACTTACACCCGAACTATCCCACTATATTAGTGGTTCTCTATTGATATTAAATATATAATAAGCCTAACAATCAGATTATAATACATAGGGTTCAAGCTACTTATATATCTTCAATTAAATGATTACAATATCATTCTACTACCCTATATGATAACATGACTCTATATGCACTAAAACTAACATATCCTACACATTTGACTACTTTAAGTATGCTCATAACACATACACCTGATATAAAATCAAAAGACACAACTAGACCACTAATATCTATGCCAAAATGCACAACTAAACACTTGTCTGAGTAAATATCATGCTCCATTTGAATAATGTAGCCACATCACAAAACTAGCACCAGATTTACCATATAGTAGGAAGTAACATATAGTAACTAAATCCCATAGTACCCCTAGGCAGGGGAGTACTTAGGATAAACCGCGGTATCCGGGATTGAAGGATGCTCCGGATTCAACTAATCTCCGCTGCCCACGGGCCACTAACATAGTCTGCAGTAGCCACATTCTACACAATGCAAGCATTCTAGCTCACTGCACTAACCACATTCTACACAATGCAAGCATATAAATAACTCAGACAGTAACCATGAACATGAAATTGGCAATCCAAACATGAAATACATAGATGAACACCCATGGTTCTATGCATCACATATTTGCATACCACACCACAATCTAGCACAACTAGATGCATATAAATAGGATCATGCAAGTTACAACCTAAACATATCAATCACATACTTAAACAAAACTATCTATTACATAAAAGAAAATAAACTAAACCCTACCACCACTATGCCTAATCCTTACATTGGCTTTTTATCAAATTGGGATATACATGTTTAAGATTTATCGTGATGCAAACATGCTAAACTAGCTAGGTTTAAACATATACAAACCTATCATGATAACTAACATACATGGATAACTAATTTAATCTAAACATGCACGGTTTAAACAGATTAATCTAACTCTATCTAAATATGCTAATAAATCCAAAACAACCCATTAATTACAATCTTCTAATCCTGGTGATATAAACATGATTCTTACGGTTTAAACAAGTATATTAGAGTGCTAAGAATAGCCGAGACGCCTACCTTAACGGCGACGACGAACGGCGCACGGAATTCCAAGGAAAGCAAATCAGGTGACGAAACTGCCGCGGTCACGACGGCGACAAAAAAATCGAGCCGAATAGGTGTCTTGACAAACTGCTGGAATAAGGGGATAATAATTTAAGAGGAATAAACATAATGGAAGAGAGAGTGTGACGATAGGAGAGAGAGCGATAGGAGAGAGAGGTGGTGCAGAGAGGAAATACCGCGGAGGAGTGGGTGGCGCACGGCGGCGCACGGCGGCGCACCGAGGCCAGCAGGCGCGCTGGTGTGCTGGCGAAGGGAGACGGGCGCACGGCGGGACGGTGCACGGCGGCGACGGTCGCGCGGCGACGTGCAGCTGCGCGGGACGATGCGGCGACGCCGCGGGCACAGAGAGGGGCGGGCGTCGGCGTCGGCAGCTGCTGCTGGCGGGCGGCGGCGGCGGCTGCCGCGCGCGGCTGAAGGCGGTGGGGCGGCCGAAGGTGGTGGCTGACGCACGCCTCGCGTGCGGCCAGACGAGTCAACAGGGGGGGTGTCAAAGCGCGCATGGGCGCGGGTGGCCGGGAGGCGGCGGCGATCGCGCACTCGTGCGGGCGCGCGGGGCTGACGCACGGCAGGGCAGGATGGCGGCGGTTGCCGTGGCTGGGCGGCGACGGTGGCGCGGGGGCACCGAAGGCGGCAGAAGCCGGGGGAGGGTGGCGGTGGTGACGTTTTGCGCGTGGCGGGAGGCGGCGGCCAACGTGCGCAGCCGGGCGGGGGGCGACGGCGAGCGGGCGGGCGGCGGCTGCTGCCACGGGCGGCGCGCAGTGGCGCGCAGGGGCATGGACGGCCGGGCTCTGCGGCGGGGCAGTGGGCTGGCAGGCTGGCGGCGGTGGCCTGCGCGGCCGAAGGCAGCAGGCGTAGGGTGGTGCACGCGCGGGGAGACGTTTAACCGAGGGAGAAAAAGGAGAGCAATGGAGAAGAGAAAAACGGCGCAGGAGGGAGATAGGCGGACGCAAAGAGAAAGAAGCGGCGGTTACACATTAATAATATTAAATATTATAATAAATATAATATCTATTTTTTTATTTATATAAATCTACTAGTCATTACTAGGGGTGTCAATGGGCTGGGCCCGGCCCGGCCCGCAGCTGGCCCAACAAAGCCCGCTCAAATATATAATGGGCCGGCTCGGCCCGGCCCGGCCCGGCCCGTATTACATTTCGGCCCGACCCGGCCCGGCCCAGAAAAAATATAAGTTTGGCCCAGCCCGGCCCGTTCTTTTTAACTTATTATAAGATATATTTTATATTTTTTAATTTTTTAAATATCAATCCAAAAAACTTTAATAACTTCTATGATCTTACCAAAATCTTCATATGACATACAAAATTAAAACTAAGATTCTTTTTGGAATATTAAAATATGACCGGTTTGACAAAAAAATTCGAAACATGATTAAAATAAGAATAGTAGATACATGGTACGTATTCATAATTTTTTAATTTATAATAAAATATATAGATTTAACTATATCACTTAAATTTTCTACTATATAATAAAATACATATCATATTTTTAAAATTTTTAAACATCAAACCAACTATTAAAGAAATATTTTGAATCTAGAAATAAAAATAGATAAACATACCGTTTAACACCCAAATAATCATATATATGAATATATTTTATTATTTTAAAATATTACCATTTTTTTAAATTTCCTTGATAGTTTACGTTCAGACCTATGCATGCCCGCATACGTATCTTGTTCAGACCTGTGCATGCAAAAAGTTTCGTAAAAATAAAATAACAGATTTTTGCATGTCTAGCGAACCAACGGACGACCACCGCCGGGCGCTGGACAATGTTGCAGAACAAGGCCCGCGGGCCTGCTTTCTCGGCCCGAGCAACGTGAGTGGACTCGATTCTTTGCCCCGGAACAAGGCCCAGGGCTGGCCCGGCCCGAGGGCCCACGGGCCAGCCCGGTCCATTGCCAGCCCTAGTCATTACAAGAAAAGTTGTAAATGGACTAAGAGTAAACAAATTGGATGACTTAATTCTTTATCAACCCACGATTTGTAAACGCGCGAGTTAGCGTGGGCGGTTTAACCATAAATTGAATTCTTAAATATTATCTATAAAACATAAGTTTTAAACCATGCAACTAGAACACTTTAGTGTGTTTATATAGTCATTAGAGTAAGTGAGAATCATGTGGAGTTGAGCCTTCGGAAACTCAGCTAATCAACTAGTTGACGCTAGACAACCACACAATTTTTGTTTGACATTGAAAGAGAAACTCCTCCAGTTGCTCCAAGTAAAGCTAGGTCCCTCTTGTCTTACGTCTATAAACCCATTTTTATGGATAAATGCTCAAAACTATGCATGTGAGTCTTGTTGTGTGATGGAGCACCACCCCACTTCTCGAAAATAAATCTAATATAGTTTCAATCACCCACATGGTAGACATAAAGATTTACTTCCTCTTTGACAGTCGACATACGCTCTCACATTTTAATCCTATCTGTATGTCTTGTTGGAGCATTAAGTGTGTAAAGAATCGTCCTATATAATTTGGTGAATCAAAAGTGATGATTCCTATATGTTCAGGTAGAACTTATCTCAATCAGAACCAAACGACAAAAATTGAAAATCGATCAAAATATATTCGAATATACTTGATAAGGATTCACATAATCCCATGGGAAGAAAAAAAAATAAGCCTTTGAATTTCTAAAAACCATTCAAGTGTCTGGTTTGCAACAATATCTACATGGATTTTATCTACAGCAGGTTCTCCCTTTGCGCCGGCCTCGAGAACTATTCTCGAATGAAGCTTCATTGACATTAGACACCTTCCAAAGAGAGGAAGAGGTAGGGAGGAGATTGAGGACATGATTTTCACTATTGGCTTGATACAATTTGGCTGAAGCCATTGGTATTTATAGAAAATTTGAAATTTTTTCGTAAACAACCCAAAATCTCCATAAATTACATCCTTACCGCTGTACTTATGGATAAATCCTTATGTTTGTGACCCACTTGACTCAATAGCCTATTTTATTAAGGCCTACATAAAATAGAATAATTCTATTAAATTAAATAAAATTCATTATCCTATAACAAATTAATTGGCCTACCAATCTTGATACAAGCCACATCACATGATTCTAAATGGTTATGGGGATTATCTTATCTTATCTATAACAAATTAATTGGCCTGCCAATCCATTTTCATCATCAAGTACAACATCGATATAAACCCCCGTCTATTCAATGTCCCGATCGAAAAGGATTACGGCATAGACTATCAACTCCTTTATATATCAACTCTATAAGATCTTGTACTCGGAATTAGATCAATTAAAAAACTTCTTTTCCAATCATCATATCTACCATGGTCAGGAATTTATAGTATTATCCCATAAGACATTCACTCTCACTTACCGAAAGTGGACGAACTCTTATTGTTTGCTCAATTACTTCTATCGAGTTTTTCTTGTACCTTTTCTATCACTATACTGGAACATTTAAATAGTGATTTATAAATCAATAGTCAAAGCACAAGTTTTGTCCAATAAGGTATCTTTGGAAACTCAGGTCAAAAGTCCAACCATACAATTGTGATGATAGAAAACCCTGATTGATAGTTTGGTAATACATCATTCAGGGTTTGTAATTCGATCAATTTAGTGAACTCATTTGACTAATGAACACTTGTATGTGTATATCAATGTCTCTACACTAATGACCAATAAGATCGATCACTCTCAACATATGAGAAGACAACATATATACTAGTTTATCCAGATCCTTGATGTTCTATCTCAATGATCTATGATTAGAAAGATTTATATCACATATCTCTAGAAGATCGATCTTATCATGATTCAATCATCATTACATGTGATTAAGGATTTTATTACAATGTTTGCAAATAATAAGAGATAGTAATGAAGATTTGCCTAATTATTTGATGAGATATTGTAGACACGTAAATTTTGCCTATTTGAGGAGCTTAATATTCATGTTTTCTTAGAAGATACTCGAGTTTTCCGATAAACAAACTGGATCTCCAAAAAAATGACAAAAAGATAGGCTCTGAAAGGGAAGATGACCCCCCTACCAGGTCACCTGGTGACCCGACCCACCTATCGGGTCACTGGCGACCCGGTCAATGGGTCATCTCCCAAATCCCGCCAAATCCGCCCATTCTAACGATGATAGGTGGGGAGTCAAATCCGGTCAGGTACGGGAGGCATCCTGGTCAATGGGTCGCCCAGTACTATAGCATACGAACTGATCAAAGTGGCCCGTGAGCGGCGCACGCACGGCCGGACGGTCGGAACCGACTGGACATAGGCGTCCCGTTAGCCGGGACGCCTGTCACTATTGATAAAAATGTATGCCCTACAAGCCAATCATATATGATATGATTTGACATTTCTAGATATATCTTATTCAATTAATTAGACAAATCTTCATTATAAGCTCTTATTAGATGCGAATATCATAATGAAGTCTTTGATCAAATATAATGATGATTAAATCATGATGAGATCATGATGATTGATCATCTAGAGGTATTTGATCTGAATGTTCCTAATCATTGGATACTTGAGACGGAACATCAAGGATCCGAATAGACTAGTGTATGTGATGTCTTCTCATGTGAAGAGGACGACCGATCTCATTTGTCATTAGTGTGGAGACACTGAGATACACATATAGGTGCTCATTAGTTGAATGAGTTCACTGAACTGACCGAATTAGAAATCCTGAATGGTATCTTATCGAACTGTCTATCAGGATTTTCTATCATCACGGTTGCATGGTTGGACCTTTGACCTGAGTCGCCAAAGATGCCTTGTTGGATGGAACTTGTGCTTTGACCATTGGCTTGTGGATCACCATTTAGATGGTCCTATATAGCGATGGATCGGGTACAAGGAAAACCCGATGGTGGCAATTGAGCGGACAACAAGGGATCGTCCACTCTCGGTAAGTGAAAGTGAATGTCCTATGGGATAATACTCTAAATCCCTGGCCAGAGTAGATAGGATAATTGGAAAAGGAGTTTTCCAATTAATCCAATTTCGAGTACAGGGTCATATAGAGTCGGTACACTAAGAAGTTGATAGTCGATGCCGTACTCCTTTTCGACTTGGACATTGGATGGATAAGAGTTTATATCCATACGGTAACAGATGATGGAAAGGCTCAATGGAGATAAGATTATCTTCATAGCTATTTGGGATCATGGGATGTGACTTGTACCCTTCATGATCGGTAGGCCGATTAATCTGTTATCGGATAACGGATTTAATTAAAATAAATAGAATTGTTCTATTTTATTTAGGCCTCAACCAAATAGGCTATTGGGCCTAGTGGGTCACACACAAAAGGACTTATCCACAAGTACAGGGGCAAGGATGTAATTTATGAAAATTTTGGGTTTTTATGAAAAATTTCAAAATTCTCTATAAATACTAATGGTTTCAGTCAAACCCAATCAAGCCAAGTGTGTTAACCATGTCCTCAACCTTCTCCCTACCTCCCTCAGGAAGAGTTCTCGAGGCCGGCGTGAAGGGAGAACCTACTGTGGATGAAGTTCGTGTGGATACTGTTGGAGACCGGACACTTGAACGATTTGAAGAGCTTAAGAATTTCATCTCCTTTCTCTCCATGGGATTATATGAATCCCTATCAGGTATATTCGAACCTAATTTGATCAGTTTTCGATTTTCGTCGTTCGGTTTCGATTGAGACATATTCTAAAGGAACCCATAGGAATCGTCGTTTCCGCTGCACCAATTTTTATGGACGATTCCTTACAACTATAGCAGGCTCGGACGACGCGCGATTGGCTTTAGGCGCACGCGCATTTAATGGCATTTATGGTTCTGCAAGTGACCTGTCAGGTGGGTCATTTGCTGTTCCGAATGACAATTTTTATTCCTGAAATGCCCATGTGGCCTCTTTGCCTATAAAAAGGGACCCCTTAACCACATTTTGAAGGGTTGGAAAGGGTTGAAGAAGGGTTGGAAAAGTGTTAGAAGGTTGAGAATGTCCCCAACTCCCAAGAGAGAGACCTAGAGAGCTTCATGCCATCTCCATCCTCCAAGCTTCATTGCTTAAGAGATTGAGAGTTTCCCACTCCATCCACCTCCGTAAACCGATGTTTTCCAGGCCGTTTCTTCACCGGCATCCATTTTGAAGCTTCTCAATCTCCTACATTTGAGGGGAGATCATCATCCATGTCCTAGGAGCTCTTGGGAGTTGTCATCAAGTTTCGAAGGCCATCCGAAAGCATCGTGGAAGCATCCGGGAGCAAATCGGGTTATGGCGCAGAAGATGACCTAGTGCTAGGTCGCCTGATGACCCGTATGCTGAGTCGCCCAGTGACCCGCCCGCTAGGTTGCACGATGACCCGCCTGCTAGGTCGCACAGTGACCCTCCTGCCGGGTCACCCAGGACTCCATATTGTCATTTTTGGAGCCGAAACCCAAATTTCTTCTCCCATCTTCTAGCATTACTTTGTTTCTATATTTTCCATCATCGATTATCATGTTTACATGTATATTTAACTTAGTCATATCATATATCATCATCCAAAACTCATAAAAAGGGAGGTTGAGAGTTATTCCCAATCCGGTTAGTCCATTTCTATTTGTGATTTTAGTTCATTTCTCTTACAAGATGCTTCACTATCTCAGTTCTAATCCATTTTCACTTGTTTTTATAACTTACTTGTTTTTGTAGGAACAACTAAAGGTGTTTCAAGCTCTTTCTTCTCAGTCAACCGAAAAGAAAGAAGATGGAACCCATAACCTCCCAACACAATCTCTCCGCTTAGGTACGTTTGGTCATTTCTTTTAATACTTACATTATCTGTTTTCTTTTTACTCTTGGAGCTCGCGGTTCCTGGCAACCACACACACACCAACACCCACTGAAGCCCGAAGCCGGAAGGAGAGGTGTGGCAGCATTTCTCGGAGCCAGAGAGAATTGACACCCCGAGGCAGCATCTACAGATATCTTTAGAAATGTCCAATCATATCATATATGATTAGCTTGTAGGGCATACATTTCAATAAAAGTGCTCATGAAAAATCAATTGGAGCAAGGACCTTGATCTTAATAACACTTCCATTCCAACTATTTTAAGACAATCACATTCAGTTTAATGTTGTTCAAACACCATAACTAGAGATCACTAGCTTGGCCTTATTTAAATAGAACGACATAATGATTTGCAATCCCTCTGATTTTGAAGAACTAGTTACTAACAATGGTATTACACTTGGTTCCATTAGAAATAAAACATCATGCTTAATGGAATGGGTCAGCTTATCCACATAGTGGATTGTTGGGCATTGATCCCTCCATAGTTCTATAAGATAATTATCATTTAGACCTGGTTTCTTGTTTGGGCTAGCTGCTTCTTTTCTATGAGAAACATTGCGAAAAGAGGATGTGTTTAAAGTGTTAGAGAAAAGGCTAACATTTTCTCTTATAACCTCATCATGGGTAATTTTCAGTTGGGTAGACCTCATGCTAGCTCTATTCCTCAAACCCAAATGTTTCATAGGTGACTTGTTTGGGACGAGAATTTTATATAGGGTTGATGAGTGAGAACCACTAGGTTATGGGTATATCTTGTTTAGGGGAGAAAGTTAAGAAAGCAAGTGGGATCAAAGGGACCAAATTACTTGGGTCCATTGTAAAATTGGTGGTAGACGTGAAGGAGGGAAAATTGTAAAGGATAGGGAACTGACAATAGTATAATAGTGTAGGAGTTGAATCAGCGGTAGGTGAATGTCTGTAGGCTCAACAGAGAAAGGTTTGTCAAATTGAGTGTTGTAGATGGAATCAAGAATGGGATAGGGATTGAAAGTATAAGAGGATTCTCCTGGCAGAGTTGTCAACAGGTTTTTTGGTAGCAGAAGGTGAAAGGGTTGCGTGGTAGGAGGGCTTGAACTAACATGTTGGGTCAAGGCCATTCCCCCAAAGGATGCGTAAACCATACTGTTGACCTGGTTTTGCAAACATTGCACTGTGGTCGATGGCCTAATCTCACCATTTTCTTCCATCTCTGATTTTCCTAAATTGCTTGGTTATGGATCATGGCTGGGTTGAGAGTTTTCAATGGGGCTAGAAACTGGTTCAAAATGTTATCATTCACAAGGTATAGAATGGGGTGGAAGTTGAGCCATGAAGTATTATGGAATCAGAACCAAGGAAGACTTTTGTGTTGGACTTTTTAGGAATACCTGACGACGATCTAACTCCATTGCGCTGTGGAAGATAAGAACGAAAAAGATCTATCGGCTAGGAATCGTCTGTCTCCTTCAGATGACTCTCTGATTTCCTCTCTCTATTAAACATTGAACCTGTATGGTGTAACCGTATAGAGAATCACAGCCCTACCTGTGCTTATATAAAGAGGAGGGACCAGCCAGTCCCAGTTTGACTAGGATTATGATCTGCCTATAGTCGGATCTTGGGCCAAATAGGAGATAAGGTCCAGTAAACCATGTTCCATTTTATAAATCTAATAGTGCTAAGCCGAGCCCAATAACAAGTGAATCACTTAGGGCCTATTTGGTACCATAAAATTTTGGAGACAAACTTAGATTATCTTCTAAATTTTGGGGATAACCCATGTTTATCCCCAAATTATCCCATACCAAACAACACCTTAATTAATATCGGACTAACCCAATATTTTGTCAATCCATTGAAGGTATGTGCGTTTCATGAACACAGCAAAACAAACCATAGATCTTCCTCAGGAGTGGGAGTCATGGTCATTAGAAAGTCAAGAAACAATATCTATTTAGGGTCAATTTGTTTCTCGGTAAAACTTGCTACATCTGATAGTTTTCAAGAAAAGGCGAGAATTTTAATTATTTGGACGTAAAAACACGGTCTAAGGAAAAGGGCAAGTCCCCCCCCCCCAAAAAAAATACATTGGGCTGTCTCGTGCACTCGAGAAGTCGTGTTTTTATATTAGATACGGTCAAACATCATTGAAATGGGCATATTCTTAACATATTCTTTTCTCACCCTTAGGTGGACATTGGAAATGTGGTTCACTGTATAGCGGTATGATTGTAAAAGCGTAACGGTAGTGCTTGGTTACGTTATAAATTGAGTTTTGTTAGAAAATATATTTTTCTTACAAAATTTGTTAAAAAAAGTCATTACACAAACACAATTTTAAAGATATTTATTTCTTAGACAAACAAGTGACAACCTTTATTTTTTATTTTTTTTTGATATTCCACTTTTTTTGGTTATGCATGGCCCCCACATGTTTAGTTTCCGTAGATTATATTTTGATGTCTTTGGTTATCATAGATTACTGAAATGATATTATATTAGTATTTCTAAAAATTGAAATATCAATATCAAAATTAATACAAATTAACTCTTATGTTATATTATAAGTTTTATTTACATTATAAATTTTAAAATTAATATTGTTAGTTAAACATTTCAAAGTGATTACCCTCACATCAATTTTAAAATTGATAGTGATCTAATGGGGTGTTTGGTTGCATGGTAATGAAGGTTTTTATTTTAATTTTTAAAAATTGTAAGAAAACTTGTTAAAAGAGGTGTTTGGCAACCATGACAAATTTATGTTTTGAAAGTAATTTTCATCTTAAACAAAAAAGAGGGTCTCACCTCTTTCTTTCTTCTTGTGGTCCCCCACTTTGTTTGGTCATGAATGGTAGTTACTCTTTTTTGTAATCACATCCCTCCAAACATGATAATTTTATGTCATGAGTTGGTTCACTTTTTATTTTGATACAATTTTTTATCACGAAAGTGTACAAAAAATTATCATGCAACCAAACACCCGGGGTGTTTTCATGAATAGAAACAGTTTTATTCATTGTAATATTCTTATTTTCATATGTTTTAATCGTCAACAAAGTAAGTATTAACATATTTTAGATTTTAGATTTCATAATTTTATGCATTCCGTACTGTTATTTACATTATATATGCATATTATATTAGTATATTTGCGTTGTATGATGAAACGGAAATATAATTTATCATTAATAATACACGACATCTAATTTAATGTAAAGTTTTTATATCTATTCTAAAATGTAATACTAGTATATAATAATACGCAGTGTTAATGAATAGTAGAAAGGTATGTACAGAATACTTTTATGTCGTTGATGAAGTAGAAAGTTTTAAATGGATTAAGAGAAAATAAACGGTGGGACTAATTTTCTCTACCAAAAATAAGTTTTTACATGAATAAGTTTACCAAGGTGCTTAATCTCTCTTAGTAGCGTATCCGGGCTCGAACGTTTATTAGAACTAGTCAAATCACGTGTTTGGCATGCGTTCCAAAAATATATTATATATTAATTAGATATAAATTTATAAGATAATCAAGATAAATTCGTATGACAGATAATTACATTATAAAAATTAGTTAAATTATAAATGTTATAGTTTACTCTTCAAATATACACATAAATCGGTAATCAAACCGACATTGATTTGGACGACATTTATTTGAATTTAATCGCTTTGATTTATAAGGATTGTTCATAATATTATAAACAACATTCCTTTTACATTATTATTATTATTATTATTATTATTATCATACATATTTATTTGCAACCAATGTAAAGATTGATTAATTCTAGTTAGTTATGATATATTTTTATATTTCTAGACTTGTACATTTCAAATGAAAATGAAGATAATTTTGAAAGCAAAATAAGATGCAAGAATGAAGATATCATCCACAACCTAGCAAGAAGTAAATATTACAACATAAATTACCATACATCAATCTAAAATAAGTCGGACAAAAATATTATGTCAATTAGATATGGAGTAACAAAAAGGCTGCTCATGCTTTTGATACAAAACTTTTGCTTAGTCACCAAAAATCTGAGTCACGATAAACTATCATCCATGCATGAATACATCTCAGAGAAGCTATATAAAGAGATGAGTGAGGAATATGTTTTCAAATTTTACTTTGTTCCTAGTAAATTAGATTCCGAATTGACAACGTTAACGTGTCCCACCTACCTAACAAACTTTTCACTTCACAAAAAAATCCTAAAAGAAAGAAAGTGGGATTTTCTTGCGTCAACAATAACAATGAACAAATGTTTTTGACACTCGAAAGAACTTGAATGGGAACAAACATTCAGATCTAGTCTAATTTCCACTTAAACTAAACTCACCTTATGATGACATCACTCGATCCCAATTGGATTAAGATTAACAAATAATCCAAATTTTAATTGGGTTTACAAAGCCTAATTCTCCGGATTGATCCACTACTGAGACTTATAGAAATTGCTCCAAATCCTAATGTGGTCTACAAAGCCTAATTCAAAATTTTAGTTAAACTTCAGAGATATAAAATTTAAATTTGAGAATTTCTTTTTTAGTTAAGAACTTACATCTTACTTTATTTCATTTTTACATTTGACATTTTAGGTTTACAATATGAACTGACAATTTTTAATTTTTAGATATGATTACCTTGGTCATAATCAAGAAGTGGCAAGTTAGATTAGATGAATTTGATTTAATCATATTTTGAACGTATTTCAAATCGACTCAAGTCCTTTAAACTTTATAAATTCTATTAATATAGTTGCTTTATCTTACATTCACCAAAAAATTTAAAATATTTATTTATTTCAAAAAATACTAATTATAGGAAATGGTTACTTTCTTTTGAGTGAAAATTTCAATAAAATATCTAAGTTATTTATAGTACAAAACTGAGCTTAAATCATTGTATATAATCATGACATTTGGATTGGCATTTACAAAAAATACGTTAGACATTTATTTCCAAATTTGAAACCTCTAATTCTAAGTCTATTACACTTCTTGCTAGGTAGGAGAAAAATAAATTGGGATTTCCCACCCATCACTCTTTGACTTCTTTCTCATATATGATGAGAAATGCAGGATAGGAATATGACAATAGAGTAACCTGAGGTGGAAAAGGAACGAAGAAGTAAATATAAAAAATTTAACAACGTATGTAAAGGGAAAAACATGAGAAATGTAGTATGTGACTAAAGACATCTCAATTGCCAAATGTACACATATAGAAAAAAGGTATTGAAAAATAAACATAACATAAAAAGATAACTGCATATAAAAAAGAAGAAAATATGCAGAATGAGAAAAAAAATTTAACATTACCATGAAGTCTCCTTAGATACTTAAATAGTAGCATTTGGGTGTGTCAAGACTCTTTTTCATGTAGAGTACGAAAGTTGACGACCAACCTATTAAAAATAATAAGAAAAGAGAGTAAAGTTGCTCTATGAAAAAGAGAATGATGAAGTGTTGATAAAAAAATATAATCACATATATAAAATAAACAGTTACTCCATGGAGCGCACTCCAAGGCCAGCCGTTGTCACCATTGAGGGGTCTAGCGAGAACTCCTCTTACCATGTCAAGTTAAGACGTTGCTAGTAGGAAAGAGGAGAATCATGAAGCCAGTCAGAGTCCAGAGAAGGCGAAAAATTGGCATGAACCAAAGAGAGGTAGGGGAGGGGTCTCACAGGCTGCAGATGTCCTCTTTACTTCACTCTACAAATCTCCTCTAGAACGATAACACTGCAACCTTGCATAAATAAGAGAGAGGTGTTTTCTACATAAACGAGGTGTCATTCTCCGGTGCATACACCAAGCCCATAATGCAGGGCCTATGGTGTTATGCGGGATATGACGTGTTCTGCAGGAACGGATGGCTGACGAAGGAAAGTTGCAACTAGGGAGTAACGACAAGGATAATGGCGGGATGAGAAAGTAGGACATTGAAAGAGAAGAACGACAAACACAAGATACTAAAGGACATACCTTCTATCGACAAATCCCTAATTGACAATACGAGAAAGCGTTGAAGGAGGTAACACATCACACAATAGCAGATCTGATCGGATGGTACTATCAGCTGCCATCGGATGTTGGAGACCGACACTGCCAAATGTAAAGGAGAAGATGAAAAAACGGTACGGGAGGGACATGAGGAATGCCATTGATAGGATATGGAGAGACAGAAGGTTTTCTAGAGAAGAAAACGGCCTCAGCTAGAGGCATGGCAGGCTATGCTTAGTAACGGTAGGGATGGCTGAATTTGCTGAGTAACGGGAGGTCTGTTGGCAAAAGAACTGGAGGACGAATCGAGCGGCTCAATGTTGATTAGACGATCAGGGGGAGATAGGATGAACAAATAGCATTCACCCGAGCAAACCAACCATGAAGGGAGAGAGAGAGAGAGAGAGAGAGAGAGAGAGAGAGAGAGAGAGAGAGGCTACTGCTAATCGTCGACAGAAAGCGAGAGGGGGCAGAGAGAGAGCGTGAAGGAGAGAGAGAAACAACAAGGAGGGAGAGGCGATAACGGCGAGGAGATGGGGGTGGAGATGGTGTCGAGAGGTGGAGACAGAAATGGCTAGAGATACCAGTAGGCACTTGTAACAAATGTAAAAATTGGATGATTGGATGAGGGGACAACACCTCTATTCACGTATTTTAAATAACATCTTATATTTTATTTTGAAGGCAATATTTTAGATAGTTTTTGGATTTCATGATTATTTATTTAAATGTATTAGTTAGGTTTGAATTAAAAAGCACTTCGATGTTTTTAATTGAATACAAGACACCTTGAAAATTTAGTGAAAGGTCCAAAAGTAACTACTTTGATGACTTAGTTCACAATATGTTCTATTAAAATATTATGAGATTTAAATTAACTACTTTGATGACATGGTTTGCAATATAAAGTTTTCTCATTTATTTGACTCTCTCAACTCTCAACATCTTCAATAAAATAAGTGAGAGAGAGAGAGAGAGAGAATTGTTCAAATGATAATATTTTGTATTGCAAATCAAACATGTATATTTACACGAAGTGAAATGGTATAAGTCAAATGTGCTTTGGTCATTATAATAGAGATCAAAGATAATGTTGTGTAGCCCAGTAGGTTGTGTAGCCCAGTAGGAAGTAGCTAACTCCTATTTTAGTGAATAAAAAACGATTAATTAATAAATATAAAATAAAAGAATTAGCAAAGTAGAAAATTTTAATTAATGTAAAAATATAAAAATATAAAATTATAAATTATAGAAACATCAAAAATCTGAAAAGGTATTAAATTAAAAAAATGAAAGGGTGGGGATTCAAAATTTGGAAACTTCAAAAACTTAGAAATCTGAAAAGATTGGAAAAATAAAATTTGAAAAAATTGAAAATATGAAAACAAATTAAACACTTGAAAAATTCAAAAATCCGTGAAGTTTGAAATTCTTATACTGTAAAAAGTAAGATCTCTCTCTTAATTACTAACAGTATGTGCGTATCCCCAGGGTGCCAAATTATTTATTAAAATAGAAGTAATTAATTCCTCATTAAGCTCCAGTACTATTCGTTCTTAATAACTATCACATTTGGATTGAATCCCTAAATGCACATTGACATTACATAATTGAGTTGATTTGTTAAAATTTGACAATATTGTTTACCATTTGAATCATCTATTACAAATATACATGTAATGATAATGCAAATTATGAGGGACTACATGATAATAAGTCAAGATCCTCGGTGTACTTAGAATGTCCTGACTTGGACCCAACAAAATTAGTTTGATTTAAAATTTTTATAAAATATGATTTAGAATAGATCAAATAAAATCAAACATAGATAATATTAAATAGAAGAAGTCAGACCAATCAAAAATTTGTTCGATTCACAGTTTATAGTTTTGAAGCTGACAAAATTAGTTTAACTTATATTTTGTTTATAGTTTTGAACCAAACTAAATTAGTTTGGTTTACCTAATGTTTAGGATTTTGAACCATGCTTAGAGTTTTGGGGGAAAATACCCAACATCCGATTTGAAGTAAATTGGGTGCACCACTATATCCTGAAATAAGAATGAATTAAAACATTATGCAAACCGGATGAGCACACACCCCTGTTAATGCAAACTAAATATTAGAATATTTTTATTATAAACTCCACAACCATAAAACACAAGAAACCAATCTTCCAACATTTTTCAGAGAACTTTCCTCTTCAATAATTTAATACTAAAAAAGCATCTAAAATACAAAATTTTCATTTAACATACTAAATATAATTAACATTGAAACAAGATCAACAATGGATGAAGTACTTTGAGACCAACAAATTTAAACAAGATCAACATACTCCAAACATGATCAACAAGCATACAAAATACAAAACCCTTGTATAACACATACTCCAAACTTACTTAACGTACTCTAATGGGGTGTTTGGTTGCATGATAATTTTTTATACACTTTCATGATAAAAAATTGTATTAAAATAAAAAGTGAACCAACTCATGACATAAAATTATCATGTTTGGAGGGATGTGATTGCAAAAAAGAGTAACTACCACACATGACCAAACAAAGTGGGGGACCACAAGAAAAAAGAAAGAGGTGAGACCCTCTTTTTTGTTTAAGAAGAAAATCACTTTTAAAACATAAAATTGTCATGGTTACCAAACACCTCTTTTAACCAATTTTCTTACAATTTTTAAAAATTAAAACAAAAACCTTTATTATCATGCAACCAAACACCCCATAAAAGACATTTAATTATAAAGAAAACTAAATTAGGTTTGTTTCATACCTAAATATGAGGAGCTTTGGGTTTGGGGTGCTTCGTGACTGAAAACACCCTTCTCAAACCAGTGGCGACGCAGGGATCAACAACAATGGCTGGACCGATAACTAGCCGGAGGCTAGAGAATTAAAGACTAACCATCTCTACCTATATAACTCAGTTTACATTTGAATCAGCCCCATGCCGAATAAATCAAGTATAATTAATTACCTCCTCAAAACCTTCAAATAATTAAATGGCAACCCAAGCATACATACAATTGGAGACGTTCCGCTTAGCATCAAGGATTCCGATTCTTTATCTCATGCTCTCTATCAAGAAAAATGCAGATGGGGATTGGGGATTAGTACTAAACCTGACTCCTGGCATATCTAGATTCTAGACTGATCTAGGTATATCCTTCAGTTTTCTATAGAATGTTCAGATGACACTTGCACGGAGGATCATCTCTATCAGGCAAGTTCTTCCTCTATAAATTTCATGAAAATTTAATTTTGGTATCTCAGCTTGATAAACGGATGCCTTCATTGGATATATAATGGCCAGCGTACGAAATTCGCGTGCTTCTAATTCGCCCCTCAACCCGTCCTCTCCTCCCCAATCCCGTAAAATTCCGTGTTTTAATATTACTATTTGGGTTATTATGGTCTGTGTTTTTGATTATTTACATTATGTATTTAAATTATTTTTGAAGTGTTTATATAAGTTAATGATGTGATTAAATTAATATTTTAAACTTTTTACTTAGCCCTCTCCGTTTATACTCCTTTTCTACCTATTCCTATCTCTGTCCTCTCTCTTCTTCGGCCTGCCGCGTTGACCCGCCTCGCCGCTGGTCGTCGCCACGTCGTCCCCGCCCCGCCGACGTCAGCCTTGAGCAGCGCCTCCGCACGCGCCCCACCCGTCAGACGCAGTCCCGCCCGCGTTGTCCCTCGCCGCTTCCTCGTTGACCGGCACCGCGACCGCTCGCCGCTTCCCCGTTGACCACTGTGACGTAAGCGCCGCCCTGCACAGTGCCACGCGACCACTGCCGCCTCGCCGTCCCACCCGCCCGCTCTCACGTCCGCGCGTCAACCGCACCGCCCGCCAGCGCGGCTTCGCCAGCCTCTGTACCATCCGCCTTGCTCCCGCGTGCCCCCTCCCCCGTGCGCCGAGGTCGTCCCTCCTCTCTCTTAAGTCTTATCTTCTTCTCTCTCTCTTATTACCTAGAATATTATTTTTTAATTTTTTCTTCTCTTCCCCCCTATTTCATGGCATACCCCCATATTTTATATTCAGTTTTTCAGCAATCATGGTGGAGAGAGTTACTTTGTTTGGATGATACAAAGTACGCGATCTTATTTTCTTTTGGAATATCTTCGGTAGTGATTTATAAGAAGCTCGAATTTGAAGTGTTATCGCTAACTATTTCATTAATCAAGAAGATACACGTACCCCAAAACTCGTGAAGATCATGAGTAATTACAGCTCAAGAATTAGTTACCCAACAACGATTCTGAGAAAATTGTTAAAACTTGGAAAGAAAAGCGGGTATCCATAATGCAAGATATTATTACACGTAACAATTGCTCGTACACCAATTTCATTCTGCAGTATATTATTACACGTAACATTGTTCATACACCAATTTCACTCTGTAATTAAGTAGACAAATATATATGACGTCATCAAGAAGTTTCATGGCAGACAAGGTTCTGGACGTGGAAAGAAGGTTTCTGGATTCTAGATTAGCTTCTTCCGCCGCCGCCGCCTGCGCCTGCGCCTGCCCCGCCGCCAAAACCAATGCCCACTCCGATTCCTACTCCGATGCCACCGCCAAATCCTCTGCCCCCTCCTAGCCCACTGCCCCCGCCACTTCCAAGCCCTCCGCCTCCGCCCGCGCCGAATCCCCCACCAGTCCCCGATCCGCCTCCAGCTCCTCCTTCTCCTCCACCACCTTCGCCGCCGCCAAAGCCACCGCCTCCACCTAAACCCCCGCCTACTCCACCTCCGGCTCCGAACCCACCGCCGTATCCGCTTCCACCACCAGTACCACTACCACCGCCACCTCCAACCCCCCCTCCTCCCCCAATGCCGCCTGCACCGCCGCTTCCAGCGCCAAACCCTCCGCCGCCGCCACTTCCGAACCCACCACCAGCGCCGAGCCCGCTCCCTCCTCCTGCGCCACCACCACCACCGCCTCCAAACCCCCTCCACCACCTACACCCCCACCCCCAACTCCGCCACCAGCTCCAAAGCCTCCGCCCTGCCCAGACCCGCCGCCGGCCCCGCCACCACTTCCACCTCCGAACCCACCGCCGCCTCCGACGCCACCACCTGCACCACCACCAGCGCCACCACCAGCGCCGAAGCCTCCCCCACTTCCCCCCCCTCCTCCAACACCTCCGCCTCCTCCACCCCCAAATCCACCGCCCCCTCCGAACCCTCCACCTCTACCATAATCGCCACCAAAACCACGACCGTCGCCGTACCCGGAGCCCGGTCCGCCTCCATAGGGTCCCCTGCCACAATCACGGAAGCGACACCCCCAACCATAGCGGCTCCTCCAGGCAGCTGGGCGTCCCCAGGCCGCACCTCCGACGTCGGCGAGTGCAGCCGCACCAGGTCGAAGAGCTACACCGGAAAGAAGAAACATCAACGAGAGGATCCAGTTTCTGAAGAAACCCATGGTATCTTCTCTCCCGTTGAACAACGAGCTGAATGGATCAATGCCTCTACATTGCTCGCAATCCCCTCCATATATAGGCGGCGGGAAGCCCTCATCCGTCAGTCATTCGTCTCAGCTTCGAGCTTCATTGAAGGAGACAAGTGAAACGCGTATGAGCAGTTGATGCCTTGATGACATGCGACGGAGGAGAAGCCAACCGGGCCATTGATTGCCGGAGAGAGACTGACACATCTGCTTGTTTCTTGAAGAAGTCAGCTTCTTCCCGTCGCCGGCGGGAGGTGGAAGACGAAGACTGCCGACACGAGTGAGATCGCGGTACTGATTGGGCGGGAGCTGATTTGGTCAACCTGATTTCTGAACGATCTCCCGGTCAACTCTGAAGCAGAGGGTTGTTCGCTTGGGCAGTCTGAACTCTCATCAACGCCCAACGCTCCATTGCTGTTCCATTTAAAATGATAAGTCAATGATTTTTTAAGCTGTGGCTTCTTTAATACTTAGAAATGATGATTATGGTTAGCTAGGTTGCGTATGGTTGGAATTTTTTTTCAAAATTACTTTTGGTGTTTTTCTGGATATTTCAATAAATTTGAAATTTAATAGATGTAATTCAAAATTACATGTGTGACCTTGTTATTCAGATATTCAAAGTATTATTTAGATCCCAAATTATTCTTAACTCTTATTACTTTGCATGCAGAAGGAGAGAGAAAGCAAATAGTCATTGAATTAACTAATTGGCTCCATGGTCATATTAATTAGTAATCTTTCCAAGAGGTCATCTATCTTCCAACTATTTTCAATAAAGTACATTTACTTTTGATTTCATTCCAACTTAACCTCTAAAACTAGTTAATCAGATTTATTGATAGTTCATTGATTTAACATCTTAACATATTGTTAAACCGCATTGTTTACCTTCTTCTTCATTTAATTAAAGATTTGACATCTTCCTCGATATCACACATATCACATACTCAAATAAATCACAACAGATGAGTATAGGTTCACTCGAAACTATCTTTTTAAGTGTCTTGTGAACTTATGGTCTATTTATATCTCTCTTTTTTCATCAAACCTTTATTCCAAGTCCTCAACTAACTGATGCATTCGATAACATCAAGAGCTTTTAAAATGCTATTATCTGGTGGGGACCGAGACAGCGGGGGCTCGATCCCTCGTCGCCCGCGCGTGAGGTGGGTTTCTGGCCAACGCGGCCATGACAAAAAAAAGAGCTATTAAAATGCACTAAATAATTGAAATCTCTTCCAAATCTATACCAAATGCATTAACATAAACTCAAGAATATTTTTTGACCTGAAAGTCTATGTTTCACTTTACGCACTAATTGAGAAGTTCTAGATAAATTAGTAATGACTTATGATGAGAAAGCTGACTGATTCTTGAGTAGGTAGAGCGCTGTATTCTAATATATACATCTGTACACGAGCAATGTTTTATAGTAACTAATTATATATTGTTAGCAAGTGATTAAGAAACAACAAGACTTTGCAAGGGATATCAATTCATACCTTATATGATGGTATCTAGTTTGTCTTACAAATATTATAATTAATTTGCTGAACAATATAAGCACCAGCTAGCCACTTTTTTTGTTGGAATTACAAAAATAAGAAAAACTTGGGATGAAGTTATCTAAGAAAAAGGTGCCAGGTCAACTTGGGGGTTAAGTCCAATGTTTCAGGATCCATTGATATCTAACCACAGGGTCACTCGATGTATATGTTTTTATGTCATAAATTTATTTCTAGCTTTTGGTCATGCATGTTACACAACCTTTAAAATTGTTAAACTTTTAGCTACTTTTCTAATGTGATTCATATGTAAGTTTCCATTTTTGTTAGTTAGTAGAAAATAATCTTCTTTTAATTTTATAAATATTTTATTACTCATATTCATATTTAACTGGTAAGTCTTGTGTTTGTAGATTTGCCTAGTGGGAGGAACTTGATTCCACACCCTTTAACTAGGTATTGTGTGATAATGTTCAGATGTAACCATAACATTTACTATGTGAAAAATGGTTGTTGTCGATGCTTTGACAAGAGTTGCCATTTAGGCAAAAGTCGTTGCTAAAATGTTTCAGCGAGGCCATCGTAATCTCATCGCCAATCAGTCTATCACCAAAAATATTAGTGACGACCATGTACACAATGTTGCCTATAACGGTATTAAGAATGGTCAGCATCTATCTCTATTAAATAATTAGCAACAGTTTTAACTATCACTAACAACTTATTGGCAACAACTTCAAAGAATTGCGAGAAACATGTTAGCAGTAGCCCAAAGCCATCACCAAAGCAATCACTAACACTTGCACTGAATTTTTTAACTGCTTTACCATCACTAGTATTATGTGACAATAGCTATAGTCATCATCAATGTATTACAAATGACAATCTAAAGTTGTTGTCAATAACTATGTAATTAAAAATATTTTATTTTTAAAATTTAAAAGTCTATGAATATATAGATTGTACATCACTTATAAAAAAATAAAAGTATACAACTCTTCATAGAAGGAACCACCATATAACATGTACATACACTCACACAACCTATATATTCATTCACAATTTAATCATACAACCTGTATGTACACAATTTATTTATTCATTCAACATGTACATATTCACACAACTTGTTCATACAGGATATAACATATTCAAACAAGATCCAACCTATTCATACAACATACACAATGTGCATACAATTGCAAATCAATAGACTATATATAATTCATAGAAGGAAAATCAATAAAATGATTAATAAATAATAATCAAAGTTACATACAATCAACATGCACTACAAGAAATAAAGTTATTAGGGACGGTTTAATGGCGACGGCTTTATTAAGCCGTCTCTATAAGAGTTAATTGCGACGGCTAAAGCCGTCCCTATTAAAGTCGTCGACAAATACAAAGATATAAGCGACGGCTCTATGAGACCGTCGCAATATCGCTTATTAGAGACGGCCTAAGCCGTCGCTAAACCAGAAAATGCACCCGGAACACCCATCGGTCCGGGTTAATGGCGACGGCTACCGATAGCCGTCCCCAACTTAGTTATTAGCGACGGCTCGGAGCCGTCGCAATAAAAATTTTCGCCCGTTCAACAGTCGACTAATTTTTGCGACGGCCGGAGCCGTTGCCGTTGTACTTAAACGTACCAAATGCGACGGCTTCAGCCGTCGCCAATACATTAAGGGTTTACAAAACCCCGTCGGCACCTTCCCTCTTCCCCCCCTGCTTGCTCTCGACGCGCTGCCGCCGCCGCCGCCGCCGCCGCTGCCGCCGCCGCGCCGCCGCGCGCCGCCGCCGCCGCCGTCGCTGCGCGGCCGCCGCCGCCGCCGCGCTGCCTCCTTGCGCCGCCGCGGCTTCTGCCTCCTTGCGCCGGCGCCGCCGCCTTGTTGCGCCGCCGCCAGCGTGCCGGCGCCCTCCCCTCGCTACATCCGTCCGGGCATTATCCTCCAAGGTATATTTTAAGTGAAATTATTTTATTCATTAGTTTCTATTTGAATTTTTTAAGTAGTCTTATGAAAAGTGGATGTTTATTGATAAATCTTTCATTTCATATCGGCTAGGGTTAGTTGTGTGGTCAATCATCTAGCACTCGTGTGTTTTGAGACCATGTAATTTTTTAGGAAATCATGATATATGCCAAATTAAGTAGAAAGTATTTTAGTGTAATAAATTGTTTAGAAAAATAGCCGTATTGTAGTGTATTATAGCCGGATCGAATTGTTTAAAACATTACATTATTATTAAGAAAAATAATATGTATATAGTTTGATTCGGTTTGATAAGTTATCTATTTGGTTTTTTGAACCAAATCGAACCGATAACTTTTTATCGATTTAGTTCGGTTCGGCACCTCCCCAAATCGAACCGAACCGGTAAACTAGTTGACCCAATTTGTCAAAATTTGACCCACTTTATTTACATATTATGTTACATTTAAATATATATATATATTACATCAATTATAAATATATATTATTATAAATACATATTATGTTACATATTATTACGTAGTTGGATTTTTCTTTAACAAGAGTAGAAGATAAAAAATTTATAAGAATTTTTTAATGAAACTCAATGTCATTAATATGTTTATCTTATGACGGCTTTAATTCTTATTTCAGGTAGTTTCAAACGACATTCTCGTTCGAGACTTTCTTCTCTTGGAGGTGGTTTGGTTTGTGTTTATTTTGTTTCGAGACTTTCTTATCTCATTGTTTATTTTTGTGCATATATATCTTTATTTATATTAACACATGACGATGAACTTAGATAAGTCTTGGATAGATATTCCTAACATTAAGTCCTAGGTATCTTCAAGGAGTAGAAGAATTTTTAGATTATGCTTACGATGAATGTAGGACTCGATTTAGACATGGATTAGACAAAACTTTGATTCAATGTCCATGTAGACGGTGTTGTAACACATTTACTTTAAAAAGAGATGTAGTTAAAGAACATCTAATATGTGATGGCATATGGTCCAATTATCGAACGTGGATAAGTCACGGAGAAATTGAACCTAGTTTAAGTATCGATAATGAAGTTCGATTAGATGAAGCACAACATGAGAATTTAAATGACGATGTAATAGAAATGCTTGAAGACATTCAAAATATTCAAGGACCATCTATTCATCATGAAGGTGAACCAAGTATAGAAACACACAAGCATTTCTTGCTATTAAGAGATGCAGAAACACCACTATATGAAGGATGCACGAAATATCTAAGTTAAAATTTATTTTAAAGTTGATTCGATTGAAGTCGGTAAATGGTTTGACCGGAAAATGCATGAGTAGTATATTGTCTTTATTTAAGGATGTATTACCGAAGGATGCAAGTGTTCCTAACACTTGGTATGAACTTAAGAAGATTGTTAAGGACTTAGGACTTAGTTATGAAAAGATAGATGCATGTAAGAACGATTGTGTTCTCTTTTGGAAAGAGAATGCACATAGAATTAGTTGTCCACATTGTGAGTCTCTCAGATACAAAGATGATCAACAACATAAGAGTAAGATGGTGGCATGGAAGATATTACACTACTTCCCTTTAAAAGATAGGTTGCAGCGTTTGTTTATATCAACAAACGCTGCTAGGTGGATGTCATGGCATAGTGAGCAACGTTCGTATATATCGAGAGGTGAAATGCGTCATCCAGCAGATTCCCCCGCTTGGAAAAGAGTGAATGAACTTTATCCGGTTAGCTTGGAAAAATGCATAACACCCCACCCCGAGGCCGGTTTGCCCGATCGAAGCCGGATTCCGGCTTGGATCGGGCAAACCGGCCGGTTAGCTTGGAAAAATAGCATAACACCCCACCTCGAGGCCGGTTTGCCCGATCGAAGCCGGATTCCGGCTTGGATCGGGCAAACCGGCCGGTTAGCTTGGAAAAATGCATAACACCCCACCCCGAGGTCGGTTTGCCCGATCGAAGCCGGATTCCGGCTTGGATCGGGCAAACCGGCCGGTTAGCTTGGAAAAATGCATAACACCCCACCCCGAGGCCGGTTTGCCCGATCGAAGCCGGATTCCGGCTTGGATCGGGCAAACCGGCCGGTTAGCTTGGAAAAATGCATAACACCCCACCCGGGGGCCGGTTTGCCCGATCGAAGCCGGATTCCGGCTTGGATCGGGCAAACCGGCCGGATAGCTTGGAAAAATGCATAACACCCCACCCCGAGGCCGGATTGCCCGATCGAAGCGGATTCCGGCTTGGATCGGGCAAACCGGCCGGTTAGCTTGGAAAAATGCATAACACCCCACCCCGAGGCCGGTTTGCCCGATCGAAGCCGGATTCCGGCTTGGATCGGGCAAACCGGCCGGTTAGCTTGGAAAAATAGCATAACACCCCACCCCGAGGCCGGTTTGCCCGATCGAAGCCGGATTCCGGCTTGAATCGGGCAAACCGGCCGGTTAGCTTGGAAAAATGCATAACACACCACACCAAGGCCGGTTTGCCCAATCGAAGCCGGATTCCGGCTTGGATCGGGCAAACCGGCCGGTTAGCTTGGAAAAATGCATAACACCCCACCCCGAGGCCGGTTTGCCCGATAGAAGCCGGATTCCGGCTTGGATCGGGCTAACCGGCCGGTTAGCTTGGAAAAATAGCATAACACCCCACCCCGAGGCCGGTTTGCCCGATCGAAGCCGGATTCCGGCTTGGATCGGGCAAACCGGCCGGTGAGCTTGGAAAAATGCATAACACCCCACCCCGAGGCCGGTTTGCCCGATCGAAGCCGGATTCCGGCTTGGATCGGGCAAACCGGCCGGTTAGCTTGGAAAAATGCATAACACCCCACCCCGAGGCCGGTTTGCCCGATCGAAGCCGGATTCCGGCTTGGATCGAGCAAACCGGCCGGTTAGCTTGGAAAAATGCATAACACCCCACCCCGAGGCCGGTTTGCCCGATTGAAGCCGGATTCCGGCTTGGAACGGGCAAACCGGCCGGTTAGCTTGGAAAAATGCATAACACCCCACCCCGAGGCCGGTTTGCTCGATCGAAGCCGGATTCCGGCTTGGATCGGGCAAACCGGCCGGTTAGCTTGGAAAAATAGCATAACACCCCACCCCGAGGCGGTTTGCCCGATCGAAGCCGGATTCCGGCTTGGATCGGGCAAACCGCCGGTTAGCTTGGAAAAATGCATAACACCCCACCCCGAGGCGGTTTGCCCGATCGGCCGGATTCCGGCTTGGATCGGGCAAACCGGCCGGTTAGCTTGGAAAAATAGCATAACACCCCACCCGAGGCCGGTTTGCCCGATCGGCGGATTCGGCTTGGATCGGGCAACCGGCCGTTAGCTTGGAAAATGCATAACACCCCACCCCGAGGCCGGTTTGCCCGATCGAAGCCGGATTCCGGCTTGGATCGGGCAACCGGCCGGTTAGCTTGGAAAAATGCATAACACCCCACCCCGAGGCCGGTTTGCCCGATCGAAGCCGGATTCCGGCTTGGATCGGGCAAACCGGCCGGTTAGCTTGGAAAAATGCATAACACACCCCGAGGCCGGTTTGCCCGATCGAAGCCGGATTCCGGCTTGGATCGGGCAAACCGGCCGGTTAGCTTGGAAAAATGCATAACACCCCACCCCGAGGCCGGTTTGCCCGATCGAAGCCGAATTCCAGCTTGGATCGGGCTAACCGGCCGGTTAGCTTGGAAAAATGCATAACACCCCACCCCGAGGCCGGTTTGCCCGATCGAAGCCGGATTCTGGCTTGGATCGGGCAAACCGGCCAGTTACCTTGGAAAAATGCATAACACCCCACCCCGAGGCCGGTTTGCCCGATCGAAGCCGGATTCCGGCTTGGATCGGCAAACCCGACCGGTTAGCTTGGAAAAATGCATAACACCCCACCCCGAGGCCGGTTTGCCCGATCGAAGCCGGATTCCGGCTTGGATCGGGCAAACCGGCCGGTTAGCTTGGAAAAATAGCATAACACCCCACCGAGGCCGGTTTGCCCGATCGAAGCCGGATTCCGGCTTGGATCGGGCAAACCGGCCGGTTAGCTTGGAAAATGCATAACACCCCACTCGAGGCCGGTTTGCCCGATCGAAGCCGGATTCCGGCTTGGATCGGGCAAACCGGCCGGTTAGCTTGGAAAAATAGCATAACACCCCACCCGAGGCCGGTTTGCCCGATCAAAGCCCGATTCCGGCTTGGATCGGGCAAACCGGCCGGTTAGCTTGGAAAAATGCATAACACCCCACCCCGAGGTCGGTTTGCCCGATCGAAGCCGGATTCCGGCTTGGATCGGGCAAACCGGCCGGTTAGCTTGGAAAAATAGCATAACACCCCACCCCGAGGCCGGTTTGCCCGATCGAAGCCGGATTCCGGCTTGGATCGGGCAAACCGGCCGGCTAGCTTGGAAAAATGCATAACACCCCACCCCGAGGCCGGTTTGCCGATCGAAGCCGGATTCCGGCTTGGATCGGGCAAACCGGCCGGATAGCTTGGAAAAATGCGTAACACCCCACCCCGAGGCCGGTTTGCCCGATCGAAGCCGGATTCCGGCTTGGATCGGGCAAACCGGCCGTTTAGCTTGGAAAAATGCATAACACACCACACCGAGGCCGGTTTGCCCGATCGAAGCTGGATTTCGGCTTGGATCGGGCAAACCGGCCGGTTAGCTTGGAAAAATGCATAACACACCACACTGAGGCCGGATTGCAATTTTAAAGATTATATTGCAGATGAAGAAATTTAGCAAGAGTCGACGTACATCGAGGAGTGGGACAGCCGGTGGATCCACCGATCGGCCGGTGGTTCTCGGGGCCCATCTCGGCCTACCCAGATGCGATGCCATCGGGTGGACCATCCCGGGCGGTTGACACTCGCCCTACTACGGCGACGCCCCTACAGATCGTCCATCTTCTTCCGCCTCTCGGTAAATATCAATTTTTTATATTTTGTAGATTTATAAATATCAATTTTTAAATGTGTTAAAATTTTTGGCATGCAGCTACTGTTGGTAGACGTGGGAGAGACCCTGCAAAGGCGTATAATGTGCGGACATTAGCGCCCGGGGAGACATTGAACGGCCGGGTCGTTGGAGGATCGGGTGTAGACCCGAATGGCCAGGAGTTCACCTCATATCTTGGAGTTTGCAACAGGGTACATTGTAACTTATGGCAACAGGATTACATGACCCTTCCAGATGACAAGAAGGAGGTGATATTTAGAGACCTCGAGGTAAATAAAAGTACTTGAGCTTATTTGTTTTTTTTCACTTTAAAATTACTAATCTATGTATTTTTCCTATAGCAACATTTTACATTTGAGCGGTCACCATCCATAGATGCGGAAATTTTAAGGCATATGGGAGAGATGCAAAGAAAACAAAGGGGTCATCTTAAGAAGAAGGTAAAAATTTCATATTTATTTTTTTAGTAAACGATTATGTACTGTAACTAATACAATTTTGGCGTACAGTATTTTACAGGACGCTCACCTGGAGGAGGCACTTGTCGTTGTGCCTCCACAATGCGATCCGGACCGGTGGCGTCATATGTGTGAGATATGGCGTAGGGACGACAATAAGGTAAATAATTTATTTAATTTAAAAGTAATCCACATTTGATAACTCATTTTATTAGTTTGTCTTAACAAAACTAATGTGTTATGAACTTGTTTGTAGGCACTTAGCCAAAGGAATAAAACAAACAGGGCTAATTTGAGCATGCCTTATAGGCGAGGTAGAACCAACATTCATCAGCTGGAGATTGATTTTGTAAGTTTATAATTTGTTTTATTATTCACTATTGTATATCTCGATAATAGTACTAATGTGTTCATAATGTTTTCTCTTAACGGACAAACAAAGAAGGGCGTCGTCCTACCCGTCCGAAGGTCTTCGAGATGACCCAAACGAAAGAGGCGAGAGGATGGATCCCTCGTATGGTGCAACGAGGAAGGTCGTCAAGTTATGGTACGCAATATGTTTGTTTGTATCAACATTAGACAATTTTTATTTCATATAACAACCGACTTTATATTTACATTATATAGGATGAGATGCGCCGGTTGATGAATGCCCCCCGATCAGAGGAATCAGATGCTCGGAATTCTGAGCAGCCATTCTCTGCTGAGGATGCATTTATCACCGTGTTCGGCAGAGACAGGCCGGGACGGATCCGATGTGGGGGGAGAGGACAGACCCGCAACACCTGGTATGGTGTATGCAGTGGAGGTGCGAGTACCTCTGCGGGTCCGGGCTACCAGGAGTTGGTGGACAAAGTCGATGCTCAAGCTACACAAATCGAGAAACAAAACTTGATGATCGACTCGCTCCAACAACAACTGGACGCCCAACGTCAACAGTTTCAAGAGTCGATGACACGGCTAACACAAGAAATGTTAGCCCAATTAAACAGTAGGCTCCCACCTGCAGATCCGTCTAGTTCGAGGCCAACCCAAGGCTATAGAGGCGCACGGGGGGACGAGGAGGAGGAGGACGATGACGAGGACGCAGAAGACGATGAGCATTCTTTTGGGGAGGATGAGTGAGAGAGTTTACTCTCTATTTTATTATTTCTTTGTATTTGAGATAGTTGTTGTGTAATGATACGTTTTATAAATATGAACTTTTCTTATTAAAGAATGTCAGTGTTTATTATGTATGAATGAATGTTAATGGCTTTGATCGGGCAAACCGACAAATTATTTGTGTATATAGGTCTTGCTACGAGAATACAATTGATCGTAGGGATTTTTTTTTTTAAAAACTGTAAGTTATTTGCGACGGCTCCACACAGTCGTCCCTAAAGTTCTTTTAAGCGACGGCTATTAATGTAATAGGGACGGCTCTTAGCCGTCCCAAAACCAGAAAATGCACCCCGGCAGGGGTTGCCGGGGCTGTAAATTGGGTATTCGCGACGGCCCTAAGCCGTCGCAAAACCAGAAAATGCACCCCGCGGCGGTATTCGCGACGGCCCTAAGCCGTCGCAAAACCAGAAAATCACCCCCGCGGGGGTATTCGCGACGGCCCTAAGCCGTCGCAAAACCAGAAAATGCACCCCCGCGGGTGTCGCCGGGGCTGTAAATTGGGTATTAGCGACGGCTCTAAGCCGTCGCAAAACCAGAAAATGCACCCGCGGGGGTATTAGCGACGGCTCTAAGCCGTCGCAAAACCAGAAAATGCACCCCCGCGAGTGTCGCCGGGGCTGTAAATTGGGTATTAGCGACGGCGCTAAGCCGTCGCTAATGTCTATTACGGGTTTAAATTTATTTGCGACGGCTTAGTGCCGTCGCTAAAAACTTTATGAGGGACGGTTTCAGCCGTCTCTAATAACTCAATTGCGACGGCGTTAATGGTCGCAAATAATACTAAAAGCGACGGCTTATCATTAGCCGTCGCCATTAAAATTGGCGACGGGCTTATTTGCGACAGGATTGCGACGGCGGAAAAGCCGTCGCTATTGCCTTATGGCGACGGCTTTTGTATTTTTAGCGACGGTGGTCAGCCGTCGCTAATGACCTTATTTCCTGTAGTGATGTTCGTATAATAAAAATAATATACACCATAAAAATACAACATCTCACAAAAGGCTCCTCCTCCTATTCATTCTTCTCACCATTCTCTTTATCATTCTCTCTCCGTCCCATCAATGGTGCCAATGTCGATGGATTAGCTATTCTTACTTTGAGATAACATTTGTTGAGCTAACCGTTTGAACTTGTCCCCAAATAACTTTTTTTGATCTGACAACCACTACTTTAAAGCAAAAACCTTGTATTCATAACGAATATTCATCTGACATTGCTTCTCCATCATCTTTATAAACTCATGAATCATGATGGTTGTAGCATTTGCATTGGTTCCACTATTCTAGGTGATGCGAGTCTATCCTTGTCCTACACATTAGATCTATATATTATGTTTTGTCTCTACTAAAAACAATATTAAAAGTCTCATCAGGACTTAATGTTATATAATATACCCTATCATATGATTCCTCCGATGCAAGGACAGTCATCAACTGTGTTATATTTGTAAGGAATCAATACATGACAGCGTAAAATATTTGATTTATTTAAACAATGATCTTTGCCTTGATCGTTGCCGAACGAGTAATATCGGGAACCGAATATAAAGTAGAACGAGAGTACCTTATGGGATTTCTAAAATCCCTCACCATGGATGAAGATAGGACATTTCTCCTTGCTGAAAACCGTTCAAGTGTCTGATCTCTAGTGGTATCCACGCGATCTGCTTCAATAGACGAGTTCTCCCTTCCTTCGGGCCTCCAGAAACCTTCCAGATCCAAGTTTGACCATGGGAGATCACCTTCTAGAGAAGAGAGGAGGGTATGAGTTGCTCATCTCTCCATATTTCTAGAGGAAGAGTCCCTCCTTTAGAAAGATAGTGGGAGCAAGGTATAAATGGAAGGTGTTCCAGTCCCACAATCCATGGACACTTTTATTAAGGTACTAGCTTATATTTACACAAGGATAATTCATAGATATTTTATTGTGTCCAATCAACCTAAGAGATATGTGAGACATATCTTTGATGAAAGGAATGAGACATAAGATAAAAGGATAATGATCCTAAGATCTATATTGAAGCAATATGAGATATTGATTCAAAATTGGAAGAAACAATAAAATCCGATATAAACTCTATCTATTCTAATCAAGTGCAGAACTTGATTGATCCACCTAAGGATTTAGTATCTATAGGGTATAAATGGATCACTAAAGAATAGATTGAAGTATAATAGAAGGTAAAGACCTTCAAAGTAAGGATAGTTAAAAGAGATATCATTTATGTCAAATAGTTGACTATGATAAGACATTTTTCCTATGCCATGGAATTAATCCATTCGGATTTTGATTGTTACACATTATGACTATAGGATATGTCAAATGGATGTTAAGATAGTGTTTCTCTATATTATTTTGAGAAACAGGTGTATATGATACAACATTTGGGAATCAAGTTCCAAAACATCCAAATAGTGTGTGCATAAGGTCCATTTATGGACTCAAGTAAAACTTCCCATAGATGGTAGATAAGGTTTAATGAGATTAAATCTTATGACTTCATTGAGAATGAAGATATGCCTTGTGTTTTCATATAAGATAAGTGGGAGTGCTATTATCTTCTTGACATGATATATGTATGACATACTACTCATTAAGAATGAAGTAAGTATGTTATCATTAGTGAGCCTAGTTATCAATTAATCCTCCAAACTTAATATGGGTTTTAAGATCTATAGAGATAGATCTAAAAGGTTTCTTGGCCTTACCCAATTCATGTGCGTAGTAACCATAGTCAAAGAGTTTGACATGGCAAACTCCAAGATAGGTTTCTTACCTATGTAGTGTGGAGTTGATATCTTTAAAGAGATGTCTTTGTAGACTTCTTAAGAGATAAAAAGATCACATTAGTATAGCCCTTATATATGCTTTTGCAATAGGACCTATCACATTTGTGATGCTACGCACATGACTTCATGCTCTAAGTGTTATGAGCATTCATCAAGTAAATCCTTGTGAGAGTCACAGGATAATTTAGAGATGTGTCCTTAAGTACTTGAGAAGCACTATGGATATATCTCTAATGTATGGAGGATAAGACTTGAAGTCTTGTAGTTTTATGAACACAAGCTTCTAATCAGATAAGTCTAATAATAAGACAAGCTAATGGTGGTGCAGTGAGCTGGAAGAGTTCCATGCAAGAGAACATGGGCTACAGACCCCCATTTCCTGAGGTGACTCAGATTTGATTTCCTCCCATTACACAATTCATAAGGTGTGGATTCGATAGACTTGGTGGGTATTCTATTCAATATATAACTTGCCGTGAGCAATGCTTCTCCCCAAAATTTCTTAGGAAGACCAGAATGGGATAGCATACATCTAACCACATTCATTAACGTTCTATTTTTTTTTCAGCCACACCATTCTGTTGTGGCATATATGGCATTGTTACATGCCATTTTATTCCATGCCATTGGCAATATGACTCAAACTCCTTTGAGTTATATTCTCCACCTCTATCAGTTATTAACACCTTAATATCTCTACCCAATTGCCTTTCTACTTCTGCTCTATATCTTTTAAAACAGCTGAGTGACTCAGACTTAGCAGAAATGAGATACACATAGGCATACCTAGAGTAGTCATCTATAAATGTAATGAAATATTCCTTGTTATCATATGATTTTACACTTAGAGGTCCACAAATATCTGAGCGAATCAACTCTAACAATTCCTGTGATCTATGTCCTACTGTGAACGGCTTTTTAGTCATCTTTCCAACTAAGCAATGTTCACAAGGTGACAAATCTATTTTTGACAATGGCAGCATATTCATTCTTGCCATTAATTCCATTTTAGATTTTCCGAGATGACCCAATCTAAAATGCCAAAGATCACATTCGGTTTGATAACACAATGAATACTTAGAACTATCATCTGAATTATTTCTTTCAGTGTCAATTACATGAATATAAAATAGATCATGTTCTGAGGAAAACTTCCCCGTTGCATATATATCTCCATTCTTTCCGATTGACACTCCTTCATTCCAGAATCTAACATCGAGGCCTTTCTTCACCAATGCAGGAACAGAGATGAGATTTCGCCGGATTTTAGGTGCATAAAACACATCCTTGAGGATCATAACATTATCCCCAAGATCCAGCCTATAAGTACCAACACCTTCAACATCAATATAGGTGTCATTTCCCATCATTAGCCTCTGTTCACCAGCATTCAATTTCTTTAGGGACACAAGCCCTTTCTTGGTCTTTGCAATATGCCTAGTAGCCCCTGAATCGACCCACCACTCATCTGAATTTGTCAAACTTGCGCCACATTCAGTAACGCCGACAAATTCACTTTTTCTAGGTCCTTTATCTTCTAGGGGTAAATTTTCACCCCCATTTCTATGCTTACTTGGACAGTTGGCTTTGTAATGACCAAACTTTCCATAACCATAGCAAGCATATTCAGGAATCTTCTTGTGGTGTCGATATTGAGCAACTAGCTTTTTATTTATTGCATTGGCCTCTATTAGATTCACATCTAGTCATTTCCTTCTAGCTATTCTAAAAATTTCTGTTGCTAACCTTAAAGGCAACTTAAGGACAACTAAAACTGAACTTATAATTCTTAAGATTGTGGCAATTATGTTCAATGAGGGTAATTTTTTAATCCATGAAGTGGTGATAAATAATTTCTTTAGAATCTTACTTCCAAAAATGACTAGATTCTTAGTTCTAACTATCATTTGTTTTTCATGCACTATCACATCTTCTCCCTCTTGCATTCTACAGGAATCATACCTATGTAGCAAGAACTGGGTTTTAATTTCTGTGATAATAGCATATCTTTCTATGATAGTATGCCATAATTATTTAAATTCTTATCACCAACTATCGTTTGCTCACTCATTTTCTTTTCCACCTCTATGGAAATTTCATTATGTTCTGGAGCAATGCCCTCAATAAGATTTTCTATATTGTCACAAATTAGACAATATCTATGTTTTCTATGCCACATTTCATAATTCATTCCGTTCAGTTTATCCAATTTTGCCAATTCTATAGCAACTAGTATACTGGCTATAAGGACTAGAAAGTTTCTAAAATAAGTGTAACAAGAGAGCATAAATGAATCAAATGAAAAAAAAAACAAGATGTATCTAATTTCTAACCATAAACAGGTTGAACAAATATGCCTTTTAACTATAAAGGTAGCACAAGAATTTATCTAAGTATGATAAACAATTTGTGCATCAACGTTTAATCAATTTTAAATGCATGCTGTTTTATAGCAATTATGAGGGTAAGAGGATATGAGCAAAAAAATACTTTAGTCCTGTTGTTACGGTAAAACAGAACAGCCGTATGATATATAAACAAATATGTATTATTTATCAAATATATCTACCTATATCAATGCAAAAGGGGCATTTGTCTTACCGGATAAATGAAGAAAAGCAGTGCAACATTAAATGCTCACGGCTATGCGTATAAGTGGAGACGGCAAGTCACGACAGACGATGCTTTGGGCGAAGAATGCTTCGGGGGGTTTTCACGGCGCGGCAGGGGCTGGTGCCGTACGGACGACGCACTGATGATGTCTGAACGCCGGAGTGCAGCGAAGAGAGTCTCGTGCGGCGGCCGCGGCGGTGGGCGAAGCAGCGGCCGGCGGCGGCCGCGGGCACGCGGCAGAGAAGCGGCAGCGGCAGCCGGCGCGCGGCAGAGAAGCGGCAGCCTGCTCAGCCGGGAGAAGCCGCGGCAGTCTGCGGCAGCCGGGAACGGCGGTGCGTCCAAAGGCGAATGGGGGTGGATGGCCGCGAGTGCTCGGGTGCCCGCGGATGAAGATGCGGCAGTGCGCGGCAGCCGTGGACGGCGCTGTGCACGCGCGAATGCACGCCGGTGAAGCCGCAGTAGCGTGCGGCGGCCAGCGAAGGCACTGCACACCGAGGCGATGGCGGTGCAGCGCGGGTACGCGCAGGAGAGGCCGCACAGACAGGCGCACCGCAGTGGTGGTCGCGCGTGGGAGGACGCCGTCAACGGGAAGAAGCAGCGGCGGCGTAAGCGGCCAAGGCGCGCGCGCGGCGGTGGATCTTCGTCAACGCACGCGCAGGTGAGGTCGCGGCAGAACGCGGAAGCCGTAAACGGCGCAGCGCACTTGGACGATCAAAGCACGCAGTAGTAAGGCGACAAAATAGCTCTGATACCAATGTTGGAATCGATCCCAAGATTGGAAGAGCGAATGTGTTCTTGCGGCGTTTAGGGACTCCGATGGAAACTGCACAATCAGGGAACCGTTCTCCCGATTATTCCATGTTTTAAGGCGTTTTCGTCTACACCTCCGTCCCAACCGCAACCGCCTCCGCATACTCCCGAAAATACTCTTTTCGATTATTCCGAAAATACATGACGTTCCCTATTTTCTTGGAATGCTCGGCCATATACGCCATACACTAACAAAAGTGGGCAAAGCAGCTTGCACTAAGCCGCAGAATTACAAAAGAAGGAAGACACAAGAGAGGAAGCCATTTCCCGAGCGCTCCCATGCTCTTTCCCCTACTGTCTCCCACCGTTAAAGCTGTACGTGATGCCACCACACATTACACTTCCTCCTCGTTTTTATAGCCTTCTGCAATCTCAGAGAGAGAAAAAAAAAGAGCGGCTACTAGAACACTCGGTCGCCAAGGGAGAGAGCAACGGCTTTAATGCAAGGAGTGATTGAACGCGTACGTACGAGCAGTTGAGAGATAGTAGCATTCATTCCGGATCAACTATCTCGGTAGATCCTTGCACCATGTCGGCGGTGAGGCACACCACAACGCTTCACGTCCACCCCCGTCGCCCGTTGTGTAGTTATTGCTCTGTAGAACCGGTCAAATGTGGCAACTAGCTAGTGTACGTTTCAGTTCTGTACATGCATGGAATGATGAAGCTTGATCATCACCATGCGGCCGCCTTCAATGGAGTGCTCCATTGCTGAAAGTATCTGATAGAACCGGCGTCAACAGCAAGCCTGCTCAACTTCGCAAATTATATTATGAGCAGAGTGCCCTCGAAGAGGAGATTTCGGCGGTGGTAAATGCTCTGACTTTTTTCACGACTAGTAAATGAGATCGTTCTGTGGCCCGTGATATCATCGTATGCATGGTCAGCTACCGACCTGGATGCGCCACGTGGCGAGCCAAGTCAACGCGGACAGCAGGACTTATCTTTCACGCAACGGCCGGCCCATATTTAACCCGGAGGACTGCTGTCCTGCGAGCAGCTAGCCGATCGGATGGCGGACATGGCGGACGGATGGATCCTCGGAAAATGCAGGCTTCCATTTTGATTTTATTGAAAATCATGTTGTTGATTTACAGGCTATATATAATTACTATGACAGAGTTGGGGTGGGATTATACGCCCGCTCTGTCAGGATGTGCAGCCAAAATAAAAAATATAAATAATCAAATATTTATGTTAAATTAACAGTTTACAGATCTGTTATCATTTTACAAACTTTAGCATAATCATATACGTACATTAAAGTTGAAAAAAATTAAAATTGAAAGGTTTATAAGGTGTTTTATTGCATTACAAATTTTTATACATTTTTGTGATAAAAATTGTATTAAAATGAAATGTGAGATAATGACATAAAATAGTGACGTTTGAAAAGATGTGATGATAAAAAATAGTGGATCACAAGATAAAAAAAGAGATGAGACCCTTCTTTTTCGTCTAATAAAAACTTTTATTTAAAAATATACATTTATAATAATTGTGAAATACAAATTTTATTACAAGAACATAAAATTATAACAAAAAAAATCAAGCAACTCGTTAGGGTTTACACACACCACTATCCTTCCAAAAGAGTCCCGTTGCCAGGCCACGCAATATTACAACAGAAAATAAGTAATCTGATTAGAAAAACTGCATATAATCATATAATTACGTACTGATCAGGTAGAAGCGTGGTCTAGACGAATCAAAAAAAAAAAGAAAGAACGCAGAATTTTAAAGAAAGTACATTGCAATTTTTGTTTTTCTCTGTGATCGATCGATACTTAATTTTCTGTGCTGCCTGTGTGCTCCTTTGAGATTGACTTTTAGAAGAAGGTTTAAGCTAGGGTTCATGACTGCCGCGATCGCGGTCAACGGCCGGCCGCCGCGTCGCGTGTCGATCGGCAGCCACGTGTCCGTGATGACCTGCGGTTAACGACGGTGAGCAGGGCGTCACATGGAAGGAGGAAACAGCTGATAATAATATTACTCTTGTACGTACTTTCGGCCAATATCTATAAATAACTCATCTTTTATATTGATAGATAACTATTATATCTTCATAATAGATAGATATTGCCATAAGCATATTATACCTAGTACTGTGAATGGTAGATATTGCAGTGCATTAATTTGTTCTCTTATGATCCAGGGAACAACTATATTTTTGAATCTTCACTTAAAATCAATCTAAAGTGGATGTTCTAACACATTTCAATATTCACTTGTTTGTTTCTAAGTGCTGAGCAATTTGAATTAAAAGTTAAAAATTTTAAGCGTAACCTTGTGCTGTCCCTTCTAAATTTTAACGGGGATCGAGCAGAAGGCATTGGCAGATTAAAAAAAAATGTCACTCAATGAGGTTAACAAAAAAAAAAGAAGTGAACGGGTCACATCTTTATCGTCTTTAATTGAAATTATATATAACAAAAACTATAAAAATCCAAAATGGTTTGATCTGAGTGTGCAGAAAAGCCATACATTCAGGATGCATACGGTTGTCGTGCAATGATTTTGTCTGCACCAAATTTTTCCCGAAAATTAATGTGGTGTTTGAGTGCATGATAATTTTTTGTACATTTTCACGATAAAAATTATATTAAAATAAAAAGTGAACTAACTCATGACATAAAATTATCATGTTTGGAGGGATGTGATTACAAAAAGGAGTAACTATTATACATGACTAAACAAAGTGGGAGACCACAAGGAAAAAAAAGATGAGATCCTCTTTTTTTGTTTAAGAAAAAAGTCACTTTTAAAACATTAAAGTGTCGTGATTATCAAATACTTACTTTAACAAATTTTTATAATTTTTAAAAAATAAAATAAAAATTTTCATTATCGTGCAACCAAAAACACCTCATGAACCAGCTCTCTAGTTTAAATGTCTTGAAAACGAAGATCAAACGGGAAAAAGTGATTCGTTGACTCCACGAAGGATGCCATTTTTTCACAAGCTACGCTGGCGCCGTTCTCCCTGCCGAAGACATGTTCTGCAAACTACAAACCCACATGGTACGTAGTATTTCTTTACTTTAACGATATCTCTTTTATTTTTTCCCCTTTCGGACTGGTATTTGAATAATATCTCGATTATAAGTTCTTATCTTTTTATATAGGTTACTATATAATTAAATTTAAAAGATAAACTTGATGATTAATAACCATAAAATAGTGTTTAAATTATATTATTTCACAGATCATGTGATATAATTTATTAAATATTAATTTATAAATATTTAAATTAAATTAAAATATTAAAATTTAATTTTAAAATACTAAAAAAATATTTTTTGATAAACCAATAAAATAATTTTGTGCTTTTATTTTTAGAAAATTTTGATTTATATAAAATGCTCTACTTAATTTTTTATATGTATTAAGTGGACCCTAAGGATCTATTCGGATCTCCGTAAAATATATAAATACTTTTAGGATTTGTAATTTTTAGGGGATACATTTAGATTATAAAAACTATAATAACTCATAAAAAATTAATAAAAAATAAAAAAATTAAATTAAGTTTTGTAGATAATAAAAATTTGTTGTCAGAATATTCAAAATTATTTAAAAAAATAATACTAACTAGTCTTAAAAAATACAATAAATAAAGTAATTAACATAATTTTTAGGAAAAAATATTTTTAAGTATTTCAAAGAAGATATTTGTATATTCTCTACCGTGAAAATTTGATTACTAGTAAAAAGGTTTCAATGGTTACACTTTTCCGTCCAACCAAATAGACCCTTAACAAATAACTTATGACTTGATAAAGATTCTGCTTGACTTGTTTATTATGTCAAATGACTAATTTTGAAAAAAAATGTTCTATAATAAGTCAAGCTTAAGTAGGCTTCTTCACGTGATAAAGTTTGTGAGTAACTCAATTAAGGACTAGATTAACTACCCAATAAACACCTCGATTACATACTTATTTAAAAATTTAACAAAAATCAATTAGAGATACCAAATTAGTTTTGTAGTGTCAAATTGACATTGTCAAACAAGTTGAAATCGTGTAACCCATATTTGAGTTTGATTTTTTTAGATTGAACTCAGAGTTCAAGTTTCATAAGCAGACCTAGCTTAGATTGAGACTAATTAAATACGAACATGAGCAGCTGTACACAATTTGAAATCAGAAATTTATATATCTTGTTATAGTTGAACATTCCAAGAAAATAGACTAATAATCACAATGACTTATTGGTGATCGTTTCAATAAATCGTCTTCAATAAGCTTATCAGAGATGCCTAAACATGAGCCCTCACGCAATTGTATAAACATTAGAATTAAGCCATTGCTAGATATTATATTAACGACAACGAAGGCCATCACAGAAAGTAAGAAAAAAGTCAAGAAAAGATTTTTGGAGGAAACTATAACTCATTAGTGATAGCTTTCCATAAGTTGTCACTAAGGCATTCGTCGCCACTCACCTATAAGGTTCCAGTGACAACGGCTCTGTCTTTTCGAATTTTTAACTCTTGCCTCCTTCTCTTCCCCTTCTTTTATCTTTGATCTCTCCCTATCTTGTGAAAAGCTCCCCTTGCCACTGTCACCACTGCTTGCCGCTGTCTCGGTGTTGCTCGTCGTCACCACTTACATGCTCTGTCGATTCTCTCTTAAGCCAAAGCACTCCGGAGCCACCGGAGCCCACCACTTTCAGCCACCATTGTCGCTCCTAATCTCTCCTCCTTAGGCATACATTTACTCTAATTCATCAAAAAATTTTATAAGTTTAGTTTTTAAGAATATCTTTAATTTATAATTTATTTTAATGTGTTTTGGATATGAATAGAATAAGATTATTAGACTTTACATACATATGCTAAATTACATTAAAAAATGCTTTTTCCTAGATCGTTTAGAGATTTTTAAACCTTTTTTTCAAAGTTCATTTAAGTGTGATTTCATCTTGATTTGCTTATTTTTTTGGTTTAGGATTTACATGAATATGAGTTGAATGTCATTTAAATAATTTTTAAATCTTGTTTACAAATGTTTAGTATGTTAAAAATTGTTTAAATGTTAATTCTTTGATTAAATATATTTTTGGTGCCTATTGTTTTTGTTTCTTTAGTTTAGAACTTAGATTTTTTTACTTTGAGGTTTATAATTTAAGAATTTTAAACTATAAGATTTTAAGTTTGGGATATCTTCTCTTTTGACTATTAAGAGATACTAATTAACGAATTATAGGGATTATCAAATTTTTATATAATCTGAAATTTTTAAAAGTGGAGAGGGATAAAGATTTAGAATTTAGAAGATCTTTCAAAACCAAATCAAATCATGTAAGGATTTTCAATTCTAAAGTCTTCCTAAACTGATTTATTTTGGTTTCAAGCCCTTTCAAATGAACCTAAAATCAAACCAGTTTGATTTGCTTTGTAAGCTATTGGAAACCTGTTGAAGGGTTTTATCCCATATTGGCCACCGGAGGATAGTCCAATGCCTTTATCATAGCCTAAGCGCACGTGCGTTTTTGGAATTTCACATGGTATCAGAGCTGGTCAAGCTGTAGGTTCTGTCCTCCGGTAGATTTACTCATGTTTTCGCTCGGCCCTACCCCGTGTATTCCTATCGTGGCTCTGACGGTGGTGGCTGGCCGAGAGAGGGAGTGTTGAAGGGTTTTATCCCATATTGGCCACCAGAGGATAGTCCAATACCTTTATCATAACCTAAGCGCACGTGCGCTTTTGGAATTTCACAAAACCAAACCAAACATATTATTCTAAACCCCTTTTAAACAAAACAAAACTGGTGATTTTTATATCATTTCAATCCAAACCAAATCAATAAACTAAATTAATCTATTTGGTTTAATTTCTAGGATCTTTCAAATCAAATTAATCTTTCAAACATCGATTGTTTTGGTTTCTAGGCACTTTCAAGTTTGATTTGGTTTGTATGTCCTTTCAAACAATGGCTTAAGACATCCCACACTGTTGTAGGTCGTAGTTCTCATTCAACTGAAATTATAGTTCATTTATTTTGAGATGCAAATAAGTCATGTTCAAAATACTTGTATATATGCTAAAGAAACTTCTACTTCGATTCTGATTGTCGTGGGTCATGATTTTATGATTTCATCTTTGTTTCTGATTCTGTTATTTAAATTGAAATCCAATTCAATGATTTCAAAAAATACACCACTTATTATTTTATTTATATTAACCTGATAAATATAATAAAATTTGATTTGATTTTAATTTATAATCTTTTCCATCACTTTACAAGTTATAACTTTTATAACTTAATATTTTACTTTAATATAGATATTAGATAAAAGCTGTACGTATGATTCCCCCCGTTTTGACGACTGTAAATCAATGTAAGTTGCACCTATCCATGACGCGGCTGCGTCCCACTCGTGCTTAACAAGAACCTCTCCTTAACACATTAATCAAGCATGACGGAGATTCCTTTCTTGAACAAGGAAAAGCACATCACTCATCTTCTTATTATTTATGAACGTAATTCGTAGGGAGAGAGAACAGTGCTTGATCTTGTTTATTTCATTACATAACATGCAAACAGGACGTTGTTATTACAAAACACGCACACATCGACGTATATATAACTAATAATTATATATATGCACCATTAGATGACATGCATCCGTTTACACTTTACACAGCTCAACTTGTACGCATCTTGGGCGAAAACTTCACAAGGTAATGACCTATCTGCCACCTCCGCCGCCGCCGCCGCCGCCGCCGCTGCCACTGCCAGCACCAGCACCGCCGCCAACGCCGCCACCAAAACCAATGCCAATGCCTATCCCTACACCGCCTCCAAAACCGCGGCCTCCCCCAGCCCCGCCTCCGACACCATGGCCGAGCCCACCACCAGCTCCGCCAGCCCCGCCAAAGCCTCCACCACCTCCCGCCCCTCCTCCGGCACCGCCGCCTGCACCACCACCACCTCCGAAGCCTCCACCGCCTCCAAGTCCCCCTCCGGCTCCGCCACCCCCTCCAACTCCGCCGCCAAAGCCTCCGCCATGGCCCGATCCGCCTCCGGCCCCACCGCCTGCACCACCATCACCTCCGAAGCCTCCGCCGCCTCCAAGTCCTCCTCCGGCTCCGCCCCCCCCTCCTACTCCGCCGCCGAAGCCTCCGCCATGGCCTGATCCACCACCGGCGCCACCCCCTGCACCACCACCCCCTCCGCCTCCGAAGCCTCCGCCGCCTCCAAGTCCTCCTCCGGCTGCGCCACCCCCTCCAACTCCGCCGCCGAAGCCTCCGCCGTGGCCTGATCCACCACCGGCCCCGCCGCCGGCACCACCACCACCTCCGCCTCCAAATCCTCCACCGCCTCCAAGTCCTCCTCCGGCTCCGCCGCCCCCTCCAACTCCGCCGCTGAAGCCTCCGCCGCGGCCTGATCTACCACCGCCCCCACCGCCTCCCCCACCACCACCTCCGCCTCCGAGACCTCCGCCACCTCCAAGTCCTCCTCCGGCTCCGCCACCCCCTCCAACTCCGCCGCTGAAGCCTCCGCCATGGCCTGATCCACCACCGGCCCCGCCGCCGGCACCACCACCACCTCCGCCTCCAAATCCTCCACCGCCTCCAAGTCCTCCTCCAGCTCCGCCACCCCCTCCAACTCCACCGCTGAAGCCTCCGCCGCGGCCTGAACCGCCACCGACCCCACCGCCTGCACCACCACCGGCTCCTCCTCCAAATCCTCCACCCCCTCCAAGTCCTCCCCCGGCTCCGCCACCCCCTCCCACTCCACCACCGAAACCTCCGCCGTGGCCTGATCCACCACCAGCCCCACCGCCTACACCACCGCCGGCCCCTCCTCCGAAGCCTCCCCCGCCTCCAGCTCCCCCTCCCAGACCGCCGCCCCCTCCAACTCCACCACCGAACCCACCTCCGCTCCCACCTCCACCACCAAGGCCCCCTCCACCCCCATATCCGCCTCCACCACCGAATCCTCCACCTCTACCACCCCCGCCCCCGAAACCAGGACCCCCACCACGGCCGAATCCCGGCCCACGGCCGAAGCCCGGTCCGTGTCCGAAGAAACCTCCGCCGCAGCCACGGAAGCGACAGGGAGGGCCTCCAAAACGATTATCTCCGACGAAGTGGGCTGAAGAGGTTGCACTGAGCCGCAGAACCACAAAAGAAAGAAGAAGCAACAGAGGAAACCATCTCATCCCCACCGCTCCCATAGTCTCTTCCGCTACTCCTCCCACCGTTGAGCTGATGCCACCACACATTCTACTTCCTCCTCATTTTATAGCCTTCGGCAAGCAGAGAGAGTATCAGATCACTTCGTCGGCAAGAGAGAGAGAGAGAGAGAGAGAGAGAGCTCGACGGCTTTAATGCCAGTAGTGATTGACCGCGTACGAGCAGTTGAGGGATGGGAGGAGGCATTCATTTCGGCTCAGCTCCTTCAGTAGATCTTTGCTAATGTCGGCTGCAACACAGCACGACAATTCACTTCCACCACCGTTGCCGGCGTTGTGTGCATTTGCAGCGATATAGAACCAGTCAAAGATGGCAATGTATACTGGGGTGCGTTCCAGTGATCCACATGGAAGGAAGAAGCTTGATGATCACCATGTGGCCGCCTTCAATGGAGAGTGTGTTCCGGGGGGGCCCGTCTCTGCTGTATGATTTAATGTTGCGACCTTCGGAGCTCCATTCCGAGGTAATCTGATAGAACTGGCGGCAACGGCGAGCTAGTTCAACTTCGAAGAGATCACGAACAGACAGTGTCCTCGAGGAGGTGATTTCGGCAATGGTCAATGCTCTGACTTCTCTCGGATAGCAGATGATCTCGTTCCGTGACCCGTGATATCATACACAGGCCACCGTCTGACCTGGTTGCTCCGCGTTGAGAGCAAAAGTCAAAACGGGCCGCAGTACTGATTCTTCAGGCAACGCCGGCCTTTATTTATCTTGAAGGACTGCTGCCGTGTGAGCGGTCGGACAGCTCAGCAGTAGATGGACGAGAGGGCTGACACGGAGGACGGAGATGGATCCTCGGGAAAAAAAAAATTTCAGGTTTCCATTTTGATTTTATTGAATTTCTTCCGAAAATACATCTGAGGCGTTAACTGACGTAATCACTCGATGAGGCTAACCAAAACAGTAAACAAAAAAAAAACATAGTGAGTAGGTCACATCTTTGTATTTCTTTAATTTAAACTATACTTAACAACAAGTATAAAAATCTTAAATGCTTTCATCTGAGTCTGCAAAAAACTCATACATTTACGATGGATTTGGCTGTTCGTTAAAATGATTAGTCTCTGCACCAATTTTTTTTCTAAAAACTACTAAACGAGCTCTCTTATTTGGATGACTTAAATTTAAGGTCAATGGAATAATAAATCCTGGATAAGCGTCTCCGATAAAGTTATTAGCATCGCTGAAAGTAAGCCATCACAAAAACACAATAACCGACGACAATTTTTTAAACTCATGGCCACTAATCGAAAGTGGACCGTTACTAGTGATCATAAGAGTGAGCTATTACTGGTGTAAGTTATTGCCACTAATCCTGTCATTTTTAAGACTCTCTCTCTCTCTCTATGTATCTATCCTCACACACTGATCTCCTCTTCTAGGGTATGATACATTTAACCCCTAGTTAATCTAGGGTTGTGTTAAGTTTGAGGAATTCGTTGGTTTAGCTTTATTTAAGTGTGATTAATTTGTTAATATCATTGGTTTGAGGTTTATATTGATGTGATTTATTTGGTTGTAAGAAAATTTAATACACCTCTCCAATAAGAATATATTAAAGTAAAGTAGGTGACGATTTAGATGCATATGATTAAGGGTGTTCACTATTTAAGTCAACCTGAAAATTTAAGTTGTAGTAATTTGATTTGGTTTGATTTGATTTAAACTACCAATTGCTTTGATTTAGTTTCTATGATTCTTCAAACCAAATGAAATTTGTAAACTGAACAACCGTAATTAGATTAGATACTTATTTTAAATTAGAAATATTAATAATGTTTGTATATCTTTTCTTATGAATAAAAATTTGTTTCAAGATATGCGAAGATAAATTTGATGAGAGGTATAGACATATACATTAAGATTTTTTATGAGATGTACAGACATGTACATTAAATTTTAATAGAATGTGGTTCAAAACAAATCAAAATGAAACTAAATCTTAATAAAATATGGTTTGAACTAGACCAAACCAAACAAAATAAATTTAATTGGTTTGATTTAGTTTGGAAGATAATGGTTTGAGAAAAACTTCTAAAAAAATTAAACCAAACTAAACCAAGAACACCCTACATATATAAGATCATCTTGTTTGCTAAGAAAATATTATTTTACTTGTTAGAAACTATGTATCTTTTTTTGAACAACAACACCACCTAATTCATATATAATAAAAAGAGTACAAAGATGATAATACAACAACAGACCCAAATACAAAGGAGAAACTATGTATCGCATCAAAAGATGAAAAGAACTCAGCATGGATAAAACCTCTTATTTTTCTTAAAAGGACTCATAAGAAATATATTCTTATTGTGACTATTGTTGTTGTTGACAAGTTAATGTCAAAATACTTTTGGAATTGTTTTATCGACTTTCAATATTTTATATACGTTACATATAAAGACAATAGAGATTAATTTGAAAGAAGATAATGTCAAAAAACAATCAACAATCACCCTCGCTCAAGATGTGTGTGATCACTAGTTGGTTCAACCCAAAAAATCAAACCATTTGAATGAAAAAGTCAAGTATTTGGTGATCATTATTTGAATGAATGTGGCATAGGTGAACGAACCATTTACACCCCAAAATAAAACTATACGTAGGCATGTATATTATAATAATATATTATCTAAATTAAACCAAACCAAACCAAGGTATGATGGGCTTTATTTGGTTTGAAAAACTTTTTTTCTCAAATCAAAGTAAGCCATGAACTCACTCATAGAGGGGTTGACTTATAATATGTCATAGTTAATGATTGCCCTGAGTTACTCATCATTTAGTCTCGATGACAGTTTTATTATCGTCATAGGTAAAGACAGATCGAGAAGGATCTGATACACATGACAAGAATAGACTTAATTACATCAAATGGTAAGGTGGAACTAGTGGAATCAGTACATGTTCCATATTTCATGAGTTGATGAAGAATGTGGAGAAGCTGAAAAAATAGCTTGAGGTGATTTCACATTGTGAATATGAGATTTCTACTTTGAAACATCAGCTATCAAATCAACAAAAGTCAACAAATTAGGACCTTCTTTTACTTCAAACACATCCTTTTTTTATTCACATTATGCTAAAACAAAGAGTTGGCATTTACAATTTTTTTCATATGTCTCTCATTTTCCATTAGACATAATTGCCTCAAATGTATGGGTACCTTCTCCTTTTGTTAGCAACAATCATTTTTAAATACTATATTACTTTTATATATCACTTTTTTGTATTGTTAGTTCTATCCCATAGCATCTAAAATTGATGTATTCTCTATCTTTCTTCACTTTAAAGAGCAAGTGGAAAACAACTTTTCAAGAAAGATCAAATATTTTCAGAGTGATTTGAGATGGTGAGTTTTGAAGATTATTATCATACTTTTCAAAATACGGAATTGTTCATAGAATTTTTGTCTTTATACACATAACCAAAATGGTATATGTGAGAGAAAGTATAGACATATTGTGGAAACTTGCTTGGCCTTGTTAAGAAAATCTAACTTACCATATAAGTTTTGGGATACCACAGTAGCTTGTGCAGTCTATTTAATAGAATGTCTACCTCTATTTTGGGTAATTTGTCTCTTTAAGAGAAGCTTTGCAACAAGTCCCTTGATTACAAGATTCTTTTAACTTTTGGTTGTGCTTGTTATCCTTTTCTAAGGCCTTATAGTCAACACAAATTCACTTTCCAATCCGTGAGTTGTGTTTTTCTTGAGTATACTTTAAAACACAAGGGCTATAAATGCTATCTACGAGGAGAGGACATAATTTATTTTGCTTATAATGTTATTCTTGATGAGAACAATTTTTCTTATCCCGCTTCAAGCAAAATAAATGATACTACTCCTAGTTCAAACATTGTTTTAAATCAACATGTTTCTATAGTTTATGGGCTTATTTCTTAGGACGGTCAGAGATCTTAAGATGCTAGTAGCGCTCAGTCCTTGAGTCATGTATCAGGTTAGAATACATAATGCATTGATAGCTTTGTACATCACTCCTCTTGTCCAGTTGATACTCATTTGTCATCTATAGTTAATGAAATTTGTGATACGTTTCCATCTAAATAGTCTCCTACTCATAACAATGCATCTCCTTTGAGAAAATTCAAGTCTTTAAAATAGATTCTACATGATACAGAACCGATTGTGTCTAGAAAGCTCAAGGTTGAGAAGTCTTTGGACACTAAACCTAGTTGTTTTAGCATAGCAAACAAGCTTCTTCCATGGAGTCAAGCTATTTCTAAAGAGTTTTATGCTCTTCAACAAACTAGGACTTGTTATTTGGTCCCACCACCTCTCAATGCCAACATTGTGGGTTGTAAGTGGATATTCAAAATAAAGAGAACTTCATATAGATAAATTGCTAGATTTAAAGCTTAGTTGGTAGTCAAAGGATTTACATAAAAGATGGAATTGATTACAATGAAACTTTTAATCCAATAATTAAATCACCTACTATTCAACTGATTCTTTCTATTGTAGTTATATGTCAATGGTCTCTTTGACAACATGATGTTAATAATGCCTTTTTGCAAGAAAAAAATAAAGAAATACATTTATATACTTCAGCCACATGGTTTTATCGATAAACAAAATCTACATTATGTCTACAAGCTACATAAGACCATTTATGGTTTAAAACAAACAATAAGATCTTGGTTCTTTCGCCTTCGTTCTTATCTTATTTCGGTGGGATTCACTTCTTCAACTTGTGATCCATCTCTTTTCATATATCATCACAAGGGCATTATAATGTATATTTTGGTTTATGTTGATAATATTATAATCACAGGGAATAACAACTTGGTTGTTTAGAAACTTTTAAAGAGTTTGGCAACAACTTTTTCTTTAAAAGATCTTAGCAATTTGACATTTTTTAGAGAATAATGAATGAAATGTATGCCCTAAAAATCAATCATATATGATATGATTCGACATTTCTAAGAATATCTCATTCAATTAAATAGGTAAAACTTCATTACTAGCTTTTATTTGAAACATATATCTTAATGAAGTCCTTGATCACATACAATGATGATTGAATCATGATAAGATCATGATAATGAGATCGATCATCAAGAGATATGTGATCTAAATGTTCCTAGTCATAAGATCCTTGAGACGGGACATCAAAGATTAAAATAGACTAGTGTGTGATGTTTTCTTATGTGATGAGGATGATCGATCTCATTGGTCATTAGTATAGAGACACTAAGATACACACATAGGTGCTTATTAGTGGAATGAGTTCACTAAATTGACCAATTTAGGAAAACCTGATCGGTATCTTATCGAACTATCTATCATGTTATTCTTACATCTCAATAGCATGATTGGATCTTTGACCTAAGTCACCAAATATTTCTTACTGGATATATCTTGTACTTTGATTATTGACTTATGGATCACCATCTTGATGGTCTAGTATAGTTGATGTATTGGGTGCAAGAGAAACTCAGTGGAGACAATTGAGCGGACAACAAGGGATCATTCACTCTAGGTAGGAGAGAGAGAATGTCCTATGGGATAGTACTTTAAATTCTTGGCCAAGGTACTTAGGATAATTGAAAAAATGAGTTTTCAATTGATCTAAACCTGGGTATAGGATACCATAGAGTCGAAATATTTAAAGGTTGGTAGTCAATGCCGAACTCTTGACCGACCGGGACATTGTATGAACGAAGATTTAAATCTATGTGATAATTGATGATGAAAAGGCTCAATGGATGTTATTTAACTCCCCAAAGTCATTTTAGATCATAGGATGTCTTGTACCCTTTATGATCAAAAAGTCATAAAAACTGTTATCGGATAACAGTTTTAAATTAATTTAAAAGAATTGTTCTTTTAAAATAATTAAGGCTTCAACCAAATTGACTATTAGGTCTAGTGGGTCACACGCATTAAATCTGGTCAATAAGATGAGGGCATAGACGTAATTTTATAGAAGTTTTGGGATTTTGTGAAAATTTTCATCTTCTATATATAAATGGCTTATAAAGTCAAACCTTAACAAGCCATTGGGCTAAAGCACGTCCCAAGCAGCCTATCTCCCTCTTCTTTCCTCTAGAAGGTGATCTCCCATGGTCAAGCTTAAATCTGGAAGGTTTCTAGAGGCCCGAAGGAAGAGAGAACTCATCTATTGAAGCAGATCGTATGGATATCACTAGAAATCGTACACTTGAATGGTTTTCAGTAAGAAGGAATGTTTTCTCTTCATTCATGGTGATAATTTTTGAAAATCCCATGAGATACTCTCGTTCTACTTCATATTTGGTTCCCGATTTTACTCAATTTGATATCAATCAAGGCAAAGATCATGGTTTTAAGAAATCAAAAATTTTACGCTCATGTATTGATTCCTTACAAATAACTCATTCTATGCAAGGTTTATTTTTAGATCAACAGGAATACATTTTCGAAATTCTTAAAAAGTCTCATTTACTAGATTTTAAATTAGTTCTCACACCAATTGGAGCCTGATTTGTGGTGTCTCAACATATAGGAGAACCACTTTAAAGGAGCTTTGTTGGCTTACTTTGATCGGTACTTTGACTAGACCTGATATAGCTTTTGCCATTAATAGGGCGTGTTAGTTTTTTGTCTCTCTAAATGATGCATATATGATTCTAGTTAAGAGGATAATTAGATAGCTCAACAAACTATACAGTTTGGTCTAATTGTTAATCCTAAGTCTTTGAAGTTAATGTCTAAACATATTCATATTGGGTAGAATGTCCAAATTACCGAAGATCAACAACTGGTTTTGGCATCTTAATGGGGTTCAATTAGATGTCAGTCAACTAAAAAGCAACATACTATTGCTTGCTCAAGCATCGAAACTGAGATGCGCTCTATGGCTACTACTAGAAATGACTTACTTTAGACAATGCACTTATTGAAGGAACTGCAACTTTCACTCATGCCTAAACTTGTCATTTGGTGTGATAATTCTTAAGTTGTATACCTTATAGCAAATCTGGTATTTAAGACACCACTAAACACATCGAGGTTGACTTTCACTTCATATGACACTAGTTCTTGGCAAAGAAATTACTATTCGGCACATAGCCACGAAGGATCAAAATGTGGGTGTTTTTACCAAACCTCTTGGTACCCAATAATTTGAAATTTTCAAAGTTAAGTTGAATGTCCAATCGACGCTCAAAACTTGAGAGGGCATATTAGACAAGAAGACTACATAATAAGACTAGGTTGACCAAGTCATAATAGAGCATGTAAAATATATGTAATGTCATTTCATTTCATTTTTTATTTCTCTATAATTTGAAAGTGAATTACCTTCACTTAATATATGAATATAAAAGGCACATAAGGGAAAGGTGACGAGTCTAGGAGAAACCTCCACTCATTTTTCTCTCTCTCATCTTGCTTATTCTTCTCTATATCTCCATCTCTCCTTCTTGCTTCTATGGTTTGTAGTACTCAACGATCTTCAGAAGCTCTACTTCATTGTCTTCCACAATGTTGCTTCAACTTTCAACAATTTAGGACTCACCATCGTTGGGAACCTAGGTCCTCATCTAGTTGACACTATGATAGTCCTCTACTAGGCGGGCTTCTACATCAACTACCTTATCTTCATTGCAACACCTTCGTGTATCCCCTCAACTCCGATGATATTGGTGCACACAATTTTTTTGATGGCAAAGCAACGATAGCTTAACATGTTCATATAGACATGTCCAAATCCGAATCATATTTTTAGATCAACTTTTGTATCTAAATTCGATAATATGACACTTTCATATTCCGATTTAGATCCAAATTTCTATTGACGTTTTCGGATTTGGATCCTCATGGATGTAGGTTTACACCTCTAAAATTCATGACATGGTCATATACATGCACCTACCAAACTACTAAAGGAAGCACATCAAACATATATAGATTGGTATCATCTTCTCCATAAAAATTCACTTAAATTAAGTTGATTAACGGTTCTCAACATATACGGGCAATAGCTTAAGGGGTATTTGGTTGCATGGTAAGTTGAGTTTTATTTATAAAAAAAGTTTGACAATTCTTTCAAAAATGTGTTTTTATAACTATTTTTTTTCTTGAAAAAGGAAGAACGCTAGATCTTTTTTTTTCTTTGTGATGCCACCTTTTTTAGACACATATGATTTCCACTCTTTTAGTGATCAGATCTCACCTAACATAATAAATTTATATCTTTGATAACCAAAATGTGCAAAAAGTTATGCACAACCAAACCCCTTATCACCATTTATATGAATCATATCTTCAAGTACATAAAATGTTTTATAAGTATAATATATAGAGAGAGGGGTTGTTAATAATAACATTAATTAGTCTACTAACTATACAAAATAAGTGCGTATATGTCAAGAGCTGAAAGTAAAATTTAAATAGTTTCTCAGTTGGTTACAATTCCACTAGATCGTCCTTATATTGAAGAAAAACAAAGCTACACAAAATATTGAGAGCATGTTTGTTATTTTTATTAATGTTAAGAAATTGAAGTTACATATCATGCCATGTCACGTAACTTATTGATGTAGAATATAAGTTATCAACTTACATACTATTATTAAATAATATAAAAAATGGAAAATTTCAAAAAGGTTTCACAAAATGGGAAAAACTGACATAGAAGTCCAGAAGATATACTGAGAAGCCCTATGGAGGGTAGGTTTGTAATAAACATTCGGTAATAAATTTGTAATAAATCATTTTATGTGGAAAATGAATTATATTCAACCTGATTATACATATATATTTTATAATTTTGAGTGGCAAATAAATTATATTCAAATTTATTATAAATATTCTTATGTATATATTTGATAATTTTGGGACCTATTAACTGTATTTTTTAATTTTATAATCTTATGTTAATTTTTTAGAATGATTACATTTTAAATATTAAAAAAATATAAATTTTATTCATTATTTGAAGTAAAATATAAATATATTGCTTTAAATAAAAATGTACATAATAAATTATATTTTAAAATAACATCAAGAGGCATTTAATATAGCCAGGATTGGGCGGATCCGGGTACATAGTGGGTCGGATTGCCCCCCTATTTATTGGTCTCTACATCTGCCAACCTGCCAGCCTCGGATCAAGTTGATCATGGTAGAATAATTATGAGGTTAAACGTACACCAAGTTTGGTAAGAAAAAGAATATTAGTATAAATAAAAATGAATAAATTGCAGAAATTTTTGTGTTAACAAAATCATTCTATATAATGAAGTTACGAAGAGATAGAATATATAAAGTAAGTTCATAAACAAAAATATTTAGTTTGATCTAATAAAATATAAATTTTTGTACCTTTTTGAACTTATAATATAACTATATTTAATTTAATAAAATTGATTCATTGTACTCTAAAAAAATTAAATATTTTAAAATTTAATAGAGGCCAAAATTAATGAACTAATGATATTAATAAGTGTTTATTAAAAATAAATTTTATAAAAATTTGATGTATCACTAAATTATATATTTTGGTTCCAAAGGCGTCAAGTGTCATAAGAAATTGATAAATCCTCAAGGAAGAGAAACATGTATTGTGTCATTAAACTTTGCTCCCATTTTGAAAAAAGTCATTTCTACGAAAAGCATGAATATCCTATTTTAAAGTATAAACTCATTCTACTTGGCTATTCTAGCTAGTACATGATAATCTATAACATGAATTTACTATTTTTCAAAGAATTGAGGAGCAAAAGGGGATCAAACTAGTCAAAGAAAGAGGAGATCCATGATCTCACTTGAGATGGTGACTTAGGCTTGGGTCTATTGATCCCTTGTAACCTAACCACAGCAACATCATACAACAACAATAATAGCAATAAAGAACATGAAGCTATGCAAGAAGAGAATCGGACATGCGACATCAAGGTGATTCTTCTACCATGGCATACCAGTGAACACCACCAAGGGACCTTATATGATAACATGGTCAACACCATCAGCGACGTTGGAATGGGAGTGCCCGAACCTAGAGATCTATAGTATATATCTTCCTATGGAGGTGGATAATACAAAGAAGTAAGTCAAGTCCTTTGAAACAATTTGGGACGAAATAGACTATAAGTTGATGATAGATGGTTGGACCGGTAAGTTCACTTTACTTAATACCTTACTTACATTGTTATATGTTATAACTTAATCATTTATATTCTTCTTAATAGATAAAAATAGAAAGTTGATAATAAAATTTCTAGTATATTGTCAAGTTGACATCGTCTTTTAGATGTTTGTTGATGCATTGAAAAGATAAAGAATTTAAATACCTCTTTGATTTGATAGATGGAGTTATCCAAGCGATAGTGAATGATCAAATTGATCAAGTAGTCATGAACAATGCAACTGCATACAAAGCAGCCGATCAAATATTAATGGTCTATGAGACCTAAGTTGTTTTAAATACCATGTTCTACACATTTCTTAGATTTAATATTAGGGGATATCTGAAAGGATCCTCAAATAGATAGGGTTGTAAAGTTATCCCAATTTATCTCATCATTCATCTACAAACTACAACTTCTTTCTTAACCTAATAAGATAACATATTAAGGGGAGAAAGCTTCTATGACCCTGTGGAACCCGCTTCACCTCTCACTATATTTCTTTAGAGAGTCTAATGACTCATACGAGAGCTCCATGTCACATGGCCATCTCAATGAGGTGAGGTACTTAATTAGCTAGATGCAGCCTCACAAATAAGTGGAAATGAGAAAAGAAGAGAAAACAATAAAAATGGGGACTTTTGAAAGGTTGTGAAGAAGACATTGATTATCATTCAACCTATAGTGAAGGTGCTTAGAATCTTTGATGATGATAGGAAAGTGAACATGTGATATCTGTATGCTATAATTGAGACAGCTAAGAATGAGATTGCAATGATCGTGTTTGGCTTTGACAAGTGGTGAGGCATTATTGACCATCAGTGGGAAAAAATATTACAACAACCAATATATGTAGCAAGTATATTTCACTAGTCAATTACTTCATTCATGTATATTTCAAATATATGTTTTGGTTGATTACTAATATATGTACTTTGTAGGTCACTTCTTCAACCCTCGTTATTGCTATAGTCAATGGTTCATGGCAACGAATAAGCTACTTATTAATGTTAAGAGTGTCATCAATAGGATGCTTGGTGACGACGATTGATCAATTATCTCATACAACAAGATATATGACTATAGGATATGGGTGTTTCATTTTGGTATAACAAGAGTGGAGTGAGTTGTCATGCTCCTAAGTCTGGGTATGTATCTAGTAGTGCCTTAGTTAGAATTCAAATTGATCCTTAAACTTTAATTATCTTTTAACATTTTATCTATTTCACGTAATTGATTGGTGGATAGACCATGACAAAGCACCATGCTATAAAGACTTGGTGGATGTGACTATCAGAGTGCTTACTCAATCCACTTCAGCATCCGATCGCATGCGAAATTGGTCAACATTCAGCTTGATCTATATTAAGCACCTTGTGTATTACCACTACAATGTAAGATTTAAGCTAAAGAATTTGAAAAGAATTGATCAGAATCAGAAGGAATAACAAATGTAAAAGGAGTAGTCATTTCAGACATCAAGCTAAGGAACTAATGATCCAAGATAAAGAGATCGACTAGAATCAAATCTTTGATGAGAGAAATCCATTAGGAGCATAAGTGAATGACCAATAAGGGATGGGCAAACATAAGTTCAACTAAGAAAATCGACAATGTGCTGAAGGAGTGTTTAACGACGTCCCTCTTGCCCAAGAATATCAGATTCTACCTGTCACGACCCGGATTTTTAATATGCACAGCAGAAGATAATCCGGCGACGTAACGGGGAAGAATATCGGTCTGGAGCCAAATAAGACTAAAATCACAATCCAAATTCATGATTCCAAACTTTACAACATATTAACACCATAAACAAACACCTATCTAAACAAATTAAATACTAACATTGAACAATTGAATCACTAGCTCCTCGAATTCCAAAATACCACTACGCTTCTGCTGCGCTAAACCTGCAATCCTGAAAATATTAACAACTGAAGGGGTGAGTCACCACAGACTCAGTAGGACTTACACCCGAACTACCCCACTATAATAATGATTCTAGTGGTATGATAGAATAATAAGCCTAAAAATCAGATTTAATACATAGGGTGTAAACTAATTGTATATCTTTAATTAATTGATTACAAAGTCATTCTATTACCCCATATGATGACATGACTCCAAATGCATAAAAACCGACATAACCTACACATTAGACTACTCTAGGTGTGCACATAACCTGACATAAAACCAATGACACATCTAGAACACTAGCAACTATGCCAAAACACACAACTAGACACCTGTCTGAGTAAATACCATGCTCCATCTGATAAATGTAGTCACATCACAAAACTAGCACCAGATTTACCATATAGTAGGAAGTAACATATAGTAAGCTAAATCCCATAGTACCCCATAGGCAGGGGAGTACTTAGGATAAACCGCGGTATCTGGGATCGAAGGATGCTCCAGATTGTTCTAATTCATCTGCTGCCCACAGGACCGAATTATAGTCTGGTGAAGTACATTTCCAACACAATGCAGCTCACTGCACTAACCACATTCCACACCATGCAAGCATATAAATAACTCAGACAGTAAACACATGAACATTTAATTGGCAATCAAACATGAAATACATAGATGAACACCCATGGTTCTATGCACCACATATTTGCATACCACACCACAGTCTAACACAACTAGATGCATATAAATGGGATCATGCAATTTACAACCTAAACATGACAATTACATGCTTAAACAGGACTACCTATCACATAAAAGATAAATAAACTAAACTCTACCATTATTATGCCTAAACCTTACAACGGCTTTTTATCAAATCGGAATATACATGATTAAGGTTCATCGCGATGCAAACAATGCTAAACTAACTAGGTTCAACTATAAATACATACCTAACATGCTAACATGCATAATTGAATAATTATCCAATATGATGAATAATCATGGACATAGAACAATCTAAACATGTATGATTAAACAAGCTAATCTAAACTCTATCTAATCATGCTAATAAATCCAAAACAACCCATTAATCACAATCTTCTAATCCTGGTGATCTAAACATGATTCTTACGGTTTAATCAAAATATTAGAGTGCTAAGAATAGCCGAGATGCCTGCCTGGATGACGACGATAAAAATTAACCGAGTCCAAGAAGAATTTTGCTGGACGATGAGTGCCGATGACAAGGTAAAATTGAAATGATATTAACCGGGTAGAATCTGTCAAATGGAAGAGGAAAATATAATAATAATAAAAGAAAATAAAGATTAAATGGTTATGTACCTGAACCGGTGAATGAGAAAGAGAGAGAGAGGATAGATAGGAGAGAGAGAGAGAGAGGGATCGACCGGCTGAGGGTGGGAGGGCCCGGGTTGGCGCACCGGGCGCGGGGGGCGCGCGCGCGGACCACGCGCGGAGGGTGGCGCGCCGGCGGGCGCCGGCGGGGCTGTCGCCGGGCGGCAACCGCGGCGGCGGAGGGAGAGCACCGGCGGCGGCGCGCGGGAGGCCGGCGGCCGAGCAGGGTGGCCGACGGCCGCGGCGACGGCGGAGGTCGGGGCGTCGCGGAGAGGCTTTGGGGCCGGCGACGTCGGGCGATCGGCCGCGGACGGCGGCGATCGGCGGGTGGCGACGTGCCGTGGCCGGCGGGGAGGGAGAGCAGCGGCGGTGGTGGCCGGGGTGGCCGGCGATGGTGGTTGCCGTAGCGGCGGAGGCGCGGCGGGAGGCGATGGGCATCGCCGAGGGTGGTGGCAGCGGCCGGTGGTGGTCGCGCGGTGGCGGCGGCGGCGGCGCCGGGATGGTGTGGCCGCCGCGACCGGCCAACGAGGGGGGGGTGTTAGCGCACCGCGTGCGGCGGAGGTAGGGCGGGCGCGCGGCGGAGACGGGGGGCGTGCGCGGCGGCGGCACACGGTGCTCGCTAGCGCGCAGGGTGGCGGGGCGGCGGGTTGAACGGCGGCGGAGGGGCGCGCGGCGACGCCGGGGAAGGGGGGGTCGACGGGGCTCTCGGCTGGGCGGGAGCGCGCGATGGCGCACAGGTTAGCAGTGGGGGAGACGAGCGGCATCGGGTGTACGGAGAGAAGAAACGATAGATACGTAGAGGAGGAAGCGGCGACAGTTTAAGAGGATTATTACGGGGAGAAGAGAAAACGGAAAGGAGTAAAAATAGGAATGGACAGGTGAGAGTGATAACTATACAATAAATAATTATAATAATTATTTTTAAATTAAAATAAATATCCTAACCATTACAATCTACCCTCCTAACAAAAATTTTCGTCCTCGAAAATTCAACCAAACTCACCGAACAATTACATTCTTCAATCTATCTAACTATTCCCCTCTATCTAAGCTATCCATCCATCTACCACTCTACCTAAACACATCTATCCTTCTATCTATCTATCTTCTATCTATCTAACTAACTAAAAATTACCGCTCATTCATCAATCTACCTACCTATTATCTATCCATCTATATCATTCTAATCTATCTAATATCAATCTTCAATGCTATCTAAGATTCTCAATCTAATAGGCAATCCAAATTATCTATATAACTTCTATGTCATCCAACCAAATAACCTCTCAGCTTTAACTCTAATGATCCTTAATCCAAATTATCAATATACCAAATCTAAAAATTTTGTAGACCATTATGATATGGATCAAATATCTTTCACAAAAATATTCAATAATCTAATAGACCCTACATGATACGAACTTAATAATCATGTCTAAGTTTGATAAACTTGATCATCAACTATCTAAAATTTCAAATAAACTAAATCCGAAAATTTAACATCATAACATACCAAATGCCATCATGACTCAATATAATCATCTAATGGATGATCTAATCATAATCTAAATATCAAATTTAATTGATCAATATCTTATCTAAATATCATCACTCTGAATGACTTGATTCAAAACTCTCAATGTATACATCATAAGATTATAGGAAAAGATCTTATCCACAAATAAAGATAGAAAAATTCCTTAACTATTTCTCTATCTAAAGACCATGTCTAATAAATTTCGGTCTATCAATTCTTCGACTCTAACTAATAACAATTCATAATTCAATCCATCATATATGCAAAGTCTACTCCTAGCTAGATTTATAAATCACAATTTGAAGAGAGATTGAGTACTCAAATGGATAAGACAATTTAGATTGGATAAAAAGAATAATACTAGAGTTCTAGATCGATAGATAATGGTGGATAATCTAGATGATATGATCATAATCTAAATCAGATTGCCAAAGATATAAACTAATCATAGGCATGTCTAGATAAGTGTCTAACATCTAAGATTAATATCTAATATTCTAAACATCTCATCTTCAATATTAAAAATATTACAGCCTTACGATAATATCTATTTTCATAAATCTATTCCAAAATTCTTATTGGTAATTTACCTTAAATATGATGTCTTCTCATTAAGGCTACTACAATTCCTATTCCACCTCATAGTTAAACCTCACAAAAGAATGATACCTTAAGATGAAGTATATCTCAAGCTTATTGTAATCCACTTATCCAATCAATGTAATTGATCTTAGCCTCTATATCCTTCATATACATATGATCTCAAATATAATCAACTCATACCATCTATATGATATATGTCCACAAGATAATCAAATCTCTAACTTCCAACAAAATAATCCTAATGAGTCAACTACTCCTAACATTATTAATATCACAAAAAACAATAATCATCCTCTTATTATCACTTTCATTCAAACTTTAATCAATCATATCAATCACATTATCTCTTTGTATAAAGTACTTGCTATCAAATTATCATCCAAGAAATTTGTCTCTAAACTCCATCATATGAATAATATCTAATTGTAATCACATATAAATAGCGAATGATTCTCATTCTCAATGAGTTCTTAAGTCTCTTATTCTCTCTCATACTTTTCAAATATATTTAAATCTCTACCACTCTTGCAAAATATGTTCTCATTCTTCCTTAAAATAAATATCTAATTTCTTATTCTAATCATTTCCAAATAACTAGAAAGATTCACATCTTATCTTATTTCAATCTAAAAGATCACATCTAATGAAATAAGGTCCAAACTCCACATATGATCAACCTATGCTTAGACATAACATATAATCAAAATCATCCACAATCAAGATTTGACTAAATTGACTAGACAAGATATGGAGAGATAAAATAAGTTCAAAATTGGATAATAAAGATCAAAAGATTATGATCGGGGAGAGTATATTAATACAATCAAATAGTAGATAGCACCTTACTATAATACAACTCACACTAACTCTAATTCTCAAACTCATAATATAACAACTAAATATCTCTCCTCAAAACTTGCACTTGATTTACATTCCATCCTTGATAGCACAAAAAAAATATCACTTATACAAAACATGCTAAAATTATCTTAATTCTTACTTTGAAATTTCATATTCATAATCTCATTCTTATATCAGGGCGGCGGAGGTAGGGTGGCGCGTGGCGGAGATGGGGGGGTGTGCGCGGCGGCGGCACACGGTGCTCGCTAGCGCAGAGGGTGGCGGGGCGGCGGGTTGAACGGGGCGGAGGCGCGCGGCGACGTCGGGGAAGGGGGGGGTCGACGGGGCTCTCGGCTGGGCGGGAGCGCGCGACGGCGCACAGGTTAGCAGTGGGGGAGACGAGCGTCATCGGGCGTACGGAGAGAAGAAATGATAGATACGTAGAGGAGGAAGCGGCGACAGTTTAGGAGGATTATTACGGGGAGGAGAGAAAACGGAAAGGAGTAAAAATAGGAATGGACAGGTGAGAGTGATAACTATACAATAAATAATTATAATAATTATTTTTAAATTAAAATAAATATCCTAACCATTACACTACCCTCCGTGGCAAAGATATGAAAGGTTGGTGAAGGATCTAGCAGGGGTGCTTAAAGTAAGAGAAAAGGTAGACAGATTTTAACCGATCCTCTTGACTCAGCAAATACATAGAAATTTGACAAGGACCAAGAAGACACTCTAGAGCCAAACATCCAAGTGTAGTATCAGACTTTGAAAGATTCTTCTTTAAAGAGTAGTAGTAACGATGATGGAATGAGACATGAAGGAGACACCACTTTAGACAGATATATATCCACGGATGTGGGGACATTTCCTATAATGGTTTAACATTTCGTCAGTGAAGAGTAGTACACTCACACGACCCATGACATGGACCATAATACGAAGTTGCAAGGTGGAAGAACACAACATACTCAATAAGACAAAGATTAGTACCATGAACAATTTACCTATGGAATGATTCATCTCAAGATTCTTGGTTCCCTACATATGACCTCAAGAGTGAAGTGTGATAAATTATGAATCATCGTTTGACACTCGAATGCACCCCCTCTTTGATAGTTATGTCAAAGTGATTTTTTGGGACCCAATTATGATATTAAGGTAATTTTAGAAAAGACTATCGAGTATAATATTCATATCCATAGATAGCATGTTACATATAATAAAATGATATAGGAAATGTACAAAACTTATGCAGAAGTTATAGAACAAGTAAAATTTAAGTAAAATGAATAAATTTTATAGTGCACGTCTTATTTATTAATTTTTTTTATGATTTTTATGTTATTTTTTATACTTTTTGACTTCTTTCAAGAAAATATTAAAATAATAAAAATCTGATAGGACCGAGTCAGCCTTAGGCCGTGGGACCGTCACAACCCGCCACTGGATCATCCTTGCCCAAGACCATATGGCCTATCTGTTCCTGGATAAAACCTGTGAAAGAAAACCCCTGAAATTGTAAAATTTAGCGATGCCGTGTGACGGCGTCAACAAGACTAAGCTGAAGTTAGCAAGCAGTTGGCAAGCGGCTGACTGAACTAATGGCGAGATTACGACAAATACATAGATAAAGTATTGAAATACGTAATGGTCTTAATACTACTTCGAGAAGTCTTCTGCTTGTGAAAGCGTTTTTAATATCGCATGACTCTCGATCGGGTGCAGCTGGCTTCATTAACTCTTGAAAAGGACGACGGGCGGAGTGACGGGTTTCCGCCCTGGTAATCGTTTGCGCGCCGACAACAATATAATAATATTTTTTATGTGATCTTGGCGGGTATATATAAACCCACCGTCTTCCTCCAAGGATCCCATCAATCACACAAACCCTAGATTTCCCTGCCAAGTGATCAGGAATGGCCGGAAGGTTTCTCTTCCTAGCGTTTCTTCTTGCGCTCGTCTGCGCCGGCTCGGGCGCGAGGGTACTTTCCGGCACCCTTCCGGCGGCTACCGTCGAGGAGCAGAAGTGGTATGGAGGCGGATACGGACCGGGAGGTGGCTACGGCGGTGGATACGGTGGCGGCTACGGTGGCGGCTACGGCGGAGGGGGTGGCTATGGTGGAGGTGGGGGATACGGGGGTGGCTACGGCGGAGGGGGTGGCTATGGTGGAGGTGCGGGATACGGGGGTGGCTACGGTGGGGGGTACGGAGGAGGTGGTGGATACGGCGGCGGTGGCGGATATGGGGGTGGCTACGGCGGCGGCGGAGGATACGGAGGTGGCTACAAATAGGCAGACGTCGAAGCTGCGAAACCCTAGCTGAAAACTTTCGGTTATCTATCTCTTTCGACCCACTGCGACGTGTGTTGTCCCTCGTGGTTTCAGATGTTGCATGCATGCATGCAAAAGCTATCTTGTCGATGTTCGTGGCTAGCCGTGTGTTCTCTTGTCATCCCCTTTGTAATGCTACCGCCGTGTTCGAATATTAATAAACTGCTTGCTCGCGTGTGTTGTTTCGCCGGAGAAATCTTTCATCTGCTCTCGTAGTAATTTAAGTCAAGCTACACCTAAGCGATGACCACATAATTCCCGTTTGCTGAAGGCTAACTCTCGGTATTTTCCTTTCATTTTATATTTTTTCGAGGGTTAAGTTGAAAAAATCTCAAAAGATAAATTTGTTTCGTCCTGGGTATAAGTAGTGTCAGGATTAGTGATTTGGCCGTAAAGTCACTACTTAAAACGGTTGTTGAGATAATTATTTAACTTATACATCAGAGTATAACTTAACCTAAACATCTATACTAACTAGTTTGAGTGCTTGATGTGATATGTATGATTTTAACGAGGACATCAAATCTTTATGAGGTGTTTGGTTGCACGATAATTGAGGTTTTTATTTTAATTTTTTAAAATTGTAAGAAAACTTGTTAAAAGAGGTGTTTAACAACCATGACAATTTTATGTTTTGAAAGTGATTTTCTTCTTAAACAAAAAAAGAGGGTCTCACCTCTTTCTTTTTTCTTGTGGTCCCCCACTTTATTTGGTCATGTGCCGTGGTTACTCTTTTTTGTAATCACATCCCTCCAAACATGATAATTTTATGTCATGAGTTGGTTCACTTTTTATTTTAATACAATTTTTTATCATGAAAGTGTACAAAAAATTATCATGCAACCAAACACCCCATTAAGAAAGATAAATTATAACACTCTAATGTAAGAATACATATGTTAAGAGAATACATAAGGACTTTATTATTAGCTCTGGTTAATTATTTTTAGAGGTTCAATTGAAAACCCTTCGACATGGTCATCAGTAATAAGTTCGTTTAGTCATTAAATTTAATAAACCTTAATTACTCGTTGAATTATTCACATTTTCTTGAACTTTTGATACAAACACTCATGTGTACTTGTTTTACGGCTAATTTAGGGTGCGTTTAGTTTAGCTAAAAAATGAAAAGTTGAAAATTTATAGATAAAGTGAAAAAAAATTTTCTAGGAAAAGTAAATACAAATGTTTTATTTAGTTGCTAGAAACATTTTCACTTAACTGTTGGTTGTTTAAATTTTAGTTTAAATCGTTTACTTAAAAAAACTTCTTGTGTGCTGAGTGTACAGTTATACAATTAAAATTTTATCTTAAAGAAAAATGTAATATTTTTAAATATTAATTATATTAATTTAATGAATATAATTTATATAGAAGAAAAATTCATAAATTACTTTAGTAAATGTTTATAAATAAATAGATTACATAAATGAAAATGAATATTGATTAAAAAATAGAGCAAAGGTTATTTGATTGTGGTTTTGCTAGCAATACGGAGACCTAAGGTGCATTTGGTTTGTTGAAACAATTAAAGAAAATATTTTAAATTAATTTTTATAAAAATTAAATACAATTTTTATTCAATACATATCAATATAATTTGTAAAAAATATTTTTAACTATTTTATTTTTACTTATAAAGTGTTTTTATATTATTATTAATACGTGTATCAGTACAGTCTTATTAATCTTTGCTCGTATACTTACCATTTTTTAGTGTGTAAAAATACGAACATGCTTCAAATAAATTTGAAAAAATTTTAAGCGTGATATTTATCTAAATAATTCTAGAAAAGTATTTTTTAACAATAAACTATTTTTAAAACCTTTGTTCAAATTCTTATTCAATTTAAAATATTGATGATACAAGTATACACTAAAAAATTATTTAAATAATTTTTCCTACACTAATATGAATATAAAATAAAATATTTTATTAAATAAATACAGTTATTAAAATGTGTATATATTTTTTTCATTCAAAGAAATATATGTATGTATTCATATATGCATAATCTTATCGACCTTCTATGCTGAAAACTGCGTCCGTTGGATTTGGGCCGATACCAAAATCGAGAATTAGAGGAGTGAAAGTAGGGCTGTTCACTATTCGGTTCAACCCGAAAAGCCATGGTTTGGTTTGGTTTGGTTTGAACTACCGATCGGTTTGGTTTTGTTTCTATGACCCTTCAAACCAAACTAAACCAGTAAACCGAATAACCCGAATTGGATTAAATATTTTAGTTTAAGTTATATATAAGATAATATTTATGCATATTTTCTTATAAAACTAATTTTTTTTCAGAGTTTTTAAGGTAAAATTAATGTAATGTATAAACATATACACAAGATTTTAATAGAATATGATTTAAAACAAATAAAATAAAAATATATATTAATATATGGTTTGAACTGAATCAAACCAAACCAAATCGAACTAATTTGATTCGGTTTGATTTGATTTGGAAGATAATTTAGTTTGGTTTGATTTGATAAAAAATACTCAAAAACCAAATCAAATCAAACCATGAATACCCCTAAGTGAAAGGCAGTCCCTTTACTCCTAATTTGCATACAAATTAACAAATGATGGTTTAGAGAATATTTTTAGGAAGAATTGGTCCATGCATCATGCTTTCCGGTTAAACCAAGGGACCTGAGCTCTAATCCATCTTCAGGCCGTACATCCAAGAAATTACTGGTTAGGTCATGCAAATTCAGGGGTGTCCATCAACCAACTCTCGGATGTAGTATTTTGTTTCCTCGTATACGTGCACCCTAAAAATAGGTGCATTTGCATGTCTAGTATTGTCAATGCGTATCCCTACAAGCGTTAAAGTAGTATTATACTATATAGCTAGCTAGGGGGTGTTTTGGCTTGATTTGATTTTTCAAAGATAATATCTCTCGAATCAAACCAAGTAAGCCAAACTATCTCCCAAACCGAACCAAACAGAATCATATTAATTCAATTTGATTTGGTTTGATCCGGTACAAAGCATAGTTTACTAAGATATAATATATGCATCGATCGATATATAATTCTATTTGTTTCTTTAAATTATATTCTATTAAAATTAGCATATATTTTTACATATTTCATTAATTTTGTCTTAAAAACTCTCCAAACAGGTTTATCCGAGTAAAAATAAACATCTATATTATATTATGTATGACTTAAAATAAAATATTTAATATAATTCTAAGTTATTCGATTCACTTACTTAGTTTAGTTTGAATTTTGATGAATCTAATGAACCAAATTAAATGGATCGGTAGTTCAAATCAAATCAAATTGTTAGTTTAGTTTGACCTTTAGGGTTGAACCCAATAGTAAACAATGATAGATAAATATAACAATAAGTTAATTACATTTTAATGTCAATTGAACGAAATAAAATAGCTCAATTATCCTTTTGGTCTCCTTTACTCTCAACGGCCTCGTGTTTCTACTTGGTTCAAATTGATGAACATAATTGATTGATTTTTTCGGCTCACTTAATATAAATTGAAAAAAATAGACGGCCGGATCAAATGAATTTATTCCGTTTAGAATCTTATTATATTATCCTAATAAATAGTGCAATAGGCATAACAAATTTAGCATATATAAGATATTATCCCTTGTCATATTATTAACATGTTATCTTGTGTGGCTCTTAGTTCCATCTTAGATTCCTAAAGGTGACCCATATATATATGCAAGTCCCTCCAGGGATCGGATCCTCTGTATACCCGCGTCTGCACCTTTGTGCACATCGAGATTTGTAGAACGCGCATGAGTTCCCCAATTATCAAACCCAACACAGCATCAATAACTAAATGGAGATTGTGCCATAAATAAAAAATAAAAGATAAAATAGAAACCTTATTGTGATTCATGATTGATGGTGTTCGCGTGTTCGCATTTTCATTAATAATATCTTTAATCTTTAAAATGATTAGAACTATAATATATAGATAAATAAAGTTTATCCACAATTTAATAATTTGGTAAGACTACAAAATTAGTCGTAAAAGATGGAAGATAGATCGAGTTGCAAATTATCATAAATTTTATATTTTTAAAAAAATGAAAAAGAAAATATTATTCCATAAAATAATTGTACACACATAAATTAATTTTCCCAAACATGAATTAGAGTCTATTGTCTAGTTAAGAGGTTTGAATTCATTATGTTAATCGCATGGTCATTAATCAATTATTATTATTCATTATGCGATCAATAAAATATATTTGGTGACAAATTAATCTATACAAACATCGTATATATGTGTGTCTCAATCTAAATATTATGGTTCGTAACCTAAAAAAATGTAAAAAATACATAGAATAATAAAATTCATATCCAAAAAATGATAAAATCATAAAAGGATAAAGTTCACAAATCTTTAGTTTATATATATATATTTTTTATTCATCATGTAGTTTCTGTTAGCGGCTTGTCCGTGTATACAGAGGTGCATACGATGGTATACAGAGGATCTTGTCCCGTCGCTCCCATCTCGCATTTTATTTTATATGACACAAAATTCTAGCATCCGGGTCAGGTTAATATAGCTCTTAATTTTTTTTAGAGACACCAACTTTTATCGAAGTGCGTTAGTTTTGTTTTTCTTTTGTGTATTAGTCTTGTAACATTAAATAAAACCCGTGTTAATTAGTTAAAACAAATCCTTGAGTATGCGTGGTTAAGTGAAATTTTGGATACTTTATCAAATTTATACCACTCCATATCACGGACTCCGCTGCATATATATTACGTATAACATACGGCGCTTATCTGTCCCCGAACACATCCTGTCCAATAAAGAGCTCTCGGAAGTGTAAAATATTTCACCAAGTTAATTAATTAAAACCGTGCTGTTGACATTTGCCGATGCCTTGCGCGACGGCGTCAAACGAGATTAATTGAAGCTGAAGTTAGCAAACAGTTGGCAAGTGCCCCCCATTGAATCAACGGCGAGATTGCTACATCAATAATTAAGGAGATTATGACATATATCTACACACTAATTAAACTACGCACGCAAGGGGTCTTGGCATATACGGCGCGTCGAGAGTCTTCCCCTGAAGCGTTTCTTCTAAGAGAGAGAGGATCACGAGGAGGGACGCTTGGCGGAGTTTTTTTTTCATCTAACGCACTTTTTTTTAAAAATTTTAAAACTAACACGGTAAAACTTTGTTTTGTAAATCTAACGCACTTCGGTGAAAGTCGAGTTTTCAAAACTCGACTTTGACCGAAAACAGCAAACGGTCCCGACTAATGACGGCGAAACGGGATTAGTTTAAAGTCGAGTTTTCAAAACCCGACTTTAAAATCGAGTTTTCAAAACCCGACTTTAAAGTCGAGTTTTGAAAACTCGACTTTGAAAACTCGACTATGAACGAAGAACGGGAGTGAAAAAAATCGTGTGGGAAAGTCGAGTTTTCAAAACTCGACTTTAAAGTCGAGTTTTGAAAACTCGACTTTAAACCAAACCCGTGAAAAAAAAAGTGTGGAAAAGTCGAGTTTTCAAAACTCGACTTTAAAGTCGAGTTGTAAAAACTCGACTTTAAAATAATCACGTTTCACCGTCATTAGTCGAGACCGTTTGCTGTTTTCGGTCAAAATCGAGTTTTGAAAACTCGACTTTGACCAAAGTGCGTTAGATTTACAAAACAAAGTTTTACCGTGTTAGTTTTAAAAATTAAAAAAAAAATGCGTTAGATAAAAAAAAAACTCGACGCTTGGCCGACGAGCAACGCGCTTGTAATCGTCTGTATGGACGACACAACCGCAGATCCGCATTTATGATCTTCGCGGTCGTCCTCTCTTGCAAACCCTTTTCCCCGACCCATCGACGGGTATATAAACCCTAGCTACCTCCATCTCTTCCGCCAGGAACCTCTCACATCCTTCACAAACCCTAGCTAGCTAGCTTTCCCCCTCTCCCAGGCCAGTCAGGATGGGTGGGAAGTTTCTCCTCCTAGCGCTTCTTCTTGCCCTCGTCTACGCCTGCTCGGGAGCCAGGGTGCTTTCCGGCACCCTTCCGGAGGGTACCGTTGCGGAGCAGAAGTGGTATGGAGGCGGATACGGGCCGGGAGGTGGATACGGAGGTGGCTACGGTGGTGGATACGGTGGTGGCTATGGAAGGGGATACGGTGGTGGCTATGGAAGAGGCTACGGTGGTGGCTACGGAAGCGGTTACGGTGGTGGGTATGGAAGAGGCTACGGTGGTGGCTACGGAAGTGGTTACGGTGGTGGGTACGGAAGTGGTTACGGTGGTGGCTATGGTGGAGGAGGGGGATACGGGGGTGGCTACGGCGGAGGATACGGTGCTGGCTACGGCGGCGGCGGAGGGTACGGCGGCGGCTACAAAAAGGCAGACGTGGAAGCTGCAAAACCCTAAAACCTTTCAGCTGTATCCCTTCGAGCAAGAGTGTGGATCTGCCGTTCACTGCGACGTGTGATGTCGTCTGTTGTTTCAGATAATGCATGCATGCATGCATGCATGCAAAACCTATCTTGTCCTCGTTGTTTTTCTCTTCTCAGCCCTTTGTAATTCTACCGTATGGTTCCAATCTTAATAAACATCTTGCTCGTATGTGTAGTTTCACCTGAGAAATCTTTCATTTGCTCTCATAAGCATCTAAGTTGAGCTACGTCGTCAGAACGTTGACTTCATATTACGCGTTTGATAAAGGCTCTCAGACAAGCTTTTCTTCATGTAACTATCAGACCCTAATGATATACATATATGCATATCTCGATAGATAGATGGATAGATACTTATAGAGAGAGATGACATACACAGGGATATATAATATTTATATAAAATTGTGGAAGAGGTTGATGGCGGTCGTTCAAGCTAATAATTCTTAATTACTCACTGAATTATTCATATTTTCTTGAACTTTTGACAGGATCAATACACCGTACTGTAGTTGTTGAACGTCCATGAAATTACAGGGTATATAGGATACATGATTAAATTTGTCATTCTCTGTGACAATGAAATAATTTACCACCAACTAATTCTCAGATGGAAATAGTTTTTTGTTTTCTCGTATATAGCCGAAAAATCTGGGCAGATGAAAATAGTTTTTTGTTTTCTCGTATATAGCCGAAAAATCTGGGCATTTGTGTGTCTAGGCCTATTAATGCATGGCATGCCTACAACTTGAAATATTGGACTAAACTGTTCTAGGTTAATTACATTTTAGTGTTTATTAAATAAAATAGCTGAATTATCCTCCTCTTTCTCCTTTCCTCCCAACCCCCGTGTGATTCTACTCGGCTCAAACCGGTGAACCGAATCGACTAGATTTTCGGGGCTCAGCTAATCCTATACCCCATTTCGTTTTTGTCTGGTAGGATTTGGAAGAAAACTAAATCAAGAAATCAAATAAACTGATTTCGTTTAAAATGTTAACATGTTATGGTAAATAATGGTATTTACATAAAAAGATAACCAATAGATTATCCCTTATCAATAAACATGGTGTATTTTTGTAGCACTTTGAAACATGCATAAACAAAATAAGGATTCACAACTACAATGAAACTGCACTGTCTAGGTTGGAAATGTACTCCTATAATATTGAGGCAAACCTTAATTTTTCTTCACATTTTTATCATGCGGGACAAAAATCTTGGTTATGCAACTCCATAAATAAAAAGGCTACGGTGAACCATTTAAAATTAAGTGATTTTTCAAAAAGTTGTTGTCATATTTGGGTAATAGATAGTTCAGATGTTTTACCAAATTGTTTGAATCTTTAGTCAAAGCTTGGACACATTCTACCAAATAGTTTGAATATCATATAGATTCAAAAGGTACATCATCAAGCCAAAACAAATTCCACCCAAGAGATAAATTATGTTCTTAACCAACATAAGATCAAAAAATTGTTGACACCACTATCAACTTTTGACAAATTGAGATGAGACCATTTATACATGAAATAGCACCCTAACGAATGAGGATCTCTTCTAGTTGGAGAGAGTATTCTCCAATCGAACACAAATAAATAAAGACTCACAATTACAATGGATTCACATATATATAGGCTTTACTTTGTTTATATAAAATTGACTTCCGGTCCATTGAAAGAACTCAACTCAATTATAAGTCTGCTAACCAAATTAGTATGACACCAGGTACATTTTCACCAAATTCATATAAAATCAAGTCTAGTCGAACATTTTTCATCGATTTATGTCTCGATATTCTAGAACTACCCTCATTCCAAAGGGGTATACCAGTTTCACCGTTTGAATCATCCCTCGGTTCTAATGGAAGGTTGGCATGGAGACAAAATCGCAAAGAGGGGTTCTGCAGTTTCTAAAGGCGAATCTCCTCATCTCGACAATAACTTCCACAATCTGATTTGTCTCCCTATTTGGCTCGAAGGCTGGTATGGAGGCAAAATTGTAGTAAGGGGTTCTACGTGAAAACTCCAAAACTTAGACATTGAGATAACAAGGACCAGATTTATAAACATGAGAATACTTCTTCCGGTACCTAATATGAGGTTAAGTCCTTCAACACTCTCCCTCTCACCGTCGGAGTTACGATAGAAATACATAAGGCAGGGCCGAGTGAAAATAGGAGGTAGAGCCACCAGAGGGACAGAGCTAGAGTCCACCTGCCCTGATACCATGTGGAAAACTCCAAAACCTATGCATTGAGATAACCATGACCAAAATTATAAATATGAGAACACTCTCTCTGTACCCAATATGGGATTAAGTCCTTCAACATTCTAGAGTTTCTGGAAGCAAAACCCACATCTAAACGATGACTTCTGAAGATCAATTTGGCTAGCTCAGTGACAAAGAGATCTACTTGTTCATCCCGGCTAGGATATTCTTCTTGTTCATCCTCTAACAGATACCCAGTTTCATAGCCTGTATTCACTTTGCCCCTCTTTCAAAAAATGTTGTCTTCAGCAACATCTCGGCATCCTCAGTTTCTCACCGTTTCACAACTTATTTTCAAAAGTACAGACAAAACGATAACATCACCTCTTCATTTCATCCGCCCCACTCAGTTGACTTTGCCTTATTTATACCTAGCTAGGAAGACTCTTTTTCTAATCTGAGATCCAGGGGATATACTGTTCTCGCCTCAGCGCTATGCTCTGAATTCAACGTGTAATATCTGTAATGGGTGTGACACCCGGCAAGAAGAAGAATGGGTTCAGACATGGAAGACTGGTTAGAGCCGTTATATATAGTCTCCGGTAAACGTCGCTATCGTGATCAATCTCGCGTTAATTTAATCAGAGCGGGTGGCCGTAATCTTCAACCCGTAGCTAGAAAGGAAAGGAACGTATAAAGAAACAGGGTCTATGTATGCTGACTTTGCGCGACACAAATCGGGCCCCTCTCAGATGTTTTAAAGAAACAGCCGTTTTTCTGAACGCCTGCGGAGGAGCTTTGCATAAGAAGACGATGAGAAAGAGAACTTGGCGGTAGACGCGACGTATAGGTCTGTCCTTGGTGCGCTCCCGCCGCTAACTCAAGCCGACCTCCACCGCGCACTCCCGTCGATGTAAACACGGCGCCGGATGACAAGAGACGGCATCGACCGGAGCATTGAAGTGCCGACAGGCCGCCGTCGCCGCTGAGCCCCGGCGGAGGAGGAGTCCGGATCACCTCCGCCGGTGCATACCGGGGGAGCCACTATCCCCCACTCCGCTGACGGTCGGCGCGCGGAGGTGATGCTGAGTCAAGGAGAAGAGGTCTTCTGCCGTCCTCTTTATACGGCCGGTCACACAGCTTCTCCTCTACTTGAACCTGATCATCAGGTCCGAGATGCTCCCGCTTCCTGGAAACGACGTCGATGCCGGGCAGCTGCGGTCCTTATATTATTTAGTTGTGGAGACCGGATCCCCTCAGGAGGTCTCCTGAGGGGGTCCGGTCAGTTGCACACCCATATGGGTGATGTGACCGCCATCACATCCCATTTAATGCCCCATCACATCGGCGGTCACATCACCCATACACTAGTGCAATGTCCGGAAAAGACCACGGATGCCAGCATTGTGTATAATATGATAGGCCATGTTTAATACCGTCGGCAATTAAAATACCACGGTGTTCACGTCGGCTAAGTTGCGTGGGGTATGTTGCTGTCGCCTATTTGAATAGGCCACGTTAATCCACCGTAGGCTATGATAATACCGTGGGCTATGTTAATTTTGGAGCAACCGTTTTTCTTTCAATAGCCGACGTACATGACCGTGAGCATTTTGTTATAGACAACAACGCGGACCGTCGCCTATTAAGAAATGAACATAGCCTACGGTGATAACCATTGTCTATTAAAAATAAGTATAAAAGACTACGGTAACATATCATTGTTTATTAAATGGTATATCCCACGGTGACAACCATTGTCTATTTAAAATAAGTATAAAAGATTACGGTAACGTCTCATTATTTATAAAATGTTATATTTGTTATTATTATTCATTAATGTTGATAGTTAAATGATGATTAAAAATTCTTTTTTTTTCAACAATTCAAATACTAAAATAATTTTAGACAATAGATATAATTATAACCAACCATGATAAATATAAATTTAATCTAATATAAACATTATCAATAATAAAAGTCAGAATTTATTTGCACATCAATTAAATGTTAGTAAAATTGAAGACTAACAAACAACAGCATTAAACGGTGACTCTCTCACTTTCGTGTTGGACAAAATTACAATAACAAAAACATAACATAGAAACATAAACAAACTCACTTAATATGTTGTGCACAAAAAATTTGTAATAACTACAACAATCAATTATTCCACAAGTTTGTCACCAAATAGCACATCCACAAAAAAGTTGATGTCATATTTGAAAAAAAAATCAATCTAACACAACAGTACTCATCTACGTATCCCTAAACCATGAAGTAGGATAACCATCGCATACGGGACTCAAGGTAATTTAAATGAGAGCAAGTCTTCCAACTAGCCAACATCAAGTGCTTTCATCCCACTTAAGGTTCTGTAAAATAAAATCAAAGAGTAAAAAAAGATAGAAGAGATTTCAAAATAGACAAATTGAATCTCCATCACGAACCTAACACAATAACTCTTAAATTTGAAATTCAAGATATTATAAATATAATCATCTTCCATCTCACCAACATTTTTTGGTACGTTCAATCTCTTCAACCAACTTTAAATTCCTGTCAAAAAAATCAAAGAACACAAATACAGGGGAGAAAATATTCTAACAAATAAAGAGACCTCAAAATCTACATAATAAAACCAATAAAGAGACCTCAAGACATTTAGTTACAACTCTATAGCATTTCTAACTATTATCAGACAGAAAGAAGATGTTCCGATATCAACTCTATAGCATTTCTAAAATGTTATAGAATTACATACAAGTATTCTTTCATAGTCGGTGATGAGAAGAAGATGTTCCGATATCAACTCTAGAATTGCCAACCTAAAAAAAATGCAAGCCATATTGAACACCAACTTATTACATTTATTAATTCAAATGAAAATTTAAAATTTAAAACTCACCGAGCTATGTGATATTGGAAAATTGATCAGTGTTCGTAACATGTCTATTTGAGCTTGTTCTTTGTTGGATTTGTTTATCTCGATCTTCCTCGCGAGAACGGATTGCTTCTAACTCCATCTTTGTATTCTTCAACTCTAATTTAGTGTCTTCTAATGTACTTGAAAGTTCTTTCACATTGTTACTAGACAAGTCATCATGGATCCTTCTCCAAGTAGATTGTCTAGTCCATCCTAATCCATAACCTCGTTCATAACCTCCTCGATGTCCATCATAGATTTCATCTAAAATCGGATGTAGAATGGATGAATCCGTACTTTCAATGACTTCCTTTTCAGCACATGATGCTGATACCTTATCCTAACATGTTTTTAAAATCAAACAGATCAACATAACAACTTATACAATTATTGATAGAAACATATTTAAATGTCCTGTTTAAAGAAACTTACACAAATAATACGTGTATATTCATTTGGATACTCTCCTGTTTTTGTTTGATGAGCTTTTAAATATGCTCCTAGAGTTGTGAAGTCACCTCCCAAGTTTTCACCCTGTATGCATAAACAAATCATAATGAGAAGATATATATTAATCAACATATTTACAAAGATTGTTGTAAACTTACTTCAGAATGATAATGACGAGCAATTGACTTTCCTCCAAGTGTATGTGTTGCTCGATTTGCTCCTCTAATGCTCTTATTTTTATGAGCTTCTTTTACCTTTTCTTCCTTACTCAAATACTCCAAAAGACAATTCCACTCAATCTGAGTTAGACGGTCATCAGGGGCCTCTGTACATAATGGTTCTTGAGTATCTTCCATATAATACTTTCTTTTTAGCCTACTCCTCCAATCTCTCATCTTTGCCTGCAAGGATTCTCGACAATACTTTAAAACTTGTGAAATATTTGCGGCAATACCTTCTTCCCCAACAAACTCAAATTTAACTTTGAAATAATAAGAAGTCAGTACACATTTAAATAAGGCAAATAACTAATGCAAGCCAATAATTATCTTACATTAATTTCTTGTATAACATCGCTAAAAAGTCCGATCGCATTGTTCATCCCATTCTTTGTGTAATGGAAAATAGTTACTCGACCTTGCATACAACCCTAAAACTTGAGCAAGTTTTAATGCTTCCTTGCCTACAGTCGACCATTAAAGAACATGCACTTCCACTTTTCTCCTTTTGGTGGCTCAGTTGTAGTCATTTTAATGTTACCTCTTGTCCGTTTTGATTTAAAAGAACACATTGGTGCCAAAAAGATGTCATCTCTTTCTAAATTCCTTTCAATCTCTTCCATTGAATTGAGGTTGGGTGTGTTGATCTCCTCCCTTATAATATTGCTTGTAGTCATTACCATTTGATGGCATTGACTAGAGCGTTTTCTCCTAAACATGGCATCTACAATTGAAAAAAAATATGTTACAAAATGTCATTAAAGATCTAAAAAATGATATATAGCAACTTGTTACCTCGAACTCGTAGATCCTCAAGGAGATCCAAATGAGAATCATCCTTTTGCATATAATTTCTTGAGAAATATCCTTTTGCATTCTTAATTGGTCAATCTACAAATAAAAACTAAATTTGTGAGTACAATATTATTTTTATAGGAGTAGAATAACATATGATATTTCACTTACATAATTTTTGAACCACATAATGAAAGTATTGTGTTGTTCCAATTGAATGTGTTCACTATCCCAAGTTGGATGTTGGACTTTTAAAAGATTCTTGTGCATCCTATATATGACAAATGAATCAACATCTTAAAATGATGAACAAAATTTTGTAAATAACAAAATATACTTACAACAAATATGGCTCAATTGATTTAGTGTTGAATAATAAAAATCTATGTGCCTGATATGCCTCTTCAGCTGACATATTAATTGGTATACCAGCTCCAATTGGACCATCTTCATATCGTATTGGCCTAGTCATCTTTGTCTCCACATTATCTAAGTAGTGTGCACAAAAGACTGTAGCTTCTTCCATGAGATATCCTTGAGCAATTGAACCCTACGGACGACTTACGGTTGCGTATATAATTTTTAAGTGCGAGTAGAAATCTCTCAATTGGATACATCCATCTATATTCCACCGGTCCGGCAAGAAGTTTAGCTTCGTAGCAAGATGAATAGTCAAATGCACCATGACACCGAAAAATCTTTGGAGGAAAGATCTTTTCCAATTTACATAAGATCAATGGAATTGATTGCTCAAGCTTTTCCATAGTTCTAACATCTATAGTTTTTGCACATACTTGTTTGAAGTATAGACAAAGTTCATTCAACACAAGTCCAGCCGACCTACGGAAGAGATGTTCTGATGGCTAATGGTAGAAGTTGTTGCATGAGAACATGACAATCGTGACTCTTCATTCCTACAAGCTTTTGTTCTGAAACATGTACTAGTTTAGAAAAATTTGAAGAAAATCCTTCTGGCAACTTTAAATCTTTTAGCACTTCAAAAAATCTTTCTTTCTCTTCCGTCGTCATATCATAAGAAGCATGAGGTAGAACACCTTTTTTGTAAATCTCTTTAAAGGTATTGGATGCAATGCTTTTCTAATACCCATATTCTGTAAATCTAGACGTGCTTTGATATTCTCTTGACTTTTTCCATCATTTTGTAAAATCATATTCAAGATGTTCATGCATACATTTTTTTCAACATGCATCATATCAATGTTATGACGTACAAGTAATGTTTTCCAATATGGACGCTCAAAAAGATACTTTTTTCTTCCATCCTTTTGGTAAGTTTTGATCATTTGTACTTCTTTGTTGAATTGAACCATCACAAGTTTTGCTAAATATGACATTATCGTAGCCTTCCCAAATTCCTAGTATATCCTCTCCTGAAAAAGAAATTGGTCTTTGAATACGCCTCAACATTGCCATCAAATGATTTTTTGTCTTGTCTCCAAGGATGATTTGTAGGCAAGAAGCGACGATGTCTCATGTACACACATTTACGACTATAAGCAAGATAAATGGAGCCATGCTTGAGTATGACAAGAAGGGCATGCCATGTATCCCTTTGTACTCCAACCTTTCGATAACATAGAATATGCTGAAAAATCATTGATGGTCCATAAAATTGCTGCACGCATTACAAAATTTTCTTTTCTATCTGCATCATATGTTAGAACACTGTTTGCCCATAACAACTTTAATTCTTCAATTAACGGTTGAAGATAAACATCGATGTCATTACTAGGAGACTTGGGGCCATCTATGAGAAGAGTCATCATAAAGAATGATTGCTTCATAGCTAACCAAGGAGGTAAATTGTATGCCACCAAGATTACTGGCCATGGGGTGTGGCTACTTCCTGTTGCAATTTTAAATGGGCTAAATCCATCACTAGCTAGTCCAAGTCGACATTACGAGACTCTATGCTTTGAATGTTGAATGTCTACGATCAAAATCCTTCCATGCTTGAGAATCTCTTGGATGGCTCATTTTTCCTTCATCATCTCTAACTGTATTATGATGCCAAGTCATCAAACTAGCAGTCTTGCTACACATAAACAACCTTTGAAGTCTAGGAATCAAAGGAAAATGACGAAGCACCTTTGTAGGAACATTTTTCTTTCCATTTCTACTTTTTTTCCATCTTGACATGCCACACCTCGGGCAATTATCTAAATCCTTAAACTCTTTCCAGAATAGCACACAATCGTTTTCACACGCATGTATCTTGTTACAACTTAATCCTAACTCAGTCATCATTTTCTTGGATTGATACCAGTTACTTGGAAGTGTGTTCTCTTCTGGCAACGTGTCTTTAAACAAAGCCAAAATATCAGAGAATGCTTTGTTTGTCAATTTATGTAAACATTTCAGTTGAAACATGTGTACAATAAATGAAAATGTAGAGTACTTAGTGCATCCTGTATAAAGTGGTTTTTTCGCTTCTTGCATAAGTTCTTCGAACCTTTTTACCTCGAAATTTTCTTCAGAATCGTGGGGATAGATTGATTAACAAAAATATATTTCAACAATCCTTGGATGTCATGTGATGAAGTAAAATTTGTGTTTGTCTCCATACAAGGTCGTTTACGAGACCCTCCATGAAATCTTCAAATTGTGTAATTTGCAACAAAACCTTCTCTAACAATATGAAAATGAACAGTATCCTTGTCATGATGATATCTATTTTGGCATTTGGAACATGGACACCGAAGAGAGGATGCATCACCACCAAATAAATTTTTCATCGCAAACTCCATAAAGTATTTAACTCCATTCAAGAAGGATGAATTTACACGTTCATGTTTTGTTTGATACATATACATCCACTCTCTGTCGTTCATAAAATTTTCTTCCATCGTTACAGAATATAAGCTTTATTTTAATGATATCTGTTACAAAAAAAAATAAGACAATAATAAAATTCATAGACATGACATCTTCTGTCGACTGGGATTAAAAAAGATTAAAGAGTTAAACAACAAATCGACCCTCATAGCAATGATAAATCGGTCTAAACAGAACTAAATCGAACCTGTTAATTGTGCGAACCTGTTAATTGTGCACCGGAGGCAGTTTGCGCTAAAAAAATAGGAGAGGCGCCGGAGTGTACCTTTCCCTTGGCCGCGAGACAAAGTAGAGGGCTTGCAACGAAGAGGGCTTCCCGAACGCCGCAAACAGAGCGCTGCGGATGTTGCTTTCCCTTGGCCGCGTGAAGACACCCTACTCACCACGTGAACCGACAGTATGCAGCAACGATACTGTAGCCTCCTCCCGCTTCTTCCAAATCCTCGGCCTCCAAATGTCGGGAACAACGTCCGACGACGACGATCCTGTTCCGCCGCCGGCACGTAACGCTCCGTCGACGAAGGAGTTGGACCCTCCCGCTACGATCGGCGGTCGACCGCGCGCGGCCTATGTCCGCCACCGCCGCTCCGCCCAAATCCCGGAACCTGTGCGGGCGAGAGCTTCGCCGGCGGCGGGGTCGAGACCCCGAGCGTGATGGGGCACCCCCGGACGCTGCCGGCGTGACCTTGTTCGTCGTCGCGTCACGCGTCCGACGCGGCCGCTGTACACGACGCTGGAGCACTGCGCGCGCGGCTTGGTGTGCTTGGCGTGAAGACGGTGCGGAGCAACCTGCCGGAGGAGATAGCGGGGTCGATTTTGTGGCTTGGGGCTTCGCAGGACGCAGGACGTTGGGTCGATTTTGTGGCTTGGGGCTTCACCGCCGGTGTGGCTTGGGGCTTCGCAGGACGTTGGAGCAGAGATTGGGCGAGCGCAACATCCTGCAATAGAGGAAAACAGAGAAATAGAAGGTGAGCGCGGCAGAATTTCGGGAGGATCCTCCTTCCCTCCGATTTCGCCGTCGGCTATTCTCTTGGTGATTTAGTAATCCCCATATGTTTTATTAGGGAATATAGACCACCTTACTTGCCGTCGCCCCATGGTTCCAGCGGCCGACGGTAATGGTTCCACCGTGGTCTTTTCCGGACATTGCACTAGTGATATGGGTGTGGCCTCACCGGACCCTCTCAGGAGGTCTCCTGAGGGGATCCGGCCTCTTAGTTTGTGAGGTAGACCGGGAGCTGGCGGGAATTCAGCAGCTGGAGCACTGTGGTTGGACTGGATAGCTGAACGAGTAAAGAGATTGACTTACAGTCTCTTTGTTTTGTTTTTTTTTGGGTTGATTAATGTCTAACAAGTGAATTGGTCAAAAGATTAGATATTAAATATTTGATAAAACAGCTTGATACAATAGTAACTTTTTGTAAATCACTTATTTTAAATGATTTATTAGAATTTTTTATTTTCTTAGATGAATAACTAAGATTTTATGTTTAGTAAAAAAATTTAGAGATGAAATTAAGATTTTAGATATTTTATTAAGTCAAAATAAATCTCACCTAAATCACTTGACCGGTCTACTAACTAGTAGTTTTTCGAAAAATGTCACTCAAGGTCGTATTACATCCAACAAAGTATGGTTACACGGTGTTAGGTTACAAAATTTATTCTTAAATATTTTTATATTTTTATTTATTTTTCTAAATAATTAATTGAACTGAAATAGTTGATAAATTACTAATTTAATCTCTTAACATATTCTTAAATTTAGACGTTACAATAGTGGTTATCTTAATATTAAAAAAAATATTTTTTATAACCGCGGAATATCATAAATATTAGCCATAGAAGCTTTTAACGATTTGTGAATTCCTATGTATACTGTACCGTACATATGACATGTGCTTTAAGACCGCCCCCCTCTCCCTCAAGTTTGTGATTGTCGATTTCAAACTAACTTGGAAATCAGGAACTTGTGCTGATTCTTTGGGTAAAACTTTTGTGAATTACATCTGCTAGCTACTTGATCTGCATGGGAAATGTGCCCGGTTTGTACTAAGCCCCATTTTAATCTTTCTCTACTGAAGTTTGAGGCAAGATGAATCTAACTATCACAATGAAAAGTAGTTGGACCCGTAGAAATCAGTGAAAAGATAGATTAACAGTTAAGGCCATGTTTGGTAACACTATTTGACATCTCTATCACTATCAATTTTAAAATTGATATTCTATTAATCACTAAGAAGTGTTTGGTTAATAGTATCAATTTTGAAATTGGTAGTGAAAACAAAGCACAATATGTAATACAAGTGTCAATTTGTATCAATTTTGATATTGATACTCTAACTTCTAAACTTATCAATATCAATATTGATATAGTATCAAATTTGAAACTCTAACCAAACAGGCCATAAGGTGACATTTTTTTTGACTTAATCTAGAAATTCAAATTCTTAATTTTATCTCTAGTATCTTATTCCCTCAAAGACAACAAACTTAGGCCCTGTTTGGTAACACTATTTGACACCTCTATCACTATCAATTTTAAAATTGATATTCTTATTAATCACTAAGAAGTGTTTGGTTGATAGTATCAATTTTGAAATTGGTAGTGAAAACAAAACACAATATGTAATACAAGTGTCAATTTGTATCAATTTTGATATTGATACTCCAACTTCTAAAATTATCAATATCAATATTGATATAGTATCAAATTTGAAACTCTAACCAAACAGGCCATTAGTTAGCCATCTTTAAAAATAAAAAAGTTACTAAATCACTTAAAACTAAGTGAATTTTAAAGAATCATACGTTTTATCAACTGAATATCTAACCTCGGACAGAATGCTTTGACTACCACACGCATGTCTCCAAATTTTGAGTTATCTTATAAAAATATATGTCTCCTGGCGTCTATTTCCTTTAATGAACATGAACTCCAATCTGAATCTTTGAAAATGAAGAAACTTAATGACGACATATCTCAAGCTTTAAACCATCTTGGTAGTAAGATTATATTTAATTTATCTGACAATATTCATGGTAGTTGTCATATGAACCAGTTCGGGCACCATCATGAATTGAGTGACTAATGGCCCGTTTGGTAACACTATTTGACACCTCTATCACTATCAATTTTAAAATTAATATTCTTAGTAATCACTAAGAAGTGTTTGGTTAATAGTATCAATTTTGAAATTGGTAATGAAAACAAAGCACATTATGTAATATAAGTGTCAACTTGTATCAATTTTGATATTGATACTCCAACCTTTAAAATTATTAATATCAATATTGATGTAGTATCAAATTTGAAACTCTAACCAAACGGGCCATAAATTCATTGCAAACAATACATTATGGCCTGTTTGGTTAGAGTATCAAAAATGATACTATATTAGTATTGATATTGATATTTTTAGAACATTGAGTATCAATATCAAAATTGATACAAGTTGACACTTGTATTACATAGCATGTGTTGTTTGCACTACAAATTTTAAAATTGATACTATTAGTCAAACACCTTAGGCCCTGTTTGGTAACACTATTTGACACTTCTATCACTATCAATTTTAAAATTAATATTCCTAGTAATCACTAAGAAGTGTTTGGTTAGTAATATCAATTTTGAAATTGGTAGTGAAAACAAAGCACATTATGCAATACAAGTGTCAACTTGTATCAATTTTGATATTGATACTCCAACTTCTAAAATTATCAATATCAATATTGATATAGTATCAAATTTAAAACTCTAACCAAACGGGCAATTAAGGTGATTATCAACAATATCAATTTTAAAATTAATAGTGTTAGAGATGTCTAATAGTGTTACCAAACAGGACATTAGGCCTTGTTTGGTAACACTATTTGACACCTCTATCATTATCAATTTTAAAATTGATATTCTTATTAATCACTAAGAAGTGTTTGGTTGATAGTATTAATTTTGAAATCGGTAGTGAAAACAAAGCACAATATGTAATACAAGTGTCAATTTGTATCAATTTTGATATTGATACTCTAACTTCTAAAATTATCAATATCAATATTGATATAGTATCAAATTTGAAACTCTAACCAAGCAGGCCATTAGATAACATGTGGTAATGGCTACGTCTAACCAATCTTCTATATATGTTCCAACATCTGATAAAGAAGAATTTTGTGTGAAATTGTGCTTTGTTCCAAGGGTACTTAAGTCTATTTTGCATATGCCAATCAATAACCATGAACAATACCTAATGGCCTGTTTGGTAACTGTATTAAGCACTTGTATTAGTATTAATTTTAAAACTGATATTGATAGAAGATGATACAAAGTGTTTGGATACTTATATCAATTTTAAAATTATTAGTACATCATTCTTTCAAATTCAATACAGGTCAATACCTGTTTTAAAATTAATATTGAGCTGTGTTCGCTACGCCCTAACTCTTCTCCCCGATAGTGACCGCCCGACCTCGGCAGACGGCGGGAGCTCCCGATCGACCTCGACAGACGGATCCCGATCAACCTCGGCAGGCTCCCGATCGACCTCGGCAGACGGCTCCCGATCGACCTCAGCAGACGGCGGGAGCTCCCGATCGACCTCGACAGACGGCTCCCGATCGACCTTGGCATCTTCGATCGAAGCTCTCCCAGAGGTTCTCCAACGAAGAGGACACTCCGGACACAGCCAGGTGCGAGATCTTCACCCTCCCTCTCTTCCGCCTTCTCCCTCGCTTCCGCTCCGCGTCTTCCGGTCCGGCAAGGGGAGCCGGCGGTGGCGCTCTGCCGGAGGTCCAGAGGTCCTCCGATCTACCCTTCATCGTACCCCGTCTCTCCGCCGCTTCCCGCGGGACGGCTGCTCGCCCACCGGCGCGACCGAGGAGTTTTACAGGTCGCCGGGGAGGCAGAGGCAGAGCGGCGGCAAGGGCATGGGGGCCGGGGCGGTGAAACCGGGGACGCGGCCGCCGTGGGTGGGGTTTGGGGCGGCGGTACGGGTGCACATGGCGGCCGGGTGCGGCTACACTTTCCCCTCTACTCGCACTCGCTCAAGTCCGCTCGGGCACCGGCGGCGACAGCAACTCGCCATCTGGGCGTCACCAACGATGTCGGCGAGAACATCGGCGTCTGCCGCCCGGGATCGTGTGCAACCACCTCCCTCCACAAGGGCCGTCCTCCTCATCGGCGCCGCTTGCGGCTTCTTGGGGTTCGGGGCGCTGCGGCTCGCCGTCGGCCGCACCGTCACCACCATTCCCTGCGGCTGGTCATGCATCTCTCTCACCCTTTTGCCTTGCCCCCGTCTTCCCCACTATGTACTGTTCTTGGTAGACATTCATGTCCAGAAAAAAGAAAAGAAAAGAAAAGGATGTTGCTTTATGCCGAGGAAGATATTTTGTCCTACCTCTCTGTAGGATTGAAATTAACTTGTGTTTTGGGGAAATGTAGATTGGATTTTTTTTGTTTGAATTCCACATAGAAGCGGAGAAAGCCTGGCGTAGAAAAGCCTCGCTTTTGTCTTACAATTCTCCATGTTTTGTCGTAGAAGAGGGGTAAGCCGCTCTAGAAAGCCTCGTTCTTTGTCTTGGAATTCTCCCCGATTCCCTGAGAGGAGGGTAGGCGTTTGATCGCATATAAATTAATGTCTTAACACGTGCTTAAGATCAGTTCGTTTGAATAAACAAGTCAAGCCAATCTGAGTTCATATCCAGCTCTTTGGCGAATGTAAATTCTTTTTACTTCTAATTCTGCAGATCGCCACCTTTTAATTCTTTTAATTGCTCCTTTCTTTGCATTTTAGTGATAATATCTATATATATATATATAATCTTCACGCTTTTATGGTATGCATCAAGGTATAGAGTAGAATTTCTGTCATTTTATACCGATAGTTTATTAGAAATTTCTGTTGGTGTGTGTCATTTATATTTTGTATAACTACATGTGCACTGCTTTCTAATCAAGTAAAAACACTTATGACTTTTGAAGAAGCCCATTTACAGAAGGAAGCCCATTTCTGGACTCTAATGGTCATGACAGTTCATCCATAGTATGACACCAACATCAATACAAACAAGAGCTGGTCATGACAGTTCATCCATCATAGTATGACACCAGCATCAATACAAACAAGAGATTCCCACACAAGACACTGCAATGGATGGCATATTAATCTACTCGTACACACATCATGTAGGTCCTATTACCCTAGTCTTTTCTGACCTCTGACCAAGGCGGCAATGGAAATGTTTAAGAGGAGCAACACAAAGCTCTGGCACCAGTTCCTGCAGCTGCACCTATGTATAGAAGGCACTTTTTTTTCATATCCTAACAGCCAGCATGATCCTTGCTTCAGGTTATGGTCCACTTGTAGGCACATTAAAGATAACCTTTAAACATTCCCCTTCTCCATAAAGAATATGGTTGCATCCTCCACCTTCTGCCAGATGCTCCAAAGGCTCATATTAGAAAATTCACATAATATCAAATAGTGAGGCACGAATGCTCCAAAGGTCACCTTCTGTCTTCTTCTTGATCAGAAAGCCTATTCTCTGCTGGTGACAACCAAACATGCCCACAGAACACAGACAAAAGTATGTGCATTTGGTTATGCCTTCATCACATAGAGCTCACAATAATCAAGTCATGTCTAATCCTAATTTTCTTTGAGCATGTTATGGAAAAAGTTCAGAATAGCTTCTATTTTGTTTGACATACAAACAAAATAGCTTCTATTTTAAATGTACCGTAATTATGTTTTTCCTTATGTCCACTTGATCTTTATATGTAATTTTTTTATAGAAGTCTTCCGTATACATGTAGAATTTATTTGTTTTACTTGGTTGGTTTACGCTTGAGGAAGCTCTTGTTCGAGGGTTTTAGTCATGCTTGATAATTTGAGCAATGTATCATCTTGGTTTCATAAGGAAGGAGATTGGTAGGTTTTCAAATAAGTTTGAATTGGTAAGAAAATTATCGGTATCTAATTTTCATTCCGACTAGAATTAAGGTGTTTAATCCCTATTTTAACAATTTTGGAATATACTTTTGATATATTTTTTTATCTTTTATCATGTCATCTATGTATAGGAAGTTTTCTACTAGATGGACAACGAAGCCAAAACTGCAAGTCTAAAGTGGGATGATACCCGAGATAGTTTTCTTACCAAACAACTTGTAATACAACATCGTGCTGGTAAACGAGCATCAAATGGATGGAAACCTGAGGCATGGAGTGCTATGGCTGAAAAATGTACTTCAACTTATACAGTTAGTGGATATTATACAGTTGATCTTTCTCTGTATTAGAATATTTCGTCAGTGCATTTAATAGACAGTAAAATTTTATGTTTGTTATAGTTATGGTTGAATTTTATGCTTATGTATGTCTGTACAAAGCATGGACAACAAAATATGAGATTTTGACATTTTCAATTTGTTGAAAGTGGTCAACTTTATATCATTTTTTCTTAGTTTTTGTTTTAATTTTATTATTTAAATTAAAATATTTAAATATATATTTAATTTTGTAAATAATATAGATATTTTTATATTTTAACAATAATTTCGGTATTAAAATAAAATTTTGACAGTAATTAATCAAAATATTTAATAGTGATTTTCATATTGATATTGTATTACCAAACACCTAATATCAACTTTAATATTGATATAATATTACCAAACGCTTAAAGAAACTTGATACTATCACTTTTGATATTGATATTATATCTTCTTGGAATATCAATATCAAAATTGATATTGTATCAATTTTGATACTCTAACCAAACAGGCCGTAATGTCCTGTTTGGTTAGAGTTTCTTTTTTGGTATTATATCAATATTGATATTAATATTTTCAAATGGAGTATCAATATCAAAAGTAATACAAGTTGACACTTATATTACATAATATGTTTTGTTTGTACTATAAATTTTAAAATTGATACACTTAGCCAAACACCTCTTAATGATTCTTATCAATATCAATTTTAAAATTGATAGTGATAGAGGTACTTAATAGTGTTACCAAACAGGGTGTAATGTCTTTTCGTCAATTTCAACATATTTATAAGATCTTGCAAGTTCAGTGCCTAAAACGTATTGTGGTTTTCCTAGCTCTTTCAATCAAAAGACCTTGTGCAAGTTATACTGTTGTGTTGTCGTGTACCCAATCCGGACAGTTCCAGATTATCTGTTACGGGAGATGTGAATTCAAATAAATATGGTGTAGCACCAGAAACCAAAGATAATCGTTCAAATATATGACAGTCACCTAAGATCAGAATATAATGTATCCCATCCGTAGCCATGACGATAAATTTGTCTGCCTTGAAGGGAACGATTCAAGGAAAATGGGTCCTTTCATTCACCACTGGTCCGGGACTAAACTACGTCGTACACATTATAAACAGCATAAGCGAGTCGGGTAATAACTATACCGGATAATTGAACCTTTTTTTATTTTGTCATAAGCCATAATGCTACGTGGCATGAACAATCTATGAGCTCCAGAACGTTTTGGATAAGCTGCTTTGCAACGAGGCAAGGGAATGAAGAGCTGACTTTGTGAGCCAACTGATTCCCACCTTTACTCGATGTTCATCAGTTGGCATTCTCCACAAGTACACAAATTTCCTTGCTGAAATACAGTAAAATTATTAACCCAGAGAGAGATATTACGTGTTGAAAATTTACAAGGGAAAGAACACCATGTATGTACCTGCATGACCAACCGGTCCGTCTAAAGTCAAGCCCTCAATGAAGCCCGGTGTGATTGCAGCCTCATTTGTACCTAAAGTCATCATTTCTCCCAGATTTTGAAACCTAACAACAAGAGCAATAATCATGTAGCAGTTCAAATATTTAAGATCACATTGTATTTAACAAAACAAATGTAGATAAACGCGAGCAAGATGAGAGGCCTTATGCGGAGGGTATCAAGAAAGCAGTTCTGTCGTCCCAAGTCCAAGATGTCAAAGAGCAAACATTTGATTTCATTATTTATAGATTTAAGAAAGAATATCATCTGTTTTCTAGCCATCTTTGGCACTGTTTCGCTATGATCTACCATTAGTATATATTATGGCATTACCCACAAAAAGGCATAACACAGCGTCTAAAATCAAAAGTACTTCCAGAATATTCTGGAGACATGTTAAAAGAAATGCTCAGATCTAGGATCCTGATCGGCTGATCCTAAAAGTGGAGAATCCATGGAGTGATGGGTGTATTCACGATCTGCAAAGTTGGATCAGGAATCAGGGTAGTGGATCGAGCCAACTCACAGTCCAACTGACATCTGATTTCTAGACCAGCACGCATCAGAGGAAGTACTCCCGATATTGGACCAGCTATTTTAATATTCAAATAGATCATCACAGTTTTGGATTCGATCTTGATGCAGAAAGCAGAAATCAACAAATACAGTTTTGGTCTTATGATAAAGTAGCCATTTTTCTTCATTTTAAGGTTAATAACCTCAAAAGTTGAACTATTAACCTGCCAAACCCAAGTAGAATTGTCAGTCATCTCGACCTGACCTAGATAAACCAGATAACTAATTTTTAAACAAGAAAGAGAGGTGAGAATGTGTAATTAAAAATGTTATGAACCAAAACCATAATTTAGATCCACCTAAGTGTGTTACAGGGTGAACAGGAAGGGTAAGTAGATCCTTTAGTTAAATCCCTTAAGCTCCTTAGCTTCAATGAGCATCAAGCAAGTATTCATACACAAAATCCACCGTGTTGCCATCCATGGACATTCTTTTCGTTTAATTGGAGCATTCACGTTCTCTTCCACAACAACTTGCGGTAAAGAAAGTGATACTGTGAGGCTGAGCTTAAATTTCCACCTTCACCAATATATGTTCTTTTAGCCATAGACAAACCATGTAAATCTGCTCACTTATACACGGTGGTGTGAAAGTGGATAAATTTCCTAAGAAGCTATATAAAAGCGTGATGCGACATACTGAAAAAGTGGGTAGACCTTAAGATTACAAAGAGACCAACAACTTGCATCAAGGTGGTCGACATACTGAAAAAGTGGGTAGACCTTAAGATTACAAAGAGACCAACAACTTGCATCAAGGTGGTCGACATACTGAAAAAGTGGGTAGACCTTAAGATTACAAAGAGACCAACAACTTGCATCAAGGTGGTGCAAGGATAATCATAAATCAATCAAGGCAAAAGCTGAACATCCAGAACTGCCTGGGGACAACTAGGAAGACACCACCCCGCACACGTGCAGATGTATAAGCACATCCCTAATTCTTTAGAAAAATAGTCATAAAAAGAAATGAAAATTGAGATAACAATGTGGATACAGACAGCTAGCCACTGTCGGCAAATAAATTAGCAACCAACAAAAACATCATATAAAAGAATACAGATCAAGAGTAGAATAGGGTATACCTAGATACAGATAAAAATATGAGAAGGAATTGCAAACTGTACAAACCTGAAAGGTAATAAAGGTCTCCCATTAATTGCTGCCCAAAGATTCCAGCCGGTAAAATCTGCTTGCTGAAAAGCCACCTGTTCAAGTCGCTGGAACATTATCATAGTGGATATGCGGAATATCGCTATACAAATGAACATTTCAAATCTGTGACCAATACAAATAAATAAATAGAAATCATTATGCCTGTGCTGTGGCAGGAAGCAGTCGTCCAGCACTATCCCTTAATGCTGCTGAGTCCCCAATAGCAAATATTCGGTTATGTCCCTTTACTTGAAGAGTCTCATCTATTTCTGCTTGTCCTCTTGAATTCAGTGGAATGAGCCCTCCATAACTATATGTTTCTGGCTGAGGTATAAGAGGCTTAGATCCTACTGTCCACAATACAAGATCTGCTTCTATAGTTTTACTTGCTAGGCCTCTTTGAGCTGGCTGAAGATCCAAAACAAATTTCTGGTGAGTTTCGCCTGTGTCTGTGGATATTTCATCAGCAAGTACTCCATCTGCACCATCAGTTCTATATGATTTCTTTATGCAGCTAACAAAGTAACCAAGGAAAAGTTGAATGTTCCGTGAGGAAAGAACCTGAAATAGCAAGGACATGACAAATGTATAAAAATCAGAAATTTTTGAAAACTTGGGTTCATCTAGTCATAGTGTTAAGAAGAAACTGAAAATGATCAACTACATCACATTCTCATAAGGGTTCTTAAACATCAGCGAGGATAAAATACCAAACATTTGTAGTGGAATCTCTTGAATATTCTGAAAACCTAGCTCATTCTTGCAGAACCGCATAAATCTTAGAATCATGATTTTACTTCGTAGGTCTGCATATTATTTAATGCACTAATAATTCTATATTATGTAATACCTGCTGAACTGACGTTACTATTTGCGTATAAATATACTAAGGATATGCCCAATTCCTCTACACGTCCAGCCTGTCTTCACTAATACTGAGGATATGCCCAATTCCATCTCATACTGAGGAACATTGACCTCTACGTATCTATCTATCACACGTGACTAATATAATACATCTTCTGTTAAACATTTCTTGATACATGAGAAAAATGTGGACGCTAGATCTGTTTTTTGGACTACCTAGGATGCAAGGATGTCCAATGCATAAATGCTTAAAAATAAAAGGCACTTGTGAGATCCCTAGTTTAGCCTTATGTTTCTTCCAGAAATTTTTCACAAATTTTACATATTTAATGTAACATGAAACACTCTCAGATGACATTTTTGAAAAGATTGAGTGCAATGAACAAGACATGTCATGAGAACGCAGAATGTCAACAAGATATCTTACTCTGAGTGCAGTTTCTCTGTTTCCCGAAGGAGCATTCGAGCAGATGTTAGTATCAACAGTAACAGCTTGAACAATCCCTTTGTCCTTTAACCTCTCTGATATTGTAGCAGCTAACTCAACTCCACAGTAGCCGCAGCCAACAATAGCCACACTTATTGGAGAAGACATTTTACCAAAACGGGATCTTTCCAGAGCTTGTAGTACATTGTTAACTTTCTGCACAAGATTTCAGGAAAAACCAACAATAAGAGCCAGATACAAAATTCAAAGAAAAGACTAACATGTGTCGGAAATGTCATCATTTTGATATAAAATGTCACAATGAATGGAAAAATAAATAGAAAACAAAGATAGAAGATAGAACACAAATTTGGATCACAAACTAATGCTGGTCAATTCTATCGTTTATATAGGAACTTGCCATGATAGATTCAGAAACACCAGAAATAGTAAAGAAAACAGAAGCTATGAAGATGACAACCATCTTCCTAAAGCTTTTTTATTAAATCAATATGTAACCGAAGCTATGAAGATGGCAACCATCTTCCTAAAGCTTTTTTATTAAATAAATATGTAACCTCACTAGTCTACCTAATTTCTATCACTTCATATCAGTTTCTTCTTTTCTTGAAATTTTTAGACGCAGTTGTATTTCTTGCCAAATTTAGAAATACATGTTTTGATAGGAACACAGTTTGATCAGGATAGACCGGGGGATGATCCTAATGTTGATCCCAATCTCAATCTAGATCATCCAATCCGAGATAAGAACCAGATCGACTCTTCCAAAAACAGAAAAACAATAAGAAAACAATAAAAATTATATAGGATGGACCAGCAAGCAATTCCACTCCAATTTGATCCTAATCAATGTTGGATAAATAACAGAATGGGGGCACCACCGCCTCTGCCACTGCATCTTCCCTGCTCTAATGGACCCGATATGACCAAGATCCAGCCACTTTGCGATATCGGATCTGATGGATTATCACATGATATGGTCACTTAAGTTCTATTAGGTACAATAGACCCAATATCATTGGAGCTGGTCACTTGGGTGAATGGATCCTGGTCCCGGTTGTATCGGGTCTAATAGATCAGATATGACCATCCCCCCCACCACCACAAGACATAGGCACGAGTGGCAGTGCCCCTCTGTGGCCCAGATTGGCCAATCCCACTAGGATCAGCCCTCCCTCCCAGTGGAGCACAAGAATTGCCATCTCGGATCTAGACTTCATCTCGGAAGGGTGTAAGAGAAGAGATTTCGTGAGATTCTCAAAAAAATCTCGAGAGATTATATCTCGAATTTTATTTATGTAGGGTATACCTTACCCAAAGATTGTCATCTCGTATCTATATTTTATCTCATAAAAATTGAAAAGAACAAATCTCGAAAAAATCTCAAGAGATTGATTCTCATAAATACCAATCGATATGTATATTTAAGTGCAAAATGTCATGTTATCTTTTCAAAAAGGACAAGAGAACTCATTTTAAACATCAAAAGGTTAATACAAAGATGATGAACCATTGTTAGCAGACGATATATAAGGAATCTTATGTCATACCAAGTCTTCATCTTGAATAATATGGATAGATGATTGGTGATTTTGGGTCAATTGTACATAAATAATCATAAAAATATTAAGTTATAAATTTTTATCAAACATTAATATCTAGATGAATATTTGGATGAATTCTATAGTAAAATTGACAATATATGAAGCAAACTTAAGAATGCCATCTAACATGTTAAGGATAGTAATAGGTGGAGTATATCAAGGTACAAGAGGTACTATATAGATATTCTCATCTCGGTGATCTCGTTTCTCGGACACGTGGACAGAAAGAGATTTTCAAGGGATCTCGAGAGATTCTCGAGAGATCGCATTCCATGGTGGAGCAGAGAAACATCAGAGCCCATGGTTAATGGAATCTGTCAAATCTGATCAGAATCAACCGATTTCAGAATCGGATCTGCCAGTCTAGATCCGATTACCGCCTGGGGCACTAATCCAAAATTGATTTTCAGTTAAATCAATCTAGATCAGTAGAATTGACCGATTCACATGAACTGAATTGGAATCAGTCGATTTTGCCTATTTCACTGGGAGGACCTAAGTCCTAGGCCCAGATTGATTTCGAGTCCAATTCAAATATGAGATATAAGGCCGATAAGGTGAGAATCAACTTGATTCCCTCATTCTCACCTAAAAACCCTTAGGGCTTTGGCAACAGCAGCAATCTCCGGCACTTCCTTGGCGATTCTACAGCAATTCTCCGACGCTTCCTCGGTGATCCAGTGATCCTCTAGTAATTCGACATTGATCCAACGATCCTTGGTCAATCCTCGGCAATCCTAGCTATCCTCCAATGATTTGTCAACAAATCTAGCATTTGGTCAGCAATCCTCCAGCGACTACGAGACTTCCACCAACGATTTAGCACAATCTAGTAAAGTTTCTCTTATTCCTCCTACTCCCTCCCCCTAGGCTCCCTCCCACCCGCCCCATCCCCCCCGTTTCATTACTAAAATAGTCACTGGTTGTTTCGACTTAAGTAGCCCCCTAGAGGCATGCTCTTTCTTCCCGACAGTTAGGGCCATAATTCACAAAATCGGCTAATCTGGATCAGAATAGGCAATTCTTGGATCAGATCGACACTTCAATCCAATTCACCATGTGAATAACCGATCCAAATTCGATTCTTGGAGAAATCGACTTGGATCAAGCGAATCGGACAATCGAAGCCGATTCTCTGAGTAACTAGAAGTTCAGGAATCGGGGCCTCCCCCCTCCATTCCGCCTCCCTAATGTGGCCCCCTCCAGTATCCCCTTCAGCGAGCTTAATGAACCCCTTCCAAGGTGATGTTTCCCTTCTTTTTTCTCCTCCCCCTTCTCCCTCTCCCCAATCTTCTACCTCCGGTATGAATTCCCCTCCCCCCGGCCAGTTGACCTTAAAACTTAACGGAGGGAGGGGGAATTCCCCCCCCCCCGATCTGGGATTCCACCTATGGGAATCTCGCGACACCTCCACTTCACAGTCACCCTGAGGGGTGACTTGTTTGGACCTTGTACAAACAATCTGATTGTCGGGACCATCTGATTGTCCAATCCATGCACGCTGAAACCGGATCAGCAATATTTAATATGAACTATATTTATTTCATATGATTTTTTGTATGTGTAGGAAAAAAATGTCAGACGAGAAGTGTTGTGCCCCTGCACATCGTGACTTGGATGTCAATATGGAGACATGTTAGATGTTGACAAGAAGAGAATAGTGTAAATCGTGCGAAAAAAATGCATAGAGGTGTTTACCACCTCAAACAACACATTGATGGGGGTGAGTAGGAATATCAAGAAGTGTGACAAGATATCGATAAAATTGAGAGAAGAGATGAGAGCATATTTAACTAGAGAGCATCAAAGAGGGAGATACTAATAAAGCAGAGAGTTGACCTACACGAAGAGTTACTAAGAAGTTGAGACACAAATCTCATGTCCAAAAGTATATAAAAAAGGAAAATCACATGCTCACGTTAAGGTGTCTTTATCAAGTTCAAATGATGAAGATGATGCACAAGTAAAAAGAGTAATATATGTAAATAGAATTCATGCCATAAAAATGAGAAGAGAAGAAGGGGGACAAAAGAATCTTCTACTAGATAGTTGGATGTGAAAAGTATTTGCCCTCACCTCAATCAGGACAAGAGAGTGAGTTCTGTCAGTCACCGTCAATTCAACCAATGGACATTTCCATGGATGGGTAAAGTGACAGAGGTCAAAGAATGATCACACAAACCTTGAAAGGAGGGAAGGCTACAAAAGGGTTGTAAAGAAGGCAATCAAACACATTTTTAAATGATTTTCACATGCCGATATATCAACAATACTTCTTTTAAATATGCCTTAAATCTTTTTAAAACAAACATATATAAATGTATCTTGTTTCTCATTGGCGTAGGTGTCCCAAGCAATGTAGCCTTCAAATGATGATCGATGCTATTGACGAGCTTGCACCGAAATTAAAAGTCTCAATTTTGAAATATATTGATGAGGGTGGGTTGGCTATAGAAGTTGATAGTTGACCTTGTGAATAGATAGATTCAAAACAATATGAAAGAAAATGAGTTATGATGTACTTTGCAATTGATGGATAGGAATAACAAAGAAATCGACGATCAACATTTCTTGTCTACTCTTCTGAGGCACCACATTCTTAAAAAGTATAGATGCATCAGATCAGATAAAAAATACTAACTATTTATTTGGTCTCATGAACGATGTTGTCGAAGAAATAGGTAGAGACAATATTGCGCAATTTATCACTGACAATAAAACATCTTATAAGACTGCAGGGAAGAAATTGATGAACACTGGACCATTTTTTTATTCCTTGTGCGGCACACTTCATATATTTGATGTTGGAGGATATTGGAAATGAGTCATCTGTCAGGTCCTTAGTGAGTCAATGTCAGTTGATTACATCTTTCCTATACGAGCATCCTAGGTTACTGCACATCATAAGAAAACATACCAATGATCGTAATCTAGTGCAAGATAGTCCCATGAGATTTGTCATGCATGCATTTTGTTAAGAAAGAAAGTTTGATGAGACAACAACATAACTTGAAGAGATACATACTTTCATCAGCATACATTGATTACATGGCTGACCTACATGGCAAAATGGACCAGGTTGAGATCATAACTAAGATGGAGCATTTTATCAAGAACAATAAGTGACAGGAAGAGTGCATTATTACTTGTCTGTGATAGAACCCCTAGTACATATATTGAGATTGGTGGATTTCAACGACAAAAACCAAACAAGTACTTGTATGATTCAATGGACAAAGTAAAGATGAAAATCAAAGAGAAACATTTAAAGTTATAAGAAATGTTAAAAAATTATAGACAATAGATGGAATAAGACAATCACGATATTCATACTATAAGTAATTGTCTATATATTATTATTTATTTAAGTCTTGTAAAATGTCTTACTTTCATTATTGGTTGTCTTCCACTTGTGGTAGGATATTTATTGAACATAAGGATATAATACACTAATGCAAAGCTTATAAATGGTACATTGTCAATAATACAATGTTTAACTAAGATTTCGCAAAATAAAATAGAAGTAGAAATTAAAGTTAGTTATTGTGTCATATTTACTTATTGAGTTATGAAGATCAATAAATAAATTTCTATTTTATACTGTATTTCAAATGACATCATATAAGCACCAAATTAGAGTCTACGGAGATCCAGATTTACAGTATTCATATGACAAGGTTTCTCTTTGCATGTTTGATAATATTTGGTATATGTTAACAATTTTGTAAGAAGAATATGCATTTACTATACTACTTGTCTTTTTTGCAACTGAGTGGTGGATTCAAGTGAAAAATAGAAGCGGATGGAATCCACTCCATAGATTGCGAAATCAGCTGATTCGGATCGGTATCGGTATCGGCCATTGTTGATCTGATTCTCAGCCGAAAAATCGATCCGAAAAAAAGTTCCGACAGAATTGGCCAAGATTAGCTGGGTTAGTCGAGATCGGATCGAAATTGGATCAAGATTAGAAAATTGCTTTTCTTCCTTTGCTATTATCTCCGGAATGGCCATGATCGGTCGAGATCGGATTGGATCGAAATTGAAATCGGTGTTTTTTTAACTTAATGATTTTGGATCGGTCAAGATTGAAACGATCCGATCCGATCCCAATCGGATCAGTACCCACCAATCCCGACTCCAATTTTGATCCTGCGATCCTTGATCCACTCGCCGCTATTGCAGTACAAGTATTAAGTCAGAGCAGTAATTCATTGCAATGTGGAAGAAATTAGAGCACTTTTAGCTTAATACGCACATAAAGAAAGAACATGTAAAAGAGTGAAATATTGGAAGAACTAATGTTTTGCGATTACAATATATCATTAAAAATCAATAACATTAAAAAAATAAAAAAAATCTGAAGAAAGGTTTGCAAAATTTGTAGGTGGACCTTATGAGCAAAAACGCAATGCAGGAGGTCAAGGATAATCACAATAGGGTGTTGATTTGGAATACTCTTCTAAAAAGAACATCCACTTTCTTCAAGGATGGATGACTAAGATGTTGAACCAGCTCCAGAGTTCAACCCCAATTATCGTGCATAGGCCGATGACGAGGGTAAACAAATGCAACAAAAAGAACAAGATATGTTGGGGAGACAAGATATCATTGGTCCCACTCGACCCAACCTACACCCACTGAGGATGTAGGTGTAAAAGAGGGAGGTTTTAGTCAATTAGCTTTGACACAACCCAGACCTCATGAGGATGTTCACATGTTCAGAAGACATAATAGCTTGCAAAGAATAATAAGACAAGTATTTAAAATGGTCAAGGCAACCACTTCAGTTGCAAAGAGAGCGATGAAACATATTTTCAAGTGATTTTTACATACAAGTAACAATATGTCATTGTCATTACTCATCTTAGACATATAAATCATTTATTTTTCTTCATTTAGTCAATAAAAATTGTTTTTATATGCTAAATGTAAGTGTTCCAACACATACAATCACTAGCCTCTACTTCCAAACCATAGTTGATGTAATTGGAAAGACTGGACCAGGATCGAAAGTCTCAACCAATCGGTATATTTTAGTTGCCGCCTAGATGACGAAGTAAAAGTGCTAAAGTCTTGAATAGATGGTTTCAAGATAATCTGGAGGAAAAGAGGATACACAATAATATGTGATGGTGGACAAGCATCACGAAGAGATCAATGATTAATTTTTCTACTTATTGTTCAGAGGACACAATGTTTTTAAAGTCTAATGTTGCTTCTAAGTCATATCAAGAGTGCCTATCACATCTTTTTCACTTATGAACGAGATTGTAGAAGAGATTGAAAATGAGAATATTGTCTAGTTTGTGACAAATAACAAGCCCGCATACAAGGCAATAGGGAAAAAGTTGATGGAGAGGTCACACACGTCATCGATCTGATGCTGGAGGACATGGGCAATAAAGCTTTAGTCTTTACACTTGTGAATCGGGCACAGTTAATCACATCCTTTATCTATTCACATTCTCGTTTACTACACATCATGAGATTATACAAAGGGGCATAATCTAATCAGGCCTGGGCCAACTAGAGTTGCCACACTTTATTGCCTTGAAGAGCTTGCACTGATATAGACATGTACTTGTCCATTTTATAACATTAGAGAAGTATATTTGTTACAAACCTACACAATATGATGGATCAATTAGGGATTCTTGCACAAATGAAATGTTTAATAATGGGCAACCATTTATGGGAGAGAATTGTTTATTACTTGTCCATGTGTTGAGATTAGTGGACTCAGATGAGATAAACCTAATCGGAAACATCTTCAATGCCATTGATAAAGCAAAGTTGAAAAATCAAGGAGAAGCATCATAAATGTTATAATAAATGATGAAATATTATAGATGTCATATGGGATAGGACCATGGAATGCGATCTCCCGTGAATCTCTCGAGATCTCCCAAGAATCTCTCTCTCCACGCATTCGAGAAACGAGATCGCCGAAACGAGAATATCCATATTATATCTCTTGTACCATGATCTACTATACCTATTACTACCCCTAACTTGTTAGATGGCCTTATTAAGTTAACTTTATATATTGCCAATTTTATCATGGATTTCATCCAAACATTCATCTAGACATCACTTTTTAGTAAAATTTTATAACTTAATACTTTTATGATAATTTATGTACCATTGACCCAAAATATCACCAATCACCTATCCATATTATTCAAAATAAAACTTTGGACTACTATAAGTTTTTTTGTATGTCTCCTGTTAACAATAGTTCATCCTTTTGTATTAATTTTTTAATTCTCTCGGTTTATTTTGATGCTTAAAATGAGTTTCCTTGTCCTTTTTGAAAAGATAACGTTTTACACTTAAATATGCACATTTATTGGTATTTTCGAGATCTAATCTCTTGAGATTTTTCCTAGATCTCTTATTTTCAATCTCCATAAGATAAAATCTAGATGCAAGATGGCAATTCTTAGGTAAGGTATATCTTACATAAATGAAATCCGAGATCCGATTTCCCAAATTTTTTTCGAGAATTTCACGAGATCTCTTCTCTTTCACCCTTCTGAGAAGAAGTCAAAATCCGAGACGACAATCCTTGGATAGGACACTATACCACGATGTGTAGTAATTCTTGTTATCCATAATTTAATTATTGCTTGATGCATAAATGTATGATCCCCGGGATGAAATATGAAAGACAATTATGCAATGATCAAGAAATTTTGAGGGGTATTTTATCTGTAACACAATAACTTTCAAAGACTTAACAGGACAAATGTGATGCTTAATTAAAAGTAAGTGAGAAAGCTATGTTTCTCAATATTATTATATTGGAGCACTAATAGTTTAATAATTTGACAACTCAATTTTCAGATGTAATATCATAAAATGAGAACTAGAGTATACTCAGATTCAGACTTGGGATATTTATTTGAAAAGGATGCCCTTTGTTTGTTGAAATTGAAACAAACTTCATTTTGTTTTATGATATACAAACCCTTATTGTGACAGTAATATCATGTTCTATTGTTGTTTTTTATAGTTGAGTGGTGGATGCAAGTCAATATAAGACGTGGTTGAAATCCACTTGTTGTAATTGAGATTTGAATTCTCAGTCAAAACACAAGTTCCTCCCAGTGCGATTCGAATTGTAAATGATAGACTTTAAAATCCATGTTCTCAGGAAATGTGAATGAAACAGGAGCTATTAGATTGGGTTTATCAGCTGTGTAAGAACGTTGGTGTTTCTGATGGAAGTAACCACGATGCCACAAACCCCAACTATGGGACAATTAACACGAGATATACAAAAATTTGGTGGAAGATAGTTTCAGCAGTTTATGTCTATATGAGGTTTAGCTGTGGTAAAAGGGGTCATTGTAACTTACGGTGGTGCCAGTTTGCACAAATTGATGACGTATGCAAAGACAATAGCAGGAAAGTCTTTATTCATGTTAGTTTGATCATGCCAGTGGTGTATTTGCAAAAGGATTGAAACTCCTTCAAAAATTAAGATAACTGCTGAAGAAAAACCTACTTGTGCATCATCCAATGTTGAGAAAGCCAAAGCATATTCAGCAGCCCCTGGCACAGTATCAAGCTTAACCTCTGAACCAAGAGCCAAAACCAGCCTGGCTGCAACAAAAACTGAATCAATGAAACAATTATAGAAGAATAGGGCCAGTAGAGATAATGAATGGAGACTGGAAATTTCAGCATCATAGGGGAAAAACAAGAAAAAAATAATTATATCCAACACTTAAACAGCATGCAAGGATACGATAAGAAAAAAGTGACAAACAAATGTAAAATGCAGATCAAAATTTAATAAAAGTTTACAGACCAGAATTTAAAAAAAGTTTACGTGACAGAAGTACTTACCAGTCATATTCTACTGTAGTGCCACTTTCGAGATGCACACTACCTCCACAGGATAGTTTTCCGGAGCCATTTGAACCAAACTGATCAGAAGGTTGTATGAGCTTGATTCTGTCTTTGACAAACTGAACTCCAGTATTTCTTAGTAAGTCTGAGAATGAAGGTGCTATTTCCCAGGGTTCTACTTCTATAATCAATAGAATAAGGTTAAAAATAAGAGAAAAAGCACTAGTAATCATGATCATTTTCAGAAACACCAATTCCAACTAGCTCTCGGTAAGAAAATAGTACCCCCAGATAGAAGTTCATACAGCATTGGTTTGAAAACAAAGCGATCTGACTTATCAACAAGAAGCACCTGCCATATTTCCACAGAAATCTATGTCAAAGATTGTGAGCAAAAGAAGGAATTTCAATCCACTGGAAAAATATTAATGTATTTGGATGTATGCATACTATAACTAGGTTTAAGCTTAAAGGAGACAGATTGTAATACAAGTTAAAAAAAAGGAAAAAAAGAAGCTAATCATAATAATCAAATCCCCTAAATATAAGGATCAATCAAATCCTAATAATACACAAAATCTGACCGCAATACCCAGCACCATCCCCCTCCTATTGCCCCCTCTCTCTTCTCGTTCCTTCTCTCTATCAAACCACCAGCACCACCAATTGGCGTGAAGCTTCCCGATCACTGTCATATGCCCACACTAGAAAATCCTTTTGTGCCCCCTCTGATGCAGCCTGTGCCACCTTGTCAGGCCCCAGTGCCATCTCTATCTCTCTCTCTCCCCCCTTGATGCCGCCTGCCGCACAAGAACCTCTCTCATGGCCACCCATCTCGGTTGCAATGGCTCCCCTCCCAAGATGCGACAGGCACAGGCAGAGCAAGGGACTAGGCATCTTGCGACAGAAGTTTCAAGGAGGCAGCGGCTAGTGGAAGGAGTTAACGAAGAGGTTTTACCGCGTGGTGGCTCCAGCTACACAAACCAAACAGGGGTGCCGATGGCTGCCGATGAGAGCAGAGCAAGAGACGTGGGAATGTAGGAGTTGCAAAAAGAGACAGTACAGCAGGGGAAGGCAGCACTAGGCAGGACAGAGCACTGTGCAGCAGAGGTGAGGGTGCACAATGTTGGGTTTGGCGGGGAAGCAAAGGAAGACGAGAGCTGTGCTAACAAGCAACAGACATGTAGGCAAAGGCGGCAGTACAGCAGTGCTATTGTTGACCTGAGCCAGCAGCGGAGGAGACCATCGCCAATGCAACCAAGGATCCCCATCACCTTGCTCCATCGCAATCTTGGTCAAGGTAAGTTGGGTCAGGGATTGGGATTAGGTTGTTTTGGCCAAACCAAACCCAGGTCAGACCAAGTCATGACCCAACTTAGAGGGGATTGGATCCGAATAAAAAACTAATTTATTTTTTAAAAATAATAAAAGTATTAAATTTTTATTATAGTTTTAAAAACTAATTAAATAGTTAAAATATATTTTTAATTAATATGTTATAAATTATTAAAAAATTGAAATGCCCCTGCAGCATTTCAGCTTCCTGCGTGGGAAGCATGCAAGAAGTGCAACAGCTGTGGGATCTTACCTGCTTTTACGGGTCGAGGTTGTGGGATCCCAGTTGAGGTTGCCCATAAATACAACTGGGTCGAGCGACCCAGCCCTACCCAATCCCCATTTGGCATATCATGGTCACGGTATCCTACATATCAACAAGAACCTTATTTCAATCCCCAAGATGATTCATCTACAAGTTCCAACCTTATTGCAATCCCCAAGTTGATTCATCTACAAGTTCCATGTACTCAAACCTATGAATTCCTATGATTCCAACCTTAATTTAATCCCCTCAAATCATATCATATTGGGAATTCCTATGAACTTATGTGGTCATAGAACTTCTCAGTTCCCTACTTAGATTTTTAAGATTGGTCAAGCGTGATAACATGCATGACCTCCCCTTAAATCAAATAAAGTTTTCCCTAATAGGTTAAGTATATATACTCTCCCTACATCGGGAAAAGATCGGTTATGATAGATGCATGCCCGCATCCCCATCCAGGATGAATCTACACTAGGGACATATCCATGTGTCCATCTAAAATTATGAAGGAGCCTAAGTTAATAGACTAGCCTCTTAAATATTTATTATGTTAAATATTTAAAAGATGCATTCGTTTTGTCATATCATTTTTTATCGTTTCAACCCATTATCATGTCATTGTCTCATTTTGGCCTCATTTGGCTCACTCCACATTATCTTGGCCATGGTAGTCCATAAGTGTCATTTTTTGCCATAGGCCTATCATGCTCATTGTCTCGGTCCGGATGGCTCATCATGGCTTCATCTTGGTCTTCACTGCCTTCATCCTTTACCCGATAATTGGTCCCTTGTGTCACTCTGGACCTCCTGTCATTACCGGACTGGTATGCTCAGATGTTGAGCATGTTTGGTCAGAGAAAGGAAAAAGAGACTTCATGGGTCACATATGTAGACATACTCAGATCATAGGAGGATTCAGGTAGACATGAGCAGAGAGGATTTAGATCTAATAATGACCTGTGCATAGGTCAATTTCAGATCATAATAATGTAACCGGGATGGGCCTTGAGATGTGTATTGCTCAAGCTCATTTTGTAGTAGGCATTAAGGCCATATAGGGCTCGGATTTGGGCTCATGAAAGATAACATATGGGCCATACAAGGGGTTTCTCTATACGCATGATACCAAGGTAGGCCGGGTACCCCTCTTAAGCTCACCATTTTAAGCATTGAAAGGACCAATCCCACTTGGTCTTCCATAGATTCAAGATGTATGAGCATATGTCTATCATGGGCTACTTATAAGCCAAAATATGATCATAGGAGATGAACCAAGCTTGGGCAAACAGGTCCTGGACATGGGGTAACATAGTGGTATGAAAGATAAGCTGGGAAATGAGCTATTTGCATAGCAGTAGCTCGTTGGTCATGGCTCAAATACAAGTCATGTCAGCATGATGAGGAGGGGTAGTCAAGAAGAGAATTTGCCTAGAAAGGGATCTCGATCATGGATCTATGTATAAAACATGCTATTATGGCAAGAAGGAATGGCTGATGGAGCTTATAGGCATATCAGGAGATAGATGAGACATATAGACATAGAAAAGAAGATATAGAGGTCGAGAGGCTCATTTGGGCATGTTGCGGCTCACCTACTTCTTCCTTTTCACATTCTCATGGTCTCCTCCTCCTATACAGCAGGCAAAAGCAGCTGATGAAGATAACCTCCTCAGCTCCCTTTCCTTGTGCAGATGAAAGCCATGGCAGTAGCAACAGCACCAGATGTGTAGGCCTGCAGCAGCAGCTTCTGTAGCCAGATCTCCTTCCTTTGGCTTTTTCCTTTCTGGCGATTGGACCCTCAGCACTAGTCCAATGGTTTCTTTTTATAGAAAGACAGATAAGGAGTCAGTCCCAGTTGGTACTCTCCTTTACTTGGCGCAAAGAAGAGCAATCAGGGAAAGGGGGAGCGGAGGAGGAAGCCTCCTATTTAATAGCATTTTTTGAATTCTTGTTGACTCCTCACATAGGTGGAATTATCCCATTGGCTGGTGGCTTATTCAAGACCCGGTCAGACTTTGAGAAGGTGGATAAGGTGCGCTGGATTTTCTCCCACTTCTCCCTACCATCCAATGGGATGTTTTGCCTTTCTTGTGCAGCTGTGGCCTGTGGGAGAGGAATCAGGACTGCCATGTGGTCCAAAAATTCTCCTTATGGTGACTGTGTGGCAGCTGCAACATTTGACCTGGGATTTCATTAAGTAGCACAAGATCCAAGGATCCACATTAATCACTAGATCCTATATCTTATGATCATCAAATAAGTACTCAAATAGCCATGATATGGGCTAGGATTAAGCACCAAATCGGCCTGATCTTAAGTATAGGTTTAAGTCTTAACCCATCAATACGAACATAATAATTGCATTAAGAACATGGCAAATTGATTTAACTCTTATTGTCAAATCTCAGCCCTAGAATCTTGCGAAAATTGCATCTTCCATAGTTGACAAGCAATTTATATCATTCATGTGTGAAAGATATATTTAAATGACCTCATTAGGTTAAATAATTCTCCAATTGATCCATATAGGCCTCAAATACTATCTTGCCCTATTAAGATCATCGTATGCTCTATCATAGCCATTGGGATCTTCATTTAATTATATCTACTGAGAACTTTAAGAAAATGTCAATATTTAACATTTTATGCATGTCCACATTATAAGTCTTCTGAATTTTCAATCGGGTTTGACATTCATAAATATCGGCCCATTTAAGCTGTGCCATCATCAGTCTGGTATTGGGCATGATTTATGCCACCCAGGCCCAGTAAACACCACATGAGATTTTAGCATCCGGGGGGTCCATTTTCTGACATCAGTGACCCAATTTTCATGAAATGTACTGCACTGGACATCTGGACCCAATTAAAGTTGATCACAGCTCAATAAACATAAATTAAGCCATCCAAGCCTACTTCGTATCATTTGTTGTCCAAACTGAATCTGCCATCCAGGCCCACTTTATCCTGTTTGAGGCCCAGTAGGCCTAAAATATGTTGAATTTGCTATCTGAGCCCATTTTCTGATATTTTTGCCCAATAAGCGCCAAATATAGTGCATATGACATATTGGCCTATTTAATGCCATCAGTGGCCCAATAAACGCAAAGCCATTCATCTGGACGCCCTTTATAATATCTATGGCCCAAGAGACATGAAATTCGATAAATTTGATATTGGGCCTCTCATCAGTTATATTGGGCTCACCAAGCTTATTGGGCCTCAGTATATGCAAAAAAGGCCCATTGAGGGGCCGGCCTTGAGCCATCTCTATTTCATTGCCCTTGTCATCATTTATTCAAATATCATTAAATCACAATCCAATTAGAATTTATAGAATGGAGCGGTATCCATCTTCAACTTTAATGGGATTCAAATCCTACTATGGACCTATTAAGAAAAGGATTCACTATTTAAGTCAACATAAGATCTTATCCATTGGATCTTGTGCCCATGATTGCTCCATGATCAACTCATCATTTAATATCATCCAATCATAATCATTCATTACTTAAGTAGGATCCGGATCCTATTAAAAAGTATAGGATCAAAAAGTTAAGTCACAAATGCATCTTAGCCATTGGATCTTGTGCATCATCGTCATCTCATCATCTCCTTCACTTAAGTATGACCAATAATAATTAGATAACATCTAATATCTCATTAAGAACTCAATAAGAGTAGGATCCATAACTTAAATGATTGGAGATCCTAGCCATTGGAATATGTGCCAATCATTGGAGAATCTTCTCCCGTTATTTAAATAAACATCAAATCCCACAAGAAGATGGCAACAGTATCCTCTTGGGACTGAAATACGATGGGATGCATCATGGACCAAAATAGAGAAGTTATTGAAGGTCTTGGCGCAAGAACAAGCCAACAGCCTGTTCTTTCTCCTCTTCTTCTCCAGCTGTTGTGGCCTCCATGGGAGTATGCTACTGCCCTCTCTTGCATCCGGTCGACCATCGAACAGGCTTGAATTAGAGAGGATATCACCAGGATCACCAGGTACATATGCTCCTTATGCTTTCTCCACCTTTTTCTCCTTTCCTTGTCGTGGTCATCAGACTGTATAACAGAACCATTGGAGTCTATTTTGGTGTGCAGCCAGTCATCAGATAGGGCTGAATTGGAAGAGATAAAGCCCTCTGCTATCTCAATCATCCATTGGGATCATCAGGTTTTCCAATTTCTGTTCTTGCCTTCCCCTTGGCCACAACCCTCCTGTTGGTTTCGGCCTTTCGGGCCTTCGGCCTTGCAGTTTGGGCATCAATCGGACCTGAATTGGAGAGATAACACTGCTCTAATAATCAAGTGGATTTCAGACCTGTCCACTACTCCAATTTTCATCTTTCAAGACCCAATCGACCATTGGCAGTTGTAGGTGTGTATCCATCCCATTGTGAAACATCGAAATTAGAAATATAGTATAAAACATGTATGGTTGTTTAAAAATTCATTTGACTACCATTTATTTGGGAAATGAACTTTCATTATCTTATATTTTGGCCACTGTGAAAATATATGATATTTCATACAAAAATATTAGCCAAAACATGAGGTATGCATAAATATGTATGTCGAGATTAGGGGTTCATAAAATTTGTCTTTGGACCTCTCTCCATCGGAAGGTACAAATTTCTGACGTTAATACATAGAGGTTCTCAAACACCCTTGATTAACCGTTGTAGCAACTCGTCAAATAGAAACATTCATCTATAAAACACAATCATATGGGAGTTATAACCCCATAAACTCAATAGAATACAAACTTAGTGTTTTAAGTTTGATTTGAATTTGATTTATGTTTTATGAGGTGCATTTTTTAAGATTCCAATATTTTAAGGTTTATGTTCCTTAGCAAGTCTTTCATATTTTTGAACTATTAGAAATTTAGATCCGAGCATATTTGGATTACATTTTATTATGAATTTCATTTAGATTCCATATAAGTTTTGTCATCTGTTTAAATCTGGCCTCAGGTCAATAGATCAACATTTATGGTCTGAGCCCTTTTATTAAGAAGTCAGGTTTAAGTTACCCTTATTGAAGTCTAGCATCTTAGACTTAGAGACGAGACACATTCCTTTATGTCTGTCCTTACATTTTGACTTAGTGAAATAAGAGTATGCTCATTATCATTATTATGCTCTAAGTCTTTCCATTATTAAACTTAAGATTTGCTAGCTCATCTCATTTTGAGTCTTGTCATCAGATTTGAGAAATTCATCGATCTGAAACAAACATGGGCATGTACAAATCTGATAACCTTTTCATATATCCCCATGCTTCTTATATAGATGGGGTTTGAGACTTTAAATGGAAGCAACCTCATATTAACTATTCTTCACATAGGAAGTCTCAATATTAAGACTTGATAAATTTTTATTTTATTTCTTATCTCTGTGCACTGGAGAATTACCAAGATCTGATTTTATCTTATTCAAACTTTGGACTGCCTATCAGTTCTATACCCTGGTCTCTTAAATATGCGCATATAGCTTATACTCTCAGATCATTCTGGGAACTACTTAGACTTTCCGAGCACATGATCTGATCAGAAAAGCATTCTTTAATCTGATTTTATTGTACCAGACAGTCAGCACTTCCATTCTTGGTTTTAAATCCTTGGTACGTTATACTATCCCCCCATTTCTGGTGTTTAAACATTGGACTCAACATCTCCATGGATTCATGATTGATATGGGATTCTCATTCACACTCATTCTTGTCTTAACATATTGGGGTCACAGGCCCGGTGAATTTTAAACCATCATGTGTGTTTGATTCTTTCATCATTCCTTGAACCTATCAAGATTCATCAAATTAGGAACCTCCTCCTGAGAGTCTGATTTTAAGAAGACCCAATCTGACCACCAGACTTTGCCTGATTCATGTGTGTCATTTCAGATTAGGTGTGATTCAAACTTAGATTTACCCACTTTTTCTTACCGTCGTCAGGTTCACGGCAATCTTTAAATCATACTTAATAGCCTATCCATGCTTAAGCCATTCAGATTAGGGCTGATCCTTAAGCTGGCTATGAGGTCATATATGCCTAGAATTAAACACACCCATTCCATTCATCTAGTGCCATTGGATTTGGAGCACTTATTGGGATTTATGCTTCCATTCTGGACTTGTGGGGGTCAAGGGGGCAGCACCCCTTGTGAGAGGTATTGGGGGGAAATGCCTCCCGAAGAAAGTTTCTTTATGGTGATGTAAGGGGAGCCAAAAGGGCCGAAAGGGAAAAGGGGCCCCAAAGGGGTGCTAATAGCAGCCACCCCTTCGGGGTTTAGGATTTATGGACGCATAGAGGTACCCCAAAAGGGTGCCTGCTGCGGGAGGGGAGCCAGAAGGGGAGAAGGGGGAAGGGGGAGAAGGGATCGGGGTGTCCCTCCCCCCACAAATTTATTTGTTTAGAGGGGGATCGGCCGCCTCCCACAGCTGAATCGCCGCTTCTTGAGCTAGATCACCGGAGGGGGGAGCCCTAGAGGTTGAAGGGGAGGGGGAGGTGAGAATCGGGGGTTGGGAAGAGAGAATCAGTTTGATCCCCCCCAAAAAATAGTCTAGAATCGAGTCCAAAATCGATTTGATTCCAAACATTTCCGAGTTTTGGGGAATCAACTGATTCCTGATTCAATTCTGTTAGATCCGTCGATCTTCAACCGATCCAAGTGATTCCGACCAATCCGGCCGGAAGTCCGGGCCAGAACAATAGTTCTAGCCATAATCAAATCGGTGGGGTCCAATCCAATCCAAGAATCTGCTGTTCCCAATCCGGATCGACCGATTCTATAATACATGCCTTCTTGAGTGCGGCAACCGGAGAGCTTCAACAGAGGGTCGTGGCTCTTTTTAAAAGGTTTCTAGGACTCCCTTCCTTGCTGCAAAAAGAGGAAGTGGGAGAGTGGGGTGCGGTTGTGACAGGAGTGGGATGGTGGGGAAGTGGGCAACTGGGTGTACGTGGGAGAAAGTGGGGTTAGAGAGCTTATCAACGTGGCTCTCAAGTATGGCTGTGAAAAGGCTCCAGAATTGATGAGGTGGTAGATTTTTGAAGATTCCAAAACATGATTGACATCAAGATGGGCCATCTTTTGACATGTTAATAGGCCCATATGTGACTTAAAAGATAGCCCATTAATATGTCAGAAAATAGGTTAGGAAAATGATATGAAATGGGCCCATCTGTGAATTAAAAGGCTGCCCATTAAGTAAGACCTAAGTGGGCTGCAAAAATAACATCATTTATGAGTCTATTTTTTATTCAAATCAGCCCAATGGACATATTGATGATGAACTGTGAAAATAAGCTACCATGTGGGCTTCCTTTTGACATGTTGATGGGCCCAAAAGTGAGTTGAATATTAACCCATTAATATGGTAGAAAATGGGGTTACGAAAATGATATAAAATAAACTCATTTAGTGATTGGAAAAGAGCCCAATAAAGGTCAAAACAGCAAGCTACGAAATTAACAATAGAAATAAACTTGATAGATTAGGCACAAGGATGGGCTTAAATTGAAATAAAAATTTGGCTCATCTTGATATTTGTATCAATTGGACCATTTTGCCCTAACCTGGTTAGTTGGCGAGAAGCACAAATTTTAATTTTTTGCCCATAACTTTCCGGATACCGGTCGAATTTCTGATCCGAATCAATTTTCCGCATGTACTAACTATCTTGCATCAAATGGGCCTACAAGTTTGTTAATGGGCCGAGTCTAGGCCTTTCAAACCCAATGTGGCTGAGGAGGGACATTTTGGTCATTTGGACCCTCCTTGGGTGTTTTGGTCCATAACTTGCCAAATATGAGTCAGATTTTCAATTCGACTCTGACGTTTCTCAAAATTAAGTTGGACAGACATTATGATAGTGCCGGATGTCAACAAACATGCCTTGATGTGTTTGGGCCCTACAAGAACAAAACGGTCATTTTTTCATCCAAAGTTAAATTTTGACATTCAGGGTACCGTTGCAAAGTTCATGACTGAGTTGTACTGTGGATCCACTTGTTCGGTCATTTGAGCCCATTATGTCTTTCAAAGACTATCCAAAAGTACCTTTGTATTGTTTTGCTCATATCTTACGAAATACGAGTCAGATTTTTGATCTGACTCCAACGTTGCTCAAGATGGAGCTTGGTTCGCAGAATCGGCCGATCCGGATCGGGATCGGCCGATTCTCGAATCGGATCAGTAGTCACCGATCCAATTTCGAACCAAACAACCGATCCAGCCGGGAGTCCCGGCTGGATCGGTCGGAATCGTCCGGATCGGTCGATCCCGGACCGATCCACCTAGATCGATCCAGGAATCAGTCGATTCGGACCGATTCTCTGGAAAACCGGAAGACCCAGAATCGATCCGATTTCGGAATCGATTCCGGACCATTTTAAGGTCTGATCACCCCCAAATTGGGGAAGATCGGACCGATCTAGCCCCCATATGCCCTCTTCTTGGCATCCTCCCCTTCCCCTAAGTCCCCTTGGGAGATCTAGGGCAAGGATCACCGACGATCCAGGGACCTTTGATCCCCCCTTCCCCCTGCCCCTTCCCACTCTTCGGCCCTCCTTCCCCTTCCCCCTCCCCCGGTCCAGCACTGCAGTGCCAGTGTAGGGTTTTAATTCCCCCATTGGGGGATTATTTCACCCCCACAATGAGGATTGAATTGCACCCCCGAAGGAGTGCTAATCACCCCTTCGGGGGTGTTAAAGGGGTGACTGTTCAACAGAACAGACCCCCCCTTGGGTGGGGGGGTTTAATTCCCCCATTGGGGGGATTATTTCACCCCCCCCAATGGGGGTTGATTTGCACCCCCGAAGGGGTGGGTGGGATGATTGTTCAACACAACAGACCCCCCCTTGGGCAGGGAGGGGGATTAATTCCTCCATTGCGGGGATTATTTCACCCCCTAATGGGGTTTGAATTGCACCCCCAAACGGGTGCTAATCACCCATTCAGGAGGGGTGACTGTTCAACAGAACAGACCCCCCCTTGGGTAGGGGGGTTTAATTCCCCCATTGGGGGGATTATTTCACCCCCCAATGGGGGTTGATTTGCACCCCCGAAGGGGTGCTAATCACCCCGAAGCACCCCTTCGGGGGTGGGATGACTGTTCAACACAACAGACCCCCCCCTTGGGTAGGGAGGGGGATTAATTCCTCCATTGTGGGGATTATTTCACCCCCTAATGGGGGTTGAATTGCACCCCCAAACGGGTGCTAATCACCCATTCAGGAGGGGTGACTGTTCAACACAACAGACCCCCCCTTGGGTAGGGGGGGTTTAATTCCCCCATTGGGGGGATTATTTCACCCCCAATGGGGATTGAATTGCACCCCCGAAGGGGTGCTAATCACCCTTCGGGGGTGTTGAACAGTCACCCTCGCAGGGGTGACTGTTCAACACAACAGACCCCCCCTTGGGCAGGGGGGGTTTAATTCCCCCATTGGGGGGATTATTTCACCCCCCCCAATGGGGGTTGAATTACACCCACCCCTTCGAGGGTGTTGAACAGTCACTCCAAAAGGGGTGACTGTTAAACAGAACAGACCCCCTTGGGCAGGGGGGTTTAATTCCCCCATTGGGGGGATTATTTCACCCCCCAATAGGGGTAGAATTGCACCCCCGAAGGGGTGCTAATCACCCCTTCGGGGGTGTTGGGGGTGACTGTTCAACAGAACAAACCCCCCCTTGGGCAGGGGGGTTTTAATTCCCCCATTGGGGACTGGAGTTGGAGTTCATTATGTGTATATCATCCCCCTTCAGTGGGGGGTGGATTTTATTGGCCTAATAATGTGTATGATTTTATGTGGTGTAGATAAGATGTAGAACGAGAAGCATGTTACCGGTCCCACGGAATTTCATGACATTGGATGGCAACATGGCCATCTCCTTGATTCAGAGAAGAAGAGAGTTAAATGCAAGTGGTGCCAAAAAGATATGAATAGAGGTGTATCGGCTAAAGCAACATATAGTCGGGATGGGTGGCAATGTAAAGAAGTGTGATAACGTACCGGCTGAGCTTAGGGAGGAGATGAGGAGTTATTTAACTGGAAGAGCATCACAAAGAGAAGTGAGAATTGGTCAAAGACAAGAGCTACACGATGAGTTGCTGGGTCGGAGAGACGCTGATCTTATGGCTGGGAAGAGTAAGAAAGGGAAAGGACCAGCACATGACAGGGTCCAAGTTGATTCATCTTCGGCGGATGAAGAGGATGCTCAGGTCAGGAGAGCTGTACACCAGAGTAGGGCTCAGGCCCTTGAGGATGAGAAAAGAAGACGAGGAGCAGGAGGTTCGGCGGCTCCTCATCCATCTAGACGTTCTGATGTGGGGGCGGGCACACGCCCTGCTCCTCCAACTGAATTCCGTCGGACACATTCTGTTTGGTCGACGGGAGACATCGCCATGTATAGGGAGAGTGGCAGAGGTCAAATGGGGTATAAAACAAGCGTTTAAAGGGGTGAAGGCCTCGACTGGGGCTGCGAAGAAAGCCCTAAAGCATATGATTAAGTTCTTTCTACATGCAGGTAAATCTTTGATAAAGTTGTGGTTAGCATTTGAATGTTGATATGAAGTTGTTGTTATACATTTCTATTAACAAGGATCTCTTCTTCTCTTGTTTTTGAATTTGTAGGTGTCCCGGCACATGCAGCCACGAGTCCATATTTTCAGACGATGCGATTGGTGAGGCTGGGTCGGGGTTGAAAGCCCTCACATCAAAGTATATATATGAGACAGGCTTAGATGAGGAGGTCGATGAGTTGACCTCATGGATAGATGGATTCAAAACCATCTAGAAGGAGAGGGGGTGCACTGTATTGTGTGATGGGTGGACTAGAATCACAAAGAGGTCACTTATAAACTTCCTTGTGTATTGTTCTGAGGGTACCATATTCCTGAAGTTTGTTGATGCATCAGGTCAGGTGAAGAATGCGGACTACTTATTTGGGTTGATGAACACTGTGGTGGACGAGATAGGGGAAGCCAACATTGTGCAGTTTGTTACAAACAATGAGGCATCATATAATACTGCAGGAAAGAAGCTTATGAAGGCTCGACCTCACTTGTTTTGGGTGCCCTGTACAGCACATTCCATTGACTTGACGTTGGAAGACATTGGTAGAGATCCTAATGTCAAGTCCTTAGTCAACCAAGGACAACTGATCACCTCATTTATCTATGGCCATCCACGACTTTTACATATCATGGGGCAACACACCGATGGTCATGATTTGATCAGACCGGGTCCCACCATATTTGCCACCCACTTTATTGCTTTATAGAGCCTTTACAAGTACAAGGCTTGTTTGGAAAGGTTCATTCTCTCCACTACTTATCAGGAGTACATGGATACATACATGAGCTCCTTGGATCAGTATGAGGTATTGCTAAAGATGGAGCAACTGATAGAAGATAATAGGTGGTGGGAGAAGGTGCAATACTACTTGTCTATCATAAAACCTTTGGTACAGGTACTTAAGTTGGTGGATTCAAATGATAAAAATTAGATGGGGTACCTGTATGATGCTATGGATAAAGCTAAGTTGAAGATTAAAGAGAAGCATCTCAAGGGTTATAAAAAGTGGTGGAAAGTCATTGACAACAGATGGGACAAAACCCTACACCACGACATTCATACTGCAAGTATACTTTAGTAGTGTAAGTTGCTTGTATTACAACTTATATTCTATGTATTATCCCCATTGTCTCTATACAAATGGATTATTAATGCCGTTGCAGGGTACTTCCTGAACCCGAGGATACAGTATGGTGGCCAAGTATGCAATGATGGTGAGGTATTATCAGGCAGACTATCTGTAATTAAGCGGCTCTGTAAGATCCAGGAAGACAGAACCTGCGCTGAGGTTGAAGTAAGTAATACGTCTAATATCTATTAAACTTAGAAGTTTATCCCAGGCAATGAAGTTAAATGGTTTATTTTGGATTTTCAGATGACTTCATACAGGCACAAGATTGGGGTGTACAGGGATCCTAATTTGCAGTACTCACATGATAGGGTTCCCCCTAGTAATTTGCTTACCCGAATTAATGTCTTTTTGCTTACCTGAATTTTTTAAATAAGTTACTGATGCATGTATTTCTTGTCTTCTTTACAATTACAGCTGAGTGGTGGATTATGGTGACCGACAGGACTGGATGGAATCCACTTGCATCTGTTGCAATTCGGGTGCTAAGTCAGAGCACTTCTTCATCCCAGTGCGAGAGAAATTGGAGCATCTTCAACCTTATTTACATGAAGAGGAGAAATATGTTGAAGACAGAAAAATTGGAGAAGCTTGTCTATTGCCATTATAATATGAGGCTGAAGATCAAGAATATCAAAGATGGGCAGAAGACATCCGAGCAAAGATTTGCACAGTTTGCAAGTGGATTGTAGCAAGAAAGAGCTAAAGCCCAAGCTACTCAGGGCTTGTCCCAGGGGGATGTAGACTTAGAATAGTTATTCCAAGAAGAACATCCACTTGCAGCATAGGTGGAAGACAAGGACGTTGAGGGAGAGCCAGAGTTTGACCCAAATGACAGATCATGGGCCGAATGAGAGCTTGACAACGTCGTTGGTGAGGATGAAGACATGCATGAAGGTCAAGAAAGTCAAGTTCCGTGCACAGCTCCACTTCTTTATCCACCCCGGGCTACAACCTCTCCAGAGAGACATCCAGCTCCCCCCCCCCGACCGCTACAGCTCCAGCTCGGATTCCAGTTGCAGGTCCATCAACCACCACCACCACCAAGAAGAATGGTGGATTATTCAAGGCTTTAAAGAAAGTTTACTTACCTTCACAGCAAAGTAGTCAAGGAGATCCTAACAAGAAGAAGACAAGTATCAAACGGCGACATCATCTCCTTGACACTGAGACCACTCAGCCACCTTCATTAGATGAGGATGAAGAAAAATTTGTCCCACCCACACAACAACAGCGTACAATGGGTGGAGGTGGAGGTGGGGGTGGCAGCATTAGGTGGAGGCGGTGCCTCAGGTGAGGGTGGCTCTACTAGTAGTGCACGCACGAGTGGAGCAGGTCTAAATGATTTGAGTGACAAAAGACATTCATGTTCGAGTGGCAGGGGCAGCGGACGTTGGACGACGATAAATGTTTTTGACGAGTTCGAATATTCCTATCCAGAGCCTGCCTCAGACACTGAGCGGCCTGAGCCTTGCTATCCACCATCTTTTCCAGCTCCACCTCCAACTAATCATGGAGTTTATGAGTTTAGCGATATGGCTCAGTCTTTATTTTCCTATGGATACGGGCCAATTATGACTGACCCAAATCAATGGAGATTTCAAGACAATCAGGATGACCATGACAGAGATCTAGATCCATCCTACTCAGGACATTACCATAGTTGGTGGTGATGGCATATGTATTTGTTTATTTATTTAACGCAATGTAATATGAGTGTTATAAAGAACATGTATTGTATTATTGTGTGATTGGGTATGATTGATTGTATGATACAAATATGTTTTTTATTTGATGTATGATGTATCTCTTTTAACAATGTTAAATATTAAAGTTGTCTTGAAAGCTGAAATGTCCAAGGTTGAACAATGTCTTAATGTTCTTCTTCCCTACAAATTCTTTTCTCATTTTTTTTTGAGTTCTATGTATTTTTTTTGGCGATTTTTACATATTTTTCCAGAAAGCAAAAAAAAAAAACCAATCCATACCGATTCTGGATCAGTCTGGCTCCCGGCGGATCGGCCTGGATCGGACCGATCTGATCCGATCTTGATCGGATCAGACCCTACCGATCCAAGGTCCGATCCCGATCCTGCGATCCTTGAGATGGAGTAGGTAGACCCAATGATGTGCCGATATAATATCAGGCCTATGCTAAATTGCTCGGGCCCAATAAGGGAAAAATAGGCCATTTTAACGTTCGGGGCCTCCAAAGCCAGATTCTAACATTCGGGGTACCATTGTGAAGACCTTGGTATAGTCTCGTAGACCCACTTTTTTATCTTTCAGGCCCAATATGCCCTTTAAAAGGCCGTTCAAAAGTTGACTTTTAGTGTTTTCCCCGTAACTTTTTGGATTCGAGTCGGATTACCGATCCGACTCCAACATTGTTCATTTAGAAGTTGGACAGACCTTCTAGTGGTGCCACTTTTTATTGGACTTTCCCCGGATCATATGGACCCGACAAGGGCAAAATGGTCATTTTAATATCCAGAGTTGGATTGACATTTGGGGCATTGTTGCAGAGGTCTTGACTAATACAAAACTGTAGACTCACTTATTTTGTCATTTGGGCTCATTAAGCGTACCAAAGGCTGTTTGAGAGTCCGTTTCACCATTTCGTCTGTTGCTTGCCGAATATAAGTTGAACTTCCAATGTGACTTTGGCATTGCTTAAGTTTGAGCTGGGCAGATCAAATGGTGGTGTCTAGTTATTATTAAGCAAACATTCGGTCAGCCGGGCCCAATAAGGCTTATTGGGCCCATTTCAGTCCATTGGTTCCAAATGTGGTGTAGAGTGGGTCCCATCTATCTGTTCCTTTTTTTTATTCTTTATATTTTTGCCCAAAACTTGCCATATGTGCTTAGAATTTTTTTTTTGTGCCAACACCAATGTTTCCTTATCTTACTACCGAGGCATTATCAGACCCCATGCATCTAAATTATGCAATTTTCAGACTATGCCAGCCAAGAACAGGTGGAGAGGCTTCACATACCCTTTTTATATTCCTCATTGCTCTAGCTTTGTTGTCATGTCATATTAAATATATAATTAATCATTGGGTGTAACTAGCATTGAAGAGGTTATGTCCATTTTCCCCAACAATCCATCAGATCGTCCATGGTCTGTTTCGGCATTAAAACTGTCATTGACAAGGCTTAAGCCTGTTACATTTACAATATTCATTTGATCATCAACCTAAGCACCCCGAGCCCAAAAATGATATTCAATCATCTATCTTTCTGAAGAGAGGCAGCAGTAACTTTTTGAAGGGAGGCAGCAGTAAGACGTTCTGTGCATTCCTAGTTGTCATAACATCTTAATTTCATGGCCAAGCACTTAGCCTAATAAGATTAAAAGAACGATATGCCTTCTTCCAAATTTAAGCTACTTTCGGCCATAGTTAGACCTTCATATGGCCCACCAGGGCTGTAGGGCATTAATTCTCGTAGCCTTGGCAATTCTTAAGTCTATCAAGGCCCAGTCATCCTATGTTTTGCTTGGTCTTGATGGTAACGTCAAGCATTAGCATATATGTACATCATGAATACTCTTTATTTTGCTTTACATGCGACATAGCATGATCCTAGTTCATTTAGGATTTGGAACCACATAGGATCATATAACTTTGCATGTAACTTTTTTCAGTGCCAAAAGAATTGTTAGCAATAGAAAAGACTAAATGTCACTCCCAAATACTTGGAGGACTTATCTTCTAAGCTAGGCAAGCTGTCCGGATCTCCTTCTCTCCCTTTGGTGGAAGTAGTGGGGACTAGGAGTGTTGTGGGACAAGAGTACATGGGACACCGGTGTTGTTCACTACTCTAGTCATATTCTTGCCATGTGTTTCTCATCTTTAATATCAAACAAGCAATGGTTCCTTGTGAAATACGGCCCAGTAGGAGAAGAAGGTAAAAATGATTTTTTTTTATTGATTTGAGGCAGCTCATTTTGTCTTCAGCTAACAGTGCACAGTGCATCTGTGGGGACTTCAATGCAGTCAGAAAGTCAGGTGAGATGCAGAATCAAAGCAAGTGGTGCATTGAGATGGCCTCATTTAATAACTGAGTGAATGCTTCTGATCTTATTGAGATCGAGGATGCGGGTGTGGATTTCACTTGGTCAAACTTTCAAGCTAAATGTAAACTAGAAGTTTACAGTGTCGACTCAATGGAATGAGGTGTTTCATGTTCCACAGGCTTTATACATGCCAAAAGTTTTTTCTGATCACTTTTATATGGTATCTAGTCTCAAGATGCTCATATTCGAACTTGTTTGGTGTAAAGTTTCAAGGTTTGAAGATCTTATTTGTCAGTGGTAGAATGTTGCTGGATCTGGTTCATCCATAAGGCTAATTTTGTGGATAAATTAAAATGTGTCCAAAAACATTTGAAAGTTTGGGCAGGCTCATGTGCTAGGCAGGCAAGTGAGAACTTTTAACCAAACGTGAAATATTTGAGCACCTTAATGACATTTGACAAGGCTGATGATCAAAGTTAGAAATGGTTGTCCTTGAAACGGTAATATATTGTGGAATCTCAGAAAAGATTAGGTGGAAGCGGAAATCCAATAAGTTATGATTGAAGGAAAGGAACAAGAATACTAAATTTTCCATACTCATGTCGCTCAAAAACAAAAGGAAGACCCTTGACACTTCGAGCATCAATGGCAACGTTAAGCTAGGTACTTAGCAAATAGGTAAGGCATTGGCAGATTATTACGAGGCTTTCTTCAGAGATGACGGCAGTTGGAGGCCATTGCTAAATTTTGATTCATACAACGAACTTAACTGAAGCTGGGGCAAATTCTCTTACAGAGCCTATCATAGAAGGGGAAGCATGGAAGGCCATCTTGGCAATGGATAATTTTAAAGTTCCAATACCCGATGAATTCTCTGTAGGGTTCTATCAACAGCGTTGGACAATTATCAAAAAAGATTTTATCTCAAGGATGAAAGAACAGGAGAGGCGACCTCAGCGCATTGGAGTGCTTAACTCTTGTTCCCTGGTCTTGCTGCCCACAAAGTGTGTATTAGATATCAAGGACTTACCTATTAGTCTCCTTAGTTTTTTGTTTCAAAATTTCGCTAACATACTTGCTAATAGATTGAGCAAGTTCATAGAAAAGCTAGTTGGTGAATCTCAGTATGCGTTCATCAAGGAGATATTAAGGGAATATATATTCTAGATGACTTCATGACAGCCTTTAATGTATCCATTATCAAAAACTTGGGAGGAAAGGGTGTTTGTTGTTAAAGCTTGATTTTGAAAAGGCATATAACAAGGTAAATTGGAATTGTTTGTGCAGAGTTATGCAGTTAATGGGGTTCAATGGCAAGTGGATCAGTTGGATCCGGTGGTGTATAAGTACTGCGAAGTTCTATGTGGACATCAACCATCAACAGTAAATCTTTCAAGTTCTTTGCCAGGTCTAGAGAACTTAGGCAAGGAGATGCACTCCCCCCCCCCAACGCCAACCTTTTTGGCATGCGATAGGGCACCTTTTGATGCGGGACGGGAAGGGAGGTGCCGCCATCCCCGCGCGCGTCGGCGGGCCCGAAAGGGGATGTACCGAGCTGTTGGGTTGCTGAACCGGTCCTGAACCGTGGTGAATCGCTTCAAACGGAGCTGGAAACTGTTGAACGGGGTGTGAAATCCACCGAACTGGACCCCACGGCCGTTGAACCGGGCCCACAAGCGCTGAACCGGTCCAAAACGGCCCTGAACCGGCCTTAGAAGGGCTGAACCGGCCTTGAACCGGTCTGAACCGGGTCCAGGAAGGCTGAACCGGCCCTGAACCGGCTCCTGGGTGTGTGAACCGGCCCCGAACCGGTACGAACCGGGTCCTGGAGCGTCGAACCGGCCCTCGAACCGGCGGCCGGCTCGAGTCTGGGCGCTGAACCGGCGGTCTGGCCGGTCGTTGGGCGAACCGTCGCCCGGGCCGGCCGGCGAAGGCGAACGGCGCCGGCTCGGCCGGGCGCCACTTGCCGCGGCGGGCCGCGTGGGGGGGTCGTGGCCGCCCAGGCGGCGCCGCGCGACCGCGCGACTAATCCCCCCGGGGGGGGTCGGTGGCGTGCCGCCGGGAGCCGGCTGGAGAAGAGAGAGGGGCGGGAGCCCGCGGGTTCGTGGCGTCTCTCCGGAGACCCCGACGGCGCAAGGGGGGGTCTTCGTCTCCGCGCACGGCGGACCCCGGCGACGCGCGGCGGCGGCGGAACGGGGGAAGGCCGCGGCAGCGGCAGCCGGAGGTCCCGAAGGCGCCGCCTCTTCCTTCTCTTCTCTCCTCTTCCGTCGTCGTCGGCTCGGCCCGCCGGAAATGGCGCCGCTCGCGGGGTCTTCGACGGGCAACGGGAGACGGGGCTGGGTACGGGTTAGCGGCGGCTCAATAGGAGGGAAGGGGGGGTTCGGGAAGGCTCCGTGGGAGGCCAAAGGCCCTGTGGGAGGGGTACTCGTGGGTAGGGGTGGCGTCTAGAGGAGGTGGTGGTCGGTTAGGGCACCCGCGGGTGCGGACGGAACCGGAACAGGGGGGGGGGTCTCGCGGGGACTTCCGGGGGGGGAGGGGAACCGTAGGGGTGAAGGGGCTGCTGAAGGGGTCGAGGGGAGTGAGGGATCGAGGTGGGAGATCCGGACGGACCTAGGGCAGCGTCGACGGAGATGTCGACGCAAAGTTGGAAAACCCGAACGGGATAGGGGAAGAGGGGGTACCGGACCTAACTCCGGAGCTGGGGAGGCACACCGGGAAGGGGGGGGGAGAACCGGGAGCACCCGGAGGTGAGGGAACGACGCCGACATCGTCGGAGGGGAACAGGGGGGGGACGGGAGGAGCTTCTCCTTGGCTTCAAACATCCATCTCTCCCTTCATTCAAAGACTTGGGCTCTTTAAATAGAGCTGAACATTACAAGATGGACCTCTAAAAACCCTAATTGCATATATGTCCTCTAAAGGACTAAAATAAAAGAGAAGGACTCAAAGGACTCTAAATACTCAAATAAAATGCATAAAAATAAAAATCTAATACTACGAAATAAAAGAAATAAATACGTCGTCTCCTCAAGACCCGGAAGACGCTATCTCCAAACAAACGAACGATCCGGTCCGTACCGGGGTCCCCATCATTCTCTCCCCGGTTGCGAAAAACTCGTCCTCGAGTTTTGTAGTGCCGTATGATCAACATGGTCACTACCGGAAACCGAGGACGGCGGTAAGGGCAGCTCGGGTGATGATGAAGCGGGACCGGGAAGCTCCAGGTGACCGCGAAGGTGACCCGGACGGTGTCGTAAGTCTTTGGCCGGCTCCGTGTCCGGGTACTCTGTCGAGTCAACTATGCGCGGATCCTCTGGAACGGCCTCGGTGGTCGGCCCATCGGCGGCTCCACAACTCGTCTTGTCAACTCGGTCGCGATGGCTCGATCGGTCTCGGCCTCGACAAGGTGTCGGCCGCTCTGTCGTCGGCCGCAACACCGTAAACAGTCGCTCGGCCGCCCTGACCTCGATGGCTCGCCTACCTCGGCCTCTACGTGGTGCACCGTGCTCGTACTTTCTGCGGCAAGCTCGGACCGGCCTCGTAAACTATCTCGATAAGCGTGTCGATCGCTCCTCGTGCACGAGCCACGGGGCACAAGTGTTGCCGATGCGGCATCGGCTCTCTCGGTGCTCGCTCCGTTGGGCCGCAAGGTGCTCTCGAGCGAATGTGTCCAAATCGCTCGCCGATCGCCCAACCACTTCGAACCGGGATGAGACAAAGGTGCCGTGAGGAACTATCTCGCACCGGGCATCCTCTACATACCGACCGTCCGTACGGTCTAAGTCGGCCTCGACAATACGAGCAACCGGACGTAAGCTCGACCATCCTCGACCACTCGACAATCTGGAGCGATCAACTCGAAAAGAGACTACGAGATGACGGCGCATTGAGCAGACGAAATGCCGTGGTGTGCACCTCCACCGCCGTGTGCGATGTCGAGGGCGAAATGTCGATGTCCCGCGCGGTAAGGATCCCGACTCGTGGAAACAAGTCGGCGCCGCTCGCTCGATACCAAATGCGGGACGGGAAGGGAGGGTGCCGCCATCCCCGCGCGCGTCGGCGGGCCCGAAAGGGGATGTACCGAGCTGTTGGGTTCTTGAACCGGTCACCGTGGTGAATCGCTTCAAACGGAGGCTGGAACGGTGAACGGGGTGTGAAATCCACCGAATCTGGACCCACGGCCGTTGAACCGGGCCACTGCGGCGAACCGATCCAAAATGGCCCCGAACCGGCCTTAGAAGGGCTGAACCGGCCTTGAACCGGTCGAACCGGGTCCAGGAAGGCTGAACCGGCCCCGAACCGGCTCCTGTGTGTGAACTGCCGGCCGAACCGGTCGAATCGGTCTGGAGCGTCGAACCGGCCACCGAACCGGCCGGCTCGAGTCTGGGCGCCGAATCGGCGGTACGGCCGGTCGTTGGGCGAAGCCGTCGCCCGGGCCGGCCGGCGAGCGAACCGGCGCCCGGCTCGGCCGGCGCCCGCCGCGGCGGGCCGCGTGGGGGGTCGTGGCCGCCCGGGCGGCGCCGCGCGACCGCGCGACTAATCCCCCCGGGGCCGTGGCGTGCCGCCGGGAGCCGAGCCGGAGAGAGAGAGGGGGGGCGGGAGCCCGCGGGTTCGTGGCGTCTCTCCCGGAGACCCCCGGCGCGGGGGGGGGGGTCTTCGTCTCCGCGCACGGCGGACCCGGCGGCCGCGGCGGCGGCGGGGAACGGGGGAGGGCCGCGCGCCGCGGCCGGAGGTCCCGAAGGCGCCGCCGCTCCTTCTCTTCTCTCCTCTTCCGTCGTCGTCGGCTCGGCCCGCCGGAAATGGCGCCGCTCGCGGGGTCTTCGACGGGCAACCCGGGGGACGGGGCTGGGTACGGGTTAGCGGCGGCCCGATGGTGAGGAAGGGGGTTCGGGAAGGCTCGGGTGGGAGGCCAAAGGCCTGTGGGAGGGGTACTCGTGGGTAGGGTGGCGTCTAAGAGGAGGTGGTGGTCGGTTAGGGCACCCGCGGGTGCGGACGGAACCGAACGGGGGGGGGTCTGTCGCGGGGACTCCGGGGGGAGGGGAACCGTAGGGGTGAAGGGGGCTGCCGGAAGGGGTCGAGGGGAGGTGAGGGACTGAGGTGGGAGATCCGGACGGACTAGGGCGGCGTCGACGGAGATGTCGACGCAAAGTTGGAAAACCGAACGGGATAGGGGAAGAGGGGTACCGACCCTAACTCCGAGGAGGTGGGGAGGAACACCGGGAAGGGGAGGGGAGAACCGGGAGCACCCGGAGGTGAGGAGAACGACGCCGACATCGTCGGAGGGAACAAAGGGGGACGGGAGGAGCTTCTCCTTGGCTTCAAACATCCATCTCTCCCTTCGTTCAAAGACTTGGGCTCTTTAAATAGAGCTGAACATTACAAGATGGACCTCTAAAAACCCTAATTGCATATATGTCCTCTAAAGGACTAAAATAAAAGAGAAGGACTCAAAGGACTCTAAATACTCAAATAAAATGCATAAAAATAAAAATCTAATACTACGAAATAAAAGAAATAAATACGTCGTCTCCTCAAGACCCGGAAGACGCTATCTCCAAACAAACGGACGATCCGGTCCGTACCGGTCCCCATCACCTTTCCTTTCAAGTACTTAGAAGTGTTCTTCATTGCATTCCTCTTTAATTTCTTTATGATCTCAAAGCACCCAAGTAAGTTTGTAACAAAATTGTCAGTTTACATGCTTCCTTCTTCTAGCATGGCAAAGAACGGGGTGAGGGTCTTCATCTAGTCAAGTCAAGGATTTTCGAATCAGAATTGGTCATCAAATAGGTGCGGACCAATCCGATTCAAATCAAAATGGATCGATCCAATTCTGACCGATTCTCAAAAAGAGAAACTGATACAAAACCGAGATTTTTTTTTCAAAAAAATTTAAAAATTTCGATTCTGACTCAAATTCAAGCCAATTCCGACCGATTTCAACTAATTCGGTCCGATTTCGATTCCGATCCATTTCGACCAAGTCAAACCGATTCAGGCAGAATTCAAGTCAAAATTGATCCTTCAAGCAAGAATCAGATAAAAAATGACCAATCCAATTCCAGAATCGACCAATTCCAATCCGATTCGACCAATTCTGCAATCTGAGTCAAGTGGAATCATATTTGTAAAAGCATTAAAGAGAAGAGGCTGATTTTAAACTGCTAGAAACTATGAACAATACTTTTATAAACCAAGTGGATATGGAAATTGCAGTGTGATTCCATTTTGTGCAATGTTGTTTATGCTAAATGTAGGTTTAGTGGCAATTTCCTAGAGCTCAGAGACATCATTGCCTCCAGTCGGTCATCTTCTTTGTGGAATGGTATCATTCTAAATCGCCACTTCTTCTCATCCTCTCCGTCGATTTCCATGGGCAATGGCAAAAGGACTTTGTTCTTGATGGATTGTCGGGCTGATGGAGGGCCACTATAATTAAGGACATGGAAAATAGACCCAAGCCCAACTCATTCAGTTTTTGGTCCAACTAGCCAGATCTCGACCCTAGTCTCCTAATCCAACCTAATCCAGACCTGTGTCACATGACCCAACAACCAGGTTGCTAACAACTAACCCAACAACTAGCTATTGGGGTATTTGAAATACCCCCAATCATGAAATGCGATCTCCCGAGAATCTCTCGAGATCTTCCGAGAATCTCTTTTTCTCCACACGTCCGAGAAACGAGATCGCCGAAACGAGAATATCCATATAATATCTTTGGTACATTGATCTCCTCCGCCTATTACTACTCCTAACTTATAAGATGGTCTTGTTAAATTTGATTCATATATTTTCAATTTTATTATAGAATCCATACAAATATTTATCTAAACATTATTGTTTGATAAAATTTTATAACTTAATATTCTTATGACTATATATGTACAATTGACTCAAGATGTCATCAATCTCCTATCCATATTGTTCAAGATGAAGTTGTAGTCTAATGTAAGATCTCCTGTATGTCTCATGTTAACAATAGTTCACCTTTTTGTATTACGTTTTTAATTCTCTCGTATCTTATTTTGATGTTTAATATGAATTCTCTTCTTTTTTTAGAGATTACATGACATTTTACACTTAAACATGTACATTGATTGTTATTTTCAAGATCCAATCTCTTGAGATTTTTCTGTGATCTCTTTGTTCAATATCCATGAGATAAATCTAGATGCAAATGACAATTCTTGAGTAAGGGATATCCTACATAAATGAAATCCGAGATTTGATCTTCCGAGATTTTTCCGAGAATCTCACGAGATCTCTTCTCTTTCACCCATCCGAGATGAAGTCGAGATCCGAGATGACAACCCTTGCCCCTAATACCCCTTGAGGGCCTATATAAGACCCCCAAGAGGCCTCATAAGATTCTCACACTATCCTTCCTTATTCTCTCACATTTTCACACAATAAAAACTCTCTCTTTCTCAAAGTGTCCAAAGAGATCTTTCTTTCTCTAAGTGCTTCAAGGTCATTGATTCCTCACTTTGTAGGACTTCTTAAAACCCGTTTTTCATTTAATTGTGTACTAACCCAATTTTGTTAAGTATCAGTTTTCTTTTTAAAATTTTGTTATAAGATGTCTTCTCCAAACCGTGACACTCAAACTTACGACGTGACTTGGAATGATTCGGTTTGACTTCACTGTAATTTGATAAGCATGGCGAAAAAAAAGTCCAATACAAGTAGTGTGAAAAAATCATGTACAGAGGAAAATACTAATTGAAACATCACCTCACCTAGATAAAAGACAACATTCTCTTTTGCACACGAGCTTAGCCCTAGGTAAGAGTACAATTCTATATATATTAACAATCTATTGAATAGGCAAAGGGAGTAACAAAACAACATAAGGACATTATCCGAAAAGAAATTTCTTAACCTTCTAGGCATAGAGTTCACATATACGAAACTAGACAAGAACGCACGGCGGTTCGGAGTACTTCTCTTATGGAAGGTTGGAAGTTGTTATTTCCTAATAACTTACATCACTATCAAATGACATTGATATTTAATACTTATTCTTTTAAATAGAAAAAATGATACATGTGATGGATGAAAGCCAAAAATCTTTTATGGATGAAGATATCTATCGATTTATCGTCGATTTATGAGTCAAGGTTCCGAAAGTGATCATGGTTCCAAAAGTGAAAGAGGATCGAACTATGACTAAGAAGAAGAAATTCAAGATATTACAAGAGATGATGGCCCATGAGTAGGTCCCGTGGATCTTGTAATTGCGCAGCCTAGACAAAAACAAACGACGATCACAACGGTGATAAAAAACTTAAAGATATGCAAGAAGAAGATCGGACGAACGACAACTCGAAGGTTCTTCTATGATAGCATACTGATAAATGTTGCATAGGGCCGCATAACACCATAGCCAACATCCATAAGGGCATTCCTGGATCAAATCCAAAAAAAAAAAACTTTACAGTAGGTATCTTCCCATAGAAATGAAAGATATTAAACAACATGTCAAATCATTTGAACGTATTTGACAAGAAAAATGATACACTTTGATGACAGACAACTAGATAGATACACTAAAGTTTGTTTTTCATACTTAGTAGTTACTTATCTTTTCATACTTAATAATTTGTAACGTACATATGATATCACTCTTAATAAGTATAATTAAGAAGATAATGATCAACTTTCTAATATATTGTCAAGCTAGGACCATGCTATGGAAGCCAATAAATGCATCTAAGCAAGTAAAGAATGTCAATTACTTGTTTGAATTAATTGATGGTGTTATCAATGAAATTGAAGAGGATTGAGTTCTCTAAGTAGTAACATACAAGTGTTGTTGCCTACAAAGTAGTTGGACAAATGATAATGGTCAAGAGACCATGTTTGTATAGGGTACTATGCTCTGCTCATTCTTTATACTTGATGTTAGAGAATATAAGTAAGGATCCTCAAATTAATTAAATAGTTAAGATGAGCCAATTCATATTATCTTTTATCTATAACCACAACTTTATCATGAACCTAATGAGAGATTGAGAACTCTAACAGCTCGATGCAACCAGGTTCGCTTCATATTACATATTTTTGGAGAGTTTAATATAGTAAAGGCACTCTCTTATCCAAATGATCATCTCACTTGGATGGTCAAAGTTAGATTGATAGGGCAAGTCCTTCGTATAAGAGAAAATAAAAAAAGTAGAAGAGACAATAGAAATAAGTAAATTTTGGCAAAAAGAAGACACTTTACATAATGTAACCCATATTAAAAGTTTTTTGAATAGTTGATAGAGATAAGAAGATAAATTACATAATTCATTTTTTTTCAATCCAGATAGTGTCTTATCGCACTTAATCTAACATACAATAATCTCATACAACTGATTGGTGGATGGATTACAACAAGACAATGGAATATGTGGACCTAACCTACATTGAGATAAGAGTTCTAAGTCAAACTACATTGACTTCAGAATCTCAAAAGACATAGTCAACATTCACCATAATCCATACAAAATAAAGAAATAGGCTAACATAAAAAAGTTGGAGCAGTTAGTGTACTATAATTACAACACGATGTAGTAGTTGAAGAACTTGCAAATGATTAGGGACAATCAGAAGAAAGAACAAAAGTGAAGAGATGAAACAATGGAATGGTAAAATTAGTCCGTCACTATAAAAAAAGAAGATAAATACTTAGACGAGACATTCGACGAGTAAAATACATTATAAACTTGAGTCAACGATCAAGAAGAATTGGACAAACATGAATTCAATGTAATAGATCAAGATAGAGTTGGAGGAGAGCTGAACAATGTACTGAAGATTCTTTTCGCCAAGGTAAGAAGTCATCTAGTAAAGAAAAATAGGTTGTAACTAATCCATTGGATATTTGTAAATCAAGTGATGATTAAGGACAGATGAGAAGACACACTGGAGCTGAATATCAGAGTTCAATATCAGACGTCAGATGCTTCGACTTCAAAGAGGACAACAATAGAGCGTTCAACAATGAAGTAACCACTGCTGGTCTAAAGAGGTCTACAAACTTTGAGATACACCCTACAACAATGTACTTTACAGATAAAAAGCAATATGCACATACAACACAAGACCAAGAACATGGTGTGTGGTTGCAAGATGGAGAAGAGCAACACTCACAAAGAAGAGCAACACTCAGCCTGGAATGACCTATTTCCTTGACTGATTATCTGCCACTTGTCAACCAACCTATGACTGAAGAAAGATGGAAGGTATTTCTCTCTTAATTTTGCTTTCATCTCTTCCCAATGTTGGATGGGTACCTGTTGTCTTTCCCTAAGCAAATTTTCCACAGTATTCCAGTGAAGTTTGGTCTGCCCAAGTAACTTCATTTTAGCAAATCGCACCTTCCTAGCCTCTGACAGTTCATACCACTCAAAGTAGTGCTCCATAGCACCTTCCCAATCAGTGTAGACCTTTGGATCCCTAGAACCCTCAAAATTAGGGACATCTACCCTAACATTTCTCGTGGCTCTTTCTTCAGCCTCTTGCATTTCCCTGCCAAAGCCATGTCCATTTCTAGGGTGGTCATCATAGGCAAATTGAGGCTGGTAGGGAGGATCTCTATCATCACGCATGTGATGGTTTTCATTGGGATATCTTCTGGGAGCTTGGAAATTCCTAGACTCTGGTTGAAACCTAGGTGGTCCTGCCTGCCGATCTTCAGCTGGATGGGGAATCCTATCTTCCAAGGTGACTACCCTTTCAGTGAGATGGTGTATAGACTGTTCTAGGTTATCTCTCATCTCCCTGATCATTCCCTCTAGAGAATTAAATCTGTCTGCCATTTGAGTCAACAGGTCAGAGGGGTCACTTGAGGAACCTGACATTTGGTTATCTTGGTAGTTGGTTCCTCTCCTAGTGGTCATGCAGATGACTAAGTAAATGATGAATGTAACCTATTGACCTAGAACCAAAAAAGTAAAAAAAATATGAGCTAACCTAAGCTCTGATACCAAAATTGATGGGGAACAGAATGATTGAGGCTATTAACCCACAAAAGAAAATTCTGACTCCCACAATCAGTTCTAGGTCTCTCAATTTTAGATTGATCTAATTAAGAAAAATTCCACTTAAGTTGCTTTCTCTTTTATTGAATCAGAAAGGAGATAGAAGAAATAGAGAGAAACGCCAGTTTTGAAATTCTTGTTAGATTTTGAAATGCGGTTCTAACAACTAACGTAACCGATTTTAGTTATCTGGATTAGGTCCACTCTAATGTTCTCGCCAATGACCAACAGCAATTTAAAATAGAGCTAGGACCTAAAACACACCAGGCATGGCATCACGATTTAAGATAATAGAAAAGCAGAATTATAACCATACAAGGAAGAGTTTATCATAAAGTACCTCCACACCGGAGTGTGGGGAAGACGGTCTTCTGCTGAGAGATAGGTATTCCTCATTTACTTACAATGATTTTATCAGATAAGTACACAACAAATATTGACCCACACCTCACAGGGTGGTAAAAGGTCTACAACTTACAATCAGAGGAATACCATATCTTCAGGTTGACAGAAAGCCAATAATCTGCACCTGCTTGGATTCTTCAGCAGTAATATCGAACTCCAGCAATGAATAGCAACTCAGAAAATAGGCTCAGAAATTAATCATCACAGCCTGGAATCAGAAGACCATTTTCGATTTGGCAATTAGCCATAAATTGTGACTGAACACCAGCAACTGTTTAGGAGCTACCAGGGTGTTAGACTGGCAATGGTCATCATCATGTTCCGATTAAGAATGTAGACGGATTCAATCTTCTGTCCGCCACTTACTATAGCTGTTAAATTGTTGCTAGAAGCTGAGCTGAAGGTGAGTTTACTACTGTATACGGTTTGAATGCAATACTACTGTAATCGGAAACAGGAAAACTTCCAGGAAACAGACGCTGGCTAGAGTGTGACTGGAGATGGACCAGTCTCAACGATCAACAACTATCAACAGTATCCATTCATGGGACTCCACAAAGAATAGCAAAGTAATTGAAATGCAGGATCCAGACTGTACCACAGAATAACAAGAATGCTAGATCCAGACTAGAACAAGGGACCGATACTATAAGCGCGCCAGCGGCGAAATTCCCCGATGTAGGTTGAAAAAATCCGGATCCGGAAGAACTTCGCTTGGCCGGAGAAGGACCAAAGTATCTCGAGCCGGAATTAATCGATGCATGTGATAGAAGGCCGGTTCAAGAGAAGCAGCCGACAACTAGTAGGATCGATCTGTTCCTTTGGGATTTAAATCCCGCAGCAGTTGTATAATCGATCAGGACATCTTCGGTCCATTTACTCAATGGAAATAAGAGCTAAGCTCTGACGGAACATAGAAACATTCAAAGACGATGCAATCTCGGAATGAAGAACAACGTTGCAAACAGGACTCAGCTTCTAACAACAGTAGAGCCCGCTGTCTCAAGTTCGGAAGTAGCTAAACACAGCTAATTCGGACTAGACAGACTACCAATGACTTCCATTTGGATCCAAGATCAAAGACGATGTCGTTAGAACACCTCTTCTAGTAGCATAGATCCGGCAGATCCAGAGATGAAGGAGGACGAACTTAAAGAAATAGCGACGATGCACATCGATACGCGTAGTAAGGGATCGAGAGATCTAACCAAACTTTAAGAAACGGATCCCTTCGTCATTGGCCATTAGCCTCGAAGAAGAAGAAAACATCATCATCCGCAGACGGATAACCCGCAGCATCAACCAACAAGAGGCAACAATGCATGATCTACAACTTGTAAGGAAGTAGAAGCTCGGCTACCAGTAATGTCGGTCTGAAGCTCCGCACAGCAGTATCAGTAGGAGTAAGAGGTCTAGACGAATGAAGGAGGCCTCGCCAGAACCAGAACCGGAAGAAGAAGAAGAAGACGAGCTGTCTTCAAGAAGAAGAAGAGAAAGAGGAGGACGAGCTATCCTCAAGGCATAGAGGAGGTAGAAACTTCCGTAGAGATCTGAAGAATGATCCAACGGAGATGGAGATCAAAACAAACCGATAGATCCGAGAGGGGGGAATCGAACTCTCCAAAGGCGCTCGCCATTTTCTCTATCGGAGGAAGGAGATCAGGAGGAGGAGCGACTGCGCTAGGGTTCGCCGCCGGAGGAGCTCGAGAGCGCGGGCCAACTGCTCGCGAAATGTGAAGGAGAGAGAGAAACCCTTGCGGGTTTAAGACGACCGCAGCAGACTCAAGGGCAAAACCGGAAAGTGAGGTTCAACGGGAAAATTCTATTCATTGCCTCATATCCCACAGGGGGGGGAGATCGGTCCTTTAAATAGGAACCGCCCTCCAATTACACAGAATATTCAGGAAAATAGAAAAAAACAGTAAACTAAAGAGGAAATGCGTAAGAAAAATCTAAAATGTCTAAAAATTATGTAGACACCTTAGAAAATTCTAAAAAATGTATCCTGACTAAACAAAATAGAGGTAATTATCTCCAAGCCAAATGGAACCCAGATTTCTCCTACGTCGACCATAAACTTGACTAAATCGTGGCCAAAGTCTAGTGTCCTCACTAGTCAGATTATGCTTAGGGGCTTGGAGGTGGGGTGATGGAAGGTCATTTAGGATCAAATAAATCCTATTAAAATCAGGCTGTTGTAGAAAGTTTGTAGAGGTAGGTAACCAACGAGATTTTTTCTACGGAAGCTGTTTCATATAGATGTGAATAGTTCTTTTATGTGGATGTGGGCAAGAAGACGTTGATCATTTGTTTCTCCGGTGTAAAGTCATTAACTATATTTAGAAGATATTACTTCGTAGTTGGAGCTTAGATTGAGAGAAGCCAGAAAATGTTAAATTTTCCTACAATGTTGGAGTGGGAGTTCACCATGAAAAGTTGAACATTTGCCATGGAAGTTGTCCTTGTATGCGATGCGTTGGTTTATATGGAGAACCAGAAACAATAAAATATTTGAAGAACATCTCATCAATCCATCTTGCATCCTTCGCTATGTTGGTGAAGGATTGGTTCTTTTTTATTAAGGGTTGAATGTTTGATAAGGATGTCTTTCCGAAAAGATTCCATCAATGTTTGATAAGTGTTGTTGTCTAATGTTTTTGTATTCTGGACTACCATCTTGGTAGTTAGGGCGTCGAAGTGCTTTCTTCTTTTTGTCTGTTATTTTCTTGTTGTAACTTTTCCTTTATGTTGAATAAATTGTGACCTCGGCCACCTTTAAAAAAAGGGAAATATGGTTAAGAGAACTTTTCTAAGTTGCAAGTGCATAACATATATTTACAATTTAAGAATAGGTAATAGTATGCATGATAACAAAATATCTTAATTTGTTTGCACTATCATTAAATGGGAGCCTATGAATCACCAATCACCTTGTGTTGCTAGGTCATGAGAGTTAAGTAAGGATCGTGAGATTAAAATCAAGACCTAGATCAATAGGTCCCGATCCGATCCTGATCGGATTGGCCCGATCCGGGCCAATTCTCCATTTTTTATTTTCGTTCCTTACAAAAAAATTCGAAAAAATCATGATAAATCATAAAAATATGAGAATCACTAAAAATGTTAAAAAATATAAATGTGGTATCTAGCACACTTTCGTGTGACTATGAGAGATTTTAAAACATGTGGATATAAAACAATATGGACATTCAATCCAAGAAAAAAAAATGCAATTTATATATAATACAAAAGATGCCTTCTTATCACTAATATCCCCAGAATTAGCATTCATAATTCTCGTTCTCCTCATTCTCTTGGATACTTCATTAAGACATGTCAATCATGATTGACCTATATCCATATGAAAATAATAATTCTGTCATTTGACTAAAATGATGATGGAGGTGGAGATGAATAACATGGCTCCAAATATGAAACAGGTTTTAGATAATATGTCGTCATGTACTCGTCAAAAAACTCATCTGATTTGGACATGTTTTCTTCCACTTGTTGCCTCTAATTCAATTCATTAAGCCGTGCTTCACTCATACGTGCATTGTTCGATCCAAAGCCACCTTCTCCTACTCCTTCACCTCTACTTGAACCACCTACATCTTGTTGTTGTGTAGGTAAAATGAACATTTCTTAATCATCATATAAAAATTTGCTTAGGTAATATTTGTGTGACTCATAGGTCTTCGCTTGATAATTAACTTCCTCTCTTCCCAAGTTCTTTTTACGTACTAAGTCCAATACTGCACTTATATACCTTCTTCAATGATTTGAAACTTGTAATTCTCTCTTTCTTTTGCAAACTCTTCTAAATAGTAGAAGAACCTGCACCTGAAACAGTGTGAGAAGCTGGATAAGGAGTCATGGCTGGAGTTGGCTCTGAAGCTATAGTTTGAACTAGATCTGGAACTGGTGTTGTACATGGAACATTAGCATCTTGTCCTTCTTGCATCTCTTCATTCTCACCAATTACACCGTCAAACTCACCTTCAGCCCATACTCAATCATTTGAGTCGAACTAGGGCTATAGTTCAGCATCTTTCTCATCCATCCATGCAGAAAGTGGATATGCTTTTTAGAAAAGGTATTCTAAGTTAACATCATTTTGTGATAAGCCTTGACTTCTTTAACTCTTTGCTCATATAAACCACATGCAAATCAGGCAAATCATTTTCGTTCCTTGATATTCTTTATTCTCAACCATACATTATAATTACATAACACTAGTTTTTTCAATCTTTCACCTTCAACTTGTTCTTTCTTTTTATGCATAAGACTAAAGGTGCTCTAATTCCTCTCAGAGTATGATCAATTGGTGCTCCAACTCAATACTTGAACTGCAATAACGGTGAGTGAATTCCATTCACTTTTGTTTTCACTTAAATCCACCACTTAACTACAAAAAGACTAGTATGGTAAGTGTATTTATCTTATAAGAATGTTGTACCAAATGTTATCATACAAAGCAGGAGAAATCTTGTCATACGAGTATCGTAGATCTGAATCTCCGTACGCACATGCTTGCAATTGAAGACAATATGAAATATGAACAAGTTAATTGGTCCTCAAAACTTAATAAGAATAACTCAATTTAATTTCTACTTCTATTCTATGTGGAGACCAAGCTAAGTGTTATATCATGGACAGCGTACCGCACATGATCTCTGCATCATTGCTTATTTGTTTGCCATATTATACCCTTGTGTTCAAAAAGTATCCTGTTAAAATAGAATCCAACTATTAACATATTACTACAATAATTAAATGAAATATAATAGTAAATAAATACTTTCTCCATGAATATTAAGATGAAGTGTCTTATCTCATATGTTATCTATATTCTTCCACTATTTCATCTTTAATTTGTTTATTGCATCATACAAGTACCCTATTTGATTTTTTCCATTAGAATCAACCACTCTCAACACTTGTACGAGTGTCTATCACAAATAAGTAATATTGCACTCTTTTTCACTATCTATTGTCCTTTATCCATTCTGCCGTGTAGGTCAACTATGTAATCAATGTATGCTGATGAAAGTATGAATCCCTTCAAGCCATGTTGATGTCCATACAGTCTCAACGCAATGAAATGCATGGCAAATCTCATGGAACCATGTTGCACTAAATCACGACCATTGGTACGCTCTCTCATGATGTGCGATAACCTAGGATGTCTATATTAAGGATGTAATCAACTGACCTTGACTCACCAAGGACCTCACAAATGGCTCATTCTCAATATCCTCCAACCTTAAATCTATAGTGTGTCACACATGGCACCCAAAACAAGAGTGATCTGACCTTCATCAACTTCTTCCCTACAGTCATATAAGATGCTTCATTGTTAGTCACTAATTGTACAATGTTGTCTTCGCCAATATCCTCTACAACATCGCTCATAAGACTAAACAAATACGCTGCATTCTTGATATGGCCTAATGCATCAATAGATTTTAAAAATGTGGTGCCCTCAAAACAATACACAAGAAAGTTGAACAAAGATCTCCTTATAATTCCTGTTTGTTTATCGCACATTACAATGTAACCCATTTCCTTCCATATCGCCTTAAATCCATCTATTTATGAGATCAACTCATCAGCCATTACATCTAACCCACCCTTACATATGTACTTAGACATCAAGACTTTTAATCTCAATCTAACATCACCAATAGTATCAATCATTATTTGAAAATATGTATTGGCGGCTACGTGGGTTAAACACCTACATCAAGAAAAAAAAATCTACACTTACTCTCATGTTTGTTTCAAAAACATGTAAGACATATTAAAAGAAGTTAAGTTTTTATATACCTACAAGTCAAAATCATTTACAAATGTGCTTGACTATCTTTTTTGCAGGCCTTGTCATAACCTTAACTCATTTCAAGACTTGCTTGATCGTCCTTTAACCTTTGTCACCATGCCTATACATAGATGTGTCCATCGGCCAAATTGAATATGACCAATGGAACTCACTATCTTAACCTGATTGATGTGTAAGTCTTCCACATCTGAATGTCTGACAGTAGATCCTCATGCCCGCCTTCTTCTCTCATCATCTTCTCAGACTTAAGTCTTACTTTCATGCATTGCCCTCTTAACTTGTGCCTCTTCATCATCTAATCTTGATGAATCAAACTCAATGTGAACACATGATTTACCTTTCTTACAAATTTTTGGCATGATATTTGTCTCTTCATTCGAGTAACTCATCAGGCAAGTCAATTCTCTACTCAATAAATATCCCTCTATGCTGCTCTCCCGAATAAATATGCCTTCATTTCTTCTCCAAGCTCTGCCAGTACCCTTCTCACACTTCACAATCTCATTAATCCCACATGTGTTGTTTGGGACGGTAAACACCTCTATTCATTTTTTTCTCACACCACTTATATTTCACTCTTTACTTATCAACATCTAACATGTGTCTATATTGCCATCCAATCATGATGTGCAAGGGCACTTTACTCCTCAAACATTTTCCCTACACATAGAAGAAATAAAATAAAAAAATTAGAACTCATATTAAATAAGGATTTCCGAACATGAGAAGACAACCAGGCAAAGATGCGATCCAAGCTCTCAAGGGGCGAAGCCAGGCAAGGGTGATATGCTTCAAACTTTCATTCACCCCTTCAGGGGGGTGAGGAATAGGTTATCTATTTCAGTCAACCCGACGGGTGAGTTCTGTAGGGGTTCCCCCTACGGAGGGGGAACCAGCCACCACGGAGAGGGGGAATCTCTCCCCTTAATCAGCCTTAGGGGGTGGAGGGAGAGGATCGGGGAGAGAGGGAGAAAAGGAGAGGGGGGATTGGGATGAGGGAAGGAGATTGACCGATTTCCTCTCTTATTGGGGATAAATCAAATCAAAATTGGGATCGATTCCCATCTTTCCAAATTCCCAGGAAATCGGCCACGATTCTAGATCCAATTCTACAGAATCGGCTGATCCATTTCCAATTCTAACAATCTAGGCCGATTCCTCTTGGAATTGACTTGGATCAGTTGATCAAGGGTAAAATCAGATCGGTAGATGCTAATCTAATCTAAGAATCAGCCGATCCCAATCCGGATTGGCCAATCCTACGAACTGTAGGTCCAGGGGCAGCGCCCCTTGTGAGGAGGGGAACCAGGAGGACAAACCCCCCCCCTCAAAGATTTTTTTGTGTGGGTCATGAAGAAGGCCTAGGGTGCCTAGGATTCCCATCTTTCCAAATTCCCAAGAAATCGGCCACAATTCTAGATCCAATTCTACAGAATCGGCTGATCCATTTCCAATTCTAACAATCTAGGCCAATTCCTCTTGGAATTGACTTGGATCAGTTGATCAAGGGTAAAATCAGATCGGTAGATGCTAATTTAATCTAAGAATCAGCCGATCCCAATCCGGATTGGCCAAGCCTACGAACTGTAGGTCCAGGGGCAGCGCCCCTTGTGGGGAGGGGAACCAGGAGGACAAACCCCCCCTCAAAGATTTTTTTGTGTGGGTCATGAAGAAGGCCTAGGGTGCCTAGCCCAGGCACCTTGGGCACTTTTTGCACCCCTCCAAAAGGTGCCCAGGCAAGGCATCCCATGAAAACTACCTTTGCGCCTAGGCGTCGCCCGCCTGCCTTGACAACTATGAGTAAGTCTACTACCATTCTCTGAAGTCGAGTCACATGTGGGAATCAGTCGCCAAGTCAACCTGCCTTTCCCGCATCACCAGATCACATGTGGGATTACTGATTGAACGATAATATCTGAATAATAGTTAAAACATGCAAGTGTGTGTTGCTAATATTGTTCATCAAGTAATACACTCATATTCTTTATTTGGTGTAAAAATCCAAAATTTTGCATTACACCTATAAAGAAGAAATGGTGTCCCAGCAATCAGCACCTGAATGAACTAAACCTATTAGTCTCTATCATCTGCTTCTTTTCCAGAACTACATAGTGCCCACACTTAATAAAAAATGATATTGTATTGAAAAAATCAGGACAATGACATGCATAGTAGGTTTATCACTTGACATCATTTATCAGCCCTTCAGCTTGTGTGCATGCAAATCAGGGAATAAGACCTCAACCACCATCCTAAGATGGTACGCGACACAAGACACTTGTGTTTGACCATCTCCAGTATGAAGCCAACAGTAGATAGATGTCTAACAGAAGACAAACATTTTTTGTAGATTGGTGGCAGTGCACTATCATTGTCTACTGTGATAAATTTGCTATTCTATATCCTAGCCTATCTATTCCTCGTGGTAGATGATACAGAAGTAAATTTTAAACCTCATGAAAGTGATTGGACAGCTTACGTATATCCCTTACAGATTTCAGCACTCTTGTTAGTTGCCAACCATTTGATAACCATCTTATATTTTTACCATCCTAAACCTAGAGAAAGCAAATGCAACAGTTACATAATTGGAATAAGCTTCTCATTTTGCTATATTGATACTGCTACGGATTGAACTGTACATACGTCACATATCCAAGAAGAAATCAAGTTAGGAGTCTATAATTCCAATACCGATCCCCATATTAATTAAAAGACCATAAAAGATGAAATTACTAGAGGCAGAGCACAAACGGGTTGAAGTTTAATCCACGGATTGCAAATATATCTCAATGTAATCATTTTACCTGTGGTTTTTTATCATCAGCCCATACAAGAGATTCCAATCTTAATGCAGTATATAGACCCCCAAATCCACCACCTAATATGCATATTCGGGGTTTCTGCAAGGTATGACCATCAACATGAATAGCAATTAGAAAGCTGAAATATATGCAAGCAACTAATGCACCGAGGACAGTTTATTTGCATTGAGGGAACAAAGTTTCAAAATAAAATGCTAACAACTGAATACAAAAGCAACTTGAGCTTTTTTTTCCTTTCTTCATCTTCCTAATTGAAGAGTAAAAAAATATAAAAAAATCCATAAGTTGTGACAAATTAAAATATCTACTTCCAAGGATGCATCATTAACATAGTATCCCACATAGTATGCTGCTAAATGACACGTGGCACTAGGGTGACGGATTGCACAATGAAGCTCTGCGTAAACTGACTTTTTACCTAAAACATAAAAGTAAAACAAAATGAAAAATGTACAGATGAGCATAAAAGAGTGTTTTAAGCAGGCTATAAACCCAAGATGCTAGGGCTGCAAATGGGTCAGATTCTATAGCGGGATCACCTATATCTAATGCCAATAAGGGTTAGGGCATTTAGATTCTGATAATTTAGAAATCACTATGTTCCGATTTCAATTTGCTTTCGATTCTGTTATCAGAATCAGAACCAAAATCGATAATTTCTGAAATATATACAATACATTAGTTTTTATTTAAAAATGAGTTAATAATTCACATATAATTACTAAAAATATTTTATTATTTTATCATTTTATATAACTTTATTTTAATTAATTTTACTTATATATACTTATTTTGTATCAAAATCGGATAAACGAAAACAAAATCAATTGACCCTCATTCTGGTGAGCTATCGGAATATCTAATTTGATAGCTTATAGGATACAAAAACAGGTTCCAAGCTCTTTAATTTTTATTAAAAACGAAGCAGAATTTTGGAATATCAAATTATGTTTACACCTCTACAAGATACGCTAAAGTCTAACAATGTGTATTTATCTAAAAGATATAACTAAATTCATCAAAAAAGCTACATAAACAACGTTGAAATGTGTGTGCAAGGATGAAAGAAGAATATGGTTGACAGAAGTTATCCAACCTTTTTACCCGTGTAACTAAATCATTTATCTTGACATAACAAAAAGAACATACATCTGCAGTATCGAGTAATTTTCCCACTGCACCACTGCCACAGCTCATAAATGCAATTGTTATTCCTTACTATAACTTTAAAAAAGTTTATCATTTTCGTCCTCAGGCAGCGGAGACACCCTTAAACACCATACAGCTTTTCACAGTGAAGATGTCTCATCTCAATCATTGAAAGACCAGCTAATAATGAGATCTGAATCTGTCCAACAATCATCCTCAGAAAAAAAAACACAGTTCAAGGTTTCAGTTGATTACCGTGGTCAACAACATCAGCTCCAACCTGCTTGGAGCAGTCAATATATTTCATAGATACCACACCACTGAAAATTGTACAAGCCCCATTACTGTCGTTGACGACCAGTCATCTTCAAATAAAGATTAACTAAAGAAAAAAAACTAACCATACTCTGAACATTTTTGACTTGACAATCAAGAGCTAATTCCATCTCCGGAGCAGCATAAACTCGACACTATCCATGATTGAAACATGCAGGATTTGCAGTCACGTTATTACCATTGAAATCAGCCTGTTAAATTCAAGGATTGCAGGATCAGGTCGAGACCCTAGATCAGCTAAAGAAAGGCAAGAATCTGCAGGAGTCAGTCAACTTGGCCTGACTCCAGCCAGAATCTGCCAATCTTGGTATAGTCCAGATAGGATAAGCTGATCCTGATCAGTTCAGCTAGATCAGATGATCCCGGTGGAAACAGACCAGGGACTGTACCACACGATAGGTATTGGTCAGATCAGAATCAACCAGCTGATCCTACATTCCATGTCTTGGTTTGAAAATATGGACACCAACAAGCTACGTAAGGTCAAGATGAAAAGTTGAACAGGAATACAGGTATGAACTCGGAACTAATATTTAGATGTAATCTTGCTGCAGAATCTGGATGCACAAATATCAGACCACAGCTGATACTTAGTTCTGGACAATGCAGCTCACTTACATTCAAATTGAAATCAGAACTACACATACTGAAAGCACAGAAAGGACTCCTACTACAAGTGAGCAACCTAGAATCCATAGTTGTCAAGGCGACAAGGCGCCCAAGGCGTTAGAAGGGTACCGATTCCGCTTAGGTGACAAGGCGGCCGCTTAGGCGTCGTCTAGGCGGTCAAGGCGGTATTCAAGGAAGGTTGAGTTGGGAAGTTGTTATATATAAAAATAAGCATAAATATAATTATATTTTTTATGTTATAATTGAATACGAGTGTTTTATCAATACACATAAGTAAATATGATGTGTGTGTGAAAGAGAAGAAAGTTAAATAAATTTTTATAAAATTTAAGTATATAACTCATTTATGATTATAAAATTTATATATGTGCAATAGTATAAGTGATGATAAAATATTATTATAATATTATTAAATGGGGGGAGCGCAGAGTAGTCGTGGATTGACCTATGCGGTCAGGTCAAGGGGGTCAAGGGGGTCAAGGGGGCAGCGCTCCTTGTGGGGGGTTGTCAGGGGGCGAAGCCCCCCGAACCCAAAAAAGTATGTAATAGTATAAGTGAGACAGAGAGAGAGTGAAGAAAGAGCTGAAAAGAAACTTAATTAAGTATATAATATATGTTTATAATCATAAATATTAAATATGTATGATAGTATAAGTGATAGTGCAATATATTAATATATTCAAACTATCATTAAATAAGTGTCCCTTGTGAGGGGTATCAAGGGGGGAAAACCCCTCAAAATTATTTTTTAATGATGTAAAAATACCCAAGGCGCCTTGCCTGGGCGCCTTGGGCGCCTTTTTTGCCCCAGACAAGGCGCCCTGGCAAGGCGCCCTTGGAAAAGCACCTTGCCGCCTAGGCGGGCGCCTTGACAACTATGCTAGAATCCCATCACCCATCCAGACCCGCACAATCAATATGTTCCTTCTTGAAGCCCTTTTCCTCCCTTTGTTTCTCACCATGAATACCTAAATCCTGCTTCAAACTGGCAACTTTCGAATGAATCATTATGGCATTGGCCCAATATGGTCCTTGCTCTGATCTTTATGGTTCGGAATCTCAAACTCAAAATGAATCAGAAAAATCACAGTCCAGTTCATGTCAAAATCGATCTCCACTTTACATAGCAAAATCAGTAGCACAGAATAAGTACCACCATAAACTATCTAAAAGACATTAAAAGCAATATACCACATACAACATCTAAGCACAGAAATCAAGATGCAGAAAAATAGAATGTCCTCCTCATGTGAAGAACAACTCCTAGATGCACCAATAACAACTAGCAAAATATAAATATTGATAGGTGTACGGTGCACTTCAAAAACATCTTATTAAATTACATATTCAACAATAAAAATCTAACAAGCAACAAATCCTATGCATTCTGATTGTCTTGGCACCTAAAATTTTCACAAAAAGAAATTAAACAAGAAAGAAGCAAAGGAAGAATAAAGTGGAACTACTTCCACCCAAGTCCTATCTCACATAGGATTCAAATCCTAAACAAAGGAAGAAGCCACAATCCTAAGCCGACAAGGATTCAAGCTTGGGATTTATTCAGGACATCAAAGCAATGAGATCTTAAATCCCAGAAATCCCATTCTGATCGGGATCCCAAGCAAGGACTTGTGTATCTAAAGCAAGTCAAATAAGTAAGAAGACTGGCATACGAGAACTCATGGATGTCTAACAAAATCTCACCAGAACTACCATCAGATAAGACTAATTGAGACAAAACCATGCGTATCTGAACCATAAGCAACAAAGATATCGAAGAAAGTCAATCATAAGCTCACAGATACCAGTAGTAGGTTCAGGACTAGTGCAGATAAAGAAAAATCTCAAAAGAAGAAGCAAGTAGAAAAGGTTGAGGATGCTCAGTATTTTTTTAACACCAGCATCTAGGGCCAATCGCCATCAGATAGTACTAACTCAACTCATCTCAAGCCTTAATCCCAAATTACTTGGGGTTGGCCATATGGATTCTCTTTCTTTTCTCCACTCATGTCAATTTTGAATTAGTTCTTTAGAGATATTTAAATTATCCAAATCATATTGAATTACCCTCCTCCAACTTAACCTAAGTCTACCACATCCTCCTTTTGTTTTTGTTATTTTAATATTTTCTATTTTCTTACTGGAGCCTTCTTAGGACATATCAGCTAGTTTGCAAGCAGCAAGATGAATATATGCATGTGCTCTGCTAGCTAAAGGGGCTAGGCCTAAACAAGGGTGCTTTTAAGATGATCCAGAATATCCCAATTCCCAAATTGATAAGCATATGCACTGTCAAAGAAAATTCTTAGTTCCCATAGCAGGCCGGGAACAGAAATCAAAAGGTTGATCATACACCTATGCAATCTTAAATCCAAATGTGAATAAAACAACCAAAGGAAGACCATTTCAGGAATGACCAGAATGATCATAGATGCAGGAATGACTGAGAGAGTATACAAATGAACATATATATCTGCTGATGATTGGAGGTGAAAGAAAATGTAAAGGGACACTCCCATCGGATTCTACCACAACCGAGAAAGATAAAACAGTCAAAAGTTGCCTATTCAGTCAAGAATTCCCAGAAGTCAAAAGATAATCCGAAATCTAACGGATCCCAGGAACAATTCAAATGCTTACAGATAAAAAGATAGCTAGAGTCAAATGCATGTGAATAAAGATGTACCTCCCCGGTTGTAGGAAGTACACCTCTTAAAATTCAGTCACAAACGAGAGATACAATGCGATGTGACCTCAATTTTAACATTTCCTTTTACCTTTCTGAAAAAAGACTTTGGTTTTTAGATTTAGCTTTGACAACTAAGAAAATAGATGGTATTCTTTAAGTATTAGCTAATTCAAGATGTATAAAAAAATATGTACTAAGATTGTTTGATTCTTTTATTTTTGATCTCTCCCCATCATACTTGCAAAGTGCCGATGTTAAATACATCAAACAACCATTCAAATACTCTTGATTAACTGACATAGCAATCCGTGAATAAAAAACATACATCCACAAAATAAACATTTAGGAGCGACATCTTCATGAACTTGATGGAATGCAACCTTAATATTTTAAATTAAGTTTTGAATTTTGATTAAATTTTTTTATTTGGGTTTTTTTAAGAGTTTGATTTGTTTTAAGATTAAAACTTGGTGTTGAAATTGTCATGAATTTAGTTTGAGTTGTTAAAGTTCATTTAAAGGATTTGGTTTATTTTGGAGTAGGTTCTTTTATCTCACCAAGACTGAATGTCTTGAGGATTGATTTTAGTAGTTTTTTGTTTATTTTTTATTTATTATGTTTTAAGTTTGGTTTGTGTTGACTTGGGATGTGCTTAACTTCCATTGCCTGAGTTAAGGTATGACCTCATTATGTTTTGGCTTACTGCCCCTCCAATTTGAGATATTTTTTATCTTTATCATACTTGACTTAATTTCCTCCAGACCTGGTGTATTTCAAGAGTCTTAATTTGGATTTAAGTTTGGGTGAAAATTTTTGAAACTTTCAGGTATCACATTTACTTATCCTGAGAGTTTGAGGCTTATGAATTGCACGGACCTTAGGTTTTTTTTATTTGAAAGACTTTTATTCCTAGGTTTAGATTTCGACATTTTTTCCATATTTTTATTCAAAGACCCTGTTTTTCAGATTTATGACTTCATTTTCTCTTGATTACTTCTGGATGATTTTGATATCACTTTTAGACTTGATGATCTTTATAATTAGGATCAGACCTTAGATTGCATGCGTTGGCCTCGGTATTTAGTTCTACTTTCAGGTTTTAATATTTTTAGTCTTGATCTTCATATTGGGGTTCGTTGGTTTGAGATTCTTGGTTTTAGATTTGGGGGTATAGAGCTCGCTGGGATTTTATTTTCCTGAGTCTGACCAGACCCCTCCGCCTCACTGTTTGAGAAATTGAATTACATTCAGGTCTGAATGCTTTGGGATGAACCTTGACTTGGGGTCTCTTGATCTCATAACCTGGGACTTCATGCTTCCACTTCACATTTGAACAAGCCCCTGCTATTTTTTTTCTTTTCAAAGATCAGGTTTAAGGTTGAGATTTCAGATCTCGGGGCCCTGATTATGCTTTCTGACCTTAAAATTCCTTAAGAAGTTGATTAGGGTAATTTTAAGTCTTGCTCTTAATATTTAAAACTCAGTTTCCAAGTTTAATTATCTATGGGTGACGTTTTTAAGAAAACTTAATTCCAGTTTCGGTTTTCAGATTTGTTGTTGTTTTTGTCTCTTTTAAGAGCAGACATCTATTATTGTGAAATTTTGACTACAACCTTGGCATTTTTTTTAAATTTGGATTTTCTTCATTTCAGATTCACTCTAATTCCTGAGTTCTGATGTGTAGGTCTACCATGGTTCGAATCAGGTCAAACTCCAGATCATTCGATCATTTCCCAGCAAGCTCCAGGTCCCATCTTAGGATCTGATTTCATCATTCTGAAACAATGAGGATTCCTGATTTTTTTATCATCATCATCGTCGTCATCATCATCATCATCAATCTGATTTCTACGTATGCATTCTTTCAATTTCATAAAGCTATCCATGTTCCTCATCGTAACAAATATGCACTGAACATGGTTTTCAATATTTGCTCAATTTGGAAGGGTGGGAGGGTTTAGAAGCCATAATTCCCAAATTTTAAATAATTTAAGATTAAATCTATTTAGCCTTTGAGAGGTATTATAGATTTCATCCCAATTGATTTAGAATAAGATGCACCCATCTTTGATAAGCATGTGGAGATCCTTCCCATTGAATTAGGATCAAGCATACCCCGGCCTTGGATAGGTATGTGGGGACTCGTCCCATGGTTTATGGATCGCATTAGCTAGTGGTTGGGCATGTTTGTATGTTAAACATGCATAACCTCCCCATGACTTAAATAGGTACATTCTAATGGGGGGATGATGCAACATTGAGGTCTTATATGACCTTTGTATACAGATCTTAAAGACGTAGCATGCATGGCTCCCCAATTAGTCCATGTGTTATGGTTCTTTTAAATTTCACCAAGACATAGGGACATGCACGACCCCAACTAGTCTTGGTTTGCATGAATAAACTTATAAATTTTTTAGTTAAGTTTAAGTTGATTGTCTATTTCAAAACTTTTTTCCATTACACCTATTTTTTTAATATGTTCATGCCCAATGGGATACTGTCATCTTTGCTCAATCCGTGCACAGCAACATTCGGTGGGGATCCCCCACCCTTTTTTCCTTTTTTAAGCCCTTAGACTTAATGGGGCCCACATTGGTTCAGAAGAAGGCTCACGCGGTCACCAGTCATTTTTGGAGGCGCTATGGGAGGTGTTCCACAAATGATGGCTCCGATGCGGTCACCTGTCAGTCACCCGTCTCTAGCAGTGGGTGTCACTGTCTATAATGTCAATGGAAGACGGAGCTAGCAGGCAGACGTGGTGATGGCAAAAAATGATGCGGACAACCTCAATGACAGTGACAAATGAGGTAGGTGGTCTCTCCAGCGATGGAAAAACAAAGCGGATAGCTTCATCAACGGCTGACTAGCTCATGGATGACCTCGATGGCAGGGGGAGGAAGGTCGGCCAACTTTGACGCAGCGACGAGAGACAGAAAACTTAGACAATAATGGTAGAGGAGGCAGGCAGGTCGGCCGGTGACGAGGGAGGTTGAAAATGAGCTTTGCGTCGGCAATAGATGAAGTAGATGATCTCAATGATGACGAGAGGAGGAATAAGCGACATCAACGACTGAGGCAGGTGGAGTAGGAGATGTCGGTGGATGATGGCAAGAGTCAAAGATGGCTTCTACGGCAACAACAGGGGATGGGAATGGCTCTAGCGGTAAAGACAAGGGAAGGAGACAATGTCAAGATAGCTTCTATCATTAGATCCTTGTCTCTACCCTCCCCTTTTCTCTCCTCTCTCACTCTCATGGAGGGATGCCATGGTGGTCCTTAAATAGGCCGTGATCCTTCTCCGGAAGGGCTTCCACCCTCTACAGCTCATTCATGCACCAATTCTAAGAGGAGTGGCTCCATAGGATCCTATCGCGATCCTCTCAGCACCATTGGGAGACCGAGGACTTTGTTTTGAGTCGCTATGCGTCCCTTGCCTTCAAGAAGAATTGTGGAGAGGGCCCAACTATAGAAACAACTATCGCAAGAGCTGCAGAGCCTTGCTATCCCTCCCAGATGGCCATAGTTGAATATGGCAAGGATTCAAACTCCAAGTAATCAGAAAGGAATCCAATCGACGTCGAACTCTATTGAAAACAAGTTCTTCTGCCGTGGGGGGATTCCAATTGCGACCCTAATGGTTGTGGCCCACTCCAACAGGAACATGGAATCTTTGACTTCAAAAGAAAGTAGCCTAGGGTTCCACCCTCTTGAACGATTGTTGTGGAAGCCCCGATCTTAACAAAGATAAATCTCCTTTTACCGGACCAGTTCAGATCACCCCAGACACCCAGAGCAGGGAACTCGCTCAATGTCCAATCCGTGCATGCCACGTCAACGACAGTCCAGTGCGCCGAAGCGAGGTGGATGGTGATGATCGAACTAACGGTGAAGCCCAATGATGAAATGGAATCAACAAGCTCGTACTCACTTGTTACATCCCTTATTAATGCCCGTCAAATCACAAGACATCGTCGGACCTCCCATGACACGATCAAGATTTTACTTATTATGACAATTTTACTGCCGCTCTACAAATTTCATTATTTAAATAACCTTAGTAAGTGAATGAGAAGTCCGTTATTTCATACATGTCCAAGCCTTCAGTAAGTATGCATGTGGTTTAGTAAATATCCGAGTGGGTTAGTAAGCCAATGGCAAAGACTCAATTTATTGTGCCGTTGGGAGTTAAAAACCCACCGACCTATTTAAGTGATCACAAATCATATTGTCCAGACCATTGTAACATCTTCCATCTAGGGTTTCTTTTCTGTGTGCACAAGCAAGGGTGGTAACTATCATCCCTGAAGGCAACGTAGGTACTCTCTGTTCAATATCGACATGGCTGATAGTTCTTCTCTCATTCCTCTGTCGGCATGCCCTCACGGTCACGGCTATTGTATCATAAGAGAAACATAACGTCGTGGAGAATAGTGAGGTGTGTTAAAACCCTAACTGATTCGCGCGACAACGAGAAGGATAGCGATGCTTTTTCTGCGAACTTTACAACTTCTTCTTTACAAAGATGATGTGATACTGAAATATAGCATATGCAATGTATTGTCCGAATGTCGTTGCATGTAGCATAGCTTATTCGTCAATGTCTGCAACGTAATAACTGAATGTTGTTGCATGTAACATAGCTTGTTTATCAGTATCTAAAAGTGTGGTGCCTCTTATCAGTTTAATTATATGTTTAGTTGGTTATGTTTATATATTTTCTTCGTTACTTTGTTGCATGATTCAACTACTTTGCTATATTGGAGATTATATATTACGCAATAGATTTACCTCGATTGGAAGAAAAGTTAGTAACTCTAAAAATATATATTTAAGATTCTGAGGTTGAGAGGCACTTCTTACTAAACACTCGAATAACAGCTTAGTAACTCAAGTAACTATGAATGTCAATTAGTAAGTATATGCACAGCTCGATAAATCACTCAGAATGTTGTGAATCCAAGAGGAGAGAGTAACTATGCACCTATTTGTAAGTTTACTAGCACGGGCTCATTAAGTCACTCAAAATGTTACAAATCCATAAGGGGGAGCAACTATGTGCACACATTAGTAAGTTTACTAACGCAACTCAATATGTAGCTCAAAATGTCACAAAATTGGGAGAAGGGAGTAAGTACGCATGCCTGCAATTCGATTCAGAAAATTGCAGGATAGTCCAGAAACCTGTATTTCAGTCCAGAAAGCTGCAGTTTGGTCCAGAAAGTCTGCAGAATAAAAAAAAGGGGCTGCAATTCGATTCAGAAAATTGCAGGATAGTCCAGAAACCTGTATTTCAGTCCAGAAAGCTGCAGAATGGTTCAGAAAACTTGTACATACGTTTGTAATATTGTATATGAATCAGTCCAATGCATCAGAAAATCAGCAAAAGCAAAGGCAGCATACATTTGTTGGAATCATTGTGGAAATTTTTATTTCATATAATCATATGTTGGCTCCAAACAGGCCTTGGAGCTTAACCGACACAACAGACAAGGAAAATAAAAGAATGAATGAGCAGTTAACAGATGAGAGACACGAAACAACCTATGAGAGTGACTTGATATAAACCAAGAAGTGACTCAACATGGACTAAGAAGACAGCTAAAGATAAGGTCGGGGCAGGTTGGCGGGACGCATCCTGTCTAGCTCCTCAAGATCGCTCTGCAAGCGTTCTGCATTTTGAACTTGGGATACGCGTTCCGATTTCAGTAATGCCAACTTCTCTGTGAGTTGAGTATGTCGAAGATGGGCAGGGCTGTTCGATGGCAGGAGCAGCACCTGATAGCAGGAAGAAGGAGAGGAAGCAGAGGGAGTCCGGCAGCAAGCTTGTTGGCGGCAGACTTCCCTTCAAAACAGGATGGTCCCGATAGAGAGACCAAACAGGTCTTCTAAGAGAGAGAAGCAGCTGGTCGTGAGGTGAGCTTCCCAAATATATGCAGGCTAGGGTAAGATTGATCCGATGGACAAGATTGGCCAATGGGTAAGTCAATTGGATCTAACCTTATCGGGTCCTTGATAAGATCAATATCCGATTGTAATCCTATTGGATCCTTATTAGGATCAATATCCAATAAGGTGAGAAAGGGACGAGGCCAAGAGGACATCAAATCAATGGATGGGATTTATACTTATTGTACGGTGGACCCATGGTTGGATGGTCTCATCCAATGGACTTAGATCACATCCATCAAATGAAGATGAAGACTCATCAAATCAATGGATGGGATTTATACTTATTGTACGGTGGACCTATGGTTGGATGGTCTCATCCAATAGACTTAGATCACATCCATCAAATGGAGATCAAGACTCATCTAATCAACGGATAGGATCTATACTTATTCTACGGTGGACCCTGGCTAGGTGGACTTTGATCACATCCGTCTGTTGCTATCTGGGTTCTAGAATGCTCTCATATAAAAAAAGAAGAAGAGGAGCAAGGGGGAAATAAATCTGGACGCCCCATCTCCTCCAGGAGCTTGCTTGGTCAAGGCAGCCACTCCCCCACGTACCAAGAGAACGTGGCCCCACTCCTGATCAAGCATGTACAGCACGTGGGGAGGTCTCTCCATCGATGGCCTTCCACCCAACAGTCTATATAAAGGGCCTTTCCACGGAATAAGAAGAGGTTGGCTGGAGTATTCTTACGTGAAGAGGAGAGCACCTGTGTGAAGAAGAGGGAGAAAAGGTGACAGCCTCAAGGAGCTTGCTGCGCACTGCTGCTGAGAAGCCAAGGAAGGTGAAGAAGAAGAAGAAAAAAGTAAGGATAAAGGGGTCCGGTCATATCCTTCTCCTCCTTCTTCAAGCCTCCTCTATAAACCTTCTCCAAAACCCCTCTGGACAAGCCTTCCAACCATGCCATTCGACCCCTTTTAATACCCCATCCAGATTCCATAAATCTGTCCATATATCAGTCCCCTCAAATCCTAAAACCACCCCTACACTGAAATTCTGTTCGCGCTAGGCATACTTCCTATATAATGCCATATAAACACCTTGTTCAGGCCCCTAATCCAGTCCTAGATCACCCTGAAATAGCATCCGGTTAGGCTGCCTAGACAAGTCTTTAGATATCCCAAGAAAATCATGCCAAAACGTCCTGTTTAGAAGTCCTTAAAATAGACCTTGAGCAGGCAACAGCTAGAGCCTGACTTCCTCCTTAAATCAGTTCCCCAAACTCACCTCTAAACAGTCCCTCAATCTCCCTATCCGGTCCCATCTTCTGGATCAGATGAGGGTCAAGTGCTGCGGATCTCTTTAAGACATGCCAGAGTCCAGTTCTGACCAGGGTCAATCAGGCCGTCAGGGCCTTGTTTCAGCATGAGGATCAACCCAGTCTCCGGACAGAACCAGAGAGGCCATCAGGGCCAAGAGAGCTGGCCGACAGGGCCTAGATGAAGCCCAAACAGGCCTTTAAGGCCCAATAAGGACAGTTTGGCCGCCAGGGCCTTCAAAGTGCCAAGTGGTCACCTTGGCCCAATGAGGATTGAGCCGGCCATCAAGGCCCTTAAAAAAATCAAAATTTGAGAAAAGAAGTTTAATTAAGAGCTAGCCTATTTCATATAGGTTACCTCAAAGGACGGGCACTCGGGCATGTCCCCGGTGTGTTTGATCCAGGACGGGGAAATGGGCAAGCTCCCATCTTCCACCGATCCTTTCCCCCCAAAGTAGGGAGTATCAAACTCCACCTACTAAGAGGGGTATGTCTCAACAATTGGAGGGGAAGGGGTCATGCCAAAGTTTCTTATGATCCCACGTGTAACATGTATTCAGATTTGCCAATAAATGGAAGTTCTGAATTGTGCATATCATCGTTGCCATTAGAGCCTATAGAATGGCCCATGAGATTGAAGGAATGCAAATGTCTAAAGTTGACATTGTTAAAAAAAAAAGTTACAACATTTAGATTTCAATAATTCTGAAAGATTTTGAAGCCTGTAAAAAGACTTAAAAATTCTGAAACCTGTAAGTCTAAAAATCTGAATTTTCATACAACCAAATCCCCAAATTAAAACACTCTCAAAACAAATCACAAATTTGATTGAATTCATAAGCAAGAAAATCTGAATTCTGGATCCGTACACCGAATCTGAATTCTCAAACCTTTAAGGCCAGACATAGGTTTGTGACCCAAATCTGCAACAAACCAAAAACAGAAATTAGAGCCTGGGCGCCAGAAGCCAGAACCCATCTCAAAATCTGAAATCTGGGAAATCTGAAATGCTGAAATATAGAGTCTACAGTTAAAACATCCGAAAAAATCTGAAGGATTGAAGTCCTGAAAATCTGTTTTGGTGCAGAAATCCACTTAAGAAAACCTGCAATTTGGAAAAAGATGCGAAATCTGCAGGAAGTCTGGAATTTGGGGAAAAAAATCTGAACTTTGCAAGGATCTAAGGGCTGTGAAATGTGTAGAATGTAAGATCCAAAGTTTGAAATTTGAAATTTGAGGTCTGTAAGTGCAGAAATCTGAAAGTCTGAGGTTTAATGAATCCGAATTTGTGCGGAGCCTAAGAAAATCCAAAGTCTGAAGTTTGAATTGATAAAATTTGGAGTCTGATGATTGAAGAAGTCAGAATTTGAGCTTTGCGTCCAAAACAAGGAACAGAGGGCTGAGCAGAATTTAAAATGTAGAAATTTGGGGACTGAAAGTGCAGGATTTGAACCCCAAAAATCTAAAATCCAGGTCAACTTTAGAATCTATACAAACTTGATGATAGCTAGCTAAAAATCTGAGAATTACATAAGAGAACCCAGAAGCTGTCAAAATCCGCAGGTTTTAACTGAAATCCAAATCAAACAAAATTGAACTCAAATCAAACTCAACTCTCATTTCTCTAAGTAAATCTGAAACAGTAAAAATCCAAAATTTGGAAACATTCAATTAAATTTCTATCAAACTAAATCAAATTCGGATCAAGTTTAAAACCAATCAACTCAACTCAAACTGAATTCCCCGGATCAAATAAAAATTCAACTAAATTCTAACGAATTTAACAAACTTAAAATTGAACCAAATCCCACAGAATTTAAAGTTTCTCAAATTAAACCCTTTCCAACGAACCATATTCCATAAGTCAAACAAACTGTCCAAAACCCAAATCAAACTTAAAATCAGTTAACCAATTCAAATTGAGCTAAATTAATCAAATTCAAACTCAAACCCAAATCATTTTAAAAGTCTGAAATTTGCATAAACCCACGGAGGGTCAAATTCACCCAAAACAAATTCAACTTAAATCAATTTTAACCAAACCAAACTAAAATTTAAATTCAATTCCAATAAAATCCATTCCAAACAAACTTAAACCAATTAATTAATTCAAATTAAATTAAATCAAATCAAATCAAATTAAAACTTACACACCAAATCTAAATTTCAGACAATTTAAACAAATTCAAATTCAAGCTAAAATCACACTTTCCAAATCAAATCCAAGTCAAACTTAATCAATCAAATTCAAATGAAAATCAATTCAAATCAAATTCAAAACCAAATTAAGTTCTTGCATTCCACTAATTTCATGGGGCTGTTTTCTCCTATGTGTGAATGTTTATTTTTGTAGATGCATGTTTTCCGTTCCAATGAATTGTTATGGCAGTTAATCAAGGGTATTCGAGTCATTGCTCGATGTAATTAACATCGGATCCTTGCACCATCCGACGGGGAGAGGTCAAAACAAATTTTCAAAGAACCCGACAACCTCAACAAATAAATTTTGACCCTAGTTAGTACTTTTATGGAATACCATCTATTTTCCTAAGAAGTCAATACTAAGGTCTAATCAAATCTAATCCAAATTCAAAAGGAAAATGAATTTCCAAAACGAAAGAAGAGTTCATACATTTTAGTTAAAATTTTGAGGTTCCAACAATTGGCACGCCTCAATAAGTCGCTCAAATGTTGCGAATCACTGGGGAGGAGAGAGTAACTATGCACACACATTACTAAGTCTACTAATGTGGCTCCTCGCTCAAAACACTACGAATCACTAGCGAGGAAGGAGTAACTATATGTGCGCATTTGTAAGTTTACTAACGCGACTCGGTAAGTTGCTTAAAATGCTACAAATCCAAGAGAAGAGAGTAACTATGCGCATATGTTAGTAAGTTTCCTAACGCGGCTTAATAAGTCGCTCAAAACACTGCAAATCCAGAAGAGAGTAACCATGCACACACGTTAGTAAGTTTACTAACACGGCTTAGTAAGTTGCTCAGATGTTGCAAATCGCCGAGGAGGGAGTAACTATGCACGCACATTAGTAAGTTTACTGACACAACTTCGTAAGTAGCTCAGGTGTTGTGAATCACCCGGGAGGAGGGAGTAACTACGCACACACGTTAGTAAGTTTATTAATGTGACTCAATAAGTCACTCAAAATGTTGCGAACCACCCGGTGGATTCAAGATGTATTAGTAACTTTGTGCACAAATTACTTTTTCGACTACTATTGTGATATGACTTGAAAAGAAGATATACGATTTTTAAAATAAAATTTTCGAACCGCCAACATCCAACGTGGGAAAAATTTTTTGCTTGTGCATCACGCTTCTTCTTCTCTTTCATCGTACTCCTCCAAAACTCATTCTACAATAACCTTCCTCGCCTTCTTCAACACGTAACACTTGAAGACATCCCTTCTGTAGTGCCATCATGGTTGTAATGTTGTCCTTTATCTTCTTCTTATGTTGTTCATAGGGATGGCCATTGCTAACGCACACTCTGCATCTGTTGCAAAGAAAGCAGCCTCCATACCTAAGGTGGCTAGTCTTACCACGGCTCATATACCTTTGACATCGACAGGGAGAAAGCAACCTCTCTTTTTTAGATGACCATCATGCGTGCGGCGGGAGTACCATTTACTTTGGGCCAACAGGAAACAACCTCCATTGCATAACCTAGAACATTGCCTCTGTCCCGTACATTCTTCATCCAACACCATTGCGTCATCAACACCTATGTTAACTTTATCAATGGCTCAAGTCTAAAGCATTGCCACAAAGACCTCCTTGCCCAGACCCCATTCGCAGTTTTTAAGGCACTTTCCACCTACTTATATTACACTAGGGTGGTGGAGTGTTTTGTATAGGCAGTGTCAATGTTACTCTTACTTCTTCATATGTTAACCTTATATTAGGGTTTATCAAATAAGGGAATACATACTAAGATAGAACAAAAGTGAAGGAAGTCCCATCTGGACACTTACTTCCCCATGAGTGCAGTTACCTCCAAGAATGATCTCAAAGTTTTGCTTAGCATATTAGTGCAATCCAAGCATCCCTAGATCTCAAAGTTTTGCTTAGCATATTAGAGCAATCCAAGCATCCCCAAGATGGCATATTACACTTAGCTTGTAAATTCTATTCATGTTTGCATGTTTTTAACCTCAAAATAAAATTTTGCATGTTCAAAAGACATTCGGTATTATGTATAAGACATTAGTTCAATAGGCAGTTACAACTAGGCCAATTATGTATATAAGATTCTGGCTGAAAATATGAATTCTTTTGTCACCCACATGGTGAAAGGGAAAAATCCCCAGTTAATGGGATGTACTGCATTCATACATATAAGTGTACAAAATGGTTAACTTTCAACGTTGCCATTTTTTTAATGATACTCGGCGTTGTGTATCGCAGGTGTGGTTTTTTTAGCATATTAGTGCGTTGTAGCCATTTACGAATATGTGTCGTCCATGTCTTCTAAAGTGGAACACCAAAGACTTCTAAACATAGTCGAAATTCTCTAATATAGTCAATTGAGCTTTCAAATCCTAGTTTTAGATATGTCTTATAGTTGTTAAGGCGACAAGGCGTCCAAAATGTTGAATGACGTCAATTCCGCTTAGGCGACAAGACAGCCACTTAGGCATCACCTAGGTGGTCAATGCAGTAATTTTGATAGTAATTTTGAATGTTTATATATACATGTGTATATACATCTATATACATATACACGATCATATATATAATTAGATGTTAGTATTATATATATTTATGCAAACAAACAAATATGTATACATAAATATAATTATATTTATATATTATAATTGAATGTGTATGTTTATGTGTTCATACATTTAAATGTGATTTTACTTATATAATTATGTATGTATAGGTATATATTTATTTTAAGAAATAATTAATCTCGATAAACTTGATGGGTGTTTGAGAAGAAGAAAAGAGTTAAAATAGATCTTTAAAATTTTAAGTATACAACATATATTTATAATTATGAATCTTATATGTGAGATAGTATAAATGACAATAAAATATATTAATATGTTTACACTATCATAATTGGGTGCTTGGGAATCACAAATTTTTACTATTTATAAATATTTGGGGAGCCAAGGCAGGTGCCTTGGGTGCTTAAGCGAGTGCCTTAAGGTGCTGGCAGAATAGCGCCTTGCCACCTAATCGCCGCTTAGGCAAGCGCCTTGGTAACTATGGTATGTCGCAAGAATCCTTTGCACATATAATTACTCTCACATTACCCATCATTTTAAAAACTTTTTAACATGTGTTAACTTCACTAACTCCGCTCCACGAGGAAGATGAGTTGATCCATGTTTCTCACAAAGAAGTATCATGTCATCACTTGAACCCCCTTCTAAAATGTATTCCAAAACCCTTCGTCTGGAAGGCCCTTCTAAATCTCCTGTTCGAGAGCTACCCCCAGTTGAGGAGCAATATCTAGCCATCCTTGTACAAGCAGAACAGCTTTGCGAAAGATTGACGAAAGAGTCAAGGCAACACATAAAGTCAAAGCTACAAACCATGGTCACAATGATTGACAATTTGAAAGAGGAGATTGTTGAAGATAGGCAAAAAAAATTTAGGCTAGAAGAAAAAATTGACAGTAATATAAGAACGCTGTATACGGTATTAAAGACACAAGCATAAAGAGTTCAACGAGATCATGGCCGCCTTGAGAAAAGACTTCAAGGAGAAATAAGAACGATTGGGGCCCAAACTTCCGAAGTTGAATTCCAGCCGACATTCCATGACCAAACACAGCTCATACATCAATTGCAACAAGAAGCAGAGAAACTAAAGGGGCAGGCGTTGAAGGCAGCAGAGGTGTAGAAAAATGTTGAGAGAGCGGTCACTAAGGGGTGACACATAACAAAATGGCTTATTATTGACCCCAACGACCAAAACATCATGAATTCTAATGGTGACATCTCCCCTCGACAAGTGGATGAGAAAATGAATTCCATGATCAAAAAGGTGAAAACAAGCACAATTGCTAGAAGAGTGCAGTCTTGACGTGTGCATTTACAGCTCTTACAACACTTGCTTCCAACATTCCACCCACTACTGCAATTTCACAATTTGCCCTCCCCACCTCCGCTGCTCTAATCATCATGGCACTGACCCTACCAAAATATCCAAAGAAAACAAGGGGTAAAAAGACGTACGCCAATAGGGGTAAGAAACACAAGCAAAGGCTCATTAACAAAGTTTTAGCAACCCTGTCTCTAAGGAGTCGAAGCTGTGCAAGCAGTGACTAGCTTCGCCAGACCCAAACAATGACAACCTAATTAGTACAAGAAGGGGAGCCACTTCATCTCGAAGAAATAGTAGACATCTTCAACCTAAGAAAATTGTGCGGCAACAACCATATTGAATTCTTTTGGGAATTGTTGGAAGACAAAATTCATCAAAACCCGACGGAATATAGGCATTGGTACTTTGTCCTATCATTCCTTTTTTATTTTATGAAGGATGAGACAATTGGCTACGCCAGTGCAGACAAAGAGACGATTCGCAAGCACTTCAACGCACAGTCCACACTAGAATTCATGCAAGTGGTGCACTATTTTTGGTTTTATGGTGTAGGAGCTCATTTTGTCCTCATTCTCATCGACATGCATGCAAAGTCCTTCGTGATTTTCAACTCTATCAAAAATCACCCCAAGTACGACACCGAAGCGAGGGCCATGTTGAGTTCTACAACTCAAACAAAAACTTTCCAAGTGGCTACCATGTATAAGGCAAAGTCATTGCTGTCCAGGTCGCAAATGTTAAGATCCTTATTAAAGACATATATAGCGTCGCCAAACCTAGCAATTGGGGGAAAATTTACGACGCAGATTGCCTGTCTCAACCATGCAATAGGTAAAGATAGATTATTAGAGTGACATCAAATTCATTTATTTTTTATTCATCGCCACTAATAACTATTGTCGTTGGTATAGCATGAGCTATGCATTTTATGTGATGAAGTTCAGTGAACACCTTTCAAGACCTAGTATCCACGAATGGAATTTAACTGAAGATGACATTTACTCACATAGAGCATGGTTGGGGTGCGAGCTCCTAAAATATTATTTACGAACCAATGATGCACAACAAAGCTTGAGTCACATAGTAAAGGAATGACAGAGATGCAAACAAGACGACCGTTAGTGGTGAGTTGATAATTTGTCAGGTTATGTCACACATTCATCAGGTCCCTCAATCTCCTTATTCAATTTGGTGTCATTGATAGATTTTAAGCTACAAATGTTGACTCCGCCATGTGGTGATACATTCATTTTGTTTTTGTATTAATACAACTCTCCTACATTTTTTATTATGTCTTCAGTCATTACTTTTGCAGAGCGCCTTCTCTCGTCAACGTGAGTTTTATTTCCAAGCGACTGAACCCACCATAGTAAGTACGAGAGCGGTTCAATAATTATGCAAGCACATTAGTAAGTGTTCGAGAATGCCACATTACGTCTCCACGCATTCAGTAACTATGAGAGTAGTCTATTAACTATGAGTGCAGTCAAGTAACTACACGAGTGTGCCAGTAAGTCGTTTAGAACCCGCTCGCCTCATACTAAGAATATACGTCTAGTAAGTATGTGTGTGGCTCGGTAAGTATGCACACGGGAAAGTAAGACGATGAGAACCCGCTCAGTAACTATGCGAGTGCGCTAGTAAGTCATTTGGAGCTCAGTGCGCACTAGTAAGATTATGAGCACCTCTTACAGACTCCGCGTGATCAGTAATTATAAGCATGGTTCGATAACTATGCGAGCGTGTTAGTAAGTCATTCAAAACTCCGCATCTGTCTCACTGATGGACATGTTTGGTAACTATGGGCGCAGCTCAATAACTATACGAGCACATTAGTAAGTCATTTAGAACTCAACGCGCGCTAGTGAGACAATGAGTGCCTCTTATAAACTCCGCACGTTCGGTAATTATGAGCGCAGCTCGGTAACTATGCAAGGGCACTAGTAAGTCATTCAAAACTTCACATCTATCTCACTAATGGACATGTTCGGTAACTATGGGTGTAGTTCAGTAACTATGTGAACGCAATAGTAAGTCATTCAGGACTCAATGCGCACTAGTAAGTCATACTCAGTGCACACTAGTAAGACGATGAACGCCTCTTACAAACTATGTGCATTCGATAATTATGAGTGCGGTTCGATAACTACGCGAGCGTGCTAGAAAGTTATTCAAAACACCGCTCATTTAGTTACTGAACGCCCATAAATCAACATGTGTTCTTCACCTGTAAACTAAAAATATATGCACAATAAAGTAAAAAAAAGTGTAGCTCACCAAGTACCACGCAAAGCAAAACAAACATAAAAAGATGTTGTGCGCTAGGAAGTAAACAAAACGGAGTGTTTACATAAGTAAACCGATGTTTACAACAACAAACCGTAATAAAAAGAATGGGTTGAGGTTGAGGTTGTGATGGAGGTTGAGATTTGCTATTGTTCATAGCCAACAAATCCTGATGTGTCTGCATGCAAATTCTCAGCATGTGTTCGTAACTTGTCTTTTTGCTACTGTTGCACATATCTCTACAGCATTTCTAACTAGATGCATATATCTTATTGATGTTAACCTTTTTTCATTGTTGATATTCATTCCATCTACGACAAGTACACTATTAAGATTGATGTTGCATGCATCCATTGTCTATATGGTGATGATATATTTTTGCACCACAATTCTAATTTGCATATGTAAGAACAAACGTATGATGTGCCTGCATAATATGCCAATGAATTCAAACTTCTTACATATACAATGAACCTCAATATCTTTGCTCATGAAAATCTCTACCCGATGCCAATGCTTGTCGTCGTCAAATATGATGTATGTGTTCGTATCAAATGGTTGTACTAGTAGATCAATAACTTTCAAATATCAATCCACAAAAATTTCATAAACCTTTAGAGTATACATCTATATAGCTTGTTTAAGCATCTTTGCCACTCACCTTTGGAAAGTATGCCTCATTTCATAGTCCGCAACATAGCTCATACCTCCGATCCTCAACAAGTTTCTCAAAGTTGTCAAAAAATAAACACATTGTTTGTCTTACTTCCTAGTAATCCTTCAAGACTTTGTTGATACTTTCACATCTATGTGTTGACCACATCACAATTAAATGTATTTTTCCCATACACCAAAGTCCACTTCTTCCTTTCCTCGAACAAGCCTTGTAGCCATTCATTGTCTTGGAGTTGATATTTGGCTAATATTTCCTGTCATGCATGTAGGAATGATTCTTCATCTTCGTAGTTGTACATACATTTTTAAAAATCTTTCTTGAAAATACATGTGGCATTGAACACATGACTTAGATATTTATATGCATTTTGATACATGCGCCATACACATAATCTATGAACAATTTTGGATAGTTCTTTAACTATCGCAATTCGCAATGCTCATTACCTTGTCTTGATCAACTAAGATAGTCAATAGTGCCTTAATACATAACACTTACAAAGGTCTTGATAAGGTATCTAAAAGTGTCAATTGTCTCATCGTACAATAGAGTTGCACCAAAGAAAACACTTTGTTTATGATGGTTTACTTCGACAAAGAAGCAAAGGGCCTCCTATATTTGTTGTTCTTGTATGCAGTGTCAAAACATAATACATCATTGTACCTTCCATAATCCAACCTCATTCTAGAGTTTACTCAAAACACATTGGTGATGAGATGATCCCCATCCACCGTAGAGAGTGAGTAAATGAAGGATCTTCAATTTTCCGTAAGCAAAGCAATAACCTATAACTTTAATCTTAAGATTGAGGGTCTAAGAGCCAATAGTCCAAAGATCCATAAATATCAATATCAGGACCAAGTCAGTCAAGTTTTAAACAAAAAAAAATATGAAAATCAAATTCTGGACACCTAAAATCTGCTAGGATGAAGAGCTGCTGAAATCTAAATCAAAAACTTCAACCTTGAAAGGCTGAGATTGGGAATCCCAATTCACAAGTTAATAAAAATATAAAATCAGAGATCAAATTGCCCAAAGCAATAAAAACTATAGTAAACAAACAATGGCAATCCATCAAAAACCTAAAAATCAAACTGAGTTAATCCTAATTAAAACAAAACAAAAATAAATAAATGGGAAAACGCCAAACACTAAATAATGGGATACTAATCTTCAAGCCCTAATGGTAGAAATTAAAACCACAACAAAAAAGGAGGCGACCAGACTGTGAACTTTAAGTTCCTAAAATTGAGAGCCTCAAATCTCAAAGCATCAATATAATCCCAAAAGTTCCCAAATCTGGAATCTCATAGTTAAAAATTTCAAACTATAAAACAAACTCTCCAATCTGGAAAGTGGGTAAGAAATCCCAGGTTCAGAGAACTCCGAACTCAAAATTCAAATTTGGAACTTCAAATTTCCAAACCTGAAAATTCCAACCTCAAATACCCTAGAGCCAAAAAATCACAAATCCTAAAGGGAACAAATCCTCAATCTAAAATTCAAAATTTTGAAATTCCAAGACTCAAAAAACTAATCAGAAAACTCATCACATCCCAAACTCAAATTGAAATCTCCTTAAATGTATCAAATCCGAATGACGAAAAGTCGAGACATTCCAAATTGGAAGAGTATTGAACCAAACATAAAATAAATCAAACTAAAAATGAATCCTAAAAATAGAAGACAAAGTCAAAACCAAATAAAACACATCTCAAATAAAACCTAGATCAGTTCAAACCAAACTTAAGATATGAAGTTTGTATTTCACTGAGTTTATGGGGATATTTCTCCCATGTGTTGATTTTTGTTGATGAATGGTTTCAATTTGTGAGTTGTTAGACGGTTAATCAAGTGTTTGAATGTTCATTCGTAATTAACATTAGAATTTAACAAATCCAATGGACGTCACAATAAAAAAATTTCAAAGAACTCTAACAACCTCAATATATCTATATATAATGAATTAGCTAAAACTCCTATGAAATAGCATTTATTTTCATAGTTCACAAAGTTAAGCAAAACCAAATAATTTTCCAAAAATCAAAGACATGTTTAGGTTACATTAATTGCATACCTGTCTGTTTGGCCATATATAAGATGCCTTTGTTGTTTCTCCAGATTCCTGTGAGATATCAATGCTTCCACCATTGGAACTTGATCTTACCCTAGCACACATCCTCGCAGGTGGCTTCCCAGTTTTAGACATGTGTTTGACATCACTTCTTAGGGACCCCGTGAATAATCTTTTTAGACATTTTGTTGCATCTGGAGTCGTATGAAACATGGTAATGTCAGATAAATGAACTTTAACCAAGAGAAATGAAGACACAAAATCAAATAACTTATTGCACAAGAAACAAACTTGCATTTAGAAATCAGGGACAGATTTCCTACAGAAGAGTCAACTCAAGGGAAAGAGAAGGTTATCTTAGCCACAGATAAAATGAAACGTCCAATTTACAACATGAGGTCAACTTTCCAACCATAAAATGTACCACATGGAGTAGAAAAAAGACAGTAGAGTAAAATCTTCGATTACCAGTACAAGGTATGAATTAGGGAAGGTAAAATCTTCATAATTCCTCCAGTCAACTCGTCCAGTCTTGGTTCTCAAGTATCATCTTTCCTTTAAAAGATATTATTATACATTTTACACTGACATATCAAGATCCAATCTCCCAAGATTTTTCCAACTTCTTTCCGAGATCTCTTCTCTCCAATCACCTCAAGACGAAAATGAAAAGCAAGATGGCAATCCGTGCCTATACCTCTGACTACTTCCAACCTAGCCCCAATCTTCAACATCTTGAGTGGATAGCTAACCTCCGGAAAACCTTAACATCATGCTAAATATTCTTCTCTGAACATGACTCTTAGTCCTTCATCTATGGAGTTTGTCAGAACCGACCGAGCCCCTTTATGCATGTTAGCATGCATCTATTTTGGTATCAAAGCAATAGGTTGAGGCATAGGGCATGTGTCTTCATTTAGATTCTCCATGTCCCTTGTTGTCTTCTTGCATTAATTAGCATTACATAGCATGAATAAGTCATTACATACCTGTCCATTTTTGCACTTGTATTTGCAATTTTGCATTGCATTTATATGAGATTCAGACAGACTACTTGCATGCAACCAGGGTAAGGACTGATTATTCCATTGCAAACCAAATGACTGAAGAAGAGAAAAATAAGAACTAGGACCTTTCTACTGACATACAAGCCTTGACAGCCCAAGTAGCCCAAATGAGCAATGGCATGAGATAAATGCATGAAACCATCAGGGCCATGTAAGAACGACTTGTGCAGTAGGAAGCCTAACCAACACCTAGGGTCCTAGAAGAACCATTTTTTGAGAGAGAAGCTGATAGTTTTGGACCCAAGGATTGCCGTCTCGGATCTCGGCTTCATCTCGGAAGTGTGAAAGAGAAGAGATCTCGTGAGATTCTCGGAAAAATCTCGGGAGATCGGATCTCGGATTTCATTTATGCAGGGTATACTTTACCCAATGATTGCCATCTCACATCTATATTTTATCTCACGGAGATTGAAGATAAAAGATCTCGAAAAAATCTCAAGAGATTAGATCTTGAAAATACCAATCAATGTGCATGTTTAGATGTAGAATGCCATATAATCTCTTTAAAAAGGACAAGAGAACTCATATTAAATATTAAAATAAGCTGTGAGAGAATTAAAAACGTAATACAGAGATGGTGAACTATTGTTAGCACGAGACATACAAAGGATCTTATGTCAGACCAAAGTTTTATCTTGAACAATATAGATAGGAAATTGATAACATTTTGGGTCAATTGTACATATGTAGTTATTAAAATATTAAACTATGAAATTTTATCAAACAATAATGTTTAGATAAATATTTGGAAGGATTCCATAATAAAATTGGTAATATAAGAAGAAAACATAACAAGATCATCTAACAAGTTGGGGATAATAATAGGCGGAGAAGATCAAGGTATCACAGGTACTACATAGATATTCTCGTTTCGGTGATCTCGTTTCTCGGACGCAAGGTAGAAAAGAGATTCTCGGGAGATCTCGAGAGATTCTCGGGAGATCGCATTCCATGTTTGGACCCCAAAGTAGACCTAGAGATTGATGACTAATCCAAAGGAAAGATCACCACCTACGTTAGGATAAGAGAGTCTCAAGGTGAGTGGGTTGATAAGGAAGACCACGTTATGCAGAACGTGAAGGAAGCTTTTAGCTTTGAGTCCTTGACCTGATAGTGTACCTTGGTTGGCAATCGGGCATGAATCACTATTTTGATTGGCTTGACATGTCAAAAGCCAAGAGTGTTAGGTTTGCTAATGATGAAACTAATGGACCAAACCAAGACTTATTAGACCAATGTTGAGTGTCTCATGACAACCCATCTAGAGGAGCCCGTTAAACCCACATATTTGTGGTCTTTGTGTGCTGAAGCCCCCAAAAAATGATTGTAGCATCTCTTCCCCCATGGTCATCATATGGATTAGTTAACAGATAACACTCTTCCAACTGGTTCCATCTTGCGGTTGTGACACCTCTCGTTCCAGTGAGCATGGTGATGTATATGATTGTTGTTGGCTATATGCGACGTGAGAACCTACACGTATAGTGCCTTTGCTTCCTGAGCCCAAAGCAATGTAGTGTTTCTGAGACGTAAGCAGACTGCCTATACCTCTGGCCACTTAAAAGTTGGCCCTGATCTGGCCTTTGACGTCTTGAGTAGATAGCTAACCTCCAGAGAACCTTAACAGCCTATGAAATACCTTCTTCTCCAAACTTGACTCTTAGTCCTTCGTTTAAGGAGTATGCCGGAACCAACTGAGCCCCTTTATGCATGTTGTCCCACATCAGAAGATAAAGGATCCTGCAGGTATCCCATTTCAAATCCCACATCTCGGGATCTGAACAGACAAATCCAGAACGCCTTGTCTTCCTCACCTAAAATAGAGTGATTGAGGCACAGGAGGCAGACACTAACCCCTGCCTAAGCACCAGTAGTGGCAGGCAACCACCTAAACAGTTTGGCCAAGTCAAGGTGGGGAGGAACTGCTTCTACTCCTCTCATCACCTAAGTACTTGCTTCGACCGCTTTTAGTTTACATAAAATTCAGGATTATTTATGTAGTATTAGCTCGTTTCTTTCTCTATGAGCCTGATGCAGTAATATTGTCTCTGTAGAGTTATACTTTGTACTCCAAACTACTATTTGCATTTTTGCAAGTCTTTTTGACACATTTGAGATGTCATCCAAACATTAAGTTTGCACTTATTTGAAATTTATGATTGAATTGTTTCTCAAACCCACAATTTTATTTAGGGGTTTCTCATCCCTTCTTTTGGTAGCTCGTTTGCACCTTCAGCTTTGTGCATGAGAACAGGGAAGAACACCAACTTCTTACTGTAGAAGTAACCACATCCACGTCACAGGTGATAACGGACTGGCAATCGCAGTTGACTTCTAAAGTGTATCACGACGCACTCTACACTTGGTCCTAGCAGCGCCAGGGAAATCAAAAAGAGAGGATCTTCCTTGGTCACTTAAGCCTCATGGGCTAGGAACACATCCAGGGGAAAATGTTTCACACGCATAGACACATCAAATTGCCAAAGAGGACTTTACATAGCAAGGCATAATCAAAGGATTCGTACCAACGCACATAAAAAATCATAAAAAAAGAAAAATAGAAAAGAAGCATCTAGTTCTACACGTTCCAATATTCAATATATGAATTCACATGCTCGTAATTGAATATTTCTCTTTTCTTCATGTCTCGCCAATTAGGAAAGGAAAAAAGCCCAGACGCACTGGACGGCTTATCTCCAGAAATATATATATATATAAATATATAAAAACAGAAGAGAAGGAAAGAACAAAGATAAGAACCAAAGGTCTTTCTGGGGCATAGGAATTTTGCATTATTCCGAGGATTAAAACAACAGAACGTTTTCCTACCAGGCAATCTGAACGCTGAAGTGAAAACCCATAGAGTGAAGGATCTACTCACTCGGGCGAGTATGATAGGTCAACAATGCCGGGGCCGTCCCTAGTGCTGCCACCATGGGAGAATGATGAGAAGACTGTAGAAGATAGAGGGTGGCTTCCGTGGCTTCCCTTCGCTGCCTGCTCTAGTCCTTTCTGCTCCCCCACAGGGCCAAGAAACATCGGCGTGGCCTTGTCCTATCACGATGTTCACGGGCTTGGATTGATTTTTGGTTTTTTTTTTTTGGAATAGCACGATGAACAAAAAAATTTTATTTAGCGAAAAAGCACCATTCCACGGTTTCACCCATCACGATTTTTTTTTCTTTGAAACCATGTTAACATAACGGTTTTATTATGTTTTTTTATTCTTTTAATTTTTAGAAACCATGATGTGCATTCACAGTTTGTCTTTTCTTTTTTTATTTTTTTAATAATACTAAATAACTGTATATAAATATTTTTTAAAAATAAATTACACATATTCATTGTATAGTAGCGATTAAATATATAAAATATAATTAAATAAAACTTTTTAAAAAACTTTTTATTAATTTTTATACATTATTTCGAATGTAACTTTGTAAATAATTTTGGATGAAAATCTGAGGTTAATTTTTATTATATTAATTTGTATTTATCTTAAAGTCAAATTTGAATCAAATTTGAATAAAGTCAAATCTAACTCTCTAAAAACTAAATTTATTTCCAAATAAGCTCACACTGATCAACTTGACAATGTCACATAATAAAAAAACAGATAAAACATTCAGTTTATTCATGATGTCTTCTTGATTTTTCTCTGTCCTTAAGATGTACAGATCAAGAAGGTTAAATCAACTCTTTTTCATTTTCTACTTTAGTTTGAATAGGTTGAACAATGGTTGATTATCTCCACTGTGTCAACATTGACACTCAAGTATTAAAACGAGTGTTATGTTGTTGTTAGTGATACGAAGAGTCACCAATATGTTGTAAATATGAAGTTTGTCCTATGTTTCTTTGGAGCGTTGAAAAGTCAAATTGATGAAACTTGACATCCAAGAATCTGGAATGACAAGATATTAATGATATATATGTAAATTAGAAGTTAGACTAATTTTAAATGTACTATAAACACCCCTGATGTATCATGTGATTGTGAGAACAATTTATAAATATTATATTCGGGTACATAAAGATTCATCTTTGATAATCTTTCTTATTATAACTTTAATATCATATAATTCTTTATAGACAAATTACTTTCATTTTCCATTTGTAATAACTCTCGTGTTCGGTACTTTAAATCAAGTTATAGTTAAAATAATTAAAAGTATAACAAATTTATAACATAAAAATAATTTAAAATAATTAAGAATTTACTTGTAAGATCACGTTGCATTGGTCTTAGATAGTAATTTTCAGGAAGTTGTTCACATTCTCGAATCAAATATGGTACACAATGTGGCATGCATGTACCATTCTCGATGAGCACAAGTATCGTCAACAATTTGTGGAAGAGAATATACAATATATTGCTCATGTTGATTTCATCTTAACATATATTACATATAACATTGTACCTAATTTACAGTCGCTCATTCACGCATATCCACATACTTATAATTTTTCATTTCTTATGTTGGTGTTAGTTGAATGAGTTCAAATTTATGAAATATGCGTTGAGGTATAGGAATCTCCATGATCGACATACATATCATAGGAACATATGCACAAGACACATGACTACATGTCATAGGCAAATGGGATAATACATTTTGTGTGTATAGCTCCCAAATAATCGATACAAAATTGAAATATATTAATAATATACACAAGACACATGACTACTTAAATATTTACCTTAGATTTCAATTGCGCATCTATTTTGTTACGATAAAAATCAATACTTTGAGTGACATATTCTTTACAGCAAAATTGATTCCACCTAATATTGTTCAACATTAGTTTCACTCTATGACAAATGAAATAAGTTAAAGATTTTACATGCATCTCAATAGTTCACTTGCAATCATTTGTATAACTAATTTTTTATATGGACAACCCACATGTAATCTTTCTCAAGACCACAACTGTATAAAAAATAAAGCATAATTAAGTAAGCACCCAGTAATATGTTACATATTATAAAAGTCAATAGCAATATAACACATGTAATAGATAAACATAACCATCAATCTTTGATCTTATCTCCTTGGTTGTATTTGTTAATTGTCAATATAGAAAAGCTAAAATAGCACTACCCACATCATTCAAAATTTTCTAATTATGACAAATACTGTACTTGCATAACATCACCAGATATATGTGGTACTAGAACTTACCCAATTAAATGTAAAATTAGGGCACATGTGTAGTGTGAATCATTATTCTCATCAAAGCTTGATAAGTCTTCATCTGAATATCTACCATATCATTGCCTCACCACCGTAGAGGAACATATCTATCATATTCTCCCATATCATCTGGAGCATCACCTAACAAATTTACACACACTGCCCTTCATGTTGGTCGTCTTTCATTTGGTATAGAAAGTGCACCACTCACTACATTTTCATCTATATAGATACCAACAATTATACATACATCTTATAAAGATATTCACATCTTAGACCAAAAAAAATAAAACATGTTACACTCCAGTCTCCATCTTCTACTAATGTAGCAATTAAATCTGCATTTAACATAATCCATTACATTTTCAGTAGTTGGTCAAATGTAGCATGTCTTCTTAATCTTTGGACTCACTCATCACCCAATGACTAGCTAATAAACATTTCAAAATGAGAAAGTATAGTCAATCATTTTCCGGTCTGATGCATAAAAAATATGTGAAATAAGTTATATATGCATCTTAAATGTAATAATTGATTAGGCGTATAATTGATACACACCTCTGGTCATCTTGAACTATACGATCCTTGAGAATGTAAGAAAGTAGAATCCTTTAGTGCAAGATCACGATCTACACTTATAACTATTCGGTACAAAAAATGTGTTAGAATCTAGAAATATTTGCAATACACCAAGTTTTCATAGAGAAGATAAGTTTTCAATTACAAACAACAAATACACGACAGAAGATAATAGAGTTGCTTGAAAAGAAAAGTTACAATTAACTAATTATTCTAAGAACAAGTGGCTTTATTGTGCCCATGTTGATTACTAATTGAGTAAAGATAACTCTAGCGTTGTGGATCCACATCCAACTTCATGCATCTTCTACTTTTCTTTGGTCTTCCTAGTAGCACTTTAATTATTGGTGGATGCAAAGGCACAATGTCCAAAGTTGAGTTAAATGATTGCCACAACCTTTTATCTAGAACTGTGTAGAAATGGCCTTTATATGATATCTAATTCTTTTCAGTTGTATACCACTTTAACACAAGTTGATAATGATCCCAATTACTATAACTTAAAGCACACACTCATGTTTTCATGAAACTGTTGTAGCTAAGCTTGTTGGCAATAACATGAAAATGTATGATTATCATGAATGTCACTACAGAAAACATGCATGTACATATCATCTACAGTTGATGCTAGACGAGATTCCAATATTTTTTTTCTGTTCACTTTGTTTGTACAATAATAATCTCAATCAATGATAAGTCATGTACACTAGTGCATGAATAGGTAGTCCTCTTACATCTTTTAAAATGCTATTAACACATTCAAAAACATTAGTTTTCATGATATAATAATGCTTTCCATATATCATATTATATCTCTATATGATTTTGCCTGACCACCAAATATTTTGTTGAATACATTTCTTCTATCATTCCAAATTTTAATGTAAGATATTTTATAATAATATTTTGTTTCAACTAATTCTTTTAACTTCATAGGACAAATGTCTAATTGAGCATGAACAATAGGTAAAATCAAACAACAAATCAAATTTGCATTTAATTGTTGATGATTCCTTTGTTTTATTGAAGTGTAGCATGTATGTGATCTATCATATCCTATAATCTTCTATACTTTTCTTGATCTTTTACTATTGCATGCATACTAACGCCTAGGACAATGATGTCTTTGTTGACTAACATGAGTTTTGAATTAGAAGATCTCTATGTTCAAAATTGGAGATTTTTTCTAATAGGCTAAAGAGAAATACTTGACATTAACTCACCATTTGAGAAGAAATATCACCAATCTTAAAATCTTGTGGCATCATCTTTGTGGACATCAAGATTTATTGCATCTCCAATCTATTGGCCATCATCATCCACTAATTCTATATCTTCATGCTCTTCATAAATATTATTAGCAATTGCACTATCTATCAAATCAATATTTTCATTCCATGTACTTTCATCAACAAATGATATTACCATACGTCTCAAATTATCAACACTATCATTCTCACTTCTGCTTTCAGAACTTTTATTGTATTTATTAAGACAAAATGCATCAGTATCTCTATCATATTCACACTCATCTTGAACATGTGTACCAGGAGATTCCATAAAATCATGTTGGATATTTATGCTTGGTCCAACTACCATTGAATAATTAGTTGTGGATAATATGGATTGGAAGACATGATTTGACTATAATTATGTGTCCTATCAAAATAAAAAAATTTAATGCAATAATTAAAGAATTTCATCTAACAAATGAATAAATATGTATTTACCAAGGATTGGAGCTCAATATTATATACAAAGGTGTCACTTGAGATATAGAATATGACTGATCATATATTGGTTGAATATTTTCTTTCTCCACATATAAAATATGTTCTATTATTACAAAATATGTAAAATCATCATTGACTTCAACAGCAACAATCACTTCACCAACATATTGAATATTAACTTTATTCGAACATATTGTGAGTTAAAATTTTTAATTTGAATAATTAAAGCCATCATGTCATTAAATGAACTTGATATAAGTAACTTTATAACTTTGTGTTGCCCACCCTCACAACGCAGAACTTCATCTTCAATTTTAAGAATATCATCCTTTTGGTAGTAATATAACAACATTTTGAAAAGTCATTTCAATATGTTATTAAAATATGTAATATATTTATTAATTTAAAAATTATAACATAACTTTTTTTTCAAAATCAAAATGATAATATGTATAATAAATTAACATGTTAAATAAATTATACCGACAAATACAATGAATATGCCAATGAAAGCTTAAAAACCAATAGATAATAACTCCAAATTTCTTATCAAATAAAAAATAGTAATTAATATTATTGATATAAACTTAATATTATATAAAATATATAATTAAATAATAAACAACTACAACTATGTAATGGAGAAGAAGTAAAGGAGAGAGAAGAAGAAGAAAGAGAATAGAGAAAAGAAGAATTATCCTCGAAAGCAAGTAAGAACCTGTGAAGGAAATGAACCCAACAAAGTCTTTATATAGAAGTTGATTTCACTATTTTGTCCATGATTTTATCACAAGTGAAAGCATATGAGAAGCTTTCGGCGCTTTACACTTTGTCCGTGAATGTAGCTATGTTACACATGTGAGGAGCACACTTTATTGCTTTGTCAAGAAAAATTTTTTAAAAACATATGAAACCATGATGGCAAATCATAATTTCATCTTTTTATTAAAAATAAGATTGTGAAATCACTATTTTATCAAAAAAAAGTTGCTTTTACTTCGAGTTCTTGGCCAGAATAAAAATAAAAAGTGAAACCATGATAAGAAATCATGATTTCACTTTTTGATATCACAGTTTTCAAAATGGTGCTAATCACTTTTGAGATTAAGGTTGCGGTTAAAAAAAGTTTTGAATGGGATCAAATTAAAAAAAATTAAGAGTTTGTTTTTGAAATAGCACCATTTGAAAAAAAATAAAACTTAAGCGGTGTTTGGTTGCACAATAATTTTGTATATACTTTCAAGATAGAAAGTTGTATTAAAATAAAGTGTGAACTAATCAATGACATAAAAATATTATGTTAGAGAAGACCAAAAAAAGTGGATATCATATATGATTAAACAAGGTGGGGGACTACTGGATAAAAAAAGAGATGACACCTTTTTTTTGTTCAAGAAGAAAACTTTTAAAAATACAAAATTGTAATAGTTGTCTAACACCTCTTTTAAAAAGTTTTATTTCAAAAACATAAAATTGTAACAAAAACCTAATTTATAATGTAACCAAACACCCCCATTAAACTCGCACAGCATATTGGTTTTCTTTTAAACATATTTTATTAAAGTATGTTGTATGTATTTATATATTAATTTTACATTAAAATATTTAAAATATTTATTTTTTGAAAAGGTTTACAAACATGGTTAATATGTCTAAGTTAAAAAAGTATTTAATCTCATTCTTAGTTTAGTTTAGCTTGAATGATTTTTGAAATAAAATCAAACTGATAGATGAATCAACTGAAACCGAATCAAAACAAAAATTAAGTTAAATTTAATTTAATTTAGTGTTTTTATTGAACCGATCCGTGAATTAATATCACATTTGTTTCGAATTCTAAAACACATATTCTTATTAACCATTTTTTATAATGTAAAAATGCAACTAAATGTATCAGATTCTTTTTGCCTTTAGTACAATAAAGTAGAAAAAATTGGAAAATTAAAAATAGATACATAACATTTATGTCAGAATAGATGATGTTCAGATTTTGTTAATTATGTTATTGGAGTCAAAACCAAATATAGTAATTTTTAAATATATTACATATTATTTTTTAAATAAGCTAATCAATAACTGCTGAAATAATTTAACCATTTTTTAATTTATTTATTTACTTTTATGTCACATTTTATTGAAATAGGAAATGTAAATTAACTAATTCAAACAAATATTTGATTTTCATTTATATTTTTTATATATTTAATAAGTTCCAACTTTATTACTTTCAATCATGATAGCAACAATAACAACAAGATAAATAAGTATTTCTGTCAAAACATTGGGCCTGTTTGCATGGCCTTAACTAATCTCTGACATATTATTCAGTCAGAGGTTGGTGCATTTAGGCCTGTTTGATTCAACAAATTGTAGGTTTAATGTCTGATTGGGCCGGACATTACACCAGATTGTTTGGGAGAACATATAATTTACTATGTGCATTTACCTTTTATATCTTAAAATACCTCTTAAATTATGTGGGAGTGAATAGCCTTCTGTTTTGCTGACCCAATTGGTTGGTGCATCATTGCTCTTATCCCTAAGAGGCTCCTCTATTAACTTTATAAGATTCTATGAAATCTTATAGAGGAGATTGGTTGCACAATAATTATTATATACTTTCATGATAAAAAATTGTATTAAAATAAAGTGTGAGTTAACCCATGACATAAATTCTCATGTTTGGGAGAGATGTAATAACAAAAAAGAGTGTGTGACATATATGACCAAACAGGGGGGGGATTCCTCTCGAAACATAGAATTGTAATGGTTGTCAAACATTTTTTCAAAAAATTTTATTGAAAAAATATAAAAATTTAATTTGCTACGTAACCAAACATCCCATTAATTTCTGTTTTGTGTAATACTTATTAGAAAAAATATATAATACTAATTTAAATAATTCAATTAAATTAAATAACAATTAAATTTTTTTATTTTTTGTATCTTATAAATTATGGAAAATTGAAATCGTACATTTACATACCCCATTAGGATTCGAATTAAAAACAATCAATTATGAATCTGTTTTACATATTTGAAAAAAAAATATTTTTAAAATTAATATAATAATACAAAAATTATTAAATTAATGTATATAAATGATTTAATGTCTAAATTAAATTTTAAACTTATCTCTACGACCCTGTAAAGCTCTTAAAAATAAGTTGTGAAATTTAACTTTATAATTTCCAGACATAAAACATAAAACTCTTTAAAAGAGATAAAAGTAACATATATAATATAACTTAGATAAATACTAAAATTAATAAATATGTAAGTATCCTAATCAAATTAAGTACTTAATTTTATCACAAACTAAATAATTGTATATAAATTTAAGAATTCAAAAATTTTGAACTCTTTGCTGATTATTAGAATAGATCATTTACAGTAAGCAGACCTTCAATAAATGACCATTTTAATTTTTTCCTATGTTTTTTGAGTCATTACGCAGCAACGATCGTGAGATCGGGATTAGGATCGATGACCACCGATCTGATCTGGATTAGATCGGATTGGTTTGGATCGGACAAAATTTTTTATTTTTTAAATCATAAAAATTTTCAAAAAATAAAAAAAATAAAAAATAAAAAAGTATTGTAAATGACATTCTATTCATCAATGTCATACAAAGTAAGTTCTTTTTAAGAAACTATCATATAAAATAGAGAAGATAATTAAAATAGATCTTTATAAAATTTAAATATATAACATATATTTATAATTATGAATCTTCTATATATGTGATTGTATAAATGATAGTGAAATATATTAATATGTTTACATTTTTATAAGCGGAGCTCAGAGTAATGGCAGATCAACATTGTGGGGGTATCAGGGGGCAACACCCCCCGAAGAAAAAAAAATTTATGATGGTAAAAGAAAGGGGGAAGAAGGGATCGGAGGTCCCTCTCCCCCAAATTTACCTGTTTAGGTGGGGATCGGCCACTGCTCAAGGTGGATCGTTGGGTGGAGGGGTCAAGGGAGAGCCCTAGATGAAGAAGGGGAGAGCGGAAATGAGAATGAGGGGTGGGAAGGGGGAATCGGTCCGATCTCCCCTTGTTGGGGAGATCAAACTGAAAAATAATCTTAAATCGGGCCCTGTATCGGTCCGATTCCGAATCTTTCTGGGTTCTAAGAAATTGGTCGGGATCAACCGATTCCAAGATCAATCCTGTTGGATCGGTCGAGGATTGACCGATTTCAGTAATTCCAACCGATCTGACCAAAATCAAATCGGCAAGTACTAATCCGATCCAAAAATCGGACGATCTCGATTTGGATGAGCCGATTCTATAATCCATGTCATGTAGTGGTCACCGACCACTAGGCTCGGGACGAAGAGTCTTCCATCGAGAGGCAAGCGGTGCCACCCGCTGCGCTGGGTGCTAGGGGACATTTTTTCTGTGTATCGCTGTGTGAGACCATTTACAAGAGAAAGATGTTTGTATTGTTTGCTACAGGGTATCAAGCTTTTAAATGATCAAGAGATGCTTTTTGACATGAATGATATTGAGATGAGATTACTAGAAGTACATGTGTTCACATCTTGGTTAGTTAATTCACACACAGTATGCGAATGAAATGCGTACGTACGCATTTACAAAGTGTTCGCTCGGTTTCCATCTCTTCCACGAATGTTCGCTTTTGGACGCGACTCCGAGAGAATTGCCATTTCAAATGCGTATTAAACGATTAAACGCATTCCCATTTTAATTGGTCGAATAAAATGCAGCGTTAATCCCATCCGAGGAAGCCAAGCACATGCACGTTGCCGCACTATGCACGCTGCACCCCCACGCACGTCTTAATCGGTTGAATAAAATGCAGCGTTAATCCCATCCGAAGGAAGCCAAGCCGTGTGACTCCTGTCCCAGGTCAAGGCGTCCGACGTGCGGCATACCTGGGAAGAGAGGGATAGCAAGCTTGCCATGTGACTTCCGTCCTAGGTCAAGGCTGCATGCAGCGTGTAGCGTGCGGCGTGCCTAAGAAGAGAAGGAGCGTACGGTTGTTGGCTCTCCTACGTCTTTGCCTTGCTCCTTACAGCCACTACAGTTTCCTTCTCTCGGTGTTTGCCTCATCCCCAGATCGGGATGTCTCCATTTAACTCCTTGCGACGTCTGCCTCTGCCCAACTGGCTCCCTCTATTTCTCCGGGACGAGAGAGTGTTTGTTTCTTCGCCACACAACAGCAGCAACACCCCTATTCTTTGTTTACTCTGTACTTCTGAAGGTATATTATTTTAGTATCTTTTGTTTGTATTCTCTTTATTGTTCACCCACGGTTAATTCTTCTATGTTATGTTTTCTTCTATTTATCATAATAAGATGGTGAGATCAAAACAAAAATTTTGGGATTATGCTGAAGATCTTGGAGGCCATTTTAAATGTAAATTTTGTGAAAAAGAGTTGTTCGGAGGAATTGCTTGCGTAAAATCTCATTTAACTGGTATAATGGGTCGTGATATTTAAATAAGTTCAAAGGTGACAGAAGAAGTTCAAGTTGAAGTTTTTCTTACTATTGATGGGAGTAATAAGAAGAGTAGGCATTCAACATCTTCATCCAATAACTATGAAAGTCGAGTGGAGTCAGCTTCTTTGTTTAGGGTTACAAACAATAGCACAAATCAATCTATAATTCCGCAGTTGACTCATAAGAAAGATAAGGTGAATTTAGAGAAGAAAGTTACAAATTTTTTATTATGAATAATATTGCATTTAATGTGATTCAATCAAAATCATTTATTGAAATGATGAAAGCTCAGGATGATTATAGAACCGGTTTTATAATGCCAAGTTATTCAACTTTACATACCAGACTGATTCCAGAATCCAAAAAGGATGTTGAAGAATATGTTGTAAATGTTAAAAGGTCTTGGGCATCAACGGGATGTATAATAATTTCTGATTCATGGACTGATATAAGAAGATCATGGGTTAATGTCATTGCAGATTCTCTATTTGGTGCAGTGTTTATAAAATCGTTTGAATGTTCTGAAGAAAGATTGGTAGGTGAATATCTTTTAAATATGTTATCAAGTGTTATTGATGAAATTGGTCCACAACACATTGTGCAACTTGTTACAGATAATACTTCAAACTATGAGTCTGCTAGTGATTTATTGATGGGAAATTATTCTCATTTGTATAAGATTCATTGCGCTGCACATGGCATTAACTTATTTTGAAGGACATCTATCGAATAGTTTTTTGGGTTAATAATGTTATTGATGATGGAAAGAAAGTTGTTGACTTCATGTACAAGCATACTCTTGTTTTATAGATAATGAGAAAATACACAGAGAATAAAGAATTAAAGAGTCCTTGCAAGACAAGATTTGCTACAAATTTTTTGATGTTACAGTCAATAATTGATGTGAAAAATCATTTGAGAATACTTGTAACATCTTCTGAATGGAGAGATGTAAATTACACTAGATCGTCACTTGGAATGCAAGCAACTCATATTATTCAAAATGAATCATTTTGGTCAGAGGCTAAAGAAGTCGTTCACTTTTTTGATCCTATTATTCTAGTGCTTCGTTTGGTTGACAGTGATGACTCAACTGCAGGATATTTGTATGACGCTATGCAACGAGCTAGAGAAACATTGAGGCGACGCATGGAAACTAATGAATCAAAGTACAAGACAATACTTGACTTATTGGATCAAAGAAAAGATAGAAATATACTTCATCCAATACATGCAGCTGCAGCAATTTTCAACCCAGCTTATTTTTGTAGAGCTTCATTTGTTGATAACGGTGACATAAAAAATGGCATTGAGTATGTTCTGAAAAAGATGGTTAAATAAAATGAGCGAGCAGATTTTGTCAAGCAATTTGTGATCTATCGCAGTAAATCTCAGAAATTATTTACTTACACTGGGTTGACATTAATGGAAACTAATCATTCACGTAGTTTTTCATTCTAATGCTACTTTTTTCTTCTTTATTATGAATCATATTTGTCATTTAATGTGATGTTTTGTAAGTGTTTGGTGGGATTACATGGGAAGTGATGAACACTTTTCCATCATCAAGAGAATTGCTATACGAATTCTTAGCCAACCTTGTAGCTCATCGGCTTGTGAGAGAAATTGAAGTGCATGGGAAGCTGCTCAAACCAAGAAAAGAAATAGGCTAGCTACAGGAATGTTTGAAGATTTGGTTTATGTGAGAATAAATTCTTTGATGATGTCAAATTTTAAAAATCGTGAGGAAAAAGATTTGAAGCCAATCGATCTTGACAAGATTGATATACTTGTTGACGATTATATCATTGAAACACATGAAGGAGAAGATTTCTTGAACAATAATAGTCAAGATGAAGACTCAACTCAAGACCCGGAGGAAACTCAAGATGGGCATTATTTTCTTGACTCATTTGTTTAGATACAAAAGAAGTGTGTTTCTTATTTTGGATAAAATTAACTTAGTTAATGTCTTCTCTTTTTTGGAATCATTGTTATGATTATTATCTTTGAAGACTTTAGATGATGGTTTGACTTTTTTGTGTATTTTGAACTTTCTTTTTTTACAATATGTATGTTATACATATTGATGTATTATGTATTATGGTCAACGTTAATGTTGCAATATATAATTTTTTATTTTGTTTGAAAATTTATCTATTTCGTATTTTTAGTACGTATTGTCATGACCATATAGTACTCTGTGTATATAATGTACCATATTTTTGAAATCTTGAATGTTTGACCTAATATTTGATCGTATACTTAAATTTTATAAATGAATTATACACCAACGTAATTTTTTCGTATTATACCCAACTCGTATTTAACTAACTATGGTTCACATACTAATTAAATAGAAGCTAATGGGGGTGTTTGGTTGCATGATAATTGAGGTTTTTATTTTAATTTTTAAAAATTGTAAGAAAACTTGTTAAAAGAGGTGTTTGACAACCATGACAATTTTATGTTTTGAAAGTGATTTTCTTCTTAAACAAAAAAAGAGGGTCTCACCTCTTTCTTTTTTCTTGTGGTCCCCCACTTTATTTGGTCATGTGCGATGATTACTCTTTTTTGTAATAACATCCCTCCAAACATGATAATTTTATGTCATGAGTTGGTTCACTTTTTATTTTAATTAGGGGTGTAAACAGGTTGGGTTCAGGCCTGATCCGCATAGATCCGAACCCGAGCCCGATATCATAAATCCATATTCTGATTCAGATCCGAAACATTTACACTAGTGAACTTGGATTTAAATCCAGCTCCGAAAAGTTAATACGGATTTGGGTCTGTACCGCAAATCCGAGAATGTTCTATGCAAAATGCATCTGTCAGATCTCGCTGCAATTGAGGAAGGGGATGCCGAAAGGTAAGATGGATCTTCTCAGCCGCCACCACTTCCACAGCCAGTACCCTGTTCTGCCGTGGAGCAATCACTACGCTGTCATGAAATCTCTCACCTCCATCGTGTTCTACCTCCATGAAGAATGGGAGGAGCAGATCATCCACCGAAACATAATTTTCTCTGTTGTCTTCCTCGATGTCAACAAGAACCCCGACTTTGGCAGCTTCATCTTGGCGGAATTTTGACAAGGAACGGCCATGGTGACCGAGCCGGCTCGGCCCGTGCAAGCAACTGCCGTGGGCGTAGCGAGCGGTACCTCTCCCTCTGCCGCTGCGGCTCTCTCAAAAGTTGGTGCGGAAGAGCCACCGCAACCACCGCCCCTCTTTCCTTCATCACCGGCAAAATCGACGCCACCGAGGCACCGTGAGGGACCGGGAACCCCACCGCCCTATGTAGCGCAAACTTCTGCGGTTGGGGGTGCCCTTATTTCTTCTCGGATGGGGGATCCGCGTTGCCACCGCTGCCACCGCCGCGGTCCCGATGGCCCCTTCGTTGCTTGTCCTTCACCTCCCCCGAGTGGGCCACGGCGGCGCGGCCTTCCTCGCGAGCCAAGGCGGTGAAGTACGTGCCCTCGTCTATCGACGTCTTCGTGCGGATACGCGAGCTGCGGACCGTCGGCCGGATCGGGTGCTCCTCCGATGGAGAAAGTAGAGATTAATCGATGGTCAAAAAGGGCTTATTTTATTTATATTCACGTCTATATGTTAACGGAGATGCGAATGAGAATGACATATTTGTGATTTTCTCTTTCTTCCCTCTTTTCTCGCTCTCTCTCTCTCTCTATCTCTCTCTCTCTCAAAGGCAGGACGGCTCCCGCGAGGGTTTGTGGTGAAGTCCCTTCCCTTCCCCCTCACCTCCGACGACGGTGTGGCTCCTTCCGGCAGCTACGAAGCTGGCCCTCCTCCTCCAGTGCAGAGACCAGATAGTCCCCCGTCAACACCCCCTTTCTCTCTCGCGATGGTAGGAAACCCCTTCCCGCTAGGGCTCGCGCGGCCCTCCTTCCCCTCCTTCCGGCAACGGTGGCGGCTTTCCCCGGCGGTCTTTCCTTCCTCCTCCGGAGGAAACGACAACCACACCCCCCGTAGGCTTCTCTTCCCCTCCTTCCCTTCGACGAACCAACCGGTCCTCCCTCATCCCGGTTCTTCCCCTCCTCCTCCGGTCACCTCCTGTTCCCAGCACCCTCCTAAGGTCCGTCCGGATCTATCCTACCCTCCGGCACCCCCTGCGAGTTTTCTCTCCCGACAGTGCACGGCATTGCCCACCCCCGAAATAAGCCTAGCGGGTCACATGCCGAGCAATTCGGGGATGCACCTGAGAGATGACAATCGGGTTTCAACCAAACGAGATGCACCCGAATCCGAATGAAAAGTGTTCAGAGCCGGCAACTGGATCCTGAAATCCAAATTTGATGTTAAATTCGGGTCAGGCTATCGGATCTGCAAGATCCATTTCCAGGTCTAATTTTAATACAATTTTTTATCATGAAAGTGTACAAAAAATTATCATGCAACCAAACACCCCATAAGTGTTAGAGGAAAGAAAAGATAGTACAGAATAATTGAGACAGAAGATTAACTTAGTACCGGGGACCTAGAAGGTACAGTTAAAGAGTGTTGATCAGGGTGAAGGCAAAAGAAAGATGGCATAAAAGAAAATTAATTTGAAAAGGGAGTTCACCCAACAGTTCTAAGATAAAGAGGCTTAGGGGACGTTTGATTTGGCTTGGTAAAAAAAAATCAAACACTTAATTTTTCTGTTTAACCAGTTAGTTTGCAGTAAAAAAATTTAATCTTATCAAGATATTTATATATCAACTAATTTTATTTTTACTTAAAGATATATTATATATGTTACTTCTATCCTTACCAAATAATATATTTTTTAAGATTAAAATTTTAAATCATATAATTTATTTAAAGAGATTTATTAAAATATAAATGATACGTTTACAGTTTAAAACAATCTAAATCCACCAACCTCTCACAAGAACAGATGTCTAATTGAAGGAGACAGGTGCACTGCAGTGATACGGGAAACACAAGAGTTCAATAGGCTGCATGGATCTGATTGGCCTTAACATATATCTCTTACCTCTCACGTCAAAGTTTGAATATTCAAATTATTTAATTGATTGTCTTAAATAATTGATAAACAGATCTTATATCTTAACAAAACTCTTAGTTAAAATTAGACTTTATAGTTTAACTTTGTATTTTTCAAATACAATCCCTTTATAAATATTAAGAAATGACATGTATTACATAAATTTATCTTGTGTTTGGTAGTTGTATGGATAGGGTTGTTCACAGTTCGTTTCGATTTCAAATCTTTTTTTAAAAAAACGATAACGAGACCAAGTACGATTTCATTCTTCAATTAAACATAAATTAAAATAAAAATAAATTATACACAACATACTTCACTTCCCCGGTCAACTTCAAAATTGATACGGTTACCCCAACATGTTTTGATCATTTATCCCAACACTAATTTTAAAATTATTGGTGATAAAGATGCACAAACTGTAATACCCCGGTTATAAAAAATAAAAATAATAATAAAAAATAATATTTCCTTTTGTGGACTCCCCCCCCCCCCCTCGCCTCCCTCTCTCTCTCCTCCCCCTCCCTCCGCCCCCCGCCTGCCGGGTTTTGCTCCCCCTCCCCCCGGACTCTCCCTCTCGGACCCTGCTCTCTTCCCCCTCTTGGTTCCGGACTCCTCCTCCTCCCCCTCTATTTACGTATCTTTTCCCTCCCCCACCCTACCGTCCACCCTCCCTCTTCTCCTCTTCCGCGGGCGCACACAGCAGCAGCCGGCCCCGCCTCCCTCTTCTCCTCTTCCGCGGGCGCACCCAACAGCAGCCCCGCCCTCCTCCTTCTTCTTCTTCTTCTTCTTCTTCTTCTTCTTCTTCTCCTCTCCGGCTAGCACGCACCCGGACGAGACGCCGGCGCCAGCCCGGACGCTGCCGCCGCCGGCCGGCCTCTCCACGCCACCGCCGGTCATCGCCACCGCATAGCCAACGCCACCCCGCCGCCATCACCTCGCCCCATCAGGTCCCCGCTCGACCGGACGCCGCCGCTGCCACCCGGTCGCCGGCGCTGCGCCCTCCGCCGACCACCGCCTCGAGCCCACTGCCACGCGAACCCGCGTTCGGCCGCCGCCTTTGACCGCCGTGACGTCGTCGACCGCCGCGCTCGCCGGCGCCGCCGGCCTCGGTTCGCCCGCGCGCCCGCAGCCCCGCCGCCGCCCGGCTGCCACGTCATCGCCGCGTGGCGTTGACCACCTCGACGATGCCGTCGCCGCCGCGGCCGCCCGCCCAGCGCCGCCCGCCGCGCGCGCCAGGCCCCGCCGCCCACCGCCCCCTGCGACCGTGCATGCGCGTGCGCGCCCTGCGCCACCTGTGCGCCACACCCCCCCTCCGCGGTGAAGCCCTCTCTCTTCTCTCTCCTATCGCCTCTCTTTCCCCCCTATCTATCGTGCACGCTCTCTCTCTCTCCCTCTCTCATATCGCCTCTCTCTCTCTATTATTATCTTTCATTCAATATTCTTCTCTATTTCTCCTATGTTATTCTATTGTCTCTTTTTCAGTATATTGTCAAGATACCGTTCGGTTCGATTTTTCATCGCCGTCGTGACCGCGGCAACACACTCGTCACCCGGATCGATTCCGTTGGAATTCCATGCGCCGTTCGCCGTCGCCGTTAAGGTAGGCATCTCGGCTATCCTTAGCACTCTAATATTTTGATTAAATCGTAATAATCATGTTTAGATCACCAGGATTAGAATATTGTAGTTAATGGGCTGTTTTGGATTTATTAGCATGTATAGTTAGAGTTAGATTAATTTGTCTAGATCGTGCATGCTTAGATTAATTCGGTTATTCAAGAATGCTGGTCATCATGATAGGTTGTATATGTTTAATCTAGCTAGTTTAGTATGTTTTGCATCACGATAACCTTAATCATGTATATTCCGATTTGATAAAAAGCCGTTGTAAAGTTTAGGCATAATGTGGTTAGAATTTAGTTTATTTTTCTTTTATGTGATAGATAGTTCTGTTTAAGCATGTAATGATTATGTTTAGGTTGTATATTGCATGATCTTATCTATATGCATTTAGTTGTGTTAGACTGTGGTATGGTATGCAAATATGTGGTGCATAGAACCATGGGTGTTCATCTATGTATTTCATGTTTGATTGCCAATTAAATGTTCATGTGTTTACTGTCTGAGTTAATTATATGTTTGCATGGTGTGGAATGTGGTTAGTGCAGTGAGCTGCATTGTGATGGAAATATACTTCACCAGACTATGGTTCGGTCCTGTGGGCAGCAGATGAATTAGAACAATCTGGAGCATGCTTGGATCCCAGATACCGCGATTTATCCTAAGTACTCCCCTGCCTAGGGGTACTATGGGATTTAGTTACTATATGTTACTTCCTACTATATGGTAAATCTGGTGCTAGTTTTGTGATGTGACTGCATTTATCAGATAGAGCATGAAATTTACTCAGACAGGTGTCTAGTTGTGTGTTTTGGCATAGATGTTAGTGTTCTAGATGTGTCATTTGATTTTATGTCAGGTTATGTGCATACCTAGAGTAGTTTAATGTGTAGGTTATGTCGATTTTTATGCATTTGTAGTCATGTCATCATATGGGGTAATAGAATGACTTTGTAATCAATTAATTAAAGATATACAATTAGTTTACACCATATGTATTAAATCTGATTTTTAGACTTATTATTCTATAATACCACTAGAATCCTTATTATAATGGGGTAGTTCGGGTGTAAGTCCTACTGGGTCTATTGTGACTCACCCCTTCCGTTGTTAATATTTTCAGGATTACAAGTTTAGCGCAGCAGAAACGTAGTGGTGTTGTGAAATTCAAGGAACTAGTGAAGTATCATTCAATGTTGGTATTTAATTTGTCTTAATAGGTGTTTGTTTATGGTGATATATGTTGTAAAGTTTGGAATTATTTTTTTGGATTGAGATTTTAGTCTTATTTGGCTCCGGACCGATATCCTTTCCCGTTACGTCGCCGAATTATCTTCCGCTGTGCATATTAAAAATCCGGGTCGTGACACAAACTATACATTACCAAACATGACTATAAATAAGCACTAAATTATATATACAAATAAACATCATGATTAAATCAAACACTATTCATCTCATACATTTAGATATGCAACAAGCGTTTAAATTTTCAGAGGAAACCCAATCGAGCGCCACCCAGTTGACTATTTCCAATTCCACTTACCCAAGAAATGACGGTTTCACGAGTCATCGCCTCGGCGATCGTGTAGTTTCGGGATGACAGAAGGGACGACTACTGTTATTCCATTGCGATGATTTGCAAGCAGTGCAGCAGACGGGAGGCTCAAACGGCGAGCAAGGAAGAGACAGAGAGAGCTACAGATGAGAGAAATCAATGAGAATGGCAGCTCGAGCTGAGCTGCGACCAAGAACTAACCGCCTCCGGATAGGATGAAACATCGGCGAGGAGGTATCTGGCTGCAGGGACGCCGGAGCCGGTGTCCGGCGGTGCCTCAGAGGGGCCTCGTCCGACGGCCGGACGCGCGGCCGCAGAGAAGAGCGTTCCGAGGAATTGGGTACTCGTCCCGCCACGAGTTCGCCGGAGAGTAGACCCGCAGGTAGAACTGCTGGCCGAGGTACTGGCGCGCCCAGTTCTCGGACCTCACGTTCCACATCCCCACATTGTCCAAGGCCATGTAGATGGCGGTCCAGGAACTGGGATACACCTGAAAATCAAGTGCAGAGGGAAAGGCGCGCATCGTTAGCCGACAGTATGCAAGATCCGGTCAAGACAACCAGTGTGCAAGAACGAGGAACCCTAACTTGCCTAGTTGAAGCAGTTGGCTGGCCAGATCAATGAACATGGTAATCAACCGTATGTTTTTATCCAAGAGATCATCCATAACCACTCGCAACACAGTAAACTTTGAAGATCCTTTCAACTTTAACCTCCTAGAAATAATTAACTGATTTAATCCATTACATGTTCACAAGTAGAGTGTTACAATTTATCGCTCGTACGGGAGTAAAGGGTGTTTAAGATGCCTGTTTGAATGATTATCCTCAATCCCCAGTCCTCATGTCTCGCGAGAGTGAGACCTAGATGATGTGAGACATAACATTGAGAGTAATCCTTCGGATGATGCCCGAGAGACCCTGATCTCCTCCCAGAGACTTCACGTCTTTATCATAGAAACATCACGTATCAAACATTTACACTAATTAGGCTGGATCATATGTTCTAGTATAATATATAAGATTAAATTCGTTGACTGACTGAACAGCCGTGTTAATTAGGTCATTTGTCCTCACGCCACTCTTAAAAAGACATGTTTAATTTTTTTTAAAAAAATTTCAACTCAACTTCCGTAAAATAATTAACAGATCAACCGATTTAATCTCCTATATATTGACAGATCGAAGAGTTACAACAAAAATGTGCTAGACACACAGGATCTAAGCGTCATATCTAATGGGAGAGCATGATATATACCTGAACTGTGCATCGAGCAACAGTGTCCCTCAGATTGTATCTTAGCCTGCTAGCCGGCGTCCATTGTCCGCCATCCATCCTAGACAAATAAAGTTACGATCAGTTAAAAGATCATACATTGCCACCGTAGCAACGGCAGGAATTGACTCAGAACAGAGACGTCGGGGAGTACCCGACGACGAAGAAGGCATATCCGTCGATGTGCCACGACTGCACCGTGCTTTCGTAGTTCTGGAAGACGATCTCCACGTAGTCCCGGAAGTTGGCCGCCATGACGGAGGTCTGGAAGTAGGGAGCGCCGAATGCCGGGCGGTCGGCGACGCCTCCGAGGTTGAAAACCCCGGAGATCTTGTAGAAGTCGGCGACCTTGAGCGGGGTGTCCCCCGGCACGAAGGAGGCGCCGTTCACGGCGTACCTCTGCTTGCCGTTCATGACGGGGGCGGAGTTGGCAAGGATGATGGTCCTGCTCGTCTGGATCAACCCGTAGTGGTAGGAGCCCTGGGGATTCGGTCTCGGGCCACTCGCCGTCAAATTCCATCTACGGAGGACATCAAATTGGGGGTGCCACCGATTCACGGCGGTTCAAACCATCGACACCATCTGGCTAATCAAAGAATTTCAGGAGCAGATCAAGATCACCCGCTCGATCATCGACCGTACCTGATAGAACGAGCCTGGTTGAGGGAATAATCGATCTGAATCGTCGGACCCCACGGCGGCGATCCTCTGACGCCGGTAACAGAGCCGGTGTAGTGCAGTATTGCCGTGGTGGTGAGGACGGGGCTGGTGAATCTGCTCGAGACGGCGATGTAGTAGTCCCGGACCGGCTGGTTGGCCGTCACTAGAACCGAGTAGCACTGACCCAGGTGAACATCGAGAGAGTAGTAGAAGTTCTGCAGCGTGTGAGAACCCTCGACCTCAACCAGCTTCAACGGGTGCCCTTCAAATCTGATGTTCAGGGACTGTGTCAAACCCACATTGCATATTCGGAACCTGTATGTTCTGCCTGCAACAATGAAGCAAATAAGATTTTTATTTTTTTTCTTAAATAAAAGCAGGGTATAATATGACAAGTACTGCTAAGAACACCGTCAATGATCAAACCCCTTCCGTGGGATATCCTCGAGTTAGTAAGAGATGGGTTTGAGCTTAATCACCATAGTCGACCGTAAATGTGTTCCCGTTCCATCCACGTCCGTTGATGAGAATCCCGTCGGGGAAGGGAAGGTTGCGGCCGCTATCCAAAATGCCTCTCAAGTACTGTTTTTTTCAGAGTGAGATAAGATCGCGCGTCAAGATCGAATATGGATTATCGGTAAGAACTTTACATGGACAGCGTTGTATACCACCAAACTAGCGTCACAAGTTACGAAGACTTGAACTTACGGTGTGGCCGGCCTTGAACCAGTCGCCGGCCAGAATGGTGAAATCTCCGGCGGGCGGGGGGAAGGGCACCGGGATCAAGGGGCGGCTCAGGATGCGGATGCCCCCGAACCCTCCCGCCGCCTTGTGGAAGGCAAGCGACGGGAAGTAGTAGTAGCTCCCGATCTGATCCTTCACCTGCAGCACGTAGGTGAAGTTCCGGCCCGGCGGGATGGGGCAGGCGGTCCCCCAAACTCCGTCCTGCCAGGAGTTCCTCCTCTGCTGGATGCCGTTCCTGCTCCATCAACGAGTTAAATCCAAAAGCCAAGCAACGCCATCAAGTCACCGGGACTCCGTTGACGGGGTGTGGCCGTGGCGGCGATGGATCGACGAGCGGAACAGGGCCGGCCTGCTACTCACCAGGAGAGGAGGAAGGGCTCCGACAGCCCGTTGAAGACGTTGACGATGAGGTTGTCGTTGGTCACCGCCTCCACCTGCGGCCCCGGGAACTGGCCGTTGATCAGTATTCCCTGCCACAGCGACGACGAAGAGCCGAATGGGCATGCCCAGCGCACGATCAGGGAGCTAGAGACGCACACACAGAGGACCAGAGGAGCAAGAAAGAGGGGAAGCTAGGGAAGAGACGGGACCTGCTGCCGGACGCCGAGGGCCCAGATGTCGCCGTAGGTGACTTTCCAGGTGAAGAACCTGTAGGGGTTCTCGGCGCCGGCGCGGGGAGCGAGAAGCGAGCCGGCGGCGCAGCAGAGGAAGAAGAGCGCCACCGTGGACGAGACAGCGCGCCGGCGGGAGCACCTTTGGCTGCCCATTGCGGAGTGGGGGTGGGCGGGAGAGATCTAGATGCCCTCTGGTGACGTGAGGAGCTACGGCCAGGCCGGGCTTTAAAGGAGAGAGATGCCTTTCTCTGGCATGTTCTTGTTCTTTGGGCTGTCAGAAGAAGCGTAAAGCCTAGCCAGTGTCGTCACTCCTCGGCGGCGGGGAGGTTCCCTCTGGTCTTGCAAAGACGAACGCCTGTTCCGCAACTTAATTGCATGATGATCGAAGATCTAAGTGTTGAAGGGTTTAATCCTATATTGGCCACCGAAGGAGTATTTCATGTCTTTATCATAGTCTGGACCTGGGTCTCCTTAGCGCATGTGCGTTTTTGGAATTTCACATGGTATCAGAGCTGGTCAGGCTGTAGACTCTGTCCTCCGGTGAATTTGCTCCTATTTTCGCTCGGCCCTGCCCCGTGTATTCCTATCATGACTCTGACGGTGGTGGCTGGCCGAGAGGAGGAGTGTTGAAAGGTTTAATCCCATATTGACCACCGGAGGAGTATTCCATACCTTTATCATAGCCTGGACCTGGATCTCCTTAGCGCACGTGAGTTTTTGGAATTTCACACTAAGAGCCATTTGGTGGGCATTGAACTTGTTTTGATCCAGTTCTAAGAGACCGTAAGATATTATAGATTCGGTTCTGGTGGTGATGTGAGCAGGGACGGCAATAATTGCAGCCGGAAGACATGCATGTACCGCTGCTACCATCTTCGTCGTCAGCGTCTTCCAACCAAGGGCGCGTTTCGGAGATATTCGTAAGAAGATTTTAATCAATCGAAATTTACAATGAGCTCAAAGTATGACTAAATGCAAGGGTGGCAGTGAGCCGTGCTGCCGGTGGCCTTCGCGGGATTCGGTCTGATCAAATTAATAGTTTTCGCGAGTTGGGTCGGGTTAATAATATAATACAGTGAACACTGAACAAAGGGGTAAACTTGGTCCGATATATTAACATCTCTAAGTAAATACATCAAATTGTTATAGAGGAATCGGATAAAGAAAGAAAGAGAAAGACACCTAACAAAAAGTCTCTCCCCCCTTCTCTCTCTCTCTCTCTGCGGAAGTGAAAGAAAACAATTTTACAGGTTAGAATCTAACATTTTGAAATCTAAATATCGAGGTTCCAAATGTAATTTTAAACATGAATCTAGGGGTGTTCAAGCGAATGGGATAGACCGATACACCTACCCGAATCGACCAATTTAGTTTAGAGGCTTTTATGTTCGGTCTTTTGAATCGAGACGTGCCGATATAATTTTTATCAATTTAGTTTGTTTAGATTCGGTTCCGGCCCTCTATAAATTGAAGACCGATAAATTAGTTGACTCGGCTTGATTTCATTAAATATATAGTATATTAATTTTAAAATATGTATCATTATAAATTTACTTTAAATAACATTAAAAATATACTTTTCTCTTACAAAATAAAACATTATCTTAATATAAATTTTTATTTATTTTTCTATACTTTATACCCTGTTTGGTTAGAGTTTCATTTTTGGTACTATAATAATATTGATATTAATATTTTTAAATATTAGAATATCAATATCAAAAGTACTGCGAGTTGTCACTTATATTACCTAATATGTTTTATTTGCACTATAAATTTTAAAATTGATATAATTAATCAAATATCTCTTAATAATTCTTATCAATATCAATTTTAAAATTGATAGTAACATAAGTACTTAATAGTGTTACCAAGCAAAACATTAAGGCCCTGTTTGATTGGGCTTAATCAACCACTTATCTCTGATTCGGTCAGCGATAAGATATTTGACAATGTTTGATAAAACCACTGAAGTGTTGTCTGAAAGAAGATCTAATCTCTTAAAATGGTCTAAGTGATTCAGATCCGTGAACCAGCTTTTTGGGGTTCAGACGTTGCCCCGCGACGCCATCTTGCTCACGCCATCTTGCTCTTCCTACTCATCGTCCGCGCAATTGCTCCCCCGCACCATGCGCAAGTGGTAGGCTGCTGCAGCGCACAGAGGAGCCGGCGGTGAGGCGGGTGGCGGCGGGTGACCATCGCCGCGGGGGGGAGCTCCAGGGAGGGAGCTCCGGGGGGGAGCTCCGCGGAGGGAAATCCGCGCGGGGGGGGGGGGGGGGGGGGGGCTCCGCGGAGGGGGGTGAAGGGGCGCCGCGGGGGGAGCTCCGCGGAGGAAAATCCGTGCGCGGGGGGGGGGGGGGGGGGGGGGGGGGGGCTCCGCGGAGGGGGTGAAGGGGGCGCCGCGGGGGAGCTCGGAGAGGGAGCTCGGGGGGGGAGCTCCGCGGAGGGAAACGGGGGGGGGGGGGAGCTCCGCGGAGGGGGGTGAAGGGGGCGCCGCGGGGAGCTGCGGGGAGGGAGCTCGGGGGGGAGCTCCGCGGAGGGAAATCCGCGCGGGGGGGGGTGAAGGGGGGCGCCACGGGGGAGCTCGGGGAGGGAGCTCGGGGAGGGAGCTCGGGGGGGGAGCTCCGCGGAGGGAAACGCGCGCGCGCGGGGGGGGGGGGGGGGGGGGGGGGGCTCCGCGGAGGGGGGGTGAAGGGGGGCGCGGCGGGGGAACTCCGGGGGGCGGGGGCGGTGCCGCGGAGGCAGGGGGAGCGTCGGGAAGGAAGGGGGAGCGGGGGGAGCGGGGGGAACGGGGGGGCGTCCGCCGAGGAGGGGGGGTGTCTGCGGGAGGGGAGGGAGCTCCAGGGAAAGAGCACCTTATCAAACAATATAAATCACTTATCTCTTACTCAAATTCAGCACTTTTTCACCACTTGTTAAGAGGTTAGATGTGAAATTAAGAGTTAAGATTTTCAAATTAAGTTTAATCAAACACCACCTAAGTAGGGTTGAATTGACTCAGTTTGATTTGGTTCACATCTGTATTATATTCTGTTTTAGATCACAAACCAACAAGCAAATAAATAAAGTTGAGCGGCTCTAGTTGAACGTATGAATCTCAAAATAGTCGAAAGATTTAAAAACTATCGAAAAAGTGATTATAGAAAAACAAATCATCAAGCAGCCTAAAAGCAACGCCCGAGAGAGAGAGAGAGAGAGAGAGAGAGAGACTCCGCCGTGGGATGCGGCGTGCTGCCTGGGAGGGCCGTCACGGACGGCCATGTGATGCGTCCCCCCCGTGGGGCGTGGTCGGATGTATCGCGGTCGCGTCTCGCGCCCCCCCCCCCTCGGATTAAACCCCATTATCCTAATCCGACGACTAGCAGCGTGCGACTGTGCATCCGGGCTGTCGCTGAATCTGGTAACCGAGACCGAGGTCCCTTCTCAGTTAGTCAGGGAGACACTGGTTAAAAAAAGGATCGAATCTCAAGAGGTCACCGTGATTTATTAATAACAATCGACGGGTATATTTAAAATAGGGGAGGAGAAATGTGTTTGTTGAGAAGTGGACATTAAGCACGTCACTTTTTTAGATGTAGAAAAAAAAGAGTGAATCACTTCAATTCTCGGGTGGAGGAAGTACTCTCAATTTTCAATGGAAAAAGATCAAGATACCAGTCACTTAAGTGATTATTTGTGAGTTGTAAGGTGTCGGTGACAGTTCAACTTCCGTCGGTAACAGGTTAACAAGTCAGTGAACCGTTATTGAACCGTTACCGACGTCTTACAAACTCACTACCGAGTTAATACAACTCGCTACCAATAGATAGTGAGTTAGTAAGGTGTCGGTAGTGGTTCAACCTTTTCGGTAGCGGTTCACCATTTACATGGCCTGAGGTCGTAGTCAATTTTCATTGGAGACTGAGAGTACTCCCTCTATCTGGGAACTGAGGTGATCCACTCTAAAAAAAATGTAAAAATCATTTTTAAGTACAAAAACCTCATGACCACGTCAGATTTGAGAAATCTTGACATAAATTTTTTTGGTATCCGTCTCTCTTATTCTCAAAACTTTTTTATACTTTCAAGTGCAAAAGTCGATACGAATTTGTTACAATTTGGTTGAGACTCTGATTTATCTTTCCCACAAGAATTTCACCCTCGGAATTTCTATCAAACACCAAAGTGTCTTACAAATTTCAAAATCAAGGTGTTAAGGTAGAAGGGCTCAAGACATATAAGCATAATATCAAGTTTATAATATTCAATATGAGATTATCTCTATTATTTTGACATTTTTTTTCACTGTCAAAGTGGATAGTGAAAATAAGAGATAAGATAATCAAATATTAAAATAAAGATAAATGTCTATTCTGACATCATCTTGTAAATCTCAAAATCATAATGTTGAAATAGAAGGACCCGAAACGTATAAACACAATATCAAATTTACAATATTCAATATGAAATTATCCTTACAATTCTAACAGAGTGGAAACCCCACCGGAAACAGTTGACTCCAGGTCCGCTGAACCACCGAAGCACGAGGGAGACGGGGCGAGGCCCAGAACATGGCGCTGGCCGGTGCCAGCGGTGAATCACGTGAGCATCACGTGTCCACGAACCGGCGGTCAGTTTATTGACCCGTCATCCAAACAAACACACCCTCTGAACCCATTTCGTCGCAAGCGACGGATTATCCGGTCTACGCCCATGAGTAGAGCAGCCCGGATGGTTACAACTTACAACATTCCGCTAAGTTGTCTTGGACACTGCAACGGAGAAATTCCGAGATAAAACAAAGTTCTAGAAGACCAGGGATTACGAGCTTTTGATGTTTCTGATAATTCAGCAATGTACCTCTTTATCATCAGCTGAAGGAGACAGAAACGATGGGTTCAACTTAAGACAAAACAAAATGAACGCTATGACTGAATTTAGAAGTGTAAACGGGTCAGGTTTGGATTGGATTTGTTAGCATCCGAATTCGAATTCGATAGACAAAATCCGAAACTGACTTTGTAACCGAAATAATTTATTTATCGGATTCAAATCACACCCTGGCTCCGATTACGTTCACGGGTTCGGGGGCAGCTCCGAACTCCGAGCTTTATTCTGTTTGATTGTTTGGAAGAAGAAGAAGAAAAATCTCAAAAACAGGACGCCCCAACCGCAGGCATTTATGCTTTCTTTTGATCTGCAGAAGATCCCGAAATATTAAAACAAGTGCAACTGCTGCTTGATTGATGGTTTATTCGAGGAACACCCACCAGAGAGATCTAGAGAGACAGAGAAGGGGGGTTCTGCTTGCTCCTAGAGTCTGCAGACGCGCTTGAAGAGAAGACAGGCAAACTTCAGGAAGGAAGGATGAAAACAGAGGGAAGTAATTCCGATTATTACACACACCCACCCATCCTTCTCGGGAGGAGGTGTTGTTCAGGATCGGCAGTGGTAGACGGCGTAGCAGGGACGGCCGTGGCGGTTGTTCGTCTGCGAGGTACATCTGTAGGGCTTACCGGGATCGGAGGAGCAGGCCGGCCGATCGGCCCCCAGTGCGCCGTATCCGATGTAGCCGCCGCCCAGCAGCATCCACCTGCTGGCCTCCTCCGAGTCCATCAGGAGCTCTGGTTCCGGCGCGCACCGAGCAAGGGTCCCGTTGCACGCCGGCGGCGGGAGGGGGGCGGCCCGGCCGGTGGAGGAGAGCAGCAGGAGGAGGCAGCAGGAGGAGGCTAGGACGAGGCCGGCGGGGGGTACCCACATCCTTCCAGCCTGTTTCTTGCTCCTCTCTCGCTCGTCGATGACGATGATTAGGGTTCTCCGAGGGAGCAGAGGAGCTCAAATCTGGACCGGCCCAAGGATGACGGAGCTTCTGGCAGGCGGCAGCCTTCGATAAGAACACAAGAAGCCCACGCGACGCCGCCCTCCGCCAAGAAGATCCTGAAATCCAACGCGTCATAGCAGCTCGGAATCTCGTCCTCGAGACCCCAGATCGGATCAAATCCAGTTGCCACCTCGGTGCCTTCGTCGCCAGAGTCACCCTTCCTGCTGTCCTCCTTCAACGAGGACATCGTAACGGTGGGCGTGAGGCTGAGCTTATCGTCGGATGCCTTGAGAAGGTACCCGGAACCTTGGCGGTTCTCCGAAGACGAGGAGAGACCTCCGTCGTCAAGACGCTTGTTGTCGTCTGCCGGGGGAGGCGATAAGGAGGTGTTCTCCTCCTCCAAGCTCCGCAGAAGCAAGATCGCCATTTGCAAGATTGTCGTCGTCGGGGGAGGCGATAAGGATGAGGTCGACGGCACAGATCCCCTTGGCCTCCTCGAGCTGATCCCGAGAACCTCCCCTCTCCCCGACGGGTTCAAAGGTTATCGGGTCCTTAAACGGGGTGAGCTCCAACACGATGGGCCAGAGTTTTACGGGTTATTGGATTTACCAAAAACAAAAATTTCGGGTTAACGTCGACCCGAAGGAATGTTAAGGGTTTTGAATCCGGGTCAGGTTTTGGATCCTGCTGCCCGATTTACAGGTCTAACTGAATTCCAATGATCAACTCAGATTGGATAGTCAATGCTTGACGGCCCAACCAAGCATTCAGATTTCCGGCTCCAGACACAACGGGATCTGAAACAATACACCAACCTGAAGACCAAACTCAAATGCCAAATTGGATCCTGGATACTCAAGTTTGTCTCTCGAATCCCCTCTATTTAACTCACCTCTAGAACAACCTCTATTTAACTCACCTCTAGAACACGACTCTTCGTCTCCGAAAATGATTTTAGCAAATGGGCCTCTAAGAGTGAGCCAACAGTAGGGATGTGCGTGCTTTTGATTTGATGTGAGATTTATTTTTTTTTGAAATCGAACCATACTCTCAAAACCAAAACAAGTCAACTCCGTTTTCTTCTATTTGAGATGAAAAAATTAATTAATTTTAGATATATACTATTTTTAGCTATAATAAATTAATATAAATATTATTTTATCATAAAAACACATACATATTCATTTTAATATTAATATTATTATATTTTTATTATATTTTAACATAAAACAGCTCCAAGAGTTTGATTTGGCTTGGCTCAATTTGGAAGTGTTTCATATTGGTCAAACCGAACCCAACAGGTCGATTAAATTTGCTTCCACAGTTTAAACAGTTCTATGAACACCCCTATCCAACAGACTTATTCTTGTTCCACGTAGAAACCAAATAGCAAATGTATCAAAAATGCAGAACACCAAAGCTGATAAAATATGATAACAAATCAAGATAGAGATGACAATCAATTTTAAGAATCAAAAGGAAATGAAGTAAATTGAATACGCGATATCAATGTCTTTTATCACCTTTTTACATTTAAACAAAGATAGAGCAAATCCACATTAACTGGATTACCTTTCCACACTGCATTATATAAGGCCATATATGTTTGTTAAGGCCCAATTGATGTGGGCATGGTCAAGTTTGACCATCAACGGGGGTTTCAATCATATGCAAAATTGAGCAATTACACACGAGCAAAATGTCGAACGGTTATCGTTCAAGAGAAAGAAAGAGAGAGATCTGCCGTTGGCCTCATCTGAAGCACTGGTCGGAGCACGAAAGCATCTGCAATTCAGATTATTGGTATCACATAGATGATTACTTACAGACCTCTCCGCGGCTCTTAGACATTATCTAATGGAAACGAATTGAGAAAAGAAATCAAAATTTGAATCGGCCACATTTTTGGCGGCCCCTCCCTTCTGGCCTCCTGCTAAACGAAGACCCTGACCAGGCACAGAGCAATCGCGGCGACGAAGCCTCCTGCTTTTCCTAGCCCCCCGGCACCCCGCCGACCGATGGCGCCGCCGTCGCTGGCGTCGGTGCTGTTGACCCTCGCCGCGCTGCCGGTGCTATTCTCCTGCCTGGGGAACCCGCAAAAGCGGGCATCAGAAGGGATGAAATGATGGTGACCGGTGAGCATAGCCGGCAAGCGATCACGTGGGCTGACAGTGTAGGAAGAGCAGGAAATAAAGTTGCTTTGCGCCGTGATTCAGTGCGCCACACGCTCCATGGAAACCCCGGCGGCAATTCGCGGAGTTATCTGCCTGACCAGGGCGCATTGAGCCACGGCGAGGAAGGAAATTACCGGAGGGAGTGGTACGAATGTGTCTTCCTCACCTGCCCGGAAAGATGCAGCTCCCGTGACCTGAGAGAAGCGCCAAGATGAACACAACTCAGCAAGGTTACCATCTTGTGCAACACGGACGGAAGAAACAACAAACAAGACAGCGTCCCAATTACTAGTCACCACAGATGAAATATACTTCCATGGTCAAAAAAAAGAATGAAGAAAAAACAGGGAAAGAAACATAATTTGATTTAGAATAACGATGTGCAGAGAGGCAAGGAAAAGGAGATTCTTTTCTTGCACGAGTTCCCGACGATGAAGAACAGCGCAGCGGCGCTCACATACCGGTGGACCAGACCCATTGCCCGCCAGTTGGACAGCACCCGCCAACCTTAGCCTGGCGGTCAAGCGCACGCCGCCGCACGATGGGGCGCGCGGCGCACGGGGCGTCCCCACTCCCCGCACCCACCGCCACCGCCCGGGCAGTGCTTCCGCGCCTTTAGCTTGGATGACCGGAGGTCCAAGAAAACGGAGGGCCCCGACAGCCGCGTCGGCAACCGAACTCCGGGAAAGATCCGCGAAAGGCAGCGAGGCTTTACACAGTGATGTCACGTGGGACCCCTCTGGACCCACTCATTGATAAACCTTCTACACCTACCCGACCTTCTTATAATCGGATCATTAAATGACTCCGGAAGATATCGGATCCTCGTCTCGGACTTGCTCTTCTTGGTTAAATGCGTGAGAAGGAGCGGGGTTAACGGGGACTCACTAGGGTCGGTGGTCGTGACCATGGCGGCGCCCTGGAAGTAGCAGGAGCCCGGCGACCGGCCCTGCCGCTGGTAGTAGCTGTCGAAGGCGTAGGAGGCGTGCGCCCTCACGTTGTTGGGCGCGTAGCAGGCCTGCCCCGGCTGTATCCCCTCGCAGTCCGCCTTCCCCGGCCCGCACGCCCAGTCCAGCGCAGCCTGCAGCGTCCTCCCGTCGACCTCCCCGGCCGGAGCCGCCACGCAGTACGTCCGGTTGGCCGTGTCGTTCGCCAGGAATCCCCCGCTCCCCGCCACATGCAGCAGGTACACCGGCGTCGTGTTCCCGTAGAACAGCCCCCACTGCGCCTCCGACGGCGGCTCGGGTCGGAGATCCTCGTCGAATAGCTCGTATATGTAGGCGCTGGGCGTAGCATCCGGCCGCAGCGGCGTCCCCGTTCGCTCTAGCAGTAGATGCCGGATGAGGTTGGAGTTGTAGGCGTCCGCGTTGTCCCGAGTGGCGTGCGGCTCCTGCCTTGGGTCGCCCCCGTGCGGCCACCCGGTCTCTGTAACCAGCACGGCCACGTCCGTTACATTAAGGTTGCGCATGGAAAAGTAGGCGGCGTCGACCATGGCGTCAAGCACGTTGGTGTAGTGCAGCAGCGTGTTCGGGTCGACCTCTTCCTTGGCCGGCGGCAGCGGCTTGAACAGGGCGTTGTCCAGCGGCACCACACCTCGGCTCAGCATCAGCGCATAATAGGGGTAGAGGTTGAGCATGAGCGGCGCCGCCGTCGCCGAAAGAAACCGTAGAATCGGCAGGACATAGGTGGTGGCGATTGTCTGGTTGAAGTAAGCCTGGGAAGGGGGAAAGGGGTTGAGGACCAGGGAGAAAGAATGCGGGGTGGAGACCTTGACCCGGGCGTCGAGACCAGCCGCAACCAATGCAGCGTGGAGGCTGCTGATGGCGGGCAGGAGCATAGAGGCGGAAGAGCGAGCAGAGGTGAGGACCTCGTCGCCGACGGAGAGGAGGGTCACGCGGGTGCCCGGGTGGAAAGCTAGCACGTAGCGGGCTATCCAGGCGGCGGCGGTGGCGTTGGATGCTCCCAGGGCGAGGATTTGGTTGTTGGGGACGCCCAAGCAGACTCGGATGCCGGTGCCGGAGAGGGCGGCGAGCAGGCCCGGGTGGGGCTCCAGCAGGCGCACATTCGCGATGCGCTGAAGCCGGAGGAACGACACGATGTCTTCGGGCGGCAGCAGGTTGGAGACGTCGGTGCCGATGTTCACGCCCACATAAGGGCTGCCGTCGTTGCCGTCGGCCCCCTCTGATGCGTGTCAAAAATTACACTGGTAAAAATCACGGGAAAAGGAACAAGTGAATCTCGAAATCTAGGGTTTCTGCAGAGGGAATTCGCGATTTACCCCCTACCGCCGGCGCCGGAGCGTCGGCTTCCGGAGCTGATTGAGCAGCCGAGCCAGTGAATGTCCAGGATGGGGCGCTAAACAGGAGGCAGAGAAGCGATACTCTGACCAGGTAGGATCGAGCAGGATGGGGATCGCCCGTGGCGTTGCCCATTTGGTGCTCAGAACCCCTGATCCTCTGATGCTGCTTCCCGCTCCGCCGCCGCAGAATCCTTCCCGACCAGGGGCGTTGCAGGCGATTGCATCATCTGATGAAGATTCCCCCGAGAAGATGAGGGAACACGGGAGTTTGCGGGTTTAGATGCTCTTCGGACCGCCGAGTCCTCCTTCCTCCTCCACTCGCTATTCTCGTCGGCCCCAAGAAATTCTTCTGCATTCCCCGCACAGGAGGGCCGCGACGGCGGCAAGGAGTGTTTCTCGGAGGGCAAAGAGGTGGCGCAGCAGGCAGCGGGGAGTGCTGCGACGTGATCGGTGAAGATGGCCCGGGGAGGAGGCACTGCCGGAGAAGGGCGACGGAATGGGGAGAGAGGGGAGGTAGGGGAGATGGGGAAGAAGCCGCAGTCCGCCCGGATATGTTGTCGGATTTCATATTGATTAGTATTATCGGGCTCGGACCTACCAGAGAGTTCGAAATTTGAACTCGTTTTCATCCTCCGCCTCAGAATATTTTGTTCAGTAAGTATTTAACACGGAAAAGTGGCGGGACGTGGGTACCGTGGATGGCTCCGGCCATCAGATGCAAATAAACAATTTTTAAAATAAAATAAAATTTTGGTCCACCTTTAACTCCACTGGATAAGTTCAAGAATAACTTCATTAAATATTTATTTTAAAAATAAATTATAAATATTATTAATTACTTATTATTATTTAAATATATAACATAAATTTACATAAAATTTGATTATAAATTTAAATTCAGATTGAGTTTTGCAAATAAGTTAAAATTAGAGTCTCCTGTGTGTTTGTGTTGATTTTGAGTTTTACAAATGAGTTCACGTCGAGTTTGAACATGAATGTCCACTAAACTTTGAGTCAAGTTCCAATTCGACTGGGTTAAATAACAAGTTAAGTTTGAAAAATAGTTGAGTATATTCGTCTTGAGTTCAAACTTGTCTAAAATAAATGAATCAAGTTTCAACGTCATTTTAGTCAGCTTGACTACACTTCTAGTTCAACATGTTGTGATCGACGTGTAATTGGTGTCGAAGTGAATCTATCAACAACAAAAAAAACCTATTATGAGGTATGGTTGTATTTTATTTTTTATAGTTTGTTGACGAAAGTTATATTACAATTTTAAACATGATAATTTTTAAAAGTAAAAATTATGAAATTCGTGTGTTTGACAAATTAATTTTAATTTTTAAAAATAATAATAAGATGTTTTGATAACATTTTTACATTAAAATTTTCATTTAAGAATCCAGACCTCCTTGTCATCTCATTGAAACTCAAGAAGAATTTGGCCTATGGGAACCTGATAGTGGTCCTCAATAGGGCACCATGGATCTTCATCATGTCGAGGCCCAGAGGATATCAAACTAAGGTAGAAGACTGTAAGTTGCAAATCAAAACATACTAGAGTAGTTGCATAGACACCAACGAGCTTCAATGGCACTCCTGGCAACTTGTTGGAAGTCGTTGACTACTAGAGAGGGATCTCGTCTGTTGGTAGTCAACAAGGAGGTGAGTGCTCGCTCAAGGAGGAGAGTGCTCGCTGATAGTATGTGTCATTGTGCTGAACTCGGGGCTAAATCTATAGTCGATATTCGAAATAGGGATTTGTGGATCAACTTTGGCTGTGTATCAAAAGAAATAGAGAAAGTATTTCACATTGATGTTAAAGAGGTGGAGGTGGTCGAGCATCCGCAATGATGCTCGATCATTTGGATGGATCTATTCTTCCATGATCTTGTTTGACCTTTTTGACTTGGTGAGCTACTCCCTAAGAACCAGAATCACGATTTCCTTGTTCTGAAGTTCACCTTCCATCTTCTTATTGGTGACCTAGAAGGCCTTGATGAGGTTCCTATGCTCCAACAACTTCACGCAGATTAAGGATTCTCAAGCATTGCCACCACCACCACCATGGATCTGCTTCCTATAATTAGAGCTGTCAACGGGTCCATTTCGGGTCGGATCTTCCAGGATCCGAACCCGAATCCGATAAGGCAAACCCGAATCGAATAGCAAATCCGATAAGCAATTGGATTTCGGATCTATATCCAAACCCGAATCCGAAATGGTATTGGATCTGGATCCACCCGTAAACCCCATTGCTACGGAATATGGCGGAGAAGCCGGCAGCGGTACCCAACGCCAAGCCGCTCCAGAAGCCCCAGGCTGCCGGGACCCCGCGGCGCCCGCCCCCGCCGCTCCTCCCCGGCCCCCCGTCCGCAAGCAGCCGCCCCTCCCCGCCTCCTTCCGCCCCGGTCCCGCGAACACGAAACCCCATTCACGTCGCTCGCGCCGCGCCCGCCGCCGTCGCTTCGCCGCCGGCGTCTCCTCCGCATGATTTCCGTCGTCGTCGCCACCTCCCTCCACCCTCTCTACCTCTATTCCAACAACCTCTCCAGCGCCCTCCCTTTGTGACCTCCCTCACCTTCAGAATCTCAACATCTCCCACAATGCCCTGTTCAGCCTCGTCACCCCCGACCTCCGCCGTTGCTGCCAGCTCCGGCGCCTCCTCGCCTTGCAGACAACCGCCTCTCGGGCAATCTCCCGGGTGGGATCTGGACGGATCTCGGCGACCTCGCAGAGCTCGACCTCTTGTCCAACCACCTCAGCGGCGCAATCCCATCTGGATTGGGTAACCTCAAGTCCCTTTCCCGTTACATGCATCTGGAGCTGCGCACTGCAGAAGGTGGCGCACGCGGGGGGGAGGGGGGGGAGCGCGAGAGAAAAATGAGGAGGGGGAGAGAGTGACGGCTAGGGCAAGGGGAAGGAGGGTTCAATAAGAGTATAAACAGAGGGGGGGAGAAAATTAATATTTACTTTTTTAAAAGGACCTGAATATTACAGCAGAAGTCTGCCTCGCGTGCGACGCGGGTGCGCAAGATCTGCCGTTTCCGGGGAAGAAGATGCTACGGCGTCGTGCGGTGCCGGCGAGTGGCGAGTGAGCACCCCGCGTTGCGCTGAAGGGGGCGGGGGAGCTGCGGACGGGGACTGCCGCGGCTGCGAATGGAGTGCAAAGGCGGTTGTCGGCGCCGGGAAAAACAAGAGGGCGGTCGCGCGAGAGAGCTAGAGAAGATTGCGGGGAGGGGAGCGAGGGGGACGAAGATTGCAGGGAGGGGAGCGAGGGAGCGATCGGGTCCAGCGAACCCCAATCGGGTTTTCAAATATAACCGGTCATGTAATACTCGGATCTATTTCAAATCGGGTACACCCGAACCCGAAAATGTAATTTATTTGAAGCCACCAATCGAATATCCAAATCTGATTTTCATATTTGGATTCAGGCAAGATAACGGGTTGCCTGAATCCATTTACAGGTCTACCTATAATACAATTGCTTCGTCTACGACAACAGCTTGAGCTCGGACACCACCACCCGGTCAACATATTAGATGGTGACAAGGTCAAATGGCGACTGCACCACCTAGAGCTAGGCATATGTTACCTTCATCGCGAAAATACTTGCGAAGATTCTGGGCAAGAGTATTTTTGTAGCCAAGAGCTCTTGAAGAAGGGGTAGGAAGAGGCTACCGTGAAGAAAGCGTGAGTAGGAGGGTGGCATAGAAAGGGTCCAGGAAGAGGTCGTCGCCGGGGATGTTCTGCCGCAATCTTTAAAAGAATGGGTGAAGAAGGGGTCCGGAGGAGATTGTTGGCCGTGAAGCCGGCGCAGAGAGAGCTCGCAACAGTGGGGCTACGAGGTTTTGTTGGGGAGAGGTGAGATTGTGCTTTCAAAAAAAACAATGTGTGAGAGCCTTATTTTTTTAAAACAAAAAAAATTAAACAACATGCCAAACAACTTTTACAAAGTTTTTGGTTGCGCGATAAATTTTTATATATTTTCATGATATTTTTTTTATTAAAATAAAATGTGAACTAACTAACGACAAGAAATTGCCATGTTTCACAGGGATATAATAACAAAAAAGAGTGTGTGCCATATATGACCAAACAAAATGAGAGCCACAAAATAAAAAAAAAAGATGAGACCCTCTTTCTTGTCCAAGAAATTTTTTTTTTCAAAATATAAAATTTTAATAGTTGTCAAACATCTCTTGTAATATGTTATGTTATAAAAACATAAAATTGTAACAAAAAATCAAATTATCATGCGACCAAACACCCTATTAAAGTTTATGGGGAGAGGAATTTGTTAAACACCATCACTAGTAAATTGATTGTGAACTAAAATAGAAATAAAAGATAGGGGGGGTGTTTGGCTGTATGGTAATTTGAATTTTTACTATAATTTTATATTTTTGAAATAAAATTTGTTAAAAGAGATGTTGGATAATTACGACAATTTTATATTTTCAAAGTGATATTCTTCTTAGACAAAAAAATGGGTCTCATTTTTTTTATCTTGTGGTCTCTCACTTTATTTGATCATTGTTACTCTTTTTTGTTATCACCTCCCTCTAAACATGATAATTTTTTGTCATTGATTAATTTATATCTTGTTTTAATACAATTTTTTTATCATACAAAAAATATTACGCAACCAAACATCTCATAAGTTAACTATCTTTGAAATCTAAATGACGTGACAGAAATGGTTTCTGGTTGTGCTAGAGGAAGTGATTCATGTTTCGATGAGTTCAACCAATTTTTTATTTCGATAAAAACAATCATTTTTATTATATTTGCAATATGGATAGTACTACTAATATTTATTTTATTCAGACCACATGTTTTCAAAATGTACGAAAGTATGTGATTCTATATATCTTGCGGAATATGATAAAATAAATATCTCTGTCCACCCCCAATTCGAGCGTTTTGGTTTCTTATGCGGTGTTTGGTTGCATGATAATAAAAGTTTTTGTTTTAATTTTTAAAAATTGTAAGAAAACTTGTTAAAATAGGTGTTTGGTAGCCATGATAATTTTATGTTTTGGAAGTGATTTTCTTCTTAAACAAAAAAAGAGGGTCTCACCTCTTTCTTTTTTTCTTGTGGTCCCCCACTTTGTTTTGTCTTATGTGATAGTTACTCTTTTTTGTAATCACATCCCTCCAAACATGATGATTTTATGTCATGAGTTGGTTCACTTTTTATTTTAATACAATTTTTTATCATGAAAGTGTACAAAAAATTATCATGCAACCAAACACCCCATTAACAAAGAAATAAAAAGAAAGAGGTGAGACCCTCTTTTTTGTTTAAGAAGAAAATCACTTTCAAAACATAAAATTGTCATGGTTGTTAAACACCTCTTTTAACAAGTTTTCTTATAATTTTTAAAAATTAAAATAAAAACCTCAATTATCATGCAACCAAACACCCCATTAGACATCTTTGTGTTTATCTCTATTTGCACATATTTAAATTATTCATTTCAAAGCAAGGTATAAGCCCAACTAGAGGTGCAAACTAAATCTAAGAGTCTCAAGCTGTAAACGGAATAGACAAAAAATTAATGAGTTTGATACAAAGTAATAATTAATCAAACATTTTGATGACTTAGAGATTGAAGATAATCGATTTCCTAAGTATTTTTCAAATTTGATAGAAATTGATATAAATATTTAAAAATTAATGTTATGTTAAAACAAAACAAATAAATTACACAGGTCGGCATATTCAAATATGAAAAAAATAAAAGAAGACTTCAGTAGGTAGATAAAATTTTAATAGTTACAAGAGATAATCAGTTTACTTTTTTTAAAAAAAATTGTTCATAGTTTATGCTTTATAAATTATCTGGTCTTTGATAATGGAAAATAAAATAGAACAAAATCAAATTTAAATTAACTGGAATCAACATTAAAATAATTTAAGTTATTAAACTTTATCTGATCGAAAACAAGATGATTATGCTATCGAATCTGAGCCGTTTATGGCCGCAAGGCCGACAAGTAATATCAAAATATTTTGACATGAAAGTGAGTAAACGTAAAAACATTTTGGGTCCATTTGGCCGAGTGGAAAAAGAATAACATTGAAAATATTTTATGTAGGATTTATTTTTCATGGAAAAGGGAACACAAGTCACTTGCTTGGGACATCCAAAAATGATTTTCTTGAAAATGCTTTCATTTGTTGGATTGTGCAAAAGATTTTCAGATCATTTTGACATACAAGTTGATTAAATATTTTTTTTCAAACTAAATGAGAGCAAAACTTCTTAAATCCAAACAAACTATTTACCATGGTTACAGCTCTCATTCAGTATTCATAACTTAAAATAAGTATATAATAAATTAAATTTATCAAGAACACCATGTCTAATCGTGGTGAAGATATCAAAAGTTGGAGTAAAAAATTGGGACAAGGTAACCTAAGTAGAGTTAATTTCTTATGAAAAATAAAAGTAAATATTTCATTTGGTTCATAAAGATCATTTTATAAAGTAATTTTAATATTTAACTACTAATAAAATATTTTTAGTAAATATTTTTATTATTTAAATGCCTATAAAAATTATAAATATTTTTGTATTTTTATTTTTTATTTTAGAAATTATGCTTGACTTTTAAAGAGTTTGATGTATGAATTTTAAGTAAATTACACCTAACACTTAACAAGGTGGATGCTCGCGGGAAAGGGCATACCAGATTTCAGAATTTTAAGACGTCGATGAATAATATTTTCTATTGACCCGTAAAGAACAAAAATTTGAGTTACTTTTCTAGAAAAATGGACGCATAAATGGACCCTTCGATTTCTCACCACTCATGTGTAGAGGTGCAAACGAACCAATACACTCGACAAGTAGTTCGAAGTTCGGCTTGATAAAACTCGACTCCACTCGTTTATGATGTAAAATGAACAAGTTTAAAAAAAAATAAAGCTCGACTCATTAAACAAGCCAAACTTGAACAAACTCATGTTCGACTCGATAAATTTGTGAGTAACTTGATTAAATATTATATTATATATTTATTTTTAAAATTTAAAAGTATAAATATTAATAATTATATATTGTCACTTAAATATATTAAATAATACAAAATTTGAATTTGAACTTAGATTGAGTTAAATTTAGAGTTTCATAAATGAGCTAAATCTAGAGTTTCACAAAGGACTTTTCATTGATTTTGAGTTTTATAAACGAGTTTGTATATAGTTTAAGTTTGAATGTGAATTGAATTTTAGTCTAACTACTACTCGAGTTCGAACTTGATTCGGCTCGATTAATAAACGAACCAAACTTGAACAAGGGTTTAACATACTCGTTAAAACTCGAGCTCGAACTCGAACTCATGTAAAATAAATGAGCCGAACTTGAACACCATACTACTCGGCTCGGCTCGTGTGACTCTCATTTCATTGGTACTCCCAAAGTTCCAAGTTTCAATCTGCCTTGTAATGTTGGCATATTGAGGTTTCCTCGGAGTTTGCAAGATCCTGAAAGTCATGTGTCCATCTGAGTTTCATCTGACAGAGAACTCTCTTTCTAATCACAACGACTACCTTTGATTCGATTGCTTTTGATCTTTGCTTGATAAGAGTACATTTCTCATATCATCATGTACTTGTAAACAACACTATTTTATACATATTTGATACTTGATAGTGTGGACAGTGAGTGTCACGACCCGGATTTTTAACATGCATAGCAGAAGATAATTCGGTGATGTAACGTGAGAAAGATATTGGTTTGGGACCAAATAAGACTAAAAATCACAATCCAGAATCACAATTCCAAACTCTACGACTTATTAACACAACAAACAAACATCACTCTAGATAAATTAAATACTAACATTGAACAAATAATCACTAGCTCCTCGAATTCCAAAACACCACTACATTTCTGCTGCGCTAAACCTGCAATCCTGAAAATATTAACAATGGAAGGGGTGAGTCACCACAGGAGGACTTACACCCGAACTACCTCATTATATTAACGGTTCTCTATTGATATAATAGTAATAAACCTAAAAATTCAAATTATAATATATATGGTTTAAACTAATTCTATATTTTCAATTAGACTAATTAAAGTACCTTTCTACTACCCCATGTACTAACATGATTCTATATGAATTAAATTGACATAACCTGCACAAATTTACTAAATTAGGTATACATACACCACATGGACCTATCATAATAAAAATGGCCCATCTAAACCACTATCATGCATATCAAAAATTCATAAATAAATCATTTGTCTGAGTAAGTTATATGCTCCACTTGGATATTGTAGCTAATGTCACAAAACTAACACCAAATCTACCATATATAGAAGTAACATATAGTAAGTTAAATCTCATAGTACCCCTAGGCAGGGGAGTACTTAGGATAAACCGCGATATCTGGGATCGACGGATGCTCCGGATTGTTCTAATTCATCTGCTGCCCACAGGTCACGAATTATAGTCTGGTGAATAGGGCTGTAAACGGATGCAGATAAAATTCGGATTCGCTCCGAATTCGTATCCGTTTAGGCGGATAATATCCGATTTTAGATATCCGTCGGAGCGGATATCCGGATACGGATATTATCCGAATGTTAATCGGAGCGGACACGGAAATGCCCGCTCCTCTCCGTTTAAGATCCGCTCCGAATCCACCTTTGATAATATATACATAATATATATAATTATATATTTAAAATCATTATATTTACAAATATGATTAAGTATTCTTTATTATATATTAATATACTAAATTAATATTGATAAATATATGATAAATTTAATATTTTATAATTTTATTTCTATGTATTTGTATATTATTAAATATATTAATTAAATAATATTTAATTAACATTCCGAAGCGGATATTATCCGTATCCGAAGATTATCCGACTTATAATATCCGATCCATATTCGTAACTGATTCGGACCGGATACGGATTATCCGAATAGCTAAACGGAGCGAATACGGAAACGTCATATCTGCTCCGTATCCGCTCCGTTTACAGCCCTACTGGTGAAGTAAAATTCCATTACATTGTAGCCTTCTGCGTACTACATCTCTTAAGATGAAAGCAGATAATTAACTCAGACAACCAACCATTTAACCAGCATGCCAATGACGATCTAACCATGGGTTATATCTATGGACAACCATAGATCAATGCACCACGTACATGCATACCACATCACTATTTGATACACCTAAAACCAATTAACAATATTATGCATCTAAATGACAATCAAGATATGAAGTACATAGAAAAATAACTATGGCTATATGTACCACATATATGTATGCCAAACTACAATCTAACACAAACTAGATACACTTAATACAATCTAACAAAATAAATATGCTATATGCATACTAAGTCGTTATTAACTAATCTAATAACCATTAACAAAGTGGCCCAACTATTCTAACATCATGTAACCCTACACAATAACTCTAAGTAAATGTTATACCTCACAACATGCATGCTGAACTACACAACTACACATGACTACATCGATAACCTAAATACATATACCCTAAGATCATGCAATATATGAACCTAACATGCTGTGTAACTTACAAACAAAACATACTAAATACATACATCGATAGTCTCTACTATCCATAGTTTATATGAAATAAAGCTAAATGATACGAACACAATGCTTAACTCCTCACATCGGCTTTTTAACGAATCAAAAAATATATATTAAAGATCACCGCAATGCAAATATGGTAAGCTAACTAGACTCAATCAAGGGAAAACCTAGCATGCTGATTAACATACATGATTAATCGAATCAATCTAAACATGCATGATTAAACAAGTTAATCTAACCATATCTAAACATGCCATTACACTAAGAACAACCCACTAATTTCATTCTACTAATCATGGTGATTTAAACATATTTTTACGGTTTAATTAAACATATAAGAGTGCTAAGAATAGCCGAGATGTCTATCTTAATGGCGACGACGATCGGCATACGGAATTCCAAAAGAATCAATTCGGATGATGAGTATGCCACAGTCATGACGATGATGCAAAATAGAATCGAACAGTATCCTAGCAATCTGCTAGATTAAAGAGATTAAGATAAAAATAGAAGAAATAGAGAGAGGAACGATTGGATTGGAGAGAGAACGATAGGAGACAGAAAGAGAGAGAGAGAGAGAGAGAGAGAGAGAGAGAAAGAGTGCGCGTGTGAGAGCGAGAGATAGGGGAGAGAGAGGGATACCGGTAGGGAGGGCACCTGCGCACAGGAACAGTGACGGCGGTGGTCGTGCTGTGAGGTGATTAACACCTTAAATTGTTTTAATCATCTAAAAGACACATTCATGAGCACATTATAATACTTTGATTATCAATTAATTATTATTATTATCATTTTCAAATCTAGATATATAATTTATCTGCTGCATATAATTAATTATCTGGGATGTGACAATTTTTGTTGATGTTTGTTTTAATTTCTTGATTAACTTATCTCAAGTGAAAATGTGGGACACAAGATTTGTGTCTCCAAGGTGATTTAAAAGGGATTAAGTTGGTGTGTGTGTATATATATCTATACATACATACATACATACATACATACATACATACATACATACATACATAGCTCTCGGATAATGTCCATGGTCAGAAAGGATATCCCACAATCACCCAGAGGGATAGATGCTAATTGCATCCGACCCAAATTATGATTTCAAGGCAAAATGCAATGCACTTGTTAATAATTTGTAGTCTAGAAATCTAATTTTGAATCCTGTAAACTTTCAAAATAAAAATATTTAATTTTTTATGTATACTTTTAATTTTGATAAAATTAATATGAAATTTAGAATTAATTGAACGATGTATAAATAATCAAATTTATGCTATATAAAAAATAATAAATAAAATCACAATTTTAAGGCTACATCATATATTAAAATAATTATGTGATTTTTATAAACTTATTTATTTAATAAAATTTAATATAAAATAAAATAGCATACTTTCAATTTATTTGAAATTAATTTTAAAATAAATTTCTATTTATAAAATTAGAGTTGAAATCAGATAAATCCATCACCTATGATTTGCCACCCCTACCTTCATGAGTTGTTTAACTATTTCGTTTCTTCTCCAATTACACAGATAACACACAAAAACAAAATTTTACAAGAATAACACACTTTGGTAAGCCCGAGTCTGGAGTGAAATATTAATAAGTCAAAATCGGACCGTCCAAACAATAAGCTTGCACATCTTTTTTTTATAAAGATAGGGTCATCTTATCCGACTTATATTATATTTTTACTTAAATTAGAGTGTGTTAGTCCGACCTTCGAAAAGTCGGTGTTCACAGCTCTGTGATTCTAATTTAAAGATTACACTCCTACATTCCCACAAAAATCAGATGTTGTTCTTGTAAAATAATTTTTGTGGGTGAGCTCGTTGTGTAATTTGGAAATAAAATGGTGTTAGTTTTTTTTTTAAAAAAAAACCTCTTTCTAATCTTTGTGGTTGCGCCTTGACTTAGAGCCCTCCTGCAACCAACGCCAATCAGAACAGATTCTTCCGGGCCTCAAAATCCCACGTTCGGGCGGAACCACAAACTGGATCCTGTGGTCTCGCATGCCCGCCCGTCCAGATAGGGGTGTAAACGGTTCGGTTCGGTTCGGTTTGGTCACTTTTTTTCCAAACCGAAACCGAACCGATAAGGTGAACCGAACCGAACCGAACCGGTTCAGTAAGCCCTGAACCGATTGTGATTCGGTTCGGTTCGGTTCGGTTCGGTTCGGTTCGGTTCATCGGTTTAATGTATATTTAAATAAATAAAAATAAAATAAAATAAAATATACATTATAATAGTTATTTAAGATTAATATAAAGTCTAATACTGTATTTATAATATATAATTTTATCTTTATACTAATTAACTTACATTTATAATAAAACATATTTAAAATTGATATAATATATATTTAAATGTAATATAATATGTAAATAAAGTGGGTCAAACTTTATCAAATCGGGTCAACCGGTTTACCGGTTCGGTTCGGTTTGGAGAGGTGCCGAACCGAACCGAACCGATAAGAAATTATCGGTTCGGTTCGGTTCAAAAAACCGAATGCATAGCCTCTCAAACCGAACCGAACCGAACGGTTCGGTTCGGTTCGGTTCGGTTTACCGGTTTACCGGTTTTACATGAACACCCCTACGTCCAGATGCCCGAAACTTGACGGGACAGTGACAAGACACCGGCGAGGCCCTTCGTCTCCTCGCCGCAGCTGAGCTGGTGGTCCGCACGGTAGTGGGCCTTACTAAATGCAATGAAAGACCAATTGCAATGATCGGAGCCTTTCAACCCATTTTTTCTATTTATTTTAACATGATCTAACATACGAAATTATCATGATATAAGACTATTTTAAGATATTTTTTCATAAATATATATTATTTTTTCATAAGATTAAATTCTATTCGTCAATCATTGTTATGTTAAGATCGATACACCGTCTATAAGCGAGAAACATGGTTTCCACATTATTTGGGATATATGCATGATAATTTATATTTAAAATTAATATAATACGTAAATTAATTAAGTCAGGATTCATCCATCCTGTTTTAGTTTGTAGATGCGTGGAATTGAACCGAATACATAGAATTATATCGGTTTGGCTAGGTTTAAGAAACCCAACAATCAAACATCTGAAAGCCGGCCATTTCACTTCGTTCGGTTGGATTCGATTTACCGGTTTGTCTCGTTCCACTCGCATGCGGCTGTGCAGGTTTAAAATCTTAACAATTTTTAGTTTCATTTTAACGTAATTCCGTCTTATTTTATATTCTCTTACCTAAATTGGTGGGATATTAAACAGTTCTATATTTAGTGCGGAGTCAGATTTTCAGTCTTCGGAAGCCATTGACGGTGGGCTCTGGTTCCTCCTCCTTTGATCGTCGTTCGTTTAGAGCTACCCATTCAACGGACCAGATTTCTTCATCTCGGCAGCGGGTCCACGAGCATCGTGGTGATTGGGTGGAGAGAAGGGGGGTGACCCCAGCCGTGTCTCAAAGGCAAAGAGCCCGCCCAATAACAAGACGCCACTTCACGTGATGGCTAGTTTGGTACAGATTGCGTCCAGGTTCAGTGAATCCGGATGAGACGACCACAGCCGCTCCTTCTAGGGATGTCAACGGGTCGGATACGGGTCGGATAATAGTATTATCCGTATCCGTATCCTATAAGAAAAAGGTGTATCCACTTGCTGTTCGTTAACTATCGGTATCGGGTGTATCCGCGAACCGCATTGTTCTATCCGCTTAAAAACGGTTTACGGTCGGATAATGGACGGTTATCGAATATATAAAGAGATAACATACGTATAATACAACCTAGCAAAATAAAGAAGTAAAGATAATTTTACCGATAAAGGCACACAAAAAAAAATATATTACAATTAAAAGTATCTATTTATAGCAATGAACAAAAAGAAAATTCTTCATTATATATCTACCACAAAACATGAGATATAGAAAAATAATTTACAAGTTCATAGTAAAATTAATTTTTGAGTCTGTAGTAAATAATTAGATGTGCAACACAAAATATGAGATAGAAAAAAAATCTTAATTACATTTTCAAAATAATACATGTCCAACATAAAATACGAGATAGTCGATTTGCAGAAAAGTGCGTACGTGGATTGCAGACCATCGTTAGTTAAGATGATGAAAACATCACCGTTAGATGTCGAAGATAAGGTTTATCCAATGTTAAGATCTCGAGGAGGGTGAACCGGTGAGTTAAGAACAATAAGATTTTCTAGATGGGTCACGTATACTTAGATGTCATAAATTGTGAGTTATATCGTATTATGTATTAGTTAGCGAATACGGATAACGGTTTTCGGGTTCGGTTTATGGTGTATCCATGACCGCATCCGCTAAGATAACGGTTAATCGGTAAACGAACGCGGATAGCTTATTCGGAAAATTTAAACTATCCACTTGCTGTTCGTTAACTAACGAACGGGTCGGATAATCGGATAATCGGTAACCATTGACATCCCTAGCTCCTTCCTCCTATTTACTCCAGCCTCGGAAGAGGCGACAGCACAAGGGCATGGTGGTGGAGAGCTCGCCGAAGAAGAGAGGCGGAGAATACTGTTCCGTCGATGGCGTCGACCGCCGCTCTTGTCCCGGGCTCCGTCTCCTCCCGCGCCCTCGTTCCCGGCGAGCCGAAAGGTGCTCGATGCCCTCCCTTGCGACGTTTTTTTTTTTTTTCGCTTCGACGTTCGTCGACGACGGTGTTTTCCGGCTTGTAATCTTACCCTTGTCTTCGCCGTCAACAGTGGGTGCACATATCGGCTCCAGGGTGCCACGGAATTTGTCTGCTGTACCGTCACCGGCGACGAGGCGGCGGCTTCTTCCGCCGCTGCGCGCCGTGGACCCGGGGAGGGCGAGGAGCCTGTCCGTGGCGCCTGTTGCCGCCGCCGCCGCCGCTTCGGCGGTCATTTCGAGCACCGTGGAGATTAGTAATGGGAGCACGGTGAAGACGGAGAGGAAGATGACGGAGGGAGTGGATTTCGAGAAGCTGGCAGCGCAGCTGGAGGGCGCGTCGCCCTTGGAGATTGTGGATCGCGCGCTAGAGATGTTCGGCGACGACATCGCCATCGCTTTCAGGTAAACTTTTTGAACCTATAGCCAGCAGATTGGTGAAGGGGACAACGGTTCCGGCAGATCAGAATATTTCTTCATCTAATTTCTTGTACCTATTCTTTGGTATGAGCGCCAATTTCTGTAAAAAAAATCGAATCTCTTTGTTGTAATTCGCCTGGGAAACTAATCTAACAAAGTCGTCGGAATGTTCCTGCAGCGGAGCCGAGGATGTGGCGCTGATCGAGTATGCGCGCCTCACAGGACGCCCCTTCCGGGTGTTCAGCCTTGACACCGGGAGGCTGAACCCGGAGACCTATCGATTCTTCGACGAGGTGGAGAAGCACTATGGCATCCGGATCGAGTACATGTTCCCCGATGCCGTGGAGGTTCAGGCGCTTGTGCGGAACAAGGGGTTATTCTCCTTCTACGAGGACGGCCATCAGGAGTGCTGCCGGGTGAGGAAGGTGCGACCACTGCGCAGGGCTCTCAAGGGCTTGCGCGCGTGGATTACTGGCCAGCGCAAGGACCAGTCGCCCGGCACTAGAGCCGAAATCCCCCTCGTCCAGGTACTTGTTGTTGTCTTATATGCAAACTTCTGCCTATTCAGAGACCTGGAAGCGCCCCCGTCGACGGATTGTGTTCTTCTTCAGGCGTTGATCTGAATCATTTGAACATTCTGTTCTATCCACAGGTTGATCCATCTTTCGAGGGAGTGGAGGGGGGATCGGGCAGCCTGATCAAGTGGAATCCCATGGCGAATGTTGATGGCCGGAACATTTGGAACTTCCTCAGGACCATGGACGTCCCCGTGAATCCACTCCATTCTCAGGTACGTTAGAACAGGTTTTGCAAGTTCGCATCTTTTCCCTCTCTTAGAATTTTCCTCTGTGCCTGTGATTCTGAATTGGGTTGTCTGTGAAACTGGTCAGGGATACGTGTCTATCGGCTGTGAGCCCTGCACGCGGCCGGTTTTGCCGGGGCAGCACGAGAGGGAGGGGCGATGGTGGTGGGAGGATGCCAAAGCGAAGGAGTGCGGACTCCACAAGGGCAACATCAAGCAGGAAGAAGCAGTCCTACCCAACGGCAATGGCAATGGTAACGGCAACGGCGCCGCTGCCCATGCCCCGTCGGACATCTTCGGCACCGAAGCCATTGTCAGCCTAAGCAGGCATGGCATGGAGAACTTGATCAGGCTGGAGAACAGGAAAGAGCCCTGGCTGGTTGTGCTCTACGCTCCTTGGTGCCGATTCTGCCAGGTACTTATAAAATAATACCCGCGAGCGATCCTCTTCGCCGAGTAGTCGACAAGTTCACACTTCTCCCTGTTCATCTTCCTGCTTTTGTATTTTGCAGGCGATGGAGGCTTCGTACGTGGAGTTGGCGGAGAAGCTCCATGGATCGGGGGTGAAGGTGGGGAAGTTCCGGGCGGACGGGGACCAGAAGCCCTTCGTGGAGAAGGAGCTGCAGCTGGGGAGCTTCCCCACGATACTCTTCTTCCCCAGGAGCGCCTCCAAACCGATCAAGTATCCCTCGGAGAAGAGGGATGTGGAGTCGCTGATGGCATTCGTCAATGCTCTCCGTTGACCTTGTATGCCAGGCGATCGAGAGGTACGCCGGCAGCAACCGCTCCCCTTGCAATGCCGGCCAAGTGTTCGATGCTTGTACAGTAAAAAGAAAGAGACAGCGATGGCGGGCGCAGAGCTGGGTGGGTGTTCCATTTCCACTCTGCCATGCCTTCCCGGAAGTCGATGAGCAAGTGCGCAGCGTTATTTACGACAGAAATTCACTTCCTTAGCCCCTCACGGGGGCTTTTATTTTTGCGTAGTTACCCATGTAATTTTGGAAGGGATAGTCTCAATCTTATTATTCTGAAAAGAATCTTCTGGTAAGTAATTCAACTTTGAATTGGGACGGATCTTGTGCAACTCAATGTTGTCCGGTGCCTTCCTGAAGTTTTACACCCTGTTTGGTGAGATTATTAGGGCCAAGATTAGTGATAGTTTTGATATTGGAGCCCACAGGGATGATTTTAACTTGGTTGGCTAACTGTATTCATTTCAAAATGGATAGTGTGATGTGATGCCAAAATTGAAACAGCTTCGGACAAGTATCGAAAGCAATACAAGTCCCTCGACCGGACGGCCACTCAAAGATGCACTGTGTTAGAGTTTAAGAATACTTGACAACGATTCAAACTATATTGCGTTGCGGAAGACAAGAATGAGGAAGATCTATCAATTAGGAATTATCTGTTTTCTTCGGACGAATCTATAGATTCTTCTATCTTTTAAACTTATATGGTGCAACCGTACGGAGAGTCATGATTTTGCCTGTGTTTATTTAGAGGAGGGATTAGTTCGAGTTTGATTAGGATTAGAATTCTACTCATAGTCGGATCATGTGCCTGACAGGAGATTAAGCTCAATAAGTCATGTCTATCTTATAAACTTAATAGTGTGCTAAGTCGAGATCAATAACAAGTGGATCACTTAATTAATATCGGGCTAATCCAACATTCTTTCTCTTGATCCATTTTGTTCCTTATACATCAAATCTTCTCTTTGAACTAGTGACAATAGAAGATTTGACATCATGGGCTCAAACTTAAAACGAGAAAACTGGTATGCACGCATGTGATAAAACAAAAAACTAGCACACCGTCTCTCTTAGATGGAACCCGAATTGCCCAGTTATAGTATGTCAAATGCCAAGGGTCATGGTGGTAAATGTATTCAGTCACACACCACCTTCTATGTACCACGTGTTATTAACTTTCCCATAACCAAACACTGTATATTGTTGTCTGAATAAACGTACACTTGATGTTTATTTGATGGTCACCATTTTAAGTTGCATTTTGCATACCTGAAATCTATCACTAAAATGTATACAAATGAAACATGCAAAATATAACAACAATGAAGAATCAATTTCATAACTGAATAAGTGTCAAACAAAATTACAACATATCAAGAGAAATGATAAGACCCATCCGAATCACGTGACCACAAAAGATGCTAGTTGGTAGTCTTTTAGTGAGAGGGTTCGCCACCATAAGACATGTCTCGATATGTTCAATAGACATTTCTAGATTCCTCACTCGATCTCTAAGAAAAAAAATACTTTATGTTCAAGGCTCTACCACCCTTAGATGCCTTATTGTTCTTAGAGAAGAAAACTGTAGCGGAATTGTCGTTGTAAATCTGTATAGGTCTCGAAACAATGTTCACAAAAGGTAGAATGCCGACCAAATTTCGCAATTGAATAGCTTGTGCAGTAGCCTCATAACATGCAATGAACTCTACCGTCCTCATGGAAGTAACTGTAATGCTTTGCTTCTCACTGCACTGGTAGATAGCACCACCTGCTAGAAGGAAAAGATAACTCGAAGTTGACTTCCGGGTATCCAAACAACCATCATAGTTTACATCAGCATATGCAATGACCTCTAAATGATATGACCTCTTGTATGTGAGCATAAGATCTATTGTGCCTTTAAGATATCGCATGACCTTCTTGATAGCCTTCCAGTGATCCATGCCTGGGTTACTCTGAAACCTACTGACAATACCCACAGCAAAAGCTATATCTAGATGTGTATAAGTCTGCAGGTACATCAGGCTACCAATGGCTGAAGCATAAGGAATGGAATCCATTTGCTTCCTTTCTAGGTCATTCTTGGGACACTGTAACTTATAGAATTTATCACCTTTAACAATAAGTACCTTATCGAGAGCACAAGACTGCATGTTAAACCTTTCTAGAATTTTTAAGATATAAGACTTTTGAGAAATATCTAAAGTGCTTGATGGTCTATCTCTGATAATCTCTATGCCCAAGACATATCGAGCTACACCTAAGTCATTCATCTCAAAGTTCTCATACAGAAAAACCTTAGTTTCATACAAAAATAGAAATTGCAATAATCAATATTTAAAATCCAATAGATTAAATTATAGAAGGACACTATCTTAACATCCAATTGACATATCTTATAATCATAGTGTGTAACAATCAAAATCTAGTAAATCAAATCATAGAAATAGATAAATGATCTCATCATAGTCAACTACTTAACTTAGATAATATCATTTTCAACCATATTTATTGATCCATTTACATCTTATGAATACTATATCCTCATGCAAATTTATCAAGTTTTAAACTTAAGTAGAATCGATAGAGTTTATATCAGATTTTATTGTCTCTTCCTATTTAGAACCATTATCTCATATTACTTTTATATAGATCTTAGGATGAATGCCCTTATTATCTTGTGCCTTATTTTTTCTATCAAAGATATGTCTCACATATCTCTTAGATTGAATGGGCACAATTGAAAACTCATAATTGCCTGTATGTAATTTCTTAAATGTCCTTGGGTTGTGGGATTGAAACATTTTCTAGATCTACCTTACTCTCACTATCATTTTTAAAGAGGAACTCTTCCTTTAGAAATATGGTGAGTTGAGCAACATTCTAGGGTGGTGTATTTAAATATTCATAAGTTTTCTTAGAATATCTTACAAGTTAACACTTCATAATCTTATATTATGGTTAGTTAGGCTTATACATCTTCACCTGAACTAGACATTATGAAATCCTAACTTACTTAAATCAAGCTTTTAACCCCTTTCCATATCTTATATGGAATAGTCAAAATTGACTTAGAGAAAAATAGCTTAAGATAAATTGGTTATATCAAGTACTTAGCCTTAAATAGACAATAAGACTTCACAAAAGTTGTCATTGTCCGTATTATGTTCTACACAATATGACTTCTCATTGTATCTACTCAATTAAGTTAAAATATGTAAAGAGTTGTCCATTAGAATTAGATTCTTTTATTTTTCAAATTATGTGTGAATTATGTACTTACATATTTTTTCTTAATCTTATCAAAGAGTTCTAATACTCGTTTCCTTAGTATCTCTATTTTATTCTTAATCTCCAATATTTCTCAAAGATCTTGGATTTATGCTTCATTAAGTACATACATCCATACTTATAGATATCATTTTTGAAACTAATAAAGTAGAAATATTCTCTTTTAGTCTTAATAGACATAAGTTAACATACATTTAGATGTATGAGTTCTAATAATTCATTAGCTCATTCTCCATGTCTACATTAAGTTAAAGAATAGATTGATCTAAATCAAATCATTTCCTCTTAAGAGGAGTTTTCACATAATATGAGAATTTACGTATCTAATATGTATAAACAATTTATTAAGCTTTCATCAGCAAACACTTTATCATTTAATGTCTTAGAATATCTATCATTTCCGTAACTCGAAATAGATTATCATGTATTCAAGTAGGAAATATAGATAATATTATTATAGAAGAATATAATAGCAAACTGAATGATTAAGACATCTATAGAAGGCAATTAAAGATATGTATCTTACATTAGTAATGATGTAATTTTTATATCAATTTATATGTTGGTCAATATCTTCTTCATTAAGCCTTTACTGTCATCATCTACAACTTTTTGTAAATATAAGATGCATATTCAATATCTCATATCATAAGATGCAGCTTATCTAATAATATGATATACAAATATATTATCTAGTACTTTTAAGTGTACGTGAGAGACAAGTAAACATCAATGGCTTAGATATGTGAAGTTTCTTAAGCTCCACCTTTACATTATATGCAATATACCTTGTATTTTATCTTTCACTTACCATCATCATGATAGTTAAAGAATAATTATGTGTCTTATTTGGGTTTTATTATCTTGACTGCCTTCTTTGACTTTAACCATGTCCATCTATTTCTATCTAATGATCTTACTTCTTTCTGTTGGTCACACCAACAAGAAGTATTAAAAATGTATTATTTTTCTAACTTGCCATTAATTAGCTCATCATCATGAGCCATGATAGATCTCATATCTATCTATTCATGTTACCTCTACAATTTATATTTTATAAAGACTAACATCTGGTATAAGGCAAACAATACATATTCTCTATACTATATTATGAGATAAGATCTTATATTTTCTCATGTCATTAGATTATCTAAGAAGCACCTACTTCTCAAGTATGATAGTTAATTGGTCAACACGAGAATAATTCTCTTACTTATAAACTGTTCTAAGAAGTATAAACCATTAAGCTACTTAGCATTTGTATGCTTTACTAGGTGGTTTATCATCATATTTTACAACTGAGATGTAATTTTATTAATATAACATCGTAGACATTCATTTGAAATTAAGATATGGTCTTTCATCCTAATTTATGCTCTCACTAATTTTTAGCAAATTTGCATAACCCTCATTATGCAAAGATAGGATATCACGATGAAATCTTAGTGGTGACAAAGACCCTATTAACCCTATGATGATGAACTTGTGAGAAATATAACAAGGCATCCCATATTTAATAGGTAGGTAACTTTTACCAATTGTAACCCATGCAACTCTTAGTCATTCGGACTTTAGAATTATAACTATGTGGGAAACATAACAAGCTATATACTCTAGTTAGGTAAAATCCGATTGTTATATTATGATAATGAATTCTTAACATAGCCTTTATAGAAAATACAACAAGGCCATGTCAATAGTCCGCCCCAAAGTTCAGCAAATGCCCTAACTATGATTATCAATCACTTGTTGAATAAGTCTTGTGGGAAACACAATAAACTTATTCAATTTAAGATTGACTCATCAAGACCATAACAATGGAAGGCTACGTGAGTCATTCTTAATATCTCATGTTTATTGAACTAACGAAAGTGGGAAGAAATTTTATCTTAGTCTCATCATTAATATGTGCTAATTATAATATATATACTATTGGAATATCATATATACAAGGTATAATCCGTAGCACACACCCACATATCACATATGCAAGAACTTAAATGAATGATCATGGACTTAATCTTAAACATATAACATTGGAACTAGAATGGTGTGTAACTAAAAGAGCTAGCATATGATGCCAATGTAGACGTGTCTCCACTCCTAGAAGAATGATTTTCAAGTGGTCCCGATATCTCCTCCACGAATTGGCCTCTTGTTATTACAAGTGGCTTAAGGATAAATAGACCCACAAATGTACATAGTTTAATAAGAAATCTTAGTTTTAATCAAGGGGAATACATTAATAGAAAGAGGTAGAATTTACGATCACAATTGAAAAGAGAAAGAAGGAAGCACACAGATTCCAATTAAACACATTCACATAATTATCTACTATTACATGATCATTAAAACTAAGTCCATGATCTTCATACATCATACATTCACATCATCAAACATCACATGTACATAATGCGAATACGTGATATTAATATGATATAATATTTATACCACATAAATATATATTTTTTTGAAATTTTAAATTTTATGCTTGTCGAATTTTTCATGAAACAAATAACATGAAGATAACATATAAACAATTTATATAAATCATACAAGCATATCTAGACTATTTATAATATTCATGCATTCTCAATACTGTGCAAAGTAAAAAAAATTAATGTCTTAATTTTTATTTTTAAAAATCTCAATTTACAAAATTAATTAAGACATTAGTTAATTAAGTTAAAATTTTTAAATAATTTTAAAACTTAACTATGAGTGAATATATGTCAATAGGGTTTAATATCAACTAAAAAAATTAAACACTTTAAAACTTGTAAAATAATATTTTATATTTTTATTGAATTTATGGCAATTTTTTTAATTTTTTATGGTTTTAAACAATTTAACAAATCAAGGGTGCATTATGTCGCGCACACCGATGCACAGTGCCGCCTTGGCATGCACTCGCGTGCATTGGCCTCTAGCCATGCCTGCACCACCTCCACGTGTGTTGGCCACGAATCCACCAGCTATTGTAGTGTTCAGGACTAAATTGGGCCTAGTATGTTTGTTTCCTCACCCGATAAGTGTGCCGCGAGGGGTTTTTGAAGTTCCATCTTTCTAGGTCCATATCTCCTTATTTAGAGTTCAAGGAAATTACCACAAATATACGTTGAAATCATCATTGAATATGGATTAAAAATCATTTAGCCTTATTCCTTGTAAAAATTGCAATCAACAAGAAAGTGGGGAAGAACGGGGGTGACAACTTCAAATTTTAAAACAAGACACCACCATATCTTCTTGCCTATTTTGGACATTTCAAGCGAGAAAAGTCTCCAAAAATACTAGTTAGAATCCTTGTCCGGCAAGGATTCCAAATCAGCTAGCCTTCCCCTAAAAAATCACAATCGATAGAAAATTGGGAAGAACAATGGTCGTGCCGTCATATTTTGAAACAAGATACTGCCGCTGCTAGGGCTCTCGCCATTGGAAAATTTTCAAATTCTCTTCCCCTGCCACCATTAGAAGCACAAAATCATGAGAAAAGGTAAGTTAATTGTATTGCCCATCATATAAAACCTTCTCAAGGCTTCAATCTCCACCATGGAGGAGATTTCACAAAGTTCTCAAATTCAGGTGACTGTATGGGCATGACAGAATCACTAAATTTTGTGACTTCTCCCAGACTCTATAGAGGTATGAAATTCAAACGATTTATGGTGTTAGAAAGCGCTATGTCACGAAATTCTACTTGTAACAACCAATCTCTAATTCACATCACATATGAATTATGGTGGCCTCAACCAAACAAGCATTTGCACAAATTTGAGAAAACATAAAATACATAAAATAATGTCGATTCAACCTCGATTTTGACTGAGATTTGAACCTAGCTCTGATACCACTACAAGAAATGATCCTATAAAATTGATGCAGTGGAAGCGATGATTCTTATGGGTTCATGTTGTTCTTGTCTCAAACAGAATCGAATGACAAAGATTGAAAATCGATCAAAATGGTTTAGAATATACCTCATAAGGATTCATCTAATATCTTGAAGAGATAGAGAAATAACTTCTCAAGCTCTTCAAATTGTAAAAATATCTAATATTTAACGGTATCCACACGAACTTCATCCATAGTAGGTTTTTCTTTCGCACAATGCTTGAGAACTTTTCTCAAAAGAAGCTCCATTGCCTCTTCCAGAGAGAGGAGGTAGGGAGAAGGTTGAAGATGTGTTTCTCACTCTTAACTTGATAAGATTTGGCTAGAGCCATTAGTATTTCTGAACAATTTAGATTTTTTTATAAAAATGTAAAATATCTATAAATTATGTCCTTACCCTTGTGCTTATATATGTCACCCACTAGACCCAATAACTTATTTGTTTAAGGCCTAATTAAAATAAAAATTTTATTTAATTAATTTAAATTTATTATCTAATAACATATTAAATGACCTATCGATCATGAAGGGTTCAAGCAAGGAAGGTCGGGTCAATAATCGATTTAAGGTTGGTCGGCCCCAAAAGCGACCTAGTCAGACAAGGTCGGACGGAGTTGAATTTATTTTTTTCAAAAACTATAAAAAATATAAAAATTACATGAAAAATAAAAAATAAAAAAATATTTTTATACTATATATTTATGTATATATAAAATATGTATACATAAATATAATTATATTTTATATTATAATTAAATATGAGTGTTTATCTATGAATATAAGCAAATATGATTTTTTGTGATTATGTTGTACTAGTATATGTTAGGAAAGAGTTAATCTCAAGTGAAAGATTAAAAATGATTAATAAATAATTTATAAATTTCAATTATGTATCATATATTTATAATAAAAAATTTAACAATATGTAATGTTATAAGTGATAGTAAAATATTATTATGCTATTAATAAATGGGGCGCAGAGTATTCTTTAAAAAAACATAGCGACCCGATCGGGTTGAGTGACTCCACATTGGGCCGTCGCGGAGTGGCCCCGGTTGAGTCAGGGCCAGGCTGGTCGGCCTGGAAATTGGCCAAATCGGGTGACCCAAGGCGACCCCCAGGCGACCTGGCCTTCCATGGGTACAAGTCATATCTCATGATCTCAAATGACTATGAAGATAATCTTATCTCCGTTGAACTTTTATATCATCAGTTACCACATGGATATAAACTTTTATCCATTTAATATCCTAATCAGAATGGAGCATAGCATCAACTATCAACTTTTTAGTATATTGACTCTATATAATCATATACTTGAAATTAGATCAATTAGAAAACTCTTTTTCAATTATCTTCTTTACCCTAACTAGGAATTTATAGTACTATCCCATAGGACATTCACTCTTACTTTCTGAGAATGGATGATTCCTTGTTGTTTGCTCAATTGCCTCCATTGAGTTTCTCTTATACCTAATCCATCGCTGTATTGGACCATCTATCCGGTGATCCATAAGTCAATGGTCAAATAATAAGTTCCATCTAACAAGATTTCTTTGGCGACTTAAGTCAAATGTCCAATTGTGAAACATATCATTTAGGGTTTCTAATATGGTCAGTTCAGTGAATTCATTCGACTAATGAGCACATGTATATATATATATATATTAGTGTTTTCACACTAATAACTAATGAGATTGGACATTCTTATCACATGAGAAGACATAACATATACTGATTTTTTTAGATTCTTGATGTCCCATCTCAAGGATACTATGACTAAGAACATTTAGATCACATACTTTTAGATGATTGATCTCATTATCATGATCGCATCATGATTCAATCATCATTGCATGTGATCAAGAATTTCATTACAATGTATATATCTAATAAGAGATAATAATGAAGGTTTGTCTATTTAATTGAATGAGATATTTTTAAAAAGGTTGAATTATATCATATATAATTGTCCTGTAGAACATATTATACACAAGTGCTCATTAGTCTAATAAGTTCACTAAACTGACGGGATTAGAAATCCTAAATAGTATCTAACCATTGACTTGAGTTACCAAAGATGTCTTGTTAAATGAATCTTGTGCTTTGACCATTGACTTATGAATCACATATTAGATGATCCAGTACATCGATAATTGGGTACAAGAAAAATCTAGTTAAGGTAATTAAGTAGACAACGAGGGATCGTTCACTCCGAGTAAGTGAAGGTGAATGCCTTATAAGATAGTACTTTAAATCATTGGACATGGTAGAGAGGATAATTTGTAAATGAGTTTTCTAATTAATCTGATTCTGAGTACATGGTCATGTATAATCAATATATTAAAATGTTGACAGTTGATACCATACTTCTATCTGATCAAGACATTGAATGGACGACATTTTATAATCGTACGATAACTAATAATAGAAAGACTTAATGGAGATTAGATTATCCCCATAGTCATTTGAAATCATGAGATATGCCTTATACCTTTCGTGATCTATTTGTTGTTTAATTTGTTATCAAATAATAGATTTAATTTAATTAACTAAAATTATTCTATTTTAATTAAGCCTTAAGCAAATAGGATAGGGCAAGTGCGTAAGTTAAAGAGATTTTATGTTTTTATGAAAAATTATAATTTCTTTATAAATAGTAGTGGTTCTAGTCAAACTTTTCAAGTTTAAGGTGAAAACTATATCCTCTACCTTCTCTCTCCTTCCTCCTCTTTCTATAGGACATCTTTGGTGTGGTGGAACTCCGGTCGGGAAAAGTTCTAGAGTCTGGCACAAGAGAGAGCATGTTTATAGATGAAGTTCATGTAGATACCGGTAAAGAACGAGTAATTGAATAGTTTGAAATTTTTGGGAAGATCATTCTTCTCTTCAAGGGATTATATAGATCCCTATTATGTATATTCGAACATATTTTATTCGATTTTCATTTTTTATTATTCGATTTTAATCGAGACAAGATCAACATGAATCCATAAGAATCGTCGTTTTTGCTGTATCAAATTCTATAGAGTGATTCCTTACACATACATATGAATCTTCCAATTTTAAAATATATCAAATTATTCAGAGCTCATATATATGAAATGATATGTTACTTGACGACTCTATTTAATTGAATAGATGAAGCAATATTCTAATTTCTAAATTTGATAAGTTAAATCTTAGAAAAAAACAAATTAAATATATAACTTACGGGATTTTACTTAATTGAAGCTTATTATAAGCAAAATTATAAAATTTATGTTCCAAAACAATACCTTTGAAATGTCAGAAAAAAATCTTCAGTAATACATAAGGTCAAATGGTCTTATAAAAATTATTTATCTACCAAAGGAATAATAGGACAAGTTCCCGATTCAAAGACTTTACGCCCTGTTTGGTAACACTATTAAGTACCTCTATCATTATCAATTTTGAAATTGATATTGATAAGAATCATTAAGAGGTATTTGGTTAATTGTATCAATTTTAAAATTTGTAGTGCAAACAAAGCATAATATGTAATACAAGTGTCAACTTGTATTACTTTTGATATTGATACTTCACCATTTGAAAATATTAATATCAATATTGATATAGTATTGAAAATAAAACTCTAACCAAACAGGGCATTAATAGATATAAACAAATATTGTATGTATTCCACATTAATATATGATTTCTGAGGATTAATTAACAAATTAAATTTTCCCATCTGTGCTTGTGTGTGTTTACGTACATGCATGATAAATTAAAATTTCTTACACTTCACGTTGAAGCTTGATTCCAACGAGGGTATATCCATAATTTCTGAAAATTTTAAAAAATACATAATTTTAAGAGACCACAAAGGCATTAAAAGAAGATAATGTGAAATTATAAACATTACGATATACACATGATAAATGAAGTTAATCTTCGAAAAAAACATATCAATCAAAAGCATGTATCTAACTTGTAAAAATTAAAATTTAAAGTTCACAATTTTAATTTAACTTTTTTTTGCAGTATAAATTTTAAAATTGATACTATTAACCAAACACCTCAAGGTGATTACAATCAATATCAATTTTAAAAATAAAAGTGACAGAGGTGTCTAATAGTGTTACCAAACAGGACATAAAGTGGCATCTTTTTAGGTTCAATCTAAAAATATAAACTATTAATTTCATCTCTAATATCTTAACTTGTGGAACACAATAATGTTAGTTGTCTACCTCTGAAAATAGAAAAACACAGTGAACAATTAAAATTAAGTGGTTTTAAGAGATTTTTGTCACATTTAGTTCAAATATTTTATCGAACAGTCTAAAAGTTGACTTATGACCAATTCAGAATTTAAATGTCAAATAAACTCAAACAAACGGAACCTAAGATTCAAGAGAACCCGCCTTACTTTGAACAAATGTCGAAGTCAATGACACGGTTCTGTAGTCTCTGAGCATCATAACTGGCATAACTAACACCCTATCACTACTGTGCTAGTAAATAAGAAAACAAATATCCTATTATGTTGACATAACTGGCACAATTATCGATGTTAGCAAGAGGATTTCTACACCCATACTAAAGAGAATTTAGAATAGTTATTTGCCACTTTATGTCTAAGATATCAGAGAATACAAACAAATATTTAAGTGTATATGAGATGAAAAATAATACTGATTGTTGAAATGATAAGTAACACTTAAAACTACATATATTAATATAATTATGATTTTGTATAATTGCATAAGTATTACTAGTAGAGTTATGCTCAATTTCTTGATCAACTATCAAGTTGAAACATTAGTTTGGACGTCTGTAGATGCATATGATAAGACAAAGAATGTAGTTTAAATTTATAGATGAGATGGAAGATCATAATGTATAATGGTTATAAATAACACCACTTCATACAAAGTAGTTTGTCATATCTTAATAGTAAAAAAATCACATATTTCCTATGTTCTTTACTCCCTCATTCCATTGATTTGACGTTGAAAAAAAATGGTAAAGATCCCACAATAGATAAGGTGATGAAAATAAAACAATACATCTCATCTTTTATTTATAATTATAATTATATCTTAAAATTAATGATAAAGTATATAAAGATGATTAGCTCTTTTGGTGCAATAAAGTTTATATTTCATTATATCTCTCTAGAGAGTTTATAGTTACAAAGTTGTCTTTTTCTTCAAATGTTTTCATCGCTAAGATAAACAAGTCGGATGAGTCAAACGAATCTAATGGACAACAGAAATGCTATGAATGTGAAAGAGATACAAGAAAATACCTTTAGAAGGCTAAGAAGAAGACTAATGTCATTCTAAAGCCAACTATCAGAATCTTGCAAAGTGTAGAAGAATGTAGACAAATAGGGGGTAAGATAAAGATAACATAAAAGGTTAATAATTACAAGTGTGAGACATGACTGTCATTAGAAGAGAATACCACATCTACCACTTCATATTGTGGGTAATCATTCATTATAGGATTTTGTTATCATAATATTTGTGCCATTGACTCAAATTCTTCAGATACTTCTTCAACCTAATATTATCTTACTTAACTTATTAAATGAGATATTGGAAGACAAAGTATGTGATTTAGATGAAACTTGAGAATTATGGTCTTCAATTATGACAAATTGTATGACTATTTACTTATGTCTATGTGCTTTACAATTTTGAAACCACATAGTAGTTGTATCATAAAGTCATGGTATGTATTTTTATATTTTTTAAAAATTTTAAATTACTTGCTTTGAACAAACTCAATTTTATCCTAATATATAGCTAATTAGTGGATGAATCATGAAAAACTATAGAATATAAATGATTTGACGTAAGAATGCAGAATGTTAATTCAGACAACAAATTTTTGGGTGTGAATGTCACTAGTCTTCATTCAATTTGATTTGTACTAACAAAGGACTAAATTGATCTCCAAGAGGTTGAAGCAATTGATCTAGTGTCGCCATGAAATGAGGTTTAATTTAATGAACCTCCAACCTTTACAAAATTCATACCGCTAAAATACATTGGAGGGATGAAACAATTGATTTCCTACGTCCACATGCAACTGTTTATCTAAAAATCATTTAATTTGGATGAGATATTTGATTGATAAGATGTACTAGAAACATAGGTTGATGATCGATAAACATCAAAAAGTTTGAATTTAACATAAATGATCCGTCTTGAGTCAAAAGATAATTGAATAATACGTCATTATTCATAGAAAAGAATATATCATCCACGAGAATGCAAGTGTAAGATAAGGGTAAAGAAACTGAACAGTACCAGAAGGCATCAAAGCCAGGTTTGAGCGGAGTACCAGAAGTCATACTCATCTAATAAAGAGGGGTCTTTATCACATCCATTCACTTCACAGTTGTCGAGAAATCAGCCTAAACATAAAAACACTAATCCACTGGTGCCTCCCCGACGTGTCATGGCCAGACACCATAGGTATTTTTATACACAATTAAAAAGAGTTCAAAAAACTTTACCCGGTTGATATCCCCACGAGAGATGTCACCCCCTTGACCACAAATCGTGGGCAACTATTTATAATTGGGTAAATATATTAATATTTCTAATATTACTTATACTATCATATATATATTTAATGTTTAAAAATATAAAAATATAATATTATTAATTTATAAAGATTACTCTTAACTCTCTTTTCTATTTCCTCATCACTTATGCCCTGTTTGGTAACACTATTAGACACCTCTATCACTACTAATTTTAAAATTGATATTGTTGGTAATCACCTTGAGATGTTTGACTAATAGTATCAATTTTGAAATTTGTAGTGCAAACAACATATGTTATGTAATACAAGTGTCAACTTGTATATCAATTTTGATATTGATACTCCATCTTCTAGAAATATCAATATCAATACTAATATAGTATCATTTTTGATACTCTAACCAAACATGGCATTAGTTTATCAATATTAACTAAATCTCAAAATTTATTCACCCACGAATAAATAATTACATAGATAAAATCAAATTTACATGTATACATACATAAGCATACCTATCTAATTAAAACATAAAAATAAATTTATATTTAAGTATATATTTATATGTATGCATAAATATAGAAAATACTAACCTCTAATTATATATGTATATGTATATATATGCATAAACACACATATATATATCTAATATTATTGTCTTGATCGCTAATGCCCTGTTCGGTTAGAGTTTCATTTTTGGTACTATATCAATATTGATATTAATATTTTCAAATGTTGGAGTATCAATATCAAAAGTAATACAAGTGGACACTTGTATTACATAATATGTTTTGTTTGCACTGCAAATTTTAAAATTGATACAATTACCCAAACACCTCTTGATGGTTCTTATCAATATCAATTTTAAAATTGATAGTGATAGAGGTTCCTAATAGTGTTACCAAACAGGGTGTAAGGTAACAGTTAAGTGGTCATCTTGTCATCTAAACAAAATTGACACAGTAATGCCATGGACGTCCTGACAACTATGATTAGCTTCAAAAGAATATCATCCTTCAGATATTTGTACCACACACGCAACCCAATTGAAACATACTCTCCCTCGCGACATATCTCTTTATTCTATCCCTAGACCTCCAATATTTGACAGACTCATTAACTATGAGTTCAACTGTAGTTACCTATCTTGGAGAGGAGAACATAAAGAATATTATTCAAGCCACAAGACTATTTTGTAAGTAAAATATGACTATAATGAACATATATTTTGTAGAACTTCTACTTAAGAACTATATGAACCGAATATAAACATGGTATAGACTATAGAAGAGACCTGAAGTGTAACATTTATATAGTCTTTAATTTTAAGCTATGCTTGATAACATTATTAAACATTCATCAATTTTAAAATTGATATTGATAACAATCAATAAGAGATGTTTGATTAATAATATTAATTTTAAAATTTGTAACGCAAAATAAATCTGTATCAATTTTAATATTGTTATTCTAACTTCTGAAAATATCAATATCAATATTAATATAGTCTCATTTTTAATACTCTAACCAAATAGATCCTTAGTTGACAAAACTATGGGATGCATTTCATAAGGTAGAAAAAAGGCACTACATGAGAATGCATTTGATAAATAAAATGTACTACAAACACAGGTTGATGACCAATAAACATAAAGGATCAGTCTTGAGTCAAAAGATAATTGAATAATATGCCATTATTCATAGAAAAGAATGTAACATCCACGAAAATGCAAGTGTAAGATAAGGATAAAGAAACTGGACAGTCCTATTGATGTTGTAGATTTATACGTAATTGAAGAGGAAAAACACCGATGAGCATCAAAGCCAATGTTGAACGGAGTACCAGAAGTCATTTATAGGGTGTTTGGTTGTATGATAATGAAGGTTTTTATTTTAATTTTTAAAAATTGTAAGAAAACTTGTTAAAAGAGATGTTTGGTAGCCATGACAATTTTATGTTTTAAAAGTGATTTTCTTCTTAAACAAAAAAAGAGGATCTCACCTTTCTTTTTTCTTGTGGTCCCCCACGTTGTTTGATCATGTGTGGTAGTTACTCTTTTTTGTAATCACATCCCTCCAAACATGATAATTTTATGTCATGAGTTGGTTCACTTTTTATTTTAATATAATTTTTTATCATGAAAGTGTACAAAAATTTATCATGCAACCAAACACCCCATTAAGTTCAAAACGTAACAATGACTACTCGTATAATAAAGAGGGTCTTTATCACATCCACTTATTTCATAGTCGTGAAGACATCCGCCTAACCATAAAAGCACTAACTCGTACCTGCTAGTGCCTCGCCAAGATATCTGTGCTAAGCACCAAACTTATTTATACACAATAAATTTTTTTTTCAAGAAACTTTATCTTTATACCTCCACAACAGACACCACCCTTGGACCCCAACAACTGGAATGTCCAAATTGATCCACAATTCGTATACGACAATGTAAGCATATTAATATTTTTTAATATTACTTATACTAGTTAATATTTATAATTATAAATATATATATCATATACTTAATTTACAAATACCTCTTTTACCTCTTTCTCTTTCTCTAAATTTATCTAGATTAAATATTTCTTAAAGAATTATACACCCACAAATAAATAATTACATAAATAAAATCATGTTTACATGGGTAAACATACCAATCCAATTAAAATATACAAATAAAATTATATTTATGTATATATTGATATTTATACATAAATATATATTACCCAAGTCTAATTATATATATATGTATATGAATATGTATAAACATATATAAATATATATCTAATGCTACTGTCTTGATGGCTAAGACAACACAAAGAGTTCCCTTGTCGTCCAAACAAAATTGGCACCCTAACACCTTGGGCACCTCGACAACTATGTCGAGCTTCAAAAGAATATCATCCTTCAAATATTTTTACCACACGCAACACAACTAAACTATACTTACCCTCGACATGTCTCTTTATTCTATTCTATCCCTAACGTCCTGTTTGATAACACTATTAAGTACCTCTGTCACTATCAATTTTAAAATTGATATTAATAGAAACCATTAAGAGGTGTTTAGTTAATTATATCAATTTTAAAATTTGTAATACAAATAAAGCATATTATATAATACAAATGTCAACTTGTATTACTTTTGATATTGATACTCCAACATATGAAAATATTAATATCAATATTGATATAGTACCAAAAATGAAACTCTAACCAAACACGGCATAAACCTACCTCCAATATTTGACAGACTCATCATCTATGAGTTCAACTGTAGCTATCTATCTTGGGGACTAGAGCATAAAAAATATTCAAGCCATAAGACTATTTTGTAAGTAAAAGAAGAGTATAATAAACACATTGTGTAAAACTTCTGCTTAAGAACAACGACCTGAACGGAATATATACATGGTATGGACAATAGAAGAGACCTGAGCATAACATTTAGATAGTCTTTAGTTTTAGTTGAGAGTACTATGGGTTGCATTTCGTAACGTAGAAAAAAGACATTACATGAGAACAGGAAGAGAAAAGCGATTACCTGAACGGAAAAGATACAAATAAGAGAAATGAAAGAGAGAAAAGGAAAGATAACACCCTCCAAATCTGCACATCTCTACATGTGTTTTCCTATCATTGCCCTGCCCTATCTTGTTTAGTTTTTCTCATCTCACAATTAAGCCTGCAGCACATGGCTACCAATCATATTTTGACAACGGGAATTAAAGAATATACCTGTCTAGGAAGTTATAAAAGAACGCATTATATGTGATCCAATCCAATTACATTGATTACTAATGGGAACAAGGAAGTGTTCCCAGACAACACACCAAATGGAAATAGCGGGGGTATAAGGCGGAAACAGAATACCTGAGAAACTGTAACTATGTAATTTAGGGGAGCGTATGGATATTCTAAAACATATTTTTTTCCTAAATAAACATTCACAACATCAGATTATATCATAAAGTACTTTTCATGTAATGAGCAAAACAAGAGCATAGTCATTGAAGCTAAGGTCCTGTTTGATAACAATGTTAGCAAAAATTGATAATGTTATAAATTACAAAGAGATGCTTGATTAATATTATCAATTTTGAATCTTGTGTCCTGAACCAAACATGTCATGTAATACACGTGTCAACTTATATCAATTTTGATATTAATACTCTATCTTTTAAAAATGTCATTATCAACATTGTTATAATATTATTTTTGATACTCTGACCAAACCAGGCATAAGATGGTGTATGCCTTTATACACGCAATTCACCAAATGGTGTTGTTTTGTCCACTAGCAATTGTAGCATCCAGGGGACAATCATAGCTCTGTCCAAAAAACAAGTCAGGAGAACAAACATACATAAAGAAGAAAGAAAGGAGCTCATAGTTCAGTGTTGGAGCCGCCTCCTTGTCAAGGCTGGAGTCCTTTTCGGTATGTAAATCTTGTAACCCACCTGTTAAATACAAATTTCACATGGTGATCTTCTGAGACATGTTATATCATGATTTTTTTTTCTTAGGCTGTTTTTCTTTTTTAACGGTGACCAACCCAGAATTCATTTTATTGCAAGAAAAATAATGCTAATACAAAAGAGACAAAAAAGAGACAACCCTAGACTACCAACGAGGTAATATTCGAGAAAAGTACAGGTACAGATGCTTCCACTCAGAAAATATATTCACCACCGGAATTCCAAATGGCATGCGATCCAAAAAGTGCAAAATTCCAATCTTCTGCAAAGAAAGTCGTGCTCAAGAATATTTGATATATTCTCAAACCTGTCCTTAAAAATTCTCTTATTTTGAGCATTACAAATGGCCCACAACATTGCCAGTAGAACTAGATTTCAAACTTTCAGCACCTCTCCAAGAATTTTTCGCATTCTACTAAATGAGCATGAAATGAACGTCCTCAAATTCCATCCATCACAAGCTCCAACATCTGAAGAGTGACCACCACAAAATATGACACCACATTGCAAGAATAAATGGTCAATATCTTACAGAAATGTCCTGATGAAAATACACCTATCAGAATGAATTCCTTAGATTAGAGACTTGGTAGAAAGTTGTCTCCTGCAAATATTTCGCAGGAACAATCTAATTTTGATCGGTAGTGAAGACACCCAGACACTTCACCAGTTCACTTACTACACCCCGTATGTTCTGCTTTTGATAAGCAAAGCTAACTGAGAAAGAGTTATGCTTTGAAGGGAGCATTGTAATTTGTCAACGGAATCTGTATTGAACGAATTGGTTACACCAAACAAACTCTGCAAAATCAGTAATCTCCTCATCGAAGAGTCCCAAAGAGAAGGGACATTTTCCTTTGCATCAGCAGTGATTATGAAAAGTCCAGGACCCAATAGCCAGTGTGACGTGACTCATCCAACAGTCCTTCCATAATAGTGTTTAATGCCACTCCCTATGCTAATGCTTGAAGATGACAGAAAAAATCTCAGTTCCTAAGAATATCTTTCTAGATGCTATAAATTCTATCTTGATGCCGGAAATATGTAATCCAAGTTATCCAACCATCCTCGCAACTTGCTTTGAACAAATGATCTTGCCCAAGGTGACCTTTTCACATGATTCAACTTTCATAACTATTTAAGACGGTAGCACATTGTTAATTACTTTCAATAGAAAAACACCAAATCCCTACCCAGATGGGGAACGGTTGTCATTTTGCACTTTATTTCTTAGGGACTTGATGTAAATATTTGGGATTTTAATTTTGAGTCCTTTCAAAGATATGTTTGTAAATTTATTGTTTTGGGTCATTTTGTAATAGGAATCCTCCATTTAAGAGGCACCGTATGCTAGAATGAGAGGCAATGCAATGAAGTGTTTTTGGAGAAGCCTTGCAACTTGTGTCTTGTAAAGAGGGGCACTACCCCTATAAGTCCTCGTCCCCTCCATGATGGAGGTTCTTGTTCCACCACTGGCAGGAGGCCGACTCCTCTTCCACCTTCCGGCTGGTTGCCTTCCCCTCCCCTCATTGTCTGGCCTCCATGCCTTTCCTTCACCCTTCCCCTCATTTTGATGTCAGCTATGGCAACATCGGTCTGACATCCGGTGTCTTCGACGACTCCTTCAGTGTTGGCAACGACTAAGGGCTCTAGAAACCTCAGAGAGCACCAAACCAAACTGGCGATCCCCGGACAAACCTGGTAGCTCTATCTTTCGCATCATCTTCCACCTCCGGTCCTCCACAGCCATGCCATTGCCCCGTGACCCCATCTTGCTCCCCTCCTCTCGGCACTCCTCTTTGTTCTAGACAACGCCGCACGACCAACCTCCATTGCCATCACCCCCTTCCTCCCCATGTCACCACCGCATCCCTCCACCATTCCCACTACCACCTCCCTGGCACCCACCCATCAGACAATGGAGAAAACCGAAGAAGAAGGAAGCCTAGACAACAAAGAGGAGACAACGAAGATGTCGTCGGAGTGCCTGTGGTCTCCTCACTTGGTCACGAGGGCATTGATGCCAACACTAGCACTATCTACCATCTCCAACCACGCGATCGAAGCTGTTCCTTGCTCTGCCCCCATGCTCGCCCGTGGCCGGCCACAACACTGTCGTCTAGATGAGGCCGACGAAGCAAAGGCAGAGGACGAAGCTGACACCACCTCTGCTGCTCCCCTACACCCTACAGGTGCTCTGCCAACGAACGGCGTAACACAACAGTGTAGCCCATGCCTCCCCCTTTGCCTCTCCTTTGCCATCCAGGCGACAAATGTGTCGTCAACGCGCAAAGAAGCCCTCATGTTCGGGCTTTTATCGGGGCCCATTGCACCACTTCATGCTCGAGCACCCGTCGAGTAGCCATGGCCCTCCTCCGTTCTCCTTCACGCGTGCCAAGTGCGGCCAGGGCCTACCACAAACCAAGTTGTGGAGTTGTCCATATACACAAGCACACGGGGGTCCGCACCCCCCCTCCCCGCCTTGATGCGCTTGTGGTTCGCAGCCGCCACCGCTCTTGCCACCCCCCCACCCGACAATCGAAGGGCAGCGCAAGGTGGCCACATCACCCCCCACCTGGGGGGTCAGCTAGAGCTTGTCCAACCAGCAGCCAACCAGTCTGGAGGGTCCAAGTCTAGTTTGGCCCATTTCACTATTCCCAGAGTCGGTTTGGGCCCATTTTGACCTGTTTAAACCCAGTTCACTTTAATTTCAGCATATTTTCGTTACTTTCAACTTCCTCATGTCATTTTTGCAACGTTTAGCACCAGTCCACCTGGACCATCCCACATCACCCTCTGTGGTATTTTTGTAGACAATGTTTTTATCCATTGTTGAAAATTCTAATCCCTTTTTGCACATTTCAACCTGATTTCAATATCCCTTCCCGCATTACCCTATGTGGTAGTTTTGTAGATAGTAATGCGGGAAGGGGCAGTGAAAACAAACTGAAATGTTGCAAAACGAGATTAGAACACTCAAGGATGGATGAAAACATGCCGAAATGAGGCGAATCGGCTTAAACCTATCTAAATTGGTCCAAAATGGCCTAAACCCTACTGAACTGGTTAAGAATTGGCCTGAACCGACTTTGGACTGCTTGAACCAGGCAGTATACGCCTTGAATTGGGTAGAACTACTCTAGGAGCGGGTGAAGAGCCACTGTCTGGACCAGCTTGGACCACAAACCGGCTTCAACTAGGATGACTTACTATTAGGTGGGTGTTGTGGCATCTCCCAGCAGCAAGTGAGCCCGAGGAGGCATCATGGCAACACCACGACAAGCCAGTGGCCACATGAAGAGAATGTTGTATGAAGATACCCAGTAGAACTTGACAAATATGTCGGGGCGGACTTTTCATCTTTGACTCCCTCTTTCATCAATAGTCTTCGACGCTGTGCTTGATGTCCGAAAGAAGGCAGAGTAGGAAGGATGGTAGAGGGCAGTTGAGGGATGGTTGGGGAGGCCAAAAGGGCCAAAGAGAACCAATGTGGCGGAGAGAAGAGGAGGAGGCAAGGATGCAGGAATCGGAATCGGTGGGGACCGATCCAATTCGAATCGGATTGCTTTGATCAATTTCGAAAAAGAAAACTGATTTGAAATCGGTCTAGATCAGTTTTTTTTATATATATTTTTGCTTAAAAATCATAAAATGGGAAACTCACCTAAAAAATCTTAAAAATAAAAATGTAACGCTTAACATGGTTTTATGGCATAACATTGTAAGGTACTTTCACTTAACATATATAATAAGATAAAATTGAAAGTCATTGACATAAAATGTAATTTGATACATTTTTCTACACTGATCTCTATGAAAATGGCCTTCATCATCTTGCTCCTGAGTCTCTTAGGCTCGAGTATTCTATTGAGTCCATTGAGATGTGCTTGTCATTATTGGCTCATATCCATATAAAAAAATTGAGGTAGCCACTCACTAAAATCATATGTACTTCCTACGGATGGACTGTATGGCTAGAAATCATCTGAAGCTGGTTCTGAATATCAATTTGTTGTGTACTCATCAAAAAAGTCTTCATTCCATCTATGACTTCTCTCATTGAAATGTTGTCTTAAGGCCAAATTATCTGTATGTGTCTCACTAATTCGTGCACTAGTAGAAGAGCCTCCACCACCTCCTCCACTCGTTGCCAAAAAAAAAGCCAAAATCGTTGGAATCGTTGGAGATATTGTCGGAATCGCCCTGGTGAATTCAGAAGCGAGGGTAAAGAGGAATGGAGGTTCTCGACTAGTCCAAGTATGGGGCTACCTAGATGGTGGAGATGGTGATAAAAGGTGGTTGTGGAGAAAATGGATGGATCGTCGGACTATTTGGGGATCCTCGGACTAGTCTGAAGGAGTCACCAGCAAGGGAACTTGCTGTTGAGGGCTATTTGATGACTATCAGATGGCTCAACAGTGCATAATGTTGCCAAGAATGATGATGATTCCAAATGACGACCAAACTGAAATGAGTTGAAGGTGTCATCGGACTGTGTTTGCTGCGCTGAGGTGAGTGGCCGCCTTCTTTGGGAGGTGTTGGGAACTCCAACATACCTGTCTGGGATCGCCAAACAAACCTTGGAAACTAGTGAAGATGTAGCCAAACTTGGCACCAATGAAGGGAGAAATAGAAATGAAAATGACACGGAAGTTGTCTAGAGGGAAGGGGAAGAAGATTTGAAACCGGCCTTTGACGGAGGGGGAATGGAGGGTGGAACTACCTAGGGGGCCAAGCCCCCTACGCATAGAACCAAGCCCGAAGGCTGCCTTCTTCCAAAAATTCTTCTTGTTCTCTTCATTGCATCATATAAAGCTCCTTACACAGAATAGTCAGATTTACAAAAAAAAAAATATTAAAAAACTATTTATAAATATGTAATCTAAGAACTGAGAAGTAAATAAAATACATAAAAATTATCAACTATTTACAAAGAAGTCCCTAAGGCTGGAAATGCAAAATAAATTCAAAACCTACTGAGTTGGATGATTAGATCCCCATCACATAGTTCCACTTAACTAGATGGAGTCCCTTACCTCTCACCTTGCGTTGTTGGAAGAACCTTGCTCTAATAATCTCTCATTTCATGCATATATCTTTTGAAATCTCAAGGCTGGAAAAGAAATATAGCTGGATACTCTGAAAAACACATTTGGATAGGACCCATTTGTCTCTTGCTGACAACACCTTACTCTTCCAACCTAGTAACTTATTTTCAAAATTTTGAACCAAATACTTCTAGTCCCTTTTCTTGTGCCCTCATTTAAAAGATGTAAACCCAAGTATTTGGCAGAAAAAGAAGACCTAAGCATGTCAAAAACCTTCTACAAATATACCATATGGGACTTTTGCACATTCAAACCTATCAAGTATCAGCACACATTTATCTTTGTTGATTCGCAAACCCGTCACTGCTTCTAACAAGTGAAGAAAAAATTGCAAGTTGACACATTTTCTATCATCATTTGAAAAAAAAACCAAGAGTATCATCTACAAACTCCAAATAAGTAATATGTTACTTGTTAGTGCACACAAATGCTTCCATAAGTCATCCTTGGCAAGCCTTCTTCCACATAATACTCAACACTTAACCCCATCAAAACAAAAAGAATAAGAGACAAAGGTGCCTTAACCCTCTAGAATAGATGAAGTAACCAAAGCACTTCCTATTATGCTCCAATGAGAATTTAGCAGTGTAGACACAAAACATGACCAAGGTAATCCATTTACTGCCCCAACACATGAAGCTCAAATTCTACACAAACATTTCCATTTCACTCTAACTTACGAAAGAACACCTTTATTCTTCCTGATCTTCTGATCATAAATACATTCATGTGTTGCTATGAAGTTGTCTAAAATATAAGACAAGTTGACCAATTTATTTGCATAACAGCTAAGCATGGTTGTTAACACTTCAGTCACTATCTGCAGTTTAGAAGACTCACTGGTTATGTCTTTGATATCAACAGTGATGCTCTTTCTTTGACAGCAAAACCAGAAACTTTTTGAAGGTGGCAATAGCCACAATTTATTAACAATGCAGAAGAAAAAAAAGTTGCAGCGATGACAAAAATGAAGGAAACCAAGAACAAAAGGGGGCATTAGATGTGTGGGTCAATAGAAGTGTTTGGAAGTTTTTTTTTCCCAGAAGTCGCATTTAATGTTCCAACACTTTCTGAAAAAAATAGCTGAGAGGTCATTAGATCTTGGAACTTTGTACCAGTTCATAAACTGCACCTTGTCTAGAATCTCTTCTTTTGTGAAGAGTTTAATAATTGCAGTTGTTTTCTCCGTTGAAAGACATAATAAAATCAAAAGTTATTAGGGGACTCCACTATACCTCATCATTGAAAAAAATTTCATACAACTTTGTTCCAAGCCTATTTGTCATGAGCTTATATATGTTCATAGTTGTCAAGGCAACAAGATACCAAAGTGTTCAAATGTGTCAATTTTGTTTAGGCAACAAGATGATCGCTTAAATGTCGTCTAGGCAGTTAAGATGATAGCATTAAATATTTAAATATATGTTTATACATATGTGTATGTATATACAATTATATATAATTAGATATTAATACTATATATTTTTATACATACAAACATATATACATAAATATAATCATATTTATATGTTATAATTGAATATGTATGTTTATGTGTGCATACATCTAAATGTGATTTTATTTATGTAATTATGTATGGGTGTGTATATATTTTTTGGGGAAGGGTTGATCTAGAAAAGTAAGTGAAAAAGATAGAAAAGAAAGTTAAGAGAAAATTTTAAAAATTTTAAACATATGACATATTTATAATTATAAATCTTAAATACGTATAATAGTATAACTAATAGTGAAATTTGTTAATATGTTTACACTATCAATTAAATGTACATCCACGAATCATGAATCAACCTGCTCAGTCAGTTCAAAGAGGCAATGTGCCTTGTGAAGGGTATCAAAAGGCAAAGTCCCTCTGAAGTTTTTTTTTATTTGTGTAAAAAGGCTTGCGGCACCTATCCCTAGTGCCTTGGGTGCCTAGGCGGACATCTTTTGGCAATGTGCTGGTGGAAAACCATCTTTGCACCTAGGCGGTGCCTTGACAACCTTCCACTTGGACTTTGTGCAATAAATTCCACTTGTTTCTAATAGTAACACACGAGTGAAAGAATCTTGTCTTCCTTCTCCTTCTTTCAACTAAGTCTCTTTAGCTCTGTGTTTTCATTTGATTTTCTCTCTCAATATCAACTCATTGTAATGGTACTTTACCTCCATCCATTTTTCCTTTGATGGTTATCAATACAACCTCTATCTTGACAACCTCTATCAATCAGCTACTCAAACTGATCAACTTCTTGCAAACATTTTCCTCTCTGAAATTGCACTCATATTCCTTGACTCATCTCAAACTTTCAGTTTTGCCCTCACAAACTTAAGCTTAGAAGCAAACCTCATAGCTGCAGATGAATTTCACATTGGCCTCTTTCACCAAATCTTCATATTATCCATGAATGTTGGATCTTGCACTAAGCCAATTCAAATCTGAATTTTCTCCTACCTACCACAGCATTGTCACCACATATCAATTGCAAAATTATCAAATACCAACAGAACTGTCTTTTTTGGATGATCGGGTCATAAACTTTTCTGAGAAGGTTGTTTTTTGTTATGAACCAACAGAATGATGTTTTTATTAATGTGGCTGGCGCCACACTTTCTATTAATTCAAAATAAACAAGTACAACAAAAGGTAAAACAGAGTAAAGTAAGAAAGACTAAAAAAATCCCACAACTAACTCTACTATCGAGATGATAGGAAAGGTTGAGGGTTACAAGAAGAAAGAGTTGAAACAAGAGAAGTAAATCCTGAATGTCTCCTCCTCCAGCTGGTTGCCGGAATGTGCAAACTCCTAATCTCAAATAAACGTAGGTGCTACAAGTGTTCCTCAAAGATCCTCTTATTTCTTGTGTGCCAAATAAAACATAACATTGCAGCAAGTGTGAGATCCCGTATCTTAGGGTTTAAAATCCAAGAATTAATATTTGCCCACGCATACATGAAATAGTGTAAATTGATAGGCTCCAACCATTGTAGATTCCAACTCTTGAACAAGACCCTCCAGAGATAATTGATAATACCACAATGAACAAATGATCAATGCCTTACTTTTTTCTGCCACAGACAACACATGCATTGAAAATAGCTGGAGAAATCAATTTCAAGTAACCCCTCATTGGGAGATGTTGCTTGCAAATATTCCATAAGAAAAGTTTGGTAGAAACGACTTCCAAACTTGATGATACCACGAGACTCTCACCCCCTCCTGAAGTTAGCTTGGTTGTGGCCGATTTAATAGCAAAAAATAGTTTTTTTTTCTTGGTAGCTAGATAAGCTCATCCTCCATGTTGTCTTACACTTGCGGTTCTCAAGCATCATCAGCATATTAATGAAGTCCCCAATTTCCTCTTCTCTGAGATCTCTCCTGAAAGTAAAGTACCACTTGGCTATGGTATCCCAATAACTACACACTATAGCCTGAGGGTGACATAAGCTATACAGATTTGGAAACATGATGGCCATTTGTCCTCCCAGAAAGTGGTCCTATTACCATTTCCAAGTATGAACCTGCAGAAAGAATTGAAAAAATCCCAACTATGCAGAATACCTTTCTGAATGTTGGACAACAAGTTTATGCTCCTGAAATCTCTGATCCACTCGCTAAGACCACCAACATCATACTTGGATATCACAATCCTAGCTCACAAAGTTTAAGGCACAAGTTCAACGCCATCTTCCTTGATTAGCAAACATGATCCCAATTAATAAGATGCAAACCAATTTTATCAGCATTCCCATTCCAGAAGAATCTAGCTCTGATACTTTCTATCTCATTGAACACACCTTTGGGTACCTATAGGATAGAGAAGAAAAAGAAAGGGATGTCTTGAAAACAGTCTTTGAAAGCAACCATCCACCCTCTGCAGAAAGCATTCTTCCTTTCCATCGTTAGAGTTTGCCCTCTTTCATATGAATAGCCCCTTGCCAATCATTACTCTTACTACCTTTGTCCAATAGTGAGAGTCTGAGATATTTTATCGGAAGTCCAAGACGCTGAAAATCTTCTGCAAATGAATTTAATGGACCTCATTGATGATGATACCTATAAGTACACTTTTCTCTTGGTTTATCTTCAGCCATGTCACAGCAACAAATGAAACATTATTCTTAACATGAAGCACTTGTCCAATGATGTAACCTCAAAATCTCAAAAGATTTGATTTCTTTTGTTTTGGAAATTCATTTTCCATTTGAATTTGGATTAGATTTGATTAGACCTTAGTATTGACTTATTAGGAAAATAGATAGTATTCCATAAAAGTACTAACTAGGGTCAAAATTATATATTGAGGTTGTTAGGTTCTTTAACTGATGTAACCTCAAAATCTCAAAAGATTTGATTTCTTTTGTTTTGGAAATTCATTTTCCATTTGAATTTGGATTAGATTTGATTAGACCTTAGTATTGACTTATTAGAAAAATAGATAGTATTCCATAAAAGTACTAACTAGGGTCAAAATTATATATTGAGGTTGTTAGGTTCTTTGAAAATTTGTTTTGACCTCTCCCCGTCGGATGGTGCGAAGATCCGACGTTAATTACATCGAGATAACTCGAATACCCTTGATTAAGCGTCATAGCAATCCATTGGAATAGAAAACATACATCCACAAAATAAGCATTCACACATGGGAGAAAACACCCCATGAATTTGATGGAAGGCAAGCACTTAATTTGTTTTGGATTTAGTTTGAATTTAAGTTGGATTGAATTGATTTGAATTTTGGTTTGAATTGAATTGAATTGAATTTAATTTGAATTTGATTGATTAAGTTTGACTTGGATTTGATTTGGAAAGTTTGATTTGTATTTGAGTTGATTTGATTTGGTTCGAATTTGAGTTTGTTTAAATTGGTTGATATTTGGATTTGGTGTGTGAGTTTTAATTTGATTTGAATTTAATTTAATTTGAGTTGATTAATTGATTTAAGTTTGTTTGGAATGAATTTGATTGGAATTTGATTTGTTTAAATTTAATTCGAGAGATTTATTTGGCTCACTTTGATTGATTTTTGATTGAATTGAATTTGATTTGATTTGAGTTGGATTAACTGGAATTCAGTTTGAGTTGGATTTATTGGTTGAATTTAATTACTTTGGTTTGGATTGAAGTTAGATCTGTTTATTTGAATTAACTCAAGTTTGATTCAATTTGAATTTGTTTATTTAAATTTGGTTTGAGTTTGAGGCAGCTTGTTTATGGGTTGATTTAATTTCAGTCTGTTTTAGATTTGTTTAGTTAAAGTTAATTTGTTTTGAGGTTTGGATTAAGTGAAATTAATTTAAATTTGTTCGAGTCAGATTTGGCTTGAAATGAAGCTTGTTTGGTTTAGTTTTGTTTAAATGAAATTAACTTGAGTTTAAATTAAGAGTTGGATTTGAATTGAAGTTTGATTAAAATTGAGTTTGATTTTAATTTTAAGTAGGTTGAGTTTGATTCGTTTGATTCATTGGCTTAAATTAGATTAAATTTGCAGAGTTTGTGTTTCATGAATTTGACATTCTGTGGGTTTCTTTTATGGAATTTGTAAGTTTCATATTTATGAAAACTGATTTGAGGTTTACGGCTCTCCAATTTCAACTCAAGTTCACATTTCAGAATTTTCTGTTTGCTACCCTAGCCTTCTCAGATTTTTATCTTCGAGTGTGAAGTTCAGATCCGAAATTCAGATTTTGACCTTCCAGAAAAAGTTCAGATTTTAAATCTACAGTTCTCAGATTTTTGGAATTCAAACCTCATGTTTCAAAAGATTTCAGATTCTGCATATTCGAATTTTCAGATTTGGAGCTCTTCAGATTTTAGATTACAAACTGCAGCTTCTTTTAATTTTCAGATCTTGAATTGCAGGTTTGATTTGAATTAAAATCTGTTTAGATTTCAGATTTTTAAATGGGTTCTGCACATAAGTTCAGATTTCAGACTTTGGATGTTTCGGATTTTTGTATGTTTCAGATTTTTTTGTTTCAGTTGGATTACAGATTTTACAGGTTTCAGATTATGTTGATTTTTTTATTTCAGATTTTGGTTGCAGATTTTGATCTCTCGGTCTGCAGGTTTTCAGATTCTCTTTTGAAACTTTTCAGATTTCAAGTTTGTTTATGAATGTTCTTTCAGACTTACAGATTTCAGATTTTCTGATTTGATTTTGAATTTCAGACTTAGCAGGTTTTAGATTTGCAGACTTTACAGACTTCAGTTTTCTTGCAGATTCTACACTTTAATTGATTTTCGGACTGCAGGTCCCTCATTTTCTTAAACAGGTTTCTGCACCAAAACAGATTTTCAGATTTGTGCACATTTGCAGATTTTTAAATTCAGATTTATATATGTTTCAGATTTTTGTTTTCAGAATTTTCTTCTTATTGTCTTGCCTTCCAAAACTTCATGCAGCGGCTCTCTCCTTGTAACGTAAGTCCGTTGCACCAAACATGAAATTTCTTCTCTTTTTTTACTTGTTCTCTCAAAACGAGACATGATTTACATCTTGACCATAAATTCGGTCCCTTGAGTCCTTGATGAACCTGGCACTTGTTTGATCAATTTGAGATGGAAAAACACCCGGTCTTTGATAGACTTGTGGGCATTCCTCTCACTGATTTGAGATTGAGCATGTCCCTGCCTTTGATAGGCTTGTGGGGACTCATCTCATGATTGATGAACCTCATTAGCTCATAGTTCGGCATATCAGCATGTTGATCATGCATAGCCTTCCCATGGCATAATAGGTAAGTAACTCCCTCTTGAGGCATGGTAAGACATTGGGGTCTTTTAAACAGACCTTTGTATGTCCACCTTAAAGGGTCAAGGGGCGTGCTTAAAGCCGGCTCATTGCTTTCCCTATTTGTTTTGAATTCTTTTAAATTAAGCCAAGACCATGAGGCGGGTTTTTAGCCGGCCGGATGCTCGTCTTGGTTTGTTGAATTAATTAATGAATTTTTATTTAATTTCTGTTTATTGTTTGTTTTATTTTATTTTTGAATTATGGGTCAAGAGGCGTGCTTAAAGCCGGCCTATTGCTTTCCCATTTATTTTCATTCTTTTAAGTTATGCCGAGACCATGAGACGGGTTTTTAGCCGGCCGGATGCTCGCCTCGGTTTGTTTAATTAATTAAGTGTATTTTTATTTAATTTTTCACTTGATTGTGTATTTTAAGAAGATTTGATCTTTAGTGGGCCCTGTTCGGATCCTGTTTCACCAAGGCCTGGTGGGCCTTCAGTCTCCCGCGGGACTTCATTTGGGCCTTCTTTCTTTCTTCTTTTTTTTTGACAGCCTCTTTTGGGTGGGCCCCACCCTCAGTTGACCGGCAGGTCAACCGGTCTCCCGCGGCTCTTCTCCCCCCCGCGCGCGCGACTCCTGGCTGCGGTCCCTTTTTTTTTAACTCCCTTTTCCTGGTGGGCCCCACGACATTTGGCCACGGTGGACCAAAGTCGGGAGAAAATAACCCCCCCCCGGCGCTGTTCACCCGCTGCCTGAGGCCTCTCCTCCCGGCGACGGCGGATGGCGGATGGCGGAGCTTCACGGCTTCCGGCGGAAGGTTCCGGCGATGCTTGCGGCTTCCGAAGAGGGAGCTTCGGTGACAGCGAGCTACCGGAAGGGCTCTTGGGGACGGCAACTCCCGGAGGGGATCCCGGCGACGACGACTGCTTCCGGAGGAGGCTTCGACGATGGCGATGGTCCTGGAGGCTTCGGCGTACTTGGTCGTCGCGGAAGCTTGCAACGTCGGCGATGGCACAAATTGACTCCGACAACCTTGACGCTAGTAGCCTAGCCCGTGAGGCAGCTGCCCCCCCACGGCCCCAAAAGAGGGTGTAGGAGATGCCGACGACGGCGGTTGGGTTTGCGGGAGGCCTTGACGATGGAAGAGGTGGACTCGGAGGCTCCGAATGATCTCCTTGACGGCGGCCGTAGGCTCGGGAGCTCCGGACGGTCTCTTGGACCGCAGGGGCGGGCTTGGGGGCTTTAGACGGCAATGGTTGAGGACGTCGTCGACGACTAAGGTGAAGAAGGTAACCGCTCCCTTCCGACCTCTCTTTTTTTTTCTCTCCCTCCCCCCCATCCATTGACGCTTATATAGGCTCGACCGTCCCCTTCCCCCACTGGGAGACCTCCCGAAACAGGGGTTGTTGCTCCGAGAAGGACTCGGAGCAATCCCAAATCATGCGGGATCGACCTGCCTCCTCTCTTATCATCTATTACCTTCTTACGGCAACTACTACCGCCTTTTAGAGTTTGTTCTGGAGTGGAGTTTCAACGTAGAGTTGGCTCTTTCCCTGCTCCGACATTTCCTCTTTGTTTATTTATTTTTTCCTTCTTATCTTTTTGACATAGACTTCTCTTGAATGGGCTGCCACAAGAACGTAAATGGGCCAACATTTGATTAAATCCATGGATAGCTAGCCTCATTAGACCATCTCTGCTAGATTGGGCGTGACTACCCAGCTCCTAGCCCAACCGGTCCCCTTTTAGCTGCTGGCCTGCTTCCCCCCCCCCTACGCAGGGTAGTTTATAGCAACATGTACGTGGCATATCCCTCATCATGTATGAATTTTTTGAGTGTCAACATCCAATTTACCTGATGAGAAGATGAGAGTATCATCAACAAATAAGAGGTGAGTGATTCGCTCCCTGCTAGCTCCCACTTCAATGCCTACTATCAACCCTGCCTGCTCAGCCTTCCCCCACATTATACTTAGAACTTGACTGACTAACAACAACAAAAAGCATAGGAGAAATCAGATCCACCTGTCTAACATCTCTCAATGAAGAGAAATATCCAAATGCCCTACCATTAATGTCCATAAAGAATTTAGAGCTCTTAATCCACACAACCCATTTGTCCTTGAACCCTGTAAGATGTATAATTCTGAGGAGACAGTCTCATTTAACTCTGTCGTAAGTTTTCTCAAAGTCAAGCTTAAAAAGAATACACTCTTTATAATGAATCCATTGGTCAGATAAACATTTATCGACAGCAATAAAATTTTCCAATATATTCCTCCCCAAAATAAAGACAATGTAAAAGATAAAAGCAAGTTTATCAATGCATCTACTTGATTGGGAAGAAAGTACTTTTTTGACAATCTTATAGGTACAGCTGAAAAGACTAGTCGGCATGAGATCTTTAGGAGCGGCTGACAACTTCGCCAGAGTACTTCTTTTTAGAAGTACCTTCTACAAGAAGGTGTTTCAACAAGAAGTGCTTTTGTCATACAAAAGTAAAAGCAACTTAGTAACAATTTTATCATATAATACTCTACACATGAAACATTTATTTAAAATGCAATGCCAACTTAAAAGAATACATTCATATCTCAATGTGCTCATAAACAAACCAACAAATATTCTTCCAACATATGACCTACTTTTCAAATATTTGATTTGCCAAAGAATCTTCGAATGTGCTCATTATCTATCTGTCTTGTTCACGAGGAATGTCCCGGTGGTGTTTATAACATTGAATATGTCTCAACTTCAAATTTCAAAATTTCTCTAAATAGTTCATCTCTTAAATCAACTCTTCGTATAAAATTGTGTATCGCCGTCATAACAACTACAATTTTTGCTTATTTCTTTAGAGAATAAGATGACATACCATAAAGAATTTGCCAACGCTTCTTAAGTATGACAAAACATTGTTCAATAATATTTTATAATGATGAATGAACATAATTGAAAGCTTCTTTTTTATTTAGAATACTACGACCACGACGATCTTGCAAATGATAACAGTGTCTATGATATAGTGCTGAATACCCAATTGTATTAATAAATCTTACATCAACCAAGTAATATTTTCTTATGTAGAATTCACAAAAAAACTAAATTTTGAATGGCTAAAAATTATTTTTTTATAACAAAAAAATATTTAACTACTAGTGACTTTGAAAATCTAGAATTCGCATCACATATACAATTTAATAGAATTTGGACATTATGACATGTTCTTTCATGCCCTGCTGAAACAAATGTAAACAGCATATTAATGTTGCAAATAACTAAAATAATTTGTGTATATTTTAACTTTCTTCCACTTATATGTGATATTTGTTACGCATGTGGTACAATTGCATTTATACGAGTTCCATCTATTACTCCAATACAACTATTAAAATAGGACATATATTTCTCATTTTTCACAATAAACTCTGGTGTTTCATCAAATTGTGGACAAATAATATTTATTCTGGAATACTTTTACATAACATTTAACACTATTAAAATGGCGATTACAAGTTTCTCTTGATCTTTGAAAATACTCGCATATATCCCAAATTGAATAATTTTTGGCAATAATGATGAGAAATAATGCAATTGCCTCTTCAACAACGACATATCTTATGTCTGTTAAAAGATTGTGTTTTCTAAATTAATCACAAAAGTAAGCAAAAACTGAAGGTTCCATTCTCAACATATCATACAAACGTTCCCAATGCCATTTTAATAATTCTCGAACTTTATGAAACCCTCTACGTGGAGATATATGATATAAATATTATCCATCATAAACAAAAGGACTTGTCACAAGTATTGCAGACTCGTAATATTTGTCATCAGAGTCACTAGATTGATTGTTACAATATAAGTTCATTACTTTAGAAGATGACAAAATCAAAAGAATTATCAGTGCTCATTCTATATAATACGTGAAAGAAAAACATTTAACGAGTAAACGACAAACTATCTTAACAACTTTAACACCAAAGACAAACTAAACTACTGAAAGAACAAAAGAAAGTAATTATATAAGACAAAAAAAAGCTCGCAACTTAATACATAATTCTATCTACACCCATCTTCGTATGCACTCTCTAGCTATGCAAGCCTATACATCGGATCCATCTTAACAAAATTCTCGATACACTTTTTTCGCAAGTCTTGTTAGCGCCCACATATGGAGACGTCCATCAAGTTCTAATCCGAGTATTTCTTTTAGAATCCTTGTAATGTCACCGATATTTGGTACATCACTGCTTGCTTCCTCCTTTCTCTTTTCTCTTGATTCTAGGACTGCCATAAGATTATCAATTTGTGATACCATTCGTGTTTGACGTGATTTTTTCTATTTATTCTTGAGTGGAGAAATTGGACCCAATAAATGTCTTCTAGTGCTTCTGTAATCTGTATTTGTCTGTTCATTAGGTTCACTTCTATTATGTCGAGACATATTTTGAGTATTTGATATACACCTAGATGATTAAAGAGTTTGTCTCTAAACATTCAAGATAGTTTGATGATGGATTGATAATATTTTCTCCAATTTTAAGTGCTTCTTGAAATATTTTATTCAGTAAATCTTCATGTTCTAACCCTTCTCTTTAAAAGATACTAACTGAAAGATGTCTTTAAACAAGTAAAGAATATTAATCAAATGAAATATTATATTATATGATACCAAACACAAATAAATAATCATACGTACAAAAAGATATTCATTTCACCACTCTTCAGTAATTGTTACAATATTTTTTACCTCATCCCATCCAAGACCAGTTTTGTTCTTTAATCCCATTCAAGCTTTATACTGTTGTTTGAGTTTATCCCAATAGTTTTTCATATGTTTCTTATCGAAAACTTGTCCATATTTAAGATTAAGTTCTTCTATAACATTCATCCATCCTAACTTCGATAAGGAATGTCCATTTTTTTTCATTTAAATCAACTTGAGTAACACATGCCCTGATGAATGTCTCATTAGTTTGTGTATCCCAGGTAACTTTTGTCTTCAAAATAATTTTCCCCTTGTCCATTCTATAATGAAATGTTAACAATATATAATATGCATGACAATGTTAGTATAATTATAACTAATGAAGTATTGTTTAACATAAATAAACTATTGACACTCGACAAACATGGGAGCAAAAGAAAAAATGAAACAAGAATTGTAGAGGTTTATAAAAACCAACAACCATGAAATGATCTATCAAATAAACATTTTTTACATAATATGCACTGATGCAAAGAACACTATCTATCTCAATCTCTGTCCGATCTTTATTCACTGGTGGAAAATTTTCAATCTATCGGCGATGACGATTAGCATATCGTGATATTTCTCCTATCTTTATCTATCTACCCAGAGTACCATTTATCAACGAAAACATGAAGGCAAATAGAGGCTTCAAAAAGAATAAAATACCCCCACCCCCTCACCAGTAAGTCGTTCTTCCCCTCGCACGCACCCTGTTGGCGCCCTCCCTCCCCCCCCCCCCGTGTGGACCAGCTCACTGTTAACCATGCCTGCCTACAACCACCCTCCATGAACCCCCGCCCCAAAGACGAGCCCCCCTTCCCCTCGCGTGCACCCGGCCGGCAAGCTCCCTTCGCAAGTGCCCCCCATCCTCCGCCCCGTCTGCGAGACCCCCCCTCGCTAGCGAGCACCCTCTGCGACCCCTACCCCTACGGGCGAGCTCCCTCCGTGATACCCTCCGCTGGCTGAGCACCCTTTGTGAACCCCCCAGTTGGCGACCTCCCTACCTGTGCGCGGCACGCGGAGCAACTCACCATTAAGCAAAATATCACTAACCCTGCCAGTGCATCGCCGACAATATAAATTCAATATTAAATATATAAATGATAAAAGTTTGAGTATAAAAAATCTAGTATTTTTGTCACCCTCCTTCAACGACAATTCTTTAGATCTTTGTTTCCATTTAATTTCCTCCGCAAAACACTATTATTTGTATGCATCCCTAACACTTTTCCATTCCTTTCTCCAGTCCTCACTCATAACTGCTTCATTTATCTTCTCAAAGTGACCTATTTTAGAAATTCATTCCCTTCTGATATCGGCTGATGTGTTAAAATTCAGTCTCGCCCACTTCTTAAGGTTAAAGTTGCATCTTAATCCCTTTAAGGTTGCAAACAAAATTTTAAGTAGCTAAAGAGGACTCAAGAATCTACTCATTCCACCAAACCTCCATTTTTTTCAAATCAAGAGCTCTGCACCAAGGTAACTCAAAACAGAATTTTTTTCAATTTGCGTACTGGACCCCCCTCACATTTTATACCAGTGGCATAGTGATCGAAAACCACCCTAGGAATATAATAACCACATGGCAAAACATAAATCTGCACCCAGGATAGAGAGAAGAGACATCTATCCAGACTTCAGTTCAACCAAAATCGGAGAATTCCATTAACCCGTGATCATTAAAACAAGCATTAAAAAGCATATTTCTTGAATCCAAATCTCATGTCTCATTCTCTTGTGGGGCCTAAGAACAGCGTTGAAGGGTGTGTTTGGCAACAAGCGGGAAGCACTTTTTTTCACTTTCACTCTTCCTGGGAGTGCTTCCTATTTTCACATAATCGTTTGGCTATCTCTTCACGTCTACTTCTCCACACTGAAAGAAGAAGGCAGAAGGAGATAATTTCTCCTTCCAATAACCACAAAGCAATCCCGACTCTCACCCTCTCCACGGACGTTTCTCCTCCCCCACTCATTCCATAGCGTCTGCTCTTGCGTCTCCTTGGAGAAGTTGTTGTCGCGAGAGGAGACGTCTAATCCCATGGTGTTATCGCATAGTTGTCAAGGCGACAAGGCGCTCAAGGCATTGGAGAGTGCGCAATAAGCTTAGGCGACTGGGCGGCCGCTTAGACGTCGCCTAAGCAGTCAAGACGGTAAGATTATGTGTTTATATATATGTAATTATGTATATACACAATTATATATATATCTATTGTAGATGTGGGTAGAAAAAATCGTACACCTAACAATCAAACAATAATTTTAAAGACTTGGAACTAATCAAATTGATATAGCACAAGAATATAATTTATATGAAAATTGAAAACACATTACCAAATGATACGTAGTTGTAGTTTTTAAATTTCTTCCCCTAAAAATCTGCAAAATGAAGTTGACAAGAAAACAAATGCAAATACAATATACACAAAACACCCACATTATCACAAATGGTCACAACACAAGATAAGAAAAAGATAGAAATACGAAAACACTCAAAGCAAGAAGATTAAACAATACACGATCCCACAACAGACCACAACTAAAAATGACAAAAAAATCTGTAATAAATCAAACAATACTCAATCCGTAATACAGAAACAACAAACAATGTCTACGTAATGCATAGTTACTAACAAATGGTCGAAGAAATAATAAACAACAAAGTCAAAAATTTCCGACGCACCGGAGACATCCAAACTTATGAAATCATCAACATTTAACCATAAGATATATACAAAAACATTAAAACACTCCAATAGATGCTACACAACTAAACTTGAAGAAAGAAATAAGAAAATGTAGTTGGAAAAATAAAAAAACGTAAAACCAAATTTCTTACCAGAGGAGAATGGCGGAAGAGAAAGGAAGGTTAAACGCTGGCTTCCTGCAAGGCCAAGGACGCCCAGGTGGTCGCGAGACGAAGACAATGATGGCGACTTCCACAGCCGGCGGCAGCGGCGTCTTCCACGGCGGAATCTGGCATCGTCTGTGCTTTCCAAGTGCTGTCGGGGGAGTCGAGGGCTCGGGAAAAGTCGCCGCGCGAGTCGTCAGGCAATCGGGGGGGGGGAGTGGAAGCCGGTTAAGTGACTTAAGTCACTTTAAACCGCCAACGATGAACCGGGGGGGTGAACCGAAGGGAGAACCGGGGTCACAAACTGGTCGCTAGTCCCAAAAAATATATATAAAGCCGCTGAGCGGCTGAGCGACGCCAAGGCTCGGCCAAGGCATACGCCTTATGCCTGGGGAGCAAAGCGCTCGACCCAGGCGCTCCCGCATCGTCGCCTTGGCGCCTAAGCGCCGCTTAGGCGCCCGCCTTAACAACTATGTGCTATCGTCATCCAGATTCGTCCTGCTTTGGTGTCTCGCGACTGTCATCCTCCTCCAGTTTCCTATTTGCCGCACAGCTTCAATTTTACATCTCCCCTCCACCCTCCTCTCTTCTTGGTCTTTGCATGGGGGGAGGGAGATTGCCACTTGGGGGTGGGGGGTAGGTCGCGAAGGATGCTCAGCCGGCTAGGGGTCTCATAGACAGTACGGGGGGTGGGGGGTCACGGATGTTGCGGAGGGTGGGGGAGGGAGGTCGTGGAGGGTGCTCGGCCGGCTAGGGGGTCTCGCAGATGGAGGGGGGCTTGCAGAGGGAGCCTGCTGGCTGGGTAAATGGGCGGTCGTGGAAGGTGCTTAGCCGGCAAATGGTGGCGAGGGCTTGCAGAGGAAGCTCGCCGGTGGGGTGCAGGGGAGGTCACAAAGGGTGCTCTACCGGCGGGGCAGCGGGGTCTCACGGACGGGGTAGAGGGTGGGGGGCTCGCGAAGGGAGCTCGCCGGTGGGGTGTGCACGAGGGGAAGGGGGGCTTCGCCGTCGTAGGGCCGGAAGGTGGTCGCCAGTGGGCAAGGTAAATGACGAGTTGGTCCATGCACGAGGGGAGGGAGGTCATGGAGGGTGCTCATAGATGGCGCGGAGGGTGGGAGAGGTTGGTCGCGGAGAGTGCTCTGCGGCAGGGTGTGCGCAAGGGGAAGCAGGAATCGCCAGCACGAAGGGGGGTCCAAGATAGAACAGATACGCTAGAGCTTATAGTCGAAAGTAGTAAGGCTGTAACAAGTTCTGTTGTACATTTTATTTTATTTTTTGAAGAACGTTTGTTTGCCTTCTGGTTTACGTTGATAAATGGTACTCTGGGTAGATAGACAAAGATACGAGAAACATCAAGATATGCTAATCATCATCGCCAATAAATTGAAAATTTTTCACTAGTGAATAAAGATTGGACAGAGACTGAGATAGATAGTATTCTTTGCATCGATGCATATTCTATAAAAAAAATTTATTTGATAGATAATTTCATGGCTGCTGATTTTTATAAACCTTTACAATTCTTAATATATTTTTTATTTTGTACTCATGTCGGTCGAGTTTAGACCGTTTATTTATGTCAATCAAAATTTCATTAATTATAATTGTACTAACATTGTCGTGTATATTATATATTCTTAATATCTTATTATATAATGAACAACGAGAAGACTACTTTGAAGGTAAAAGTTACTTGGGATATGTAAACCAATGAGACATTCATAGGCGCATATGTTACTCAAGTTAATTTAAATGAAAAAAATGGGCATTCTTTATCGAAATTAAGATGGACAAACATTATAAAAGAACTTAATGTCAAATTCAGACAAATTTTTGATAAGAAACAAGTGAAAAACCATTAGGATAAACTCAAACAACAGTATAAAGCTTGAACGCTTTAAAGAAGAATACAACTGATCTTGGATGAGATGAGGTAAAAAATTATAACTACTAAATAGTGGTGAAATGATTATCTTTGGTATGTATAATTATTTATTTGTGTTTAATATCATGTAATATAATATTTTATTTAATTGATATTCTTTACTTGTTTAGAGACATTCTACAACTAATATCTTCAAAAGAAAAAGTTAGAACATGAAGATCTACTAAATAAAATATTTCAAGAAACACTTGAAATAGAAAAAATATTACTAATCCGTCAGCAAACTATCTTGAATGTGTAGAGACACAAACTTCTCAATCATCTGATTGTATACCAGAGACCTAAAATCTTTCTCCACATGATGAAGATAATGGAAGTCAATTTAATGAACAGACAAATGCAAAAGACAGAAGCAATAAAGAACGTTTATTAGATCTAATTTCTCCACTTAAGAATAAGAAGAAAAAATCACGTCAAGCACGAATAGCATCACAAACTGATAATCATATTGCAGCTGTGAAATTGAGAGGAGAGAGAGGAGAAAGCAAACAATCATGTACTGAGTATTGGCGACGTTACAAGAATGTTAAAAGAAATACCCGAATTAGAACTTGATAGACGTCTCCATATGTGGCGCTAACAAGACTTGTGAAGAAAGATTATTAAGAACTATTTATTGAGATGGATCCGGAGTATAGGCTTGTATAACTAAAGAGTGCATATGAGGAAAGACAGATAGAATTTTGTATTAAGTTGCGAGTTTTTTATTTTGTCTTAGATCATTACTTTCTATTGTTCTTTAAGTAGTTTATGTTGTCTTTGGTGTTGTTAGAGTCGCTTACATAATTTGTCGTTTACTTGTTAAATTTGTTAAATATTTATGTTTCACTTATTATGTAGGATGAGCACAGATAATTCTTATGATTTTATGTCATCTTCCGATACAATGAACTCGAATTGTAACAATTAGTCTAGTAACTTTGACTACGAATATTACGAGTTTACAGTCCTTGCAACAAATCTTATTGTTTATAATGGATTATCTTTATATAAATACTAAATAGTCATGCCATCCATCTCCACGTTAAAGGATTTCATTAAGTTCAAGAATTATTAAGAAGGCATTGGAAGCATTTGCATGATATGTTGAGAATGAAACCTTCAATTTTTGCATATTTTAGTAATGACTTTAGAAAGCACAATCTTCTAATGGACACAAGATATGTCATTATTAAAGAGACAATTGCATTATTTCTTATCATTATTGACAAAAATTATTCAATTTAGGATATACGCGAGTATTTTCAAAGATCAGGAGAAACTTGCAGCCGTCATTACAATCGTGTGTTAATTGCTATGCAAAAATATGTCAAAATGAATATTGTTTCTCCACGTTTGAATGAAATACCAAAGTTAATTGAGAAAAAATGAAAAATATATGCCATATTTTAAAGATTGTATTGTAGCAATAGATGGAACTCGTACAAATGTAAAATTATATCGAGTGCACAATAAATATCACATATAAGTAAAAAAAAGTCGAAATGTACACAATGTTTTAGCTGCTTGCGACTTTGAAATGTTGTTTATATTTGTTTCAGCAGAGTATGAAGGAATACGTCATGATGCCTAAATTATATTATATTGTATATATAATGCGAATTCTGAATTCTCACGGCCATCAGCAAGTAAATAACTATTTTTTAAAAAAAAAAAATTTAAGCGATTCAAAATCTAATTTTTTTGTGAATTCTATATAGATAATTATTACTTGGTTGATGTAGGATTTACTAATACAATTGGGTATTTAGCACCATATCATAGACACCGTTATCATTTGCAAGATCATCATGGTTATAGTGCTCGAAATAAAAAAAAAGATTTCAATTATGTTCATTTTTCATTATGAAATATTATTGAACGACGTTTTGACGTACTTAAAAAGTGTTGGCAAATTCTTAATAGTATGTCATCTTATTCTTTGAAGAAACAAACAAAAATTATAGTTATTGCGATGACACTGCACAATTTCATACGAAGAGTTGATTTAAAATATGAACTATTTAGAGAATTTTTGAAATTTGAAGTTGAGACATTCAACGTTATAAACACCATCGGAACGTATTCCTCGTGAATAGGATAGACATATAATGAACACATTCAAAGATTCTTTGGCAAATCAAATATTTGAAACGTAGATTATATGTTGAAAAAATATTTGTTGATTTTTTTGTGAACACATTGAATATGAATGTATTATTTCAAGTTGACATTGTATTAATTTCTCCCTTTTTTGAATGGCTCCCATGGCTACATTTATGTTTAAATAAAATTTTCATGTGTAGAGAAGTACTTATGTTGTATAAAATTGTTACCAAACTATTTTTATTTTTGTATGACAAAAGTACTTCTCGTTGAAGCACCTTCTTGTAAAAGGTACTTCTAAAAGAAATACTTCGGCGAAGTTGCCAAATGCACCCAAAGTCTCCACCAACATACCACAAAAAGCTAGAGTAATTGTCAACAACTAACCTAAAACTAGAGAAAATTGACTTTTCTGTGCCGATACCAGTAGAGCCTAAAAACATTGTCAAAAAGCTAGGTAGTTCCCTTCTTAGTGTTAGTCATCTTCAAGACCTGCAAATGTTTGTCTTATAAATCTCCTTTGCGAAAAATCTGTTGTCATCACATACCATTACCAACTCTCCACTCTTCCCAGTTGAAGGAACGCTAGAGACCCCAGTCAATCTACCATGTCTCTCTTAATACTGCCCCCACATTGCCGCTATATAAATCGGCTTTAGTCTCCTGGAAGAAGACGATGTCCGGCTTATGAAGGCTAACCATGTTGTGAAATTCTCTCAATTTCTGCTTACAATAACCCGACAATTTCAACTAAGCATGTTAATCATTAATAAAAAATATGGCCCTTCCTGGCCCTTGTCCGCCCCCCCCCCCCCCCTCTCCCTACCCCTGGCGTTAAAACATTAAGTTCTCTAGATTCCACTCCACTGATTTTTTTTCTTCCTAGTAACATTACCTCATTGTTGGATGCGAAGGCAAAGCTCCTCCATCCGCAGTGGCCTCCTCCTCATTCGGTAGTGGCCTTGACGGTTTACTTCCTCCTCTGCGAAGATCCTCTCATCCGAAGCAGAGCTCGTAGGCGACGAAGCTCTCCCTTGGCAACGGATCTTCTCATCGCAATCACTGCACACTGCACAAACCTCCCTATTTGTTGTCACCTTCCTCTGCTCTGCTATCCTTGGCCACGGCATCTCTCCCATTGTTTCCTTACCCGCCACCCATGGCCTAGTAGGAGATCGCAGGTAGCGCTGCACAAGTCTCTCAACAGATCATGTCAACTAACCCAACACATCGTCCCTTTACAACCGTTCATTGTGCCGCACAAAAAAATTACCCAACGACCCCTTCCTCGTCAGCCACCCCTCCACAGCATTAGGGCCAAGGAATAGCCTCCGTTCAGCCTTTCTTTACAACCGCGGCCCTCACTATGTAGTCAGAGGCGAGAAGCGACCGAGACGAGGGAGGGCTCGCCTTGCCTCAGGCGCTTGAGGCGGGCACCTCAGGCGCTCAAGGAGACATTTTTTTATTGAAGAACATCTCAAAAATATATATATATAACATTGAAACTTTTGAAGAACATAAAAAAATAAAAAACTCACTTCTAAGGTCTATAATGCATCATGATATGGGAATCTTAAGGTGGAAGATTGGGCATTGGGGGTTTCAGGGTGGGAAAGGAGGATTTAAGTTACCAGATCTACCGAGGCGAGGCGTTTTTGCCTCGCCAACGCCTCGCCTCGCCTCACATCAGCACTTAGGCACCTGAGGCGAGTGCCTCAGATAACATAGGGCCCTCACCATCCTTGCATCATTGTGGGTGCATTCCAGATTCTTCGTCCATCCCTATCGGATGAAACCTTGTTGTCACAAGCCTTCACCACCCAGAACATCTACATACAAGTTACGTATTTCAATAAATTTATTGGTAGAAACTTGTTATATATATTTTTCCTAGTAAATAATTTTCTGCAAAATAGTGATAATTTATGCTTATGCATATTCATAAATAAATTTTTTTAATGGTCTCTTTCAAGCATATTTAATTAGAGGCTGTTTCTATCCCCTAACTTAACAAGTTGTATATTTATTCAATTGTGTTGTTTATAGACAAGTTACTCCTTTGTTACCTTGAATTAAATTGATCCATGTAAAGATTCAATATATTAGATTTATCTTGAACTTTCAATCCCTTTTATCCCGGTTAATAAGTTGAATTGATTAGGGGCTATCTTGCTAGAGTAATTTGTATGTTAAATAATTAGACTTTTGTGTAGTTTAGCAACAATAATTAAGTTTATTTCTTTATACCCTTACAGGATTAGGGTTTCCTGCATACTCCAATAATATTAGTGTTTGCTTATATCATATGTGAATTAATCTTAATTGTTAGACTCAAAATTTAATCATTGAATTAACTATTTCTTCGTCCATATTCTCTTAATTGAATAGTTGAGCATATGTGATTGATCAAATCGTATAAATTTATTGTCTCTATTTATTGTTTAAAGAAATTGTGACATTTGCTAATGTTTCCTTTTAAATTGACATAGTTAAGCACACTTGTTCCTTGTTTTAATGAGTTAGTTTAACCATTTAAATTGTGATATATTTAGTTTAACCATATTTGCAAACAGTGCGGCAAAAGAATTTCCCTAAAGATCAAATGACATGAAATGAAAGGAAACAAACTGGAGACTTTTAAAACTGAGGTCTCTAAACTTAAGAAATAGGATATGAATAGAGAGGTTGAGTCAATGTGGGCTAACATGACATTGAAGATTAAAATGATTAAAAAAATATTTTTGGTGAGTTTACTGGCCGAGGTCCTCCTATGAGGGAATCATGGTGGTGGAATGATGAAATGCAGCGAGTAGTAAAAAGCAAGATAGAGTGGTTAAAGAAATTGCCTAACTATGACTCCGATGAAGCCTTTGAACAATATAAAAGAGCTAAGAGTGAGACAAAAAAGACAGTTAGACATGCTAGGGAGTTAGTTTGTAGTAAGTTATATGACAAATTGGGCTCGAGGGAAGATGAGAAGGTTATTTACTGTTTGGCCACGTTGAGGGAGAGGAGAGCTCGGGACTTAGGACATGTTCGGTGTATTAAAGACAATATGAGGAAGGTGTTGACCTAAGACGAGGACATCCAGGAATAGTGGAAAAGTTACTTTGAAATATTCTTTAATGAGCTCATTTTGGAAAGTACAGTTGATTCGGAAGGGGAACATAGGCAAGAGATACAGTACTCCGAAAAAATTACCTCTTTAGAAGTGCATCTTGCAATGGGTAGAATGAGGATCTCAAAAGCATGTGGTCTCAATAATGTCCCGATTAAAGTCTGAAAGTGTTTAGGTGAAAGAGAAATGGAGTGGCTAACTTTTCTCTTTAATAAAATACTTTTCTCTAGAAAAATGCCAAATGAATGGAGAAAGAACATCATCATCCAGATATTTAAGCGAAAAGGGACGTTCAAGATTGCAGAAACTACAAAGATATCAAACTCATGCGTCAAACTATGCAGTTGTGGGAGAAAGTTATAAAGAGGAAACTTCGGGAGTGTACAGAGATCTCAGGGAACCAATTTGAATTTATGCCAAGTAGATTGACTACAAAGATCATCTTCATAGCTAGATCATTGGTAGAGAGGTACAGAGACCTAAAGAAAGATCTTCATGTGATTTTTCTCAATTTAAAAAAAGCTCATGATAGAGTTCTAATAGAGGTTCTTTAGTGGGTGTTTAGAAAGATGGTACTTAATGAATTTATTAACATCAATAGGGACATGTACAAGAGTGCCATCACCCAGTCCACTCCCCGGGAGGGAAGTCAAGAGCCTTCCCTGTATCAACAGGGCTACATCAAGGATATGCTCTAAGTTCGTATCTTTTTATCCTATTTATAGACAAAATAACTAAGCATATACAACAGAGTTTACCCTGGTGTATGATGTACGCTAATGATATTATCCCAATTGATAAAACTAAAGAAGGCATTAACATAAAACTTGAACAATGGTGAACCATGTTAGAAGTTAAGGGATTCAAAATTAGTAGGAAGAAGTCAGAGTATATGCACTTCAGATTTAGTGAAACTCTAAGAGTCGAAGAGGTCGAAGTAACATTGAACAAAAAGGTCCTCACACCCTAAATATTTGGGATCAATCTTATAGATGGAAGGAGAATGTGACAAAGATGTCAATCAAAAGATTAAAGTGGGATGGCTCAAATGGAGGCAGGCAATGAGAATTCTATGTGACCGTAAAATCTCTTTAAAATTGAAAGGAAAAATCTACCGCATGACTATAAGACTCGCAATGCCCTACAGTAGTGAGTGTTGGAGTACGAAGAAAAAAAAATATTGACAAATTGAATGTAACTAAAATGAGGATACTACAGTGGATGTGTGGCTACATACAGGTAGATAGAATCCGTAACGAGTACATTAGAGATAAAGTGAGTTGTGAGAATCGAGGATACTGTAAAGAAGATAAGACTTCGTTAGTCTAGACATATCAGGCGCCGCCCTCTTGAGGAGCCTGCTAGACAAGTCAAGAAATTAGGATTGCTAGTGCTGAATAGGCGAAGAGGTAGACCCAAGATAACTTTCATTTCCATAGGAACCTGGATTGTGTATCGGTCACCACATTGGTGGAAAGTGGAAACCGAATTGAAAAAGAGAAATCAATCCAGAATCAAAATTTTAAAAAATAAAAAATTTTTGATTCCAATTCTAGCTGATTTGATCCGATTTCGGCCGATTCAGCCCAAATCATTTTTTAAAAAAAATCAAGATTACGATTACGATTCCAATTCCAATTCGATTAAGCCAATTCAAAACCGATTCAGACCGATTCTGATGGAATTCAAGTCAAAATCGGTCCTTCAAATGAAAATCAACTCGAAATTGACCGATCCAATTTGACCAATTTTGCAATCCATGGTGTTATTGGATCTTTTTTGCAGGTGACCTGCTCCATGGGGACGCCTTCCCATGAAGACGTGCAAGTTTGGTGAGATGAAGGGGCACACAATGAGCAACACAGGCTGCTCAATAAGTAGTGAAAGAGGCTTGTCCGGCTCGTCCAGTTCGCCGATCGGTTCAGAAAAGGCATGAGGAGAGCCACTACAGTACCGCCAAACACAAGACCGAGCCTGAATTCGTTCCGGATGACAATTCGAGTGAACCAGCATCAAGTTAAATAGATCATCCTCTAACTCATGCTCAGCCGGGTCCAATGGATCTGACAAAGCTCCGCAACCATCATCCCCTCCGTGTGAAAAGTGCAATGGCATTTTCAATGCTAGAGACACCTTCCATAAACAGTATGTTCCAGGAAACTTGCCCATAATACCATTGCATCCACGAAAATCTGTCCTCTCGTTAGAAACCCTTATAAAAGAGTCGTTTCTGGGGTTCCAAATAGATAAGTAGCCCCTCTGAAGCAACGGGATGGTAGCAGTGACATAGTCATCCCCAATTACTAACTCCTCTAGAATAAAGATCAACCTGACATGATATTGAACATCTCCAATCAGAACTGGAATTAAAAACCTGCTGAAAAATCCATTCAGCTCTCAGGCTGCAACTGCCACCGAAGATGGTCACCATGACAGCTTCTTATCAATGGAAATAAGTTTCCCAAATGGTTCAAGGATTCTGGAGAAAGACGTAACTGACCTAGCAACAACTGGCAGACCTGTGATCTTACTCCAGCGCTGAAAAATCCTGTTAGAAACCAATGTACCACAGTCTTCCTCCCACGGCTGAATCCAACATCCCTTACCTCTTCACCCCGACCTTTAGCCAAAAACCTCTTACTGGCCCTTCAAGCCCAGTCTATCAGTAAAAAAGTTGCTCCTCACAATAAAGTCATCATCACCAGCTGCTCCAACCCACCAAGAAGATGACTCTGGCCAGTTCTTTCTTAAGAAAAAACCCATGACGGATTTCTTCTCTTCAAATGGTTCAGGATTGGCCACAGTCAATCAATGGCACTGTCCCAACCACAATCGCTTCTCCCACACATCTATGGGCACATTGGCAATGAGGTCAAATTCATCCCAACAACTCCAACTGCCTGTGCTAACGCCCGGACAGACCCGGAATGGAGAGAATCCTGTGGAGCCACCAGAGAAGACACGCATTTGCGCTCCCATGCCCCACACTTTTGCATTTGTGACACCATAGTCCATTCCTACCATGGATTGCAGAATCGGCCGATCCAGATCGGGATCGGCTGATTCTTAGATCAGATTGGACATGACCAATCCGATTCTCGGCGGAACTACCGATCCGGATAGAAGATCAGTCCGGATCAGTGTTTCTAGATGAAATCGGTACCAGAATCGACCGATTCAATCAATTTCGGATCGATTCCGGCAATTCCCTCGCCGGAATCAACCCAAAGACCGCCGTGGCAGCCTTCTTCCCCGCCCTATCTGGTGGAGAAGATGAAGCTACCGGGTCCATCGGGACCCGGTAGCAAAGTCACCGGATCCGTTTTGTTAAGTGGATCCATTTTGTAAGTTTATCGGGTCCCTTGGACCCAATACACTACCAATAGGGTTAAGGTAAGTCACCAGATCCTGGCCTTACCCCGCCTGACCCGATAGGGTGGGGAAGACGTCACAGTGGCGATTCCAGGCCTATTTTGGGCCTGTAGTCGCCCCAAAATGAAGTAGATCGGATTGGAATCCGATCTACCTCCTTATTTAGTTAGTTTTTTGTGTTTTATGATCTTTTAACGGGTTGATCCGGATCAAATTTTCTTCCGACGGATTGGTCAGAATCAGTCCAATCCGATCCGATCCGGATCACATCGCATCTGGCCGATCCGATGACCGATTTTGATCCCGCAAACTTGATTCCTACAGACCAACTGGACATGATCAGAGCCATAACACCTGCCACAGGTCCCACCTGCATCCTTTCCCTTTCGACAACCCAGCCAATAGAACATCACAATAAGGAGCCTGATGGGCACGGCCTTACGCAGTGGCAAAGACAGCCTTCCCCCCAGCGATGTTCCAGTTATCCATCCCAACTGATGATGGAGTTTGTCAGGAACACTAACCTTCGAACAGGCATGATAACTTCCGAAATGATCTCCGTCTCCCCACCCTGGAAGATCCTCCAGGACCTCTCCGTCGAGGCACTCACATCACCGTCGCGATCCCTAGTAGCTCCCCCACAAGAGGCTCTGGTTATGCCAGGAACACTAACCTTAAACCACCGGTCATAAAAATGACTACTACTCAAGAAACCAACAAGAAGCTAGAAGAACAGTGAAAACAGTATCAGAGATACTAATCGAAGAAGTCGCTGACTATATTAACTGTGGAAAGGATGATAAGACTAAGTACCTGCACCCTTTCTCCACCATGCATCACCGACATTGTCTTTTGTTCAAATCCAGAAGCATTTCCATCGCAAGTTGTTGATGAAGCTGATGTATCAACTCTGCTTCCTCCATTATCATCCATGATGGTTCTTCCAGCCCTTCTACTGACCAGCATACTTCCACTAGGAAGATATTCTCTATTTATTATATGGGAGCATTGAGGCTGGAGCTCCCTTGAGCAGGGACCAGGATTGGGAAACGAACTATCATGAATAGCTTCAACATTTGCATCATCAAGCAGATGTTTCTTCACGAGCTTCTGGTTAATTCTTTCTGCCTTCTCCACTGAGTGTTCAAGAATAAGAGAAGTGTTATGGTCCAGTGCAGATTCCAGCTGCACACGATGACTTTCATCAACACCAGATGAACAATTATTAAGGGAGATAGAAGACTCCTGTCTGGCAGGTATTCTAGAAGACTTTGTGGCATTTCCTATATCTGTCTGCCCTGCAGTTGCCTCGTGTATTTTAGCTGGTGTAGACTTGTTTGTATGTCCTCCAACAGAGCTTGCATTACATGAAAGCCTATTTCGGAAGTTTTGAAAATTTTCCAAAGCCTTCTGCCTTAAAAGCATTTCCAGATCATCAGCCTCAGACCTACCATCAGATATGGATACTTCACTCTTCAACCTAGGCTGAGTCTCTCTGGGCGTGGATGACTCATCTTTGCCATCCCATTTTGCTCCACCATCAGGTACAGTAACAACCACAGAAGATGAGATTTCTTCAATAAAGCCAGCCTCTGCTTCGTAGGCATGACTATCTTTCCACATGCTTTCAGGGAAGTCATCATATACTTTACTTCCAGAAGCATGCTGTCCTTCACAAAGTGATGTAAATCCACTGTCCCCTTTCCTTGCCCCATCATCACTATCGTTACTTCTTGAATTATGGAGGTCATCGAAATCTTCAATGATCTCTGCCTCGTTACCATACTTGCTTCCATGATATCGACCTTCCACTTTGTTTGTGTAATCCGGGGATCTGGAGATGGAAGCGGATTGTCTGAAATGTTTTTTATCAGTTAATATCCCATCTTCAAGGTGCCCTTCACTGTCATCTCCACAGGCTTGGCTTCTACTTTTGTTATCATGGCTCCATCTACAGCAAGAAGAACAGCTCGGGGATCTAGACCTATAAGTCGATCGTGAATATCTTCCACCACTCTTTTTCTTATTTATCCTTGAAGAAGTCCTACCTCGAGTATTGGAACTTGTCCTGAGAACTTTATTTCCCTTGGATCTCGGTGACTTGTACGTTTTGGTTCGTTCAGGGCTGCTACTGTAGCTGCTACAGGTTGAGCAACTCGTCGAATATCCATCTTCGGAGCTAACACTCATGCTCCTACTTTTACAGCTGCTGCGACCGCGATGACGATGTTCACCGCTGCGGCCATGTGTTTTCTTCTCACGCATACCTTTACTTAGTTTGTTCTTTGAATCACGCTTCTTCGAGTCCCTCTCACCCTGGTGACTCTTCTTCTTTTCCTTCTTCCGATGATGAGTAAGAGCCACATCTCTGCTAGGCGAGCGCCGCTGTCTAGCGAAGCTTTTTTTCTTGCTCTTACCACCGCGAGGGCCACGGCCATAGCCGACCTCCAAATCCGACAAGAAATCTGAAGAGGAAGAGCTACACAATGCAGACGATGTCAAAGGGGAATCGTGCCGGCGACGCTTACTGGACCTGGCCGTTCTTTTGGCATCCCTCTTCCTCTTCCGTTCCTAAGAACCAACATTAGAAACAGCACCATGGGAATAAGTGGCAGAAATCACTAAAATATTCAGGATTCGTGATCGTTAGAACAAATCAATTAAGGGACCTCATCCCCGATGGGGAAAAGAAAGAAAAAAGAACCCTAACCTCGGAGACGTTTTTACGACGCCTGGAAATGGAGGGAATACCAGCCCCCATCGCCTGCAGCGCTTCCTTCTGGCGCGCCCTGCAGAAACAAATGAGCAGAAGACGAGGAGAAAGGGGAAGAAGTAGAAGAGGTATGCGAGGGGACGAGATGGGAGAGGAAGGAGAAAGACGGGAAATGTCAGATGGAGAGAGAGGGATTCCGAAGTCATGCACCCAGGGTCATGCTCCTTCCTTCTGCTCCTCGCCGTCGCCGTCGTAGCCGGGGTACCGATGGACGCCGATCGCGAGCACGACCGCACGCGCGCGTCCGAGTAATATGGATGTATCGTGGAAGATGGTTCACGTTTGCCCTGGGATGCAAATTTAACATTTTTATTGAAATTTAAAGTTAATATTTATAACATATAATATCATAATATATTATGTTTTCTTAAATAAATATAATAAATTATTTTATAAATCTAAACTACAAATAAAAATAATACAAAAATAAAAAAGACCTCACAGTAGACTAACTTTTATAGTTAGAAATCATGATGAGATTAAAAGACGAAAAACTCGAATTGTAGTAAATTACAAGCAGTTAAATGATTATACAATTTTTGACGGATATTTTTTACCACATAAAGAAACACTTATAAATCTTACCGGAGGAAAAAAATACTTCTCAAAATTTGATTGTAAATCAGATTTTTGGCAGATTAGATTAGATGAAGAATCAATGTCTTTAATAGCATTTAGTACACCTCATGATCATTACGAATGGTTAGTAATGTATTTTGTATTAAAAAATGCACCACAAATATTTCAAAGAAGAATGGATAAAGTATTTGAATATCTTAATAAATTTTGTCTTGCATACATAGATGATGTCCTAGTATGCTCCAATACCGGGAAAGAACATGGAGAACATTTAAAAAAATTGCTGATAAATGCAAAGAACATGTAATTTTTCTGTCTAAAAAGAAAATAGAATTAGGAAAAAAAATTGGATATTTAGGATTGATAATTGATTCTACAAGAATAGAACTACAACCACATATATGTGAAAATATATGTAAATTTTTATATCAGTTAACAGATAAAAATCAGTTACAAAAGTTCATTTGGAACATCTCTTGGACTTTTTCCAAATTGTAGCGTTGCTTCGAATTTTTCCAAATGATATATTCTCCATGAACTTTTCAAGTGCATTAACAGTGTTCATTTGATTTTTGCCTGTTGAAACTATTAGGCAAAATTTATTCTAATAATGAAGCCATGTTCGTCCATATTTGAGCATCTTCTCTGTTTGTTGAACTAAAACTTTCAGTCCCAGAGCTCTTCTGTAACTGATTAGTTCTAGTGTAATAACAGGAAATTCTTTTCTTTCGTTCAAATTTACTACTTTGTTATAACTGTCAGTTATGATGCCGAACTGAATGATGTGTACTGCTTTGTTATATTTTTTTCTCTTCAAAATCTGGACCAGCACCGAAGAATTTCATAAAAACTATTGAATCCTTTTGAACCAAAGGATTATACTTGAAGTATTCGCGAGCAAAGTTCTTAACATGTTGTGGAATAAGAGAGATTTCTTCCATTTTTGGACTGAGATATATAGTTGCTATTGCTCCTATTCGAAACATATCTCGTACTAATATTGGCGAGGTACCTTGAAGAAAATGAAGTCTGGAATAAATTTCAGAATGATCAGGATAAATGGTAGTTGAGGGTTCAAGCGAATAAAGGATTTCAAGGCATGAAAGATATTGATCATAGAATACTGAGTTTTCTTCTATGATTTCAAAGAGGTTCAAAGTTTTCTTCTTTTCAGGGGAATTGGGTTTGAATTTCTGGATGACTTGAAAGGGTTGTGTGAGTGGAATTGTGGATGAGGTTTTTCCGGATGATTCTGACTGAACTGTTGAAGTCTTAGCTTCATTTACTGTCGAAGGCTAAGCTTCGTTTAACTTTGAGGTTGAAGCCTCCATACTTTGTTCCTTAGGAACTGGACTTTGTTTCTCGAGGGGAACTTGACTTTTACCTGTTTGTGAAGCAATTTTTAGTTCTTCCTGCAAGCATTTTATGGTTGACTGAATATTGAATTTTCGCTGCAAGGCATTGTAAATTCTGGTCTTGATATACTCAATATATTTTTCCAGGCTCTCTAAATCCTTTTGTATATCTATTTTTTCTTCAATTGCCTCCTCGGATTCTTTTGCGATTTTTGTCAATCTCTTGCAAAGTTCTTCAATATTTACTGCCATTCTCTTGAGAGGCTATCTGCAAGAAAATTGTTAGTACCTTTGATAATTTCTACATCAAAATTAAATTCACTAAAATAACTTTGCCATCTAAGTATTCGTTTATTTTCTGGTAATGCTGCATAGTTATTTTTAATGAATATTTTTACTTGCGTATTATCTGTTCTTAACAAAAACTTTCTAGGTAATAAGAAATAAGCAAACTTTTTAATTCCTTTCTTTGTTGCTAATAGTTCTTTCTCATTTATATGGTAGTTTTGTTCTGTTGGAGTAAACGTACCTGATGTGTATCTACACACTTTTCTTCTTTATCTTTTTTCTTTTTCAAAACTGCTCCCCAATAACATTCTGAAGCACCTATTTCAAGAATTAGAAAATCATTTTTAATGGCATTTCTAGTCGAGGTAATTGTTTACATTCTTCTTTTATTTTCTGAATCTGTTTGGTTAAGTCTTTTGTCCATGTAAATGGTATATTTTTCTTAAGAAGTTTCGGTAAAGGGCTTCTTAATTTTAAACAACTTTCAGTAAATTGTTCCGCGTAATTTAAACATCCTAAGAACTTTTGTAACTAATTTTTATTTGTTAACTGATCTGGAAATTTACATATCTTTTCACTTATATGTGGTTGTAGTTCTATTCCCGTAGAATCAATTGTCAATCTTAAATACTCAATTTTTTCTTTTCCTAATTCTGTTTTCTTTTTAGACAAAACAATTCCATGTTCTTTGCATTTATCAGTAAATATTTTTAAATGTTCTTCGTGTTCTTTCCAGGTATTGGAGCATACTAGGACATCATCTACATATACAAGACAAAAATTATTAAGACATTCAAATGCTTTATCCATTCTTCTCTGAAATATTTATAGTGCATTTTTTAATCCAAAAGGTATTACTAGCCATTCATAATGACCTTGAGGTGTACTAAATGCTGTTAAAGGTATTGATTCTTCATCTAGTCTAATCTGCCAAAATCTTGATTTACAATCAAAATTTGAGAAGTATCTTTTTCCTCTTGTAAGATTTATAAGTGTTTCTTTATGTGGTAGAAAATATCTGTCAAAAACTATATAATCATTTAACTGCTTGTAATTTACTACCATTCGAGTTTTTCCTCTTTTAATCTCACTATGATTTCTAACCATGAAAGCTGGACTGCTGTGAGGGCTTTTTGATTTTTGTATTATTTTCATTTGTAATAATTCTGCTATTTGAATTTTAAATTTTTCTATGTCTTGAGCATTGTATCTCATGGGTTTAACTCTTATTATCTTATTTTTATCTTTAAATTCTATGTGAGCATAATATTTTACTATATCCTAAAAAGTAAAGAGATTTTTTGAAAAATTAATTTTAAATAATTGATCTAAATTTGTTATTGTCATTTGTAATAATGGTCTTTTAAGGTCAAATTTTTATGTTTCAATTTTTAATTTTGCCTTACCATCAGCACGCTAATTACGCATCCATTGTATAGGTAATTTTCTTTGATATGCTTTTGTACTCCTGAATATTGTTATCTAATAATTACATGGGCTTAAATCTTAGTAAAATAGGTGTTTGAATATAAACTTTAAATTGTTAAATAAAATCATTTCCTAATATCATATCGTTGGTTATTATAGAACTTACATATATCATTTTTATTTTGACTATGTATTTTTCCATAAGTCTTTTAAAATCTTTTATCCCTTTATTCATTGTATGAATTTTTCCAGCTACGTCTATACCAGTCTTGGTTCTTCTGTTATTAATTCTTGGGGTAATATGCTTTATTTGCATAATGTCATTCCTGATCCATTATCTATAAATGCAAATATATATTCTATTTCATAGTTTTCTTTTAGTAATCCTATTGGTATATAAATACTATTTGAGCTTGTCATCGATATAATATTATTTCTTTACCTTCATAGGTTAATATTATTTTGTCTTCATTTTTAATTCTTGAAACAGATGCTTCTTCTAATGGCATTTCTAGTTGAGGTAATTGTTTACATTTTTATTTTATTTTCTGAATTTATTTGGTTAAGTCTTCTATCCATATAATGGTATATTTTTCTTAAGAAGTTTTTGTAAGGGGCTTCTTAATTTAAAACAACTTTCAATAAATTGTTCCGCGTAATTTTTAAATTTTTCATAAATTTTACTAAAATAAAAGATTAAACTTTCAATACGAATATCAAGCAGACTAACTACATAATACCAACATAGTAAAGATGAGAAACGGTATCAAAGTAACTATCTAGGTCTAACAATTCTACTTAGTAACATGATATTAAAGGTCCACTAAGCCTTCCGCTCTCTTCTTCCTCATCTCTACCGAATCAAATTCGACATGTCCAACAGCATGGTCTTGACTTTCTGACCAAGCCTTTTCACTCCGCAAATCTAATGATACCAAAAGAGATCCTGACATTAGAACTTGATAGACAAACCTGTCAAAACCCATATGAGCATCCATGCTCTTTGCTTGAACTTTTAAGAACGAGATGATTATAAAATAAGCAAATGCATAGATGGAGAAATACCATAATTGAAAGAGCACAATAGCTACTTTGATAAGAAAAGAAATTTACATAGTCTTTACATAAGCTAATACATGTAGTCGTCTCCTTGAAGAGACTCTTACTCCATTCTTACAAAATATACACTCATTCAAGTAGGAACTCTCATTACTCTCTCTCAAACTCTTCTAAGAACTAAGACTCTTTTCTTGCTTGTTGGATGCCTTCAAGCTTTGGCCTCCGATGTCCTTCTGCTCTGGGGGTGTTTCTCTTCTTATAGTCTCGAGGTATTGACTCCAGAGTCTTCTACACTATGCTTGAAGTCTATTTTTGTGGCCTTCAAATGCTTTCTTGATAAGATTTATTGACTTTGATATGGCATTTTGTGTGATTTGTCCTTCTTTGAGAATGATCTCTGAGACACCTGTCCTGCTATCATTTTATTTATGAGATCATTGCTTACCTCATATGTCTTCTAGATTGAGGATTATTTCATTGATGACTTCACATTTCTTCTAGAAGATTTATCTTATCTTCAGATCATTATCATATCTTCATCTTCTTCAAAACATGCTAGACAAATATTTTTGCCATGTTTCAGAAATTTACATAACTCTGCTTGACAAATTTTGCTGCTATGGATTCTTCCAGAAGATATATTTTCCATAAATTTTTCCAAAGCTTTAACTGTTTGTGATAGAAATGTATGCCCTACAAGCCAATCATATATGATATGATTCGACATTTCTAGATATATCTCATTCAATTAATTAGGCAAATCTTTATTATAAACTCTTAGTAGATGCGAATATCATAATAAAGTTCTTGATCAAATGTAATGATGATTAAATCATGATGAGATCATGAAAATGAGATTGATTATCTAGAGGTATTTGATCTAAATGTTCTTAGTCATAGGATACTTGAGACGGGACAACAAGGATTCAGATAGACTAGTGTATGTGAAATTTTCTCATGTGATGAGGATGACCGATCTCATTGGTTATTAGTGTGGAGACACTGAGATACACACACATGTGCTCATTAGTTGAATGAGTTCACTGAACTGACCAAATTAGAAACCTTGAATGGTATCTTATCGAACTGTCTATCAGGATTTTTCTATCATCACGGTTGCATGGTTGGACCTTTGACCTGAGTCACCAAAGATGCCTTGTTGGGTGGAACTTGTGCTTTGACCATTGTCTTATGGATCACCGTATAGATGGACCAGTATAATGATGAATCAGGCACAAGAAAAACCCGATGGAGGCAATTGAGCGAACAACAAGGGATCGTCCACTCTCGGTAAGTGAGAGTGAATATTTTATGGGATAGTACTTTAAATCCCTGGCCAGGGTAGATAGGATAATTGGGAAAGGAGTTTTCCAATTGATCCAATTCCGAGTACAGGATCCTATAGAGTCCGTACACTAAGGAGTTGACAGTCGATGCCGTACTCCTTTCCGACGGGGACATTGGATGGATAAGGGTTTATATCCATGCGGTAACTGATGATGGAAAGGCTCAATGGAGATGAGATTATCCCCATAGCCATTTGGGATCATGGGATGTGGCTTGTACCCTTCATGATCGGTAGGCCGATTAATCTGTTATCGGATAACGGATTTAAATAAATTAAATAGAATTGTTCTATTTTATTTAGGCCTCAACCAAATAGACTATTGGGCCTAGTGGGTTACACACAAAAGGACTTATCCACAAATATAGGGGCAAGTATGTAATTTATGAAAATTTTGGGTTTTTATGAAAAATTTCATAATTCTCTATAAATACTAATGGTTTCAGCCAAACCCAATCAAGCCAAGGGTGAAAACCACGTCCCTAGCCTCCTCCCTACCTCCTCCTCTCTCTAGAAGGTGTCCATTGTCAATGGAGCTCCGTTCAAGAAGAGTTCTCGAGGCCGACGCGAAGGGAGAACTTGCTGTGGATGAAGTTCGTGTGGATACTGTTGGATACCGGACATTTGAACGGTTTGAAGAGCTTGAGAAGCTCATCTCCTTCCTATCCATGGGATTACATGAATCTTTATCAGGTATATTCAAACCCTATTTGATCAGTTTTTGGTTTTCGTCATTTGGTTCCGATTGAGACAGATTCCAAAGGAACCCATAGGAATCGTCGCTTCCGCTGCACCAAATTTTTATGGACAATTCCTTACAATTTGTTCATTAGACTTTTTCTCAATGGAAACTATTAAACAATTCTTGCTTTGGTAATGTAACCATGTGCAGCCATACTTCAACATTTTCTCAGTTTGTTGAACTAGGACTTTGAGTCTCATTGCTCTTCTATAACTGATACCTTCAGGACTGATACTTGGGTATTCTTTTCTTTCTGCCAGATCAACCACTTTGTTATAATTTTCAGTTATGATTCTGAATTGGATTATATGAACTACTTCATAGTATTTCTTTTTTTTTGAAGTATGGGCTTGCACTGAAGAACTTCATAAAAACTATTGAATCTTTTTGTACTAAGGAATTGTACTTGAGGTATTCTCAGGTTGAATTCTGTACATGCTTTGGAAGAAGTGATATTTCTTCCATTTTTGGAATTAAATATATAGTGGCTATTGCTCCATGTAGAAACATGTCTCGAACAAAAATTGGATATTCCTTGAAAGAGATGGAGTCTTGGATATATTCCTGAATGATCAAGATATATGGTGATAGAAGGTTGAGGGCATAGAAAGTTTTGAAAGTGGAAACATATTGTTCATAGAGAACTAAATCATCGATCATTTCTGGAATAAGTTTTGGAATGGAGAGAGTTTTCTTCCTTTATGGCGATTGTGGTTGAAATCTCTAAGTGATTTGAAAAGATGATATTGGTAGTGATGAAGGAATTGTTGAGGAATTCCTGTCAAATGATTCTGATTGTACTTACAAGGTTGGTTCCTCATTTACTGTCAAGGACTTAGCCATGTCTAACTTTGAAGCTGAGGCTTCTATACTTTATTCTTGAGGAGGAACAATACTATTACCTGTTTTGATAGCCTTCTGGTTTTTGCTCTCAATGAAGACTGCAATATACTCTTGAAGACTTCGTATGCTAGCCTGCAAATTTATTTCTCTTTGGATACTATTACTAGTTCTAGTTTATATCATTTCTATCATTTTTTCTAATTGCTCAATTTCTCTATAAAGATCAACTTTCTTTTCATTGGCTTTCTCGGCTTATTTTAGAATCTTTCCCATTCTTTTACTCACTTCTTCTGGTGTCACTAATGCCATTCTCGAGATAAGCTATCTACAAGAACATTGTTAGTGCCTTTTATAACTTGAATATCAAAATCAAATTCACTAAAATAGCTTTGCCATCTAAGTATTCTTTTATATTCAGGTAATGCTGCATAGTTATTTCTTATAAATGTTTTTACATGAGTATTGTCCGTTCTTAATAAAAATTCCTTTGGTAGCAAAAAAAAAACAAACTTTTTATTCCTTTTTTAGCTGCCAATAGTTCTTTTTCATTAATATAATAATTTTATTCTATCGTAGTGAATGTTCCTAATGTATATCTACATACTCTTTCTTCTTTTTCTTTTTCTTTTCAAAACTGCTCCCCAGTAGCACTCTGAAACATCTGTTTCGAGGATTAGAAAATCTTCTTCTAATGGCATATCTAATTTGGGTAATCTTTTACATTTCTCTTTTATTGTTTGAATTTGCTTAGTTAACTCTTTTGTCCATATAAATGGTATATTTTTCTTAAGAAGTTTTTGTAAAGAACTTCTCAGCTTAGAGTAATTTTTTGTAAATTGTTCGGCATAGTTTAAGCATCCTCAAAACTTTTGTAATTGATTTTTATTTGTCAATTGGTATGTATATTTACATATCTTTTCACAAATATGTGGTTGTAGTTTTGTTCCAGTAGAATCTATTGTTAATCTTAAATATTCTATTTTTTTCTTTTCCTAACTCAAATTTCTTTTTAGATAATACTATTTCATGTTCTTTACAGTTTTCACCAAATCTTCTTAAGTGTTCTTCATGTTCTTTCTAAGTGTTAGAACATATTAATACATCATCAACATATACTATGTAGAATTTATTCAAACATTCAATTGTTTTATCCATTCTTCTCTGAAATATCTGTGGTGTATTTTTTAAACCAAATGGCATTACTAACCATTCATAATGTCCTTGAGGTGTACTAAATGCTATTAAAGATATTGATTCTTCAGCTAATCTTATTTGCCAAAATCCCGATTTGCAATCAAATTTTGAAAAGTATTTTTTTCCTCTTATAAAGTTTATTAGTGTTTCTTTATGTGGTAGAAAGTATCCATCAAATACTGTATAATCATGTAATTATTTATAGTTTACTATCATTCGAGCTTTACCTCTTTTGATTTCATTATGATTTCTTACCATAAATGCTGGTTACTGTGAGGACTTTTGGATTTTTGTATTATTTTCATTTGTAATAATTCTTCTATCTATATTTTGAATTCTTCTATATCTTGAGAATTATATCTCATAATCTTTACCCTATAATTTTATTTTATCTTTTAGTTCTATATGAGCGTAATCTTTTCTTATTTCCTAGAATGCTAAAGGATTTTATGAAAAATTATTTTCAAATAACTTTTCTAGGTCTATTACATTCATTTGTAGTAATGGTTTTTTAAGGTCAAATTTTTTTGTTTCAATTTTTAGTTTTATCTTTCCATCACCACACTGGCTGCGCATCCATTGTATTGGTAATTTTCTTTGAAATGCTTTTATATTTCTAAATATAGTTATGCAATGATTACAAGACTTTTAAATCTTAATAAAATAGGTGTTTGAATATATATACTTTGAATTGTGATATAAAATCATTTCTTAGTATCATATCATTTGTTATTATTGAACTTACATATATTATATTATTTTTTACTATATATTTTTCCATAAGGATTTTAAATTTTTGTACTCCTTTATCCATTGTATGAGTTTTTCTAGCTATATCTATACCAGTTTTACTTGGTACAATTGTTATTAGTTCTTGTGGTAAAATTCCTTCTTTACATAGGGTCATTTCTGAGCCATTATCTATAAAAGTAAATATATATTCTACTTCATAATTTTCTTTTAATAACCCAATTGGTTTGTATATACTATTTGAACTTGTCATCCGTATAGTACTATTTCTTTACCATCATAGGTTAATATTATTTTGTCTTCATGTATTTGAAATGGTTTCATTTTTATTAGGAAGTTAATTCCTAATAAAATTCTCCGATCTTGCCAAGGGTCCATCATGCTTCCGTCTTTCTCCTATCCCAACTGAATTCCACATTCGGTATATCAGGCAGCATTACTCTTGGCTTTCTGAGTAGACTTTTTTCACTCCGTAATATAGAAGTAACCAAAGGAGATCCTGACAGATAATATGTCAGAATGACAATAATGTCATGAGACTTTCGGAGTTTCCTTCCTCCTTACATGACTATCAGGACAAGATAACGTATATAGAGAAAGCATGATAGAGAGGAACGAAGTAACATCTTATTATGCCATAGAACAAAGAGTACAATAGATATAAAGATGAGAACTACTTACAGAATGACTTTATATATGCAAACTCATAGTTGTCTGCCTATAGAGATTAGTCCACATTACATACAAAGGATTCACCTTCTGAGCTCAAACTACTTTCAGATTCTTAATTCTTAAGCAAGCAAATTTAATAATAAATAAAACATATGATTTCATTTAAATGGTAGAAATCACAAGGAAAATTAATAAAATTTGTATTAAAATTAGATCATAATATGAACAAATTTATAATCTTTTTCCAATAATAGATTCAGGGGCTACTAAAAGCAGTGTTGAAGAGAAATATTGACCAATACAAAAAAACAAAAGCTTAACAAAACCAAAAATATTTTGTGAATTAGTTGGGAATGTAAATTCTACAAAAAAATTGAGAAATATATCCATATATATTTTAGATAAAAATGAAAGAGAAGAGGAATTTGTCATACTAGATATCTATATAATCAAAGACGGATTTGAAAATATGATATTAGAAAATAATTTTATAAATAAATACTCATCTTTGATAAAATGATCAATATTTTTAGTAAAGGAGAACTAAAAATTATAATTCCTAGATATTTTATAGTTCCAAAGATCATAAGACTTCCGATTAATATATCTAAAGAAAACTTTCAAAATTCATATATAAGAAGTTTAACAAAATTATTTTATGAAGATCCACAAAAACTATTAACTAGAAGTCTTAGATAATGTAAACTAGAATTGCTATTAGAAAACAAAGGGAAAATTCTACAAACAGAACCAATAGTATACTCAAAAGAAATGTCATAGAATTTTAGAAACAAATCAAAGAATTGAAACAAATGAATTTAATTCAAAATAGTACAAGTCCACATATTTCACCAATCTTTCTAGTAAGAAATCACTCAGAACAACACGGAGGAAAAGTTAGGATAGTAATTAATTATAAAACATTTAATAGAGATATTAAATTCAACGATTTTTATATACCAAGTTGTGATAACATAATAAAAATTATAAAACAAAAAATGGTTTAGTAAGTTTGATGCTAAATTAGAGTTTTGACAAATAAAATTAAAAGATCAAGAATCAAAGGAATTATGTGCCTTTTCAACTCCCTATGAACATCTTGAATAGAATGTCATGTCATTCGGAATAAAAAATATTCCTCAAATATTTCAAAAGTGGATGAATTCTATATTTAAAGAATATGATGATTTTATTACAGTCTATATCATTGATATTTTTAATATTTTTTAATAATTATGATCAACATATTCATCATCTACAAACAGCTAGAGAACTTCTTATAAAACATGGTGTTATATCATCTCCTAAAAAATTGAATTATGTAAACAAAAAAAAAGAATACTTAGAAAAAATTATTGATCAAGGCTTAATAGAATTATAAAGTTAAATTATCTATAACATTAATGAATTTCTAATACTTTTACCACTTTAAAACAACTACACAGTTTTATAGATATCTTAATTACAAAATAAAATATATTCCTCGACTAAGTGAATTAACAAAGGACTTACGAAACAAAATAAATTTAAAAAATAAAAAATACAAACAAGAAAAAAAAACAAAGTAGTGTCCAGATGAGAAACAGATACGATAACAAATTCTCTCTTTGAAGAAGAAAAGAAAGAAATAAGTTACATAAAATTTTTAATTAAAAAAATCCTCAAAAAATTAATACCAACATAATCATATACCTTAGTAGTATTAATAGATGCTAGTCAATATTATTGGGTATAAATATTGACAATAAAAAACAAAATGATATTGCAGGATATACTTTAGAAAAATTCTTTAAACGAGAGATAAATTACTCTGCATATGAAAAATAATTCTTAGCGATATTAAAAACTATAAAAACTTTAAATATTGATTATTACCAACTAATTTTTGCATCAATATAGATAATAAATATTGTACCATTATATTAAAAAATCAAAATAGTAGAAGAATAAGATGATTTATGCAATTAGAGAAATTTAGCTACACATTATATATTTTTGCCACGATATCAAAATATTTTTACTGATTATTTATCTCGACTATTTTAGAATGCAGAATAATAATAATTTTTTTAAAACAACAATGGTGGATAAAGGGAAGAATAGTGAGGCATCATCTTCGTCCAACAATATGCCCAAAAGAAATGAAGTGCCAAAACATATTCTAGTAACATCATATATTACTCCTTTTAATAAAGGAGAACCAAAAATAAATATCAACTTTTTTTAAAGAAATATAATAGTTGATATGGCCAAAATATAAAATCAATAAGTAATACATCAAATAGCTCAAGTAAGATGCTCTTATAGGAGCTACAATAATCTCAACAAGAGAAGTTATGAAAATCTAAATAAAATATGAAAAGTAACAAGAGACTTACAAAGCAATCTAGAATATATATCATCTTTAAGAAATATTGAAGATTATATCATTGAAATAGAAGGTAATACTTACCATCATCAAAATATCAATAATAGCCTTCAAAATGAAATATTAGAATTCAAACAACAAAATATGATCGAGAGAAGCGATTATCTTAATATTTTTCAATAATCATATGATTTCACGTCTTGAGAAATATATCAATAATGAAGAGCCAGAAGAACAATCGAATATCATCAACTACATAGAAAGTATGACAATATTTTCAAATATATTATAGAAATTTAAGAGAATAACTCTCTACAAGTATGTTAATAACAATTTCCCAATAAAAATCAAAACACATTGACAATGCAATATGGGAAGATCCAAGTATGCCACTTTTAGAAGAATATAAAGAATGCATAACAAAAAATATAGACATACAAGGAATGACATTAGTACCTCATAAAATAGATGCTAGAATTATCTATGCCATTGAAAAATAAGTCATCAATAAATTAATTATCACTAGAGAACAAATAAATAATTTGAATTTCCCAATGATTGTTGGATGGATTTCATTATTAGTCAAGTCTTTGAAATTGATATAAAAGCAACTTTTCCATAAATAACTATCGGAAATATCCTCCCCTTAATCTAAATATGAAGAATAAAACTCCAATACACCTTTGATATTGAATATGAAGATCTTGATGAGACAATGAATATTGAAAGAGAGTATATCAAAAATATCACGAGCATCAAGAATGAAAGCAAATGGCCCATAGAGGTTCCAAGATTGACAGATGGAAGAATGTTGATTCGAGATCACGGAAGAATAGTGCACAGGAGTCATCGTGGACAAGGACAATGTTATCAACAACAACGGAATATGAATATTTTGGAACCAAAAGCAAAAGAAATTTGGCAGAATGCGAAAAGTAGTTGGGCTGATATAATGGATGAAGAATAAAAATTGACAAAGGAGATAGGAAGGACAATGCACGAAGCAAAGAATCTTCAATAATTATACTTGAGAATATCTTATTTATGTATTATTGCACCATGTGAACTATTCCTTTGTAATTATTGTATGGTCCTCCTGTAGATAGATACTTTGAATTGTTGTCTCAAACGTCAAGAATGACGTTCTTTGTTTTCTCTTCGTGCCTATAAAAGAAAAAGAAAAGGTAGGAAGGGAGGCAGCGCTTGTAAGCTATCATTTAGTATCTAATAGATAACTTATTCCGCCTTCCTTCATCCTGAGTCTCCTTCCTCCTTCATCCCTGAGACGATCCATTGGCGATCTTCACTTCTTTACGAAATTTCTTTTATAGGCACGAAGAGAAAACTAAGAACATCATTCTTGACTCTGATACAATAATTCAAAGCATTTATCTATAAGAACATGGTACAATAATTACAAATGAACAATTCACATGGTACAATAATGCATAAAGAAAATATTTGCAAGTACAATTATTGAAGATTCTTTGCTTGGTGCATTGTCCTTCCTATCTCCTTTGTCAATTTTTTATTCTTCATCCATTATATCAGCGAAACTACTTTTTGCATTCTGCCAAATTTCTTTTACTTTTGGTTCCAAAATATTCATATTCAATTGTTGTTGATAACATTGTCCTTGTCCATGATGACTCTTGTGCACTATTCTTCCGTGATCTCGAATCAATATTCTTCCATCTGTCAAGCTTGGAACCTCTATGGGCCATTTGCTTTCATTCTTGATGCTCGTGATATTTTTGATATACTCTCTTTAAATATTCATTGTCTCATCAAGATCTTCATATTCAATATCAAAAGTGTACTGGAGTTTTATTCTTCATATTTAGATTAAGGGAAGATATTTTCGATAGTTATTTATGGAAAAGTTGCTTTTATATCAATTTCAAAGACTCGACTATTAATGAAATCCATCCAATGACTGTTTTAACAGTCATTAGAAAATTCAAATTATTTATTTGTTCTCTAGTGATAATTAATTTATTAATGACTTCTTTTTCAAAAGAATAGATAGTTCTATCATCTAGTTTATGATGTACTAATGTTATTCCTTGTCTATCTATATTTTTTTGTTATGCAGTCTTAATATTCTTCTAAAAGTGGCATAATTGGATATTCTCATATTGCATTGTCAATATGTGTTTTGATTTCTATTGGAAAATTGTTATTAACATTTGTAGAGAGCTATTCTCTTAATTTTCTATAATATATTTGAAAATATTGCCGTTCTTTCCATATAGTTGATGATATTCAAATATTCTTCTAGCTCTTCATTATTGATATATTTTTCAAAGAACGGAATCATATGATTATTGAAAATATTAAGATAATCACTTCTCTTTGTCATGTTTTCTTGTTTGAGTTCCAATAATTGATTTTGAAGGCTATTATTGATATTTTGATGATGGTAAGTATTACCTTCCATTTCAATCATATATTCTTCAATATTTCTTAAAGCCGATATATATTCTGGATTGCTTTGTAAGCCTATAGTTATTTTCTATATTTTCAGAAGTACTCATTGCTCTGAGTGTTGAGCTCATGGGGAATATTTGAAAAGGGTCATATTCATCTATAAGATCTTCTATTTCACTGTTACTATCATCATACTCTACATCTGTGGAGTTATAAATGATATCGTCTTCACTTTCTGTTATTAATTCGTATTCACAATGTTCAATGTTAGATAATTCATATCCTATTCTTATATCATAAATTTCTCCAACAATATTCATGTCCACAATATTAATTTGTCATCTTTTAAGACACATGTTAGCATAATGTCTTTCTTCACCACATTTAAAGCATTTGCATTTTTTATTATTAGGTTTCTTTTTTAAGTATTGTCCTTTAGGATTTGTAGTTTTAGGTTTAGTTTTAACTTGAAATTTTTTATTTTTATAAGGATAACGTCTAGGTTTTGGTCGATTGTTAGAATTTTGAGTTGTTTTCTTATAGTTTTTTCCTTTGTTTTTTTTAGGTCCACCACGCTTCTTGCGCGTTGGTATACAACCATATATTAAAGTTGGTAATAATTTCTCACAACCACTAGTTATGTTAGTGGATGTAGAATATTTTTCATATAGATGTTTGGATTTATTAAAAGATTGCATAATAGATAATTCTTTGCAATAGTTTCTAAAACAGTTTATTGCACAATTTATTCTAGTTGAGAAGCTATCTGTTCCTGCTCTACGTGTTTCTGTTTCTTTTAGAAAAGTATGATAATAATCTTTTAGTTTAATGTCCCAAGGGGATGGGAATTTATTAAAATATTCAAGTTCCCAGCGGTTCCATTGAGTTGGTGGTAACTTCCATACGTAAGTAGAGTAATCAGTAGAGAATTCTGTTAAATAACATATATTGCATAATTTCATTTTCCCTAATATTGTTTCTATATCATCTGTATTTATTGCGTCGGGTCTAGTAGATGAGGTAAAGAATTGTAATAGAACAAATTGTAATTGCATTAAAGCGCTTTCAAAGAATGATTGTTCCCTTATTTCTTTAAAGATTTCTTGTTCGTATTGTGATACTAGTGCGTATGCTGCACTACCTCTCATTTTACTGATTATAAAATCTATTAAGTTGGCTACAGTACAGTTAGATTTCGGTAAAGAAATTGTAAAGAAAACATGGAATGACACCATTGTATTATATAGTCTGCTCTATTTTGTACTGAAATAGTGTCAATATTAAAATAATTATCTACGTGAGTTTGTGTAGTATTTTCTTGTTGTGGTAATTTTATATTTTTCCCCACCAAGGATTTTCAGGTCTTTTAGATTCTGTACGAATATTATAGTCATTCCAACTATAGTATCCACTTGGTCCCCAAGTGGCAGGTCTTTTACCGTAGGTTTGTGTTCTGGGAATTTGTTGACTAGGAGAAGAGGCTTGGGCTCTAGACGATTCTCCTTGTTCAACGGTTGAAAGATTTTCCATTATTTCTTCAGCGGTGTTTATATTAATTTTTTTCAAAGTTAAGTTCTTTTTCTGTTGACTCTTTAGAAGATTGAGACATTATTTCAAAATTTGGTGCAAAATTATATTGTTTGAAAGTATCATAATTTTATTCATAATATTCTTGAAGTTCATTTAAGTTTTTTAATTCTGGATTCATCATATAATTATCTATTTTATTTTTTAGATATGTTTTATACTCTAAAAATGGTTGGAATTCTGATTCTAAACAAACTTTTATTGTTTCATGCTCATTATATTGCCTTTTAAATATATATTTATAGTTAAAAATAAAGTTTGGTGTTTTATTATGATTATATTTGAGGGAAGATTGATGTGGAACAAGAGTTGTTACTTTAGGTATATTTATTTTATTTTCAAATGATTTAAGTATTTTGTACAAATTTACTCCATAGTCTATTATGGTATTTTGTTGATTAAATATATTTTGAAAATTTTGTTTTATATCACTTGTAGCTTCTTTATTATGAAGTATATGCTGATAACTATCCTGACTAATACACAGATTGTTATCTAAACAAAGATCTTCACTCTGTTCGTTAGTCATTATTACTCTGGATAGTTTTGATCCTTTTCAGATATTCCCCGTGAGCTCAACACTCAGAGCAATGGGTACTTCTCACTGAATAAGATCAATACTACTCACCAAAGTAATAACTTCTAAAGGACGTAATGAAGTAGAGACGATGCAAGATAAAAAAGACGAATAATAATGTAAATCAAATAATTTAAAACCAACCTTGGCTCTGATACCAAATTTGTGTGCGTCTATATTCGAGCGTAGTTGTAAGAAGAAGATGTAGTTGCAGAGAGTCGGAGAAGTGTAGCAGAGAGCGCGTTGAGATGCGACAACATCATAAAAAGCTAGCAGAGAGCGCGTAGCAGAGGAGAGGAAGCGAACTAGACACTCAAAGATCAAACTTATCTTATTTTCGAAGCTTACAAGGTGTCTTCTTCAGGCCGACTTACATATCCTTATATAGGACTTAGGCTAAGACTATTGCAGACTTCAAAATCTTTGAAATCCGAAAACCATGGGCGGAAAACTAGGTGCGCCCGTGGTTTTACTAAAAGTTATTCGATCGGCTCCCCGAGGCTCAGATCGAATCTGTTATAGTTCTTAAGACTAGACTTTAAAGGTTATATTTATCAAAGCGGGTGCCTCTTTGGGCCCGATCGTCCTTTGATTTATACCCCTTGTCAGTCTTTACACAAAATGACACATTATTTTACACGTATTGTACTGGAATAATGTACAACGTTGATATTTTTATTCGTCCTCCATGTCATCCGCTTCGTCTCCCCATCGAAGACAAAGGCATTGAATTAATATTGTGGACATGAATATTGTTGGAGAAATTAATATTGTGGACATGAATATTGTTGGAGAAATTTATGATATAAGAATATGATATGAATTATCTGACATTGAACATTGTGAATACGAATTAATAACAGAAAGTGAAGACGATATCATTTATAACTCCACAGATGTAGAGTATGATGATAGTAACAGTGAAATAGAAGATCTTATAAATGAATATTACCCTTTTCAATAGAACAATATTCAATATATCTATTTGATGACTACCCAAGAATCAACCAAAGAGAATGAATCAACCTCTGAAATATATTAAATAGAAGACAATCAAGATGACCAAAATCGACAAACAATAATATTCAATGAAGAAATATACAACAAAATTCATAATGCACCTTGGGAAATAGAGAAAAATAAAGTTTATAAATTAAAATGGAACCTATGGAGAAAAGATAAACTATTAATAGAAAGATTTGAATAAGCAATCGATTCAGTAGAAATTAATAGGTCAATTACCAACATTCAAATTATAAAAAAAATAAATAACCCAAATGCAAAAAAAAATTAAAAGAAAGGATAAAATTAAATATCTACATTTAGGAGCTATAGATATTACCATAAAAGCAAATTTTAGGAAAGAAATTGACTCACCAACAATAATCATAATAGCAGATAAAAGATTTATAAATCCAGCACAATCCATAATTGGAATGATTCAAAGCAACCTAATCTACCAATATCTTAAATTTAGAATATTCCCTCAATATTCAATAAGTTTAAATGATAAAAACATAGATGAAGGCTTATATATTTATCATGAACTTAAAATATAGAAATGACTCCGGTAAGCAAACCTTTAACAATAACCACTAAGCTACTAGCAAGTTTATCCGAACACAATGACATGCCAACTAGACCGGTAAATCAGAATATAATAATGCTAGAAGATCAACAAACTTATTCAGAAGCAATTGAACTTAAAATAGACAAAATCAGTCTCCCGAAAGAATGGCATATAGCTTTAGATGACTTAAAACAAAAAATAAACCTCCAATAAGTAGGGAATTAATAATAGATAGTAAACAAATTAAATTAAAAAATTTAGAATATCCTTCCAGTAGATTAATGATAAAGGATATAGATGAAGAGGATATTGAACAACCTAGATACTCTTATTGCATAGATAAATACTTAAAACATGATCAAAGTGAAATAATGACTATAGCCAAAAAAAGTATACCCTAAATTAACTTTGATTAAAGTACAAGTAAAAATAAACCCAATTAAATTTATCAGGATTAATGCCATCGTAGACACTGGAGCTTCTATATCTCATATAAACAGTAAAATTATTGATGACCAAATAGAAAAAGTAAACATATAGAACAATATATAACCTTTGATGGAAATATAATAACTTTTGAAAATGTTGCAAGAATCAATGAAATAAGAATTGAAGATGTCAATAAAGAATTACACACTCTTGAGTTTAAAACTCTTTATACCTCTCCAGATGTCGTAGCACTTATAATAAGAAATGATATTTTAAATAAACCCTTATACTATTACTTTTATAATTAACTCAAAACAAATAACGTTAGAAAAAATTCTAACAGAATCATCTAACATGATTAGAATGGAAAGACCCCTCAATAGAGAAGTAAAAAAATATTTATTTAAATATTATAAAATTTATGTTATCAAATATGATAAACATGTAGAGTGGCCAAAAAAATCAGAAATAGGCTTTACATTATTATCTAATGAAAACGTAACTTTACAACTTACAGAAAGAAAAATACTATATACTGGTCTAGGATTTATAATACCAAAAGAATTTTATGGTATAATAAAAGGATAAAATGGATGGTTAAAAAATGTAGACTTACAAATTATAGAAGCAACCATAAAATCTACGTACAGTAGAGAAATAACAATTATAATTAAAAGTTTTGAAAAAACATCAATCATTAGAATTAAGAAGAAAAATAAATTAGCAGACCTTATAATAAGTAAAATCTAAAATTTTATTTAATGGAATCAATAACAAGACAGATAAACAGAATATGTATTAAAATTAAACTCGAAAATGGGCAAAACTATTACCTTTTTCTTATATTAGACTCAGGAGCCACTAAAAGTATTGTAGAAGAAAAATTTTGGCCTATAACTAAAAATGAAGAATTTAAAAAACTGCAATTATTTAGCGGATTAGCCGGAAACACCAACTCTAACAAAATGTCAAGAAATGTATCTATATATATTTTAGATCAGGATGAAATTGAAGAAGAATTTATCATTTCTGAAGTTTATATAATAAAAGAAGGACTAGAAAATATGATCCTAGTTAACAATTTCATAAACAAATATTCACCTATTACATTTGATAAAATGATTAACACCTTTACTAAAGATAATAAAAAAAATTTAGTACCTCGATACTTTATAATACCAAAAATCTTTAAATTTCCAATAAACATATCAAGAGAAAGTTTTCAAGATATATATATATATAAATAGTTTAACTGAACTGTTCTATGAAAACCCTTTAAAATTATTCAACAAAAGCCCAAGATATTGTAAAATAGAGTTCATACCAGAACATTAAGGAAAAAATTTATGAACAAAACCATTAGTTTATTCCAAAGAAGATGTGCTAAAATTTCAAAAACAAATTACTGAATTAAAACAAATGAATCTAATCCAAACAAGTCGAAGTCCTCATATATCTCATGCCTTTATGGTAAGAAATCACTCAGAACAAAAACGATGAAAGGCAAGAATGGTAATAAATTATAAAAAAAAAATAAACATACAAAATTCGATGGTTTCCATATACCTTGTTGTGATAGTATTCTAAGAAAACTACAAAATAAAAAATAGTTTAGTAAATTTGATGCTAAATCAGGTTTTTGACAAATAAAATTAGAAAACCAAGAGTCTAAAGAACTTAGTTCTTTCTCTACACCTTATGAACATCTTGAATGGAATGTAATGCCATTCGGAATAAAAAATGCTCCACAAATATTTCAAAAACGGATGAATTCAATCTTTAAAGATTATGAAGATTTTGTTACAGTATATATAGATGATATATTAGTATTCTCTGATGACTACAACCAACATAAACATCATCTACAAATAATTAGAGACAATCTCATCGGAAATGGTATAATCTTATCACCAAAAAAATGAGCTTTGTAAACAAAAAATAGAATACCTAAGAAAAATCATTGATCAAGGAATAGAACTTCAAAGTCATATTATAAGTAAAATTAAAGAATTTCCAGATACTTTTACAACACTAAAACAATTACAAAGTTTTATAGGAATTCTAAATTACGGAAGGAAATATATTCCCTGACTAAGGGATTTGACAAAAAATTACAAGAAAAAATCAATTCTGAAAATAAAAAATATATAAAAAAATGATAAAATCATAACAGGATGGGAAACAGATAAAATAAAAATAACACTTTCTCCAGAAGCAGACAAAGAAATTAAATATATTAAATCCGTAATAACAAAAATTCCTAAAACAATTATACCTAAAGATACTGATAAACTAGTAGTATTAACTGATGCAAGTCAACTATACTAGGTAGGTATAGTAATTGTAGAAAAAGAAGATGTAGTTGGATACAATTCAGGAAAATTTTCTAAACCTGAAATAAATTAGTCTACATATGAAATAAGATATAAAATTTGGGATAACCAAGTTCTAACACTCATGATGGAATATGGGGATTGTATAACTCAAATTAATGACAAACAAAGAATAACTTTAGTTCATCATGAGATAGATGAACAAAGTATATATGCCATAGAAAAAGGCGTAGTAAATAAAATAATAGTAACCAGAGTACAACTAATTTAAACTTCCCCATGATAATAAAAACAATAGCTAAATGGATCCCACGGTTCATCCAAGTTTTTGAAATAGATATAACCGCTACCTTTCAAGAAATAATAGATGGAAATATTTTTCTCTCAATTCAAATATAGAGGATATGCCCACAATATTCTTATGATATAGATTACCAAGAACTCAATGGCATGTTTAATGAAGAAAATGAACAACTAAAAATATTAGAGGAATGAAGAATGAAAGTAAATGGCCAACAACAGTCCCAAGTTGGACGGATGGACGAATAATGATTCGTGACGAAGGAAATTTGGTACATAGAAGTCATCATAACGGGGGACCTAGCAACCAACAACAGCTAGATATCAATATTCTTGGTCCGAAGACAAAGGCACTTTGGCAAGACATGACTGTTCGATGGGCAGATGAAGTAGATGACATGGAGGACGAATAAAAATACCAACGTTGTACAGTATTCCAGTACAATACGTGTAAAATAATGTGTCGTTTTGTGTAAAGACTGACAAGGGGTATAAATCAAAGGACGATGGGGCCCAAAGATGCACCCGCTTTGATAAATACAACATTTTAAGTATAGTCTTAAGAACTGTAATAGATTCGATCTGAGTCTCGGGGAGCCGATCGAATAACTTTTAGTAAAACCACAGGCACACCTGATTTTCAGCCCATGGTTTTTGGATTTCAAAGATTTTGAAGTCTGCAATAGTCTCAGCTTAAGTCCTATATAAGGATATGTAAGTCTGCCTGAAGAAGAGACTTGGTAAGCTTCAAAAATAAGATAAGTTTGATTCTTGAGTATCTAGTTCGCTTCCTCTCCTCTGCTACGCACTCTCTGCTATGCTTCTCCGACTCTCTGCAATTACATCTTCTTCCTACAACTACGCTCGAATATAGATGCTCGCAAATTTGGTATCAGAATATATTGAATATTCTGGATTTACAGAGTAATCCAGAATAGTTATTTTAATATTGACACTATTTCAGTACAAAATAGAGCATATTATATAATACAATGGTGCCATTCCATGTATTACCTTCCATTTCAATAATATATTCTTCAATATTTCTTAAAGTCGATATATATTCTGGATTGCTTTGTAAGTTTCTAGTTACTTTCTATATTTTATTTAGGCTTTCATAAGTTCTCTTGCTGAGATTATTATAGCTCCTATAAGAGCTTCTTACTTGAGCTATTTGATGTATTACTTGTTGATTTTGTGTTTTAGCCATATCAACTATTATATTTCCTTCAGCAAAATTGATATTTATTTTTTGTTCTCTTTTATTAAGAGGAGTAATATATGAGGTTATTGGAATATGTTTGTAGGAACCACCATCCATCTCTACTCCTCTTTTCACCCTCCAGTGTGTGAAAACTCCGGCACCCTCCTCTCTTTCGTTGATGACTCTAGCCCCCCTTCAAACCAGCCATGGGAACCGTGATCTTTGCTGGTTGTGCTTTCTACCTTTATTGTCGGCCATCTTTCTCTTGGCCACTATTGCACCATTCAGGAAGGATCTCATAGGGTTTCTTTCTTCTTCAACCCACAAGCATCGTCAGTCATGCCACTATCTCCCTAAAACAAGTGACTCCGCTCCTTCACAACTCCACAATTTCAAGTTCAATGTTAAGTGCGGCATATCAACTTAATGAGTTAGGCCGCAATTGCCTATTAAGATCTGAACCTAAAAGAGTAAAAAATGGTTTGAAGATCGCCAAATTTGATTCGACAATGTTAAGTCCAATCAAACATGTCCTAAACTCGCCACTTATATATTAATAAGTCTCTTAAAATTAAAATGTGTAGTTTATGGGGGTGTTTGGTTACATGATAATTTTGTGTTACATGTTTATGTTTTTGTAACAAAACTTTTTAAATGAAATGTTTGATGACTATTACAAATTTATGTTTTTAAAGAGATTTTTTATTGAATAAAAAAGAGGTGTGACCATCTTTTTATCTAATGGTCCCTCACCACTTTTGGTCATACATGGCTAGTATTTTTTTTGTTATCATATTTCTCCAAATATGACAAGTTTATGCCATTGATTAGTTTACATTTTATTTTAATATTTTATGACATGAAGACGTATAAAAAATTATTGTGCAATGAAACTCCTTATTAACCTTTTGTTTTTCAAATGCAGTTTTTTTATAAAGAATAGAAATAAGATATGTAATATATTTTTAAATAAACATTAAATTGATTAACATACAAATATCTTAGACAAATTAAATATTTAACTAAATCACATGATTAACTTGATTTATCCCTAATCTCTTGTTTATTTAACAAATAAATTTTAGTTTAATCTAGATTAAGTTAATTTTTAAAAATTAGGGATAAAGTCCAGGATAAATCATTCTATCTTTTTGTGGGATATATTCTAATGATCTATCTAGGTTTTAAGTATACAATACATTCCTCCCGTAGTCGTGGTGGCGCTCCCAGCAGCACTCCCCAGTCGGCAGTAGCGGACCCCAATACTGGAGAATATTCCAATATCAAACTCAAATAGAGGATCTGTCTTCTCCCTTCTCCGTTTGAGCGCCTGGGCCATTCTTGCATTGTTGCAAAGAGTATAGCTTCTTATTTAGAAAATAGTCTAGGACGGCGATGGCGACGAAGATGTGTTCGATCTAATTATGCTAAGAGAAAATCTAGTACCTCGGCTCAAAAGATGTTGAGGGCAAAGCCAATGAAGCAATTGATCATCGCCTGGTGGATGTTGAGCCGAAGGCTGTCAAATGCTCTCATGGTGAATAACAGGAGGCTGGGCCTACGCGCACAGAAGACATGGATGTTCACCACCTGGTCGTCTCTCTCCTTGACTTCCACCTGCAGATCGAGTAGCGCCAACCGATCAAGTTAGGAAGAGATCAGCTTCAGGACAACACAGAGGCTTGATCTACTACCATGATAGTGATGGAATTACCATCGGCAGCAGGGCGCAAGGGCTCCCCAGAGGGCTAGGGCAGAGCTCCTCCTTTACACGCCACGGGAGTGAGGGTGCCGTTAGCATGGGAGGATGGAAGCTGCCTGTAGTAGTAGTGACCAAGGAAGATTAGGTTGGGAGTCGGCCTGGGGTTGAGCAGCCCCCAAATCGGCTCGGTCAGGCCAGGTCGTGACTCGACCCAATTGGCTCAATTTTTAAAAAATTTTAAAGATGGGAAAATTAGAAAAAATATTTAAAAATGTAAAAAAATAAAAATATGATTAGAAAAAATTCATTCGACTTTTACTCAAAAGTAATATTATATTATTGCTTTATATAATATACGTACTCTGCTCATGACATTGTGAAAGAGTACGAGATATTGAATATGTATACAAACTGATTATACTCATCACTACCTTATATAATTATCATAGGATAAGATGAAAATGATCTACTGTAATTATCATACATGAAATCAATGGAACTATCGAAAGATAGTTGGGTCATCCGATAACCCTCTTCGTGATACGAGGGACACCAAGAATCCTAGGATGGTTCAAGTCTGTACGTGGAGTGTGTGTCCTGCTCCTCCATAACCATGTTGTCTTGCTCTATGGCCAGCATCCTGCGTTGCATGGGTATAATGCTCCTCTTCGATAAAATGTTGCTGTTGTGGAGGGGGCGTCTCCTCCTTACACCAGAAGTGGTGCCAGTGGTGCTACCTCTGCCTCTACGTTCTTCATTCTCGCTCTATTGCTATTGCTTTTTGAAAAAGAATCATCTGATGTCTAATATCGCACTCAGATGTTGGATTCTGGTGTGTCTTCTCATGTCTCGTTGATTATGTAGAGATCAACAGTAACAAGGGGGTCAGTTAGAACTTACCTTTGCCCTTTGATTGTCTACTTTGGTAAGAAGATTGTCCAATTTTTTGTCTCTTTGCCACTAAAGAAGGGATCTGGACTTCCTTGGAGAGAGGAATGTTGTCAAGTTCTCATTGAGCCCATTCTCGATCTTCTATGTTGAACTTTGGTTCGTCCATCCCTTCACGATCATTGACCAAGGCTTGCAAAAGATTTTTCACTTAGAATCCTCCAAGTCAATATCTAGTTCTTGTATAGTGGGCACCTCAGTTTATCTACCACTTTCTTCTTATACCCACCTTTGCTCCTCTTTTTGATTCTCTCTCATCTTCTTCAAAATTTTCAACTACAATCTCATGGTTTAGTGACAGTAGACTAGCTGCTCAAGTATATTTAATGTCAGTCTATTTCTCTACTTTGTATGAATAAGGCTGAATGTCGACCAATTTCTTTCGCAACCTAAAGCGGATGTGGTTTGGCTTAGGACTTAGATTGCAACATTGGCTAAGTCTTCATACCCTGGTGCCCTACCATGATCCATCCACCAGTCAGCTGCATGTTATCATTGTGTGTTAGAACATATACATATTCAATCTTTATGCTTCCTCAATCGTTTTATTGATGTTTGCCTCATACCAGTTCTTTTAATTTTTTAAGATATTTGTATATGTATCTACAAAGTAAACAAGATTATCACAACATAATCTTTATTGTCTTTCTTTTCTATTTTTAATCTCTTTGATTATCTTAAGAATCTAACTTCTTCATAGTAATATGAGATTTTTCTTCAAGTAAAAGAAATTATTGCTCCCTCCCATTGTATCCGGTGGCTTTCCTAGTGATTCAAAATCTATAGCAGAACTGCTCACACCATTTTTCCTTTGGATATATATAAGTTAACCATGTCTTGTATAATGGATAATATGTCCAAAGTTTGGTTCTCCATGATTCGATAACCCTAAATATTGATTGTTTGCATTCTTTGTTCATACTTTAAAACCAAGGTGCACCAAGTCGAGGGTCAGCCCTGGGTCAGTCAACCTCCAACTCGATCTAGTTGGCTTGGGTTGTTGACTCGGTCGTGATCTAGCCCGACCGGATTGGTTCTTTTATTTTTTTAAATGATAAAAAATAAAAAATTAGAAAAATATGAAAAAAGGAAAAATACCAAAAATTTAAAAATAAAGAAATATGATTAGAAAATGATTCTTCCAACTTTCACTCAAAATGATATTATATTGTTGTTCTACGTAATGTATATACTCTGTCCGTGACATTGTGGAAGAGTACAACGCATTGAACATGTATACAAACTGATTATAATCATCACTACATGATATAATCATTATAAGATAAGATAAAAATGAACCACCATAACTATCTATGTGTAAGTACTAGAACTATCGAAAAATAGTTGGGTCATCCCATAACCCTTTCCTTGATATGATAGATACCAAGAATCTTATGATGGTTCAAGCTCTGCTCTTCCATACCCGTGTTGCCTGGCTCTGTGATCAACATCATGTGTTGCGTGGGTATAATGCTCCTCTTCCATGAAGTGTTGCTGTTGTGGAGGGGGTGTCTTCGAATTGCTTCTCCTTATATCAAAAGTGGTGCCGGTGTTGCTGCCTCTGCTTGTGCTATATGCATTCGTAGTTCTATCGCTACTGCTTTTTGAAGAAGAAACATCTGATGTCTAATATTGCACTTAGATGTTGGGTTATGGTGTATCTTCTCGCGTCTCATCAATTGCATTGAGATCGACAATATCATGGGGCTCAGTAACAACTTGTTTATCTTTTCCCTTTGATTGTCTATCTTGGCGAGAAGATTGTCCGATTTTCTATCTCTTTGACACTAAAGGAGAGTTCGGAATTCCTCGGAGAGAGAAACATTGTCAAGTTCTCCTTGGGCCCATTCTCGATCATCGGGGTTGAACTCTAGTTCGCCCATCCCCTCATGATCGTTGACCTAAACTTGCAAATAAATTTTCTCTTGACATATCTCTTTCAAGTCAATATCCGATTCTTATACAGTGGGCATCTCAGTTCGTCCTTCACTTGCTTCTTGTACCCACCTTTGCTTTTCCTTTTGGTTCTATCTCCACTTCTTCAAAATTTTAAACTTCAATCTCATGTTATAGTGGCAGTAGACTAGCTGCTCAAGTCTATGTGATGCCAGCCTATTCCTTTGCTTCATATGAATAAGGTTAAATGTTGACCAATTTCTTTCACAGCCTGAAGCGGATGTGATTTGGCTTAGGACTCAGATTGCAACATCGGTCAAGTCTTCATATCTTGGTACCCTATCGTGATCCATCCACCAATCAACTACATAATATCCTTATGTGTTAGAACATAATTGTAATAAGTTAATTATGTAAATAAAAATTTAAAAGTTTGGATTAAACATATTGAGACTAAAAAGTAAAACTGCTTATTGTACCCTTAGTGTCCCAAAATGAAATAACCTCATTCTATAGTCATGCATCTTATTTGTTGCTGTATTTTAACGATCATCATACTCAAGTATTTTGTGAATGACTTCCTTGACACTGTCTAACAGTTCATTAATAAGCTTGAAGATTAGATTATAACAATATTTTGGATTGAAAAAATGACCTGATAATTGGTAATAGAAAATTTTATTATTAGCATCGACCATAAACCTAAAATTTTGATTGACATATAATGTTTGAATAAATTGTAAAGTATATACCTACTGTATGTATAGGATGATACAATGCTTTCTCCCATCGACGGTCAATGATGTCCTACGAGATGCTGAAATTCAAAATCTTTTTCGATATATCTTCTTTTGCCCGCTCAAGTCAATCATACAAGTAGCCCATGTTAGCTTTTTTATCACCATCGATTATTCGAATGACCTTAACTAACGGTCCCACAATATTGAATATCTTTTTTACCAGCCACCAAAAGTCTTCACTCTTCAATGTCTGCTCAACCTTTCTCCCTTTTTGCTTGTCTGATGGAGTATCCCTAGCAATCTAGTTAGCAAATTGTGTTGCCTCGAGTCATAGGAGCTCTCAACCCTTCGTGTGCTCTCTCATCAGGGTCAGGGTGAAATTGTGGTTGTATATGAATGATGCAATGTATTGGGTGATCTTGACAACCCGATCTATTTGAGGATCCTTGTAAATATCCTCTGACACTAAATCTATGAAATGGGTGGAGCATGGTGCCCAATATAATTTTGGTCTCTTTACCATCAACATTTGTTCGATAGCTTTGTAGGCAATTACGTTGTCCGTCACTACTTAGATAGCTCAATCCTCTCTAATCTTTTGGATAACACCATCAATTAAATCAAATAGGAAATTGACATTCTTTCCCTGTTCAGATACATCCACCGACTTTGAAAAGATGGTCTCAGCTTGACAGTATACTAGATAGTTGATCATTATCTTCCTAGTTATACCTATTAAGAAGATAACATATTATATATAAATTTAAAATTAATAAAGACTTGTAGTAGAGTTATTATATTGAAAGGGACTATCCTATCCAACCATCCATCACCAGTGTGCATCCATGTTCATTCCGAAAACATTCAAATGACTTGACATATTTCTTAATATCATGTACCTCCATTGGAAGATATGTGTTGTATACCTCTTTTAGAGTTGATCTTAGCACACACTGGCGTCGGCTATAGTGTCGATCATCAACTTGTAGTAAGGCCCTTTTGCAGTATTAGCCAATGCTACTATGAAAGAACCATCTAGAAGTTGTTCGCCCGATCTTCTCCTTACATAACTTTAATTTCTTCAATGCCGTGTTGATGGTTGTTTGTTTTTGTCACCATCGTGTGATTACTGGATCTATGGGACCAGCTCCTGGGTCGTCATCTCGGCTGAGATCATGAATATCTTGTTCTTCTACAGGATTTGATCGTCTTCTACTTCCACTTCCACGTCCACTCCCACTACCCGAATCTTGACCCATATATTTGTCGATACGTCGATACATGTTTTTATTGGCAAACGACTTTCGGTTTGCCTCCATTGCTTGTGTTATGTCATTTGTTTACTATGTTATATACATATATTGATATGAATTATCAAATATTAAATATTACATACCTTCATCGATTTCTTTGTAGTGACCTTTTTTCGGACACTCTTGTTCGAAGCTATATATATGTAATGAACGTCTTGCTAGCTTCACAATTTTTTTAGAGACAATGTTCTTATATCTCTTTGAAGCTCCTTTTGACCTTTTCAAAATTTGTATATGCATTCTAAATTGTGCATATACCTCATAGAGTCTGTGTGCACGGTGCAACGTCCCCCTTGATAATAGCAAAATGATGCTTCAACTTGTAAGTTACACTACAAAGAACTTTGTCACAATATTTACACTTCACTTTTCTTTGCCCCATTAATACCACTGTGCAATGGAGCCAAGTTAGGTCATTTCGGGTCAAGCGGGAAGTATCAAACATGTGTTCTCTAAGCTGTGATACTTCTCGCTCGACCCGGAATGACCTATCTTGGCTCCATTGCACAATGCTATCAATGGAGCAAAGAAAAGTGAAATGTAAATATTGTGACAAAGTTCTTTATGGTGTAACTTATTGGTTGAAGATCATCTTGCTGATATAAAGGGAGACGTTGCACCATGCACACAGACTCCACCTGAGGTACGTGCACAATTTAGAATGCATATATAAAATTTGGAAAGGTCAAAATGAGCTTCAAAGAGACATAATGACACTATCTGTGAAGAAATTGTGGAACTGGCAAGATGTTCATTACATATATATGGCACCGGACAAGAGAGCCTCAAAAGAGGTCACTACGAAGAATTCGACGAAGGTATACAATATTTAATATTTGATAATTCATATCAATATACACAAATAACATAGCAAATAGATGACAAAGCACAAGCAATGGAGGCAAACCGAATGTCATTTGTCGATGAAAACATGTATATGAGTCAAGGTTTGGGCAGTGGGAGCAAATGTGGAAGTAAAAGCGAAAGAGGATCAAATCCTGTAGAAAAATAAGATATCCATGATCTCATCCGAGATGACGACCTAGGAGTTGGTCCCATAGATTCGGTCATCACATGACTGCGACAAAAACAAACAACCATCAACATGGAATTGAAGAACTTGAAGTTATGCAAGAAGAAGATCGGGCAGACTATTTCTAGATAGTTCTTTCACAGTAGCATATTGGCTAATGCTACAAAGGGGCCTTACTACGAGTAGATGATCGACACTATAATTGACGTCGATAGAGGTGTGCCGAGACCAACTCTGAAAGAGGTATACAACACATCTTCCAATGGAGGTACATGACATTAAGAAATATGTCAAGTCATTTGAACATATTTGGGATGAACGTAGATGCATGTTGATGACAGATGGTTGTACAGGTTAGTCTTTTTCAATAGAACAGTTCTACTATAAGTCTTTGTTAAATTTAAATTTGATATAATATATTATGTTCTTAATAGGTATAACTAGGAAGACAATGATCAACTCTCTAGTATATGATCAAGTTGGGACTGTCTTCTAGAGGTCGGTGGACACATCTGGACAGGTAAAGAATTTCTATTACCTACTTGATTTAATTGATGGTGTTATCAAAGAGATCGGAGAGGATTGAGTTGTCCAAGTAGTGATGGACAACGCAGTTGCTTACAACGTTGTCGAACAAATGTTGATGGTCAAGAGATCAAAATTATAATGAGCACCATGCTACGCTCATTTTCTAGATTTAATGTTAGAAGATATTTGTAAGGATTCCCAAATAGATCTGGTTGTCAATGTCACCCAATATATTGCATCATTCATATACAACCACAATTTTATTTTGACCCTGATGAGAAAACACAAGAAGGGTCGAGAGCTCCTATGACCCAAGGCAACACAGTTTACTTTTCAATATATATCTTTGAAGAGCCTTTTGAACTAAGGCACTCCCTCACCCAAATGATACTTTCACTAAGATGGGCTAACTATATTGTTTTGGTTACTCCATCAGACAAGCATAAAGGGAGGAAGGTAGAGCAGACATTGGAGAGTGAAAATTTTTGGTGGCTCATAAAAAGATGCTCGATATTGTGGGACTATTAGTCAAGGTTCTTCGAATAGTTGATGGAGATAAGAAGACTGACATAGGCTACTTTGTATGATGCACTTGAGCAAGCGAATGAAGATATATCAAAAAGGATCTCGAATTTCAACATTTGGTAGGACATCATTAACTATCGATGAGAGAAAATATTATATCATCCTCTATTAGTCAAACATTATATATCAATCAAAATCTTGGATTTATGGTTGATGCTGATGATGAACTTTTCTATTGCTAATTATTAGATCATTTTTTAACCCAAGATATTGTTACTATCTAATTTTCAAGCCTATTAATGAATTGTTGGACAACATCAAAAAAGTCATTCGCAGAATATTTAGGGATGATGATCATTCAATTATAACAATAAATGAGATGCATGACTATAGGATGAGATTATTTTATTAATTTATTAAAATTAGGTTTTAACACTTAATGATATTATGTAGTTGACTGGTGAATATATCACAGTAAAGCACCAAGATTTGAATATGAAGGGTTAAACGTTTAGTCCTATTCATACGAAGAAAAGGAATAGGCTGATATCACATAAACTTGAGTAGCTAGTCTACTACCATTATAACATGAGATCAAAGTTAAAAATTTTGGAGAAGATGAGAGAGAACTAAAAGGAGGAGCAAAGGTGGGTATAAGAAGTAAGTGGAAGACGAATTGAGGCACCAACTGTACAAGAACCAAATATTGACTTGGAGGAGATATTTAAAGAGAAAAATCTTTTGCAAACTTGAGTCAACAATTGTGAAGGTATGGACGAACTAGAGTTCAACCTCAATGATCGAGAATGGGCTCAAGGAGAATTTGACAATGCTCCTCTCTCTGAAGAATTTTGAATCCCTCCTTATGTGGCAAAGAGACATAAAATTGAATAATCTTCTCGCCAAGATAGGCAATTAAAGGACAAAGGTAAACAAGTTGTAATTGACCCTCTTGATATTGGCAATCTTGACACAATCAACGAGATGTGATAAGATACACCAAAACCCAACATCCGAGTGTACTATTAGATATCGGATGATTCTTCTTCAAAAAGTAGTAGAGATGGAGTTGTGAATGCATACAACATAGGCAGAGGTAGCACTACCGGCACCACTTTTGGGGTAAGGAGAAGCAATATAGAGATGCCCCTTCCGCAACAGTAGCACTTCACAGAAGAGGAGCATTATACCCACGCAAATATGATGCTGACCACAGAGCTATACAACATGGGTATGGAGGAGCAAGGCTTGAACCATCACATGATTGTTGGGTTCCATCGTATCAAGGAAGGGGTTATGGGATGATTTAACCATCTTTCTTCGATAGTTCTAGTACTTATGCATATAACCGTTATGGTGGTTCGTTTTCATCTTTTTTTAGGATAATTATTGAATGTAGTGATGGGTATAATCAGTTTATATATATGTTCAATGTGTTGTACTCTTCTACAACGTCATTGACAGAGTATATAAATTATGTAGAACAACAATATAATATCATTATGTAGTGATGAATCATTTTCTAATCGTATTTCTTTATTTTTTGAATTTTTGGATATTTTTTTTCATATTTTTATGATTTTTTATTTTTTATCATTTAAAAATAAAAATAAAACCTCACCTGACCCGGCCGAATTGGGGGTAACCGGCTTGAGGCAACCCCCGACCCGATGCACCTTGATTGAACTCATCACAATCAGATTATAAAGAATAAATTAAACCTCGAGTTCATACGGATATATAGCCATAAAATAGGCATCAGCTTTTTCGATAAAGCTTATCTTTTCATTTATTGACCTCGTTGCGACTAGGTTAGGTTGGGGGTCGATCGACCGGGGGCCGACCCTGTGCACCTTGATTGAACTCATCACAATCAGATTATAAAGAATAAATTAAACCTAGAGTTTTAGCCATAAAATAGGCATCGACTTTTCGAGAAAGCTGATCTTTCCATTTATTTAGTTAAGGTGTAACACTTTGGTCGACCAAATATGTGCTCCGTTGATCCACCATTTTTCTATGGGAGGACATAAATGACATAAAATAAATAGACTCCTAAAATTTCTAAATAGGAATGATACAAAGTAATTTAATTGCAGATAGGAATGACAATAATAATTGCAGATAAAAGATTTATAAATCCAGCATAATCTATAATAGGAATGATACAAAGTAATTTAATTTATCAATATTTAAAATTTAGAATTTTTCCCCAATACTCAATAAGTTTAAATGATAAAAATATAGATGAAGGTCTATATATTTATCATGAACTCAGAAATATTGAAATGACTCCTGGTAGTAAACCATTAACAATAACAACTAAATTATTAGCAAGTTTATCAGAACACAATGATATGCCAACAAGACCAGTAAATCAAAACATAATAATGTTAGAAGATCAACAAAATTATTCTGAAATAATCGAACCCAAAATAGATAAAATTAGTCCTCCGAAAGAATGGCATATAGCCTTAGAAGATTTAAAACAAAAAAATAAACCTCAAATTAATAGAGAACGAATAATAGATAATAAAATGATTAAGTTAAAAAACCTAGAGTATCCTTCTAGTCGATTAACAATAAAAGACATTGACGAAGAAGATATAGAACAACCTAGATATTCTTACTGTATAGATAAATACCTAAAATATTTTCAAAATGAAATAATGACTATAGATAAGAAAGTATATCCTAAATTAACTATGATTAGAGTACAAGTTAAATTAAGTCTAATAAAATTCATCTGGATTAATGCTATCGTTGACACTGGAGCTTCTATATCACATATTAATAGTAAAATCATAGAAGACAATATTGAAAAAAGTAATCATATAGAACAATATATTACATTCGACGGTAACATAGTAACCTTTGAAAATATTGCTATTATAAATGAATTAAGAATTGAAGATGTTAATAAAGAACTACATAATTTAAAATTTAAAACTCTCTATACTTCTCCTGATGCTGTAGCATTAATAATTGGTAATGATATTTTAAACCAATATAATCCAATTACAATAAATCCTTATACTATTACCTTTACTATTGAATCAAAACAAATAACAGTAGAAAAAATCCTAACAGATTCATTAAACATGATAAGAATGGAAAGACCTTTAAACAGAAAAATAAAAGAATATTTGTTAAAAAATATAAAATTTATGTTATTAAATATGATAAAAATGTGGATTGGCCAGAAAAATCAGAAATAGGCTTTACATTATTATCAAACGAAAATGTAACTTTACAACCTACAGAAAGAAAAATTTTATACACTGGATTAGGATTTATGATACCAGAAGAATTTTATGGTATAATAAAAGGTAAAAATGGTTGGTTAAAAAATGTAGATTTACAAATTACAGAAGGAATTATAAAATCCACATATAGTGGAGAAGTAACTATAATAATTAAAAGCTTTGAAAAAACTTCAATTATTCGAGTTAAAAAGAGAAACAAATTAGCGGACCTTATAATAAATAAAATTTATAATTTTATTTAATGGAAGTAATAACAAGACAGATAAACAGAATATGTATTAAAATTAAATTAGAAAATGGGCAACACTATAACCTCTTTCCTATATTAGATTCAGGGGCAACTAAAAGTATTGTAGAAGAAAAATTTTGGCCTATAAATAAAACTGAAGAGCTAAAAAAACCACAATTATTTAGTGGATTAGTAGGAAATACTAACTCAACTAAAATATCTAGAAATGTTTCCATATACATTTTAGATCAAGATGAAATTGAAGAAGAATTTATCATTCCTGAAGTATATGTAATAAAAGAAGGACTGAGTAATATGATCCTAGGAAACAATTTTATAAATAAATATTCACCTATCATAATAGATAAGATGTATAATACTTTTACAAAAAATAAAAAAAAAACTTATACCACGATATTTTTTTATACCAAAGATTTTTAAGTCACCAATAAATATATCTAACGAAAGTTTTCAAGATATTAATTTGACTGAACTATTTTCGGAAAACCCTTTAAAATTATGGGATAGAAGTCCAAGATTCTGTAAAATAGAACTACTACCAGAACATAAAGAGAAAAATCTAAGAACAAAACCCTTAGTTTATTCTAAAGAAGATGTAATAGAATTTCAAACACAAATTACTGAATTAAAAAAATTAAATTTCATACAAACCAGTAGAAGTCCACATATATCACCTACCTTTATGGTAAGAAACCATTCAGAACAAAAAGAGGTAAAGCAAGAATGGTAATAAACTATAAAAAAATAAATAAACATACAAAATTTGATGGTTTTCGTATACCGAGCTGTGATAGTATCTTAAAGAAACTACAGAATAAAAAATGGTTTAGTAAATTTGATGCAAAATCAGGGTTTTGGCAAATAAAATTAGAAGACCAAGAATCTAAAGAATTCAGTTCATTCTCTACACCATATGAATATCTAGAATGGAATGTAATGCCATTCGGAATAAAAAATGCTCCACAAATTTATCAAAAATGGATGAATTCTATTTTTAAGGATTACGATAATTTTATTGTAGTTTATACAGATGATATATTAGTTTTTTCTAACGATTACGATGAACATAAACATCATCTACAGATAACAAGAGAAATTCTCATAAAAAATGGTATAATCTTATCACCTAAAAAAATTGAACTTTGTAAACAAAAAATAGAATATTTAGGAAAAATTATTGATCAAGGTTCTATTGAACTTCAAAGTCATATTATAAGTAAAATAAAAGAATTCCCAGATACTTTTACAACACATGAATAATTACAGAGTTTTATAGGAATTCTAAATTATGGAAGAAAATATATTCCTCGACTAAGCGAATTAATAAAAGAATTACAAGGAAAAATTAATTTAGAAAATAAAAAATATAAAAAAGAAAATGGCAAAATCATAACAAGATGAGAAACTGATAAAATAAAAATTAAACTCTCTCCAGAAGCAGAAGATGAGATTATATATCTTAAATCAATAATAACAAAGATACCAAAGACTATTATACCAAAAGAAACTGATAATTTGGTAGTATCTACTGATGCTAGCCAATATTATTGGGCAGGAATATTGACTGTTGAAAAAGAAGATGTTGTAGGATATAACTCTGGAAAATTTTCTAAACCAGAAATAAACTACTCTACATACGAAAAAGAATTTTTAGCGATATTAAAAACAATTAAAAGTTTTAAATATTGGTTATTACCAACAACTTTTAAAATTAATACTGATAATAAAGGTTTATATCATTATATTAAAAATAGAAAAGAAGATCAAAATAGTCGAAGAGTACGCTGGTTAATGCAGTTAGAAGACTATAGTTACTCAATACATTTCTTTCCAGGACATCAAAATATAATTGCTGACTATTTGTCTAAACCTTTTCAGAACGAAGAATAATTTCCTCCAGGCAGCCATGGCAAACAAGCAATACAGCATCCTCTTCAAATATTGTGCCAAAGATAAATACTTCCTCTGCAAATATTGGGCCAAAAATAAATATGCCAATAAACTCTTATATTACCCCTATAAATAAAGGTGAACCAAAAATAAATATTAATTTTGCAGAAGGAAATATTATTATAAACATGGCGAAAACACAAAATCAACAAGTTATACATCAAATAACTCAAGCCAGAAGTTCTTATAGAAGCAATAATAATTTAAGCAAAAATACTTATGAAAATCTCAATAAATTATGGAAAGTAACTGGAGGCTTACAAAGCAATCCATAATATATAACTGCTCTTCGTACTATGGAAGAGTACATTATAATGTTAGAGAATAATAATTATCATCATCAAAATATTCATGTGGCTCTCCAAAACCAAATAATACAACTAAAAAAACAAAATCTAATAGAACGAAGTGATTATTCAAATATTTTTAACAATCATCTAATACCCTTTATTGAAAAACATATTTGCACTGAAGAACCAGAAGAGCAATTAAATATTATAAATTATATGAAAAAAACATCAATATTCTCTAATATACTTCAAAAAGAGAAAAGAAAAGCACTTTATGAATATATTAATAATTATCTACCAAATGAAATTAAAACTCTTATTGATAACAAAATATAGAGTGATCCAATTCTACCACTTCTACAAGAATATAATGATTGTATAACTAAAAGTGTAGATAAACATAGAATAACATTAATACATCATGAAATAGATGAGAGAGCAATTTATGCTCTTGAACAAGGGGTTATTAATAAATTAATTGTTACAAGAGATCGGATAAATAATCTAAATTTCCCCATGATAATTAAAAGTATAATAAATTGGATACCACTATTAATACAAGTATTTGAAATAGATATCACTGCAACTTTCACGGAAACCTCTATTAGCAATATATTTCCATCAATACAAATATGGAGACTAAGACCACAATATTCTTATAATATAGAATATCAAGAACTTGATAAAATAATAAATGTATGGGAAGAACAAAAAAAGAATATTATACATATTAAAAATGAAAGCAGATGGCCTATTGAAGTTCCAAGATGGACTAACGGCAGAATACTAGTTCGTGATCAAGCAGAAATGGTCCATAAAAGCCATCATGAAAATGGTTTCGGATATCAAGAACAATTGAATCCAAATATTCTTGGACCAAAAGCAAAAGCAGTCCGGAGAGAAGCCTATAGCACATGGGCAGATATGGCCGACATGGAGCAAGCCGACATGGAGCAATAAGTCAGTATCTTACCTTTAATACTGTAAAAGATTCGATTTGAGCCTCGGGGAGCCAATCGAAAATAAAACCACTGTTGTAAAACCACGGACGCCTCTGGTATTGAGCCCCTGGTTTTATGGACTTCAAGTTTGTTCAAGTCCGAATAGTATCATAAGTTCTCCTATATAAGGAATTGTAAACATACGTTGTAAGACACCTTGAATAATTGATCCTTTGAGTGTCTGCTACCACGCTTCGTATCTGCACTCATCTGCTTCTACTTTATCGCTGCCTCCACGCCTTCATACGCCTTCTTCATCGCGAGCGTCTAAATATTTAATGGTTTACTATCAGGAGTCATTTCAATATTTCTGAGTTCTTGATAAATATATAGACCTTCATCTATATTTTTATCATTTAAACTTATCGAGTATTGAGGAAAAATTCTAAATTTTAAATATTGATAAATTAAATTACTTTGTATCATTCCAATTATAAATTGTGCTGTATTTATAAATCTTTTATCTGCAATTATTATTGTTGTTGGTGAGTTAATTCCTTTTCTAAAATTTGCTTTTATAGTGATGTCTATTGCACCTAAATGTAAATATTTAATTTTATCTTTTCGTTTAGAGTTTTTTAACATTTGAGTTATCTTTTCTTTATTTATGATTTGTATATTAGTAATCGACCTATTGGTTTCTACCCAATTTATTGTTTGTTCAAATCTTTCTATTAATAATTTATATTTCCTCCATAAATTCCATTTTAATTTATAAACTTTATTTTTTTCTATTTCCCAGGGTGCATTTTGAATTTTATTATATATTTCTTCATTAAATATTATCATTTGTCTATTATGATCATCCTGATTTTCTTCTATATTAAATATTTCAGAGGTTGATTCTCCCTCTTTAGATGAATCTTGAGTAGTCATCATATAAATATATTGAACATTATTTTATTGAAAAGGATTGTATTCATCTGTAAGTTCTTCTATTTCATCATTACTATCATAGTAATATTCTTCATCTGAAGAATTATAGAGAATATCATCATCACTTTCTGTAATTAACTCATATTCATAGTTTTCTATATCTGATAGTTCATAACATATTCTTATATCATAAATTTCTTTAACAATATTCATATCTATTATGTTAATTTTGTCTTCGTTTAGGACACATATTTGCATAATGTCCTTCTTCTCCACATTTAAAGCATTTACATTTTTTTATTAGGCTTCTTTTTTAAATATTGGCTATTTGGATTTATAGATTTGGATTTAGTTCTAACTTGAAATCTTTTCTTTTTATAAGGATATCTTTTTGTTCTCGGTTTATTAACAGAGCCTTGTCTTATTGTTTTATAAGTGTTATAAGTTTTTGTTTTGGTTTTACTAGGTCCACCACGCTTGATGCGCGCTGGTCTGCAACCATATAGTAGTGTTGGCAAAAGTTTTTCACAAGCACTATTTATATTAGTTGAATTAGAGTATTTTTGATATATATGTTTTGACTTATTAAATGATTGTATAATAGAAGTTTCTTTGCAATAATTTCTAAAATAATTTATTGCACAATTTATTCTAGTTGAGAGACTATCAGTTCCTGCTTTTCTTAATTCTGTTTCTTTTAAAAACGTATGATAATAATCTTTTAATTTAGCATCCCAAGAGGATGAAAATTTATTTAAATATTCTAATTCCCAATGATTCCAATTAATAGGTGGTAACCTCCATACATATGCAGAATAATCGGTAGAGAATTCTGTTAAATAACATATATTACATAACTTCATTTTTCTTAATATGATTTCTATATCGTCAATATTTATAGTATCGGGTCTAGTTGATGCATTAAAAAGTTGTAATAAAACAAATTGTAATTACATTAAAGCACTCTCAAATAAAGATTGTTCTCTTGTATCTTGAAATATTTTTTGTTCATATTGTGAAATTAGTGCATAAGCTGCACTACCTCTCATTTTACTAATTATAGTTCAAACTAATGTATTGACAACAAAATTTACTTTAAATTTACATACGAACACAAAATAAATTAAACTTGATAGGAGATTACGGTTTCTGACCTTTGAAGGCGAAGGATGGACCAAGCTACGGCGACTGATGGCGATGACGACGACGAGACGGCGAGCTGACTAATGGGGTGTTTGGTTGCATGATAATGAAGGTTTTTGTTTTAATTTTAAAAAATTGTAAGAAAACTTGTTAAAAGAGGTGTTTGGTAACCATGACAATTTTATGTTTTAAAAGTGATTTTCTTCTTAAACAAAAGAAGAGGGTCTCACCTCTTTCTTTTTTTTTGTGGTCCCCCACTTTGTTTGGTCATGTGTGGTGGTTACGCTTTTTTGTAATCACATCCCTCCAAACATGATAATTTTATGTCATGAGTTGGTTCACTTTTTATTTTAATTTAATTTTTTATCATGAAAGTGTACAAAAAGTTATCATGCAACCAAACACCCCATAACTGTCAAACACACACACACACGACACCTCTTGAAGACGCACTTCGGAAAGATTAATAACATACCGATAAGTTGCATCTCCGGTTGTAAAGCTCGGCAGCCCGTCCTAGGCCTCATGTGTGAATTCCATTCGAGAACAAAGAGAGATCTACGGGTTCTGCAAGATTAGTCTCTTACCTGATGCAGACGGACGACGTCCTCCGGAGCTTGTTCGCCGCGTTGCTTCTCTCCCCGGCGGCTTCACCCCACATCCCATCTGCGAAGTTAACACGTATATATATTCACGCAGCTCGCATGCAAGGGCCGGATAAAGGCAGAAGAAGAGAGGAAGACCGTCTGCCTAACTAATAGCTCGCGGGGAGGCTGCAGGAGTCCGGGTAGAGATCTTCCCGAGCTCGCCGACGCCACGGTCCGCGCATGCCCAGCAACACCATCATCCTCTTCTTCTCACCTTTTCTGTGATGCTCCCTCCCTCGCCACTCTCGGCACTAAAACCCACCCAGAGGCCGCCCGTATATAAAGAAGAGAAAAGAGCCGAAGGGATGGAGCGAGGAGACTGCATTGGATGCTCGGATAATGGCGACGATCACTGTGTGGGGGTTGGTAGAGATTCCCTCTGTCGAGACACCTCTCAGAGAACTTTACCAGGTCTATGATCTCGGGGGTCTGTCGCGCGACACTGGTCGGAGTGCGATCTAACGTGGAAAGATCAGGAGGTGAACGACGATAAAGAGGAGTGAAAGTTGCCGTTGCGGATACGGATGACGCGTAGTGGATAAGGTGAAGGTTAAAGTGGCTGTCGTCCTTGCTAGACGGCGGCTGTCGGCCAGCGCTCGGGGATGCTTGGTACCTGCGGCCGTATGTGACGGCAAAGATTAGGAGAGCAAAACAGAGAGTGGAGTCTAATAGTATAATAATAGTATAGTGTTCAAATTTGATTTATTTGTTTCACGTGAGTTCAAATTTGAATTTAAATTTTAATGAGTATGTTAAATTCTTATTTAAATTTAATTTATTTATTAATTGAGTCAAGTCAAATTCAAACTCAAATAATTATTGAACTAAAATTTAATTTAAAGTTATATATAAATTCGTTTATAAAATTTATAATAAATAAAAATTTATTTGTGAAATCTTAGATTTAACTCATTTGTGAAACACAACTTAGGTATTAACTCAAATTTTAAATTATTTAACCTATTTAAGTAACATTATATTAATATTCATAATTTAATTTTTAAAATAATTTTTTAATCAAATATTTAACCAAGTTATTTTTGAGTTTATCAAGTTAAGTAAGAATCTGTTCAAATTCGTTTCATTTAAAGAGTATTTAACATGATAAATAAAGTCGATAAATAACGTGTATGGGTTCATTTGCACGTACCCCTCGCAAGGATGTCATCAAGTGCTCGCTTCATTCCTCCGTTCAACCTATATTTTATTCGAGATGTGTTCAAGATACTTTTGATTCACTTTAATTTCATAAATCTTGTAAATTCAATTTATATTTTAAAAATTATTTTAAACTATAATAATAAATAGTATGTACTTTTAAAATAGATTATTTTTAAAATAATTTTAATTTTATAAATTTTAAGTGTGCATTATTTATTTAAATCTAATTCAAACCAAACTAAATCAAATGGACCGGTTACAGTTTGATGCAGCTTATGGGGTGTTTGGTTGCATGATAATGAAGATTTTTGTTTTAATTTTTAAAAATTGTAAGAAAATTTGTTAAAAGAAGTGTTTGGTAACCATGATAATTTTATGTTTTGAAAGTGATTTTCTTCTTAAACAAAAAAGAGGTTCTCACCTCTTTCTTTTTCTTGTGGTCCCCCACTTTGTTTGATCATGTGTAGTAGTTACTCTTTTTTGTAATCACATCCCTCCAAACATGATAATTTTATGTCATGAGTTGGTTCACTTTTTATTTTAATACAATTTTTTATCGTGAAAGTGTACAAAAGATTATCATGCAACCAAACACCCCGTTAAGCTTAATTATCCCCTTCAATTGGATTTGAGTTTGAAAAAAGAAAAATCAGTCAGGAGATCTTCTGCACTTGGAAATCTTTTACTTGGTCATCGGTTCTATGTATGTTTTTCCTATGCAAACAAGCTGAGCGAGCACGTAGCTTGGTTTTTGTATACGAGAGAAATATGCATTTCGGTTCAGCTAACAAGAGATGCGAAAATCAGCATCTGTTGTACTAGCTAGTCAATGAACGTACGTGTGAGAATAATTAATAATTATATCATTATTTATAAAATGACTTATAATTTAATCACTAAAATATAATAACTAAAAAAAACAAACAGAAAATGAAGGCGCTTACATCCCACCAACTCGGTCACGTTCATCTCGAAGAAAGATTGTATAAATATTCAAAGTATAAATTTTGACTAAGCAAATAAATCGAATGAGATAAAAATAAGAAATACACAATTAAAAGGTGAGAAAATCAACAAAAGTTGTCTTACCTATCTTATGCCCTGTTTGGTTAGAGTTTCATTTTTGGTACTATATCAATATTGATATTAATATTTTGAAATGTTGGAATATCAATATCAAAAATAATACAAGTGGACACTTGTATCACATAATATGTTTTGTTTGCACTACAAATTTTAAAATTGATACAATTATCCAAACACCTCTTGATGGTTCTTATTCATATCAATTTTAAAATTGATAGTGATAGAGATTTCTAATAGTGTTACCAAAACAGGGTGTTACAAAATGACATTTTTAATCAACAAAATGAGTACATGTCTTTTTTAGCGAATATGAAATTGATAGGATCATAGGACAAACAGAGATTTCGTGTCTTTCCTCGAAGACACATCGGTCTCTTTCACAAATGCCTACGTATTTGAAGATGGTGGAGTGCATTATCACACGGAGGTCTAAAAAATCATCTAATTCTTCGACAAAACATAAACAAATCAACGCAATCTGCATTATCATGGGAAAAAATATTTATTTACTTCATAGTATACATTTTTAAATATATAATTATATATCTTTTATATATACTATATAATAAAATAAACTATTTTTATTTTATAATATATTTTTAAATATTATTTAATTATTTATTGTATATTTTATTTGTATAATAGATTTATATATGAATTATATTCATTTTTATATATAATATATAATTTATTTTTATAATATTTTATTTTTATATTTTTAAATATGTATACTTAATTAATTAATTAATTATTATATAATATATTTTATGCATAAATATATATTTTATTTATTTATTTATTATATTTATTTTATTTTCACTATATATATTTTTATATTTTTAAATTATACATTGTTAATTATATATTATTTTATATTAATTATAATATACGTATTCTTTCGTAATCAAGGAAGGTGGGGTCGGGAGTCGGGACCGGGTTAGTTGGGCCCAAAACCGACCCGGGTCGGTCGGGGTCGCGACCCGAGTTGGGCCGAAGTCGTCAAAAATAATAAAAAAAAAATAATTTTGAGGTTGGGGTCTTGGGGTCGGGACCGGGTTGGTCGGCCCCAAAAGCGACCGAGTCGGGCGCGATCGCGACCCGGCGAACCATGTTGGTAACTACATGCGTGACTATATGCATGTTCTGATAACTATATTCATGCTTCTGGTAACTATATGCAAGTCTCAATAACTATATACAAGCTCATGTTATCTATGTGCGAGTTCCCAGTAACTATATACATGCCTCGATCCGTAATTATATATGCAGACCCCAACTAATTATATGCAGGCCCCAGTAACTATGTACAGGCCCCTAGTAACTATTCGCAGGTTTCAACTATGTGCAAGTCTCAATAACTATATGCAAATCCCCAGTAACTATATGCATGTCATAGTAACTATATATGCAAACCCCAATAACTATATGCAAGTCCTCAATAACTATATGCATGTCCTAATAATTACGTGCAAATCTCAACTATATACAAGTCTCAGTAACTATACCAAAATAAATATCTAATTTTGAGCACATGGTAACTATATACACATTTTGGTAGTTATATGCATACATTTAGGGTCCATTTGGATGCTTGTAAAATGTGCTGCATGGGCTAGTTTTCAGGAAATGCCCATCATTTTATCTATTTGGTTACTAGTAAAATGACAGTCAAAGGAAAATGTGTTACGTTGACTTGTCCAGCACCTGGATTTTGGCATCCGGGAAACTTCTCCTGACGCCATTTTAGGTGAAGACGCCATTTTCGGTGAACACCGCACATGTAAATCTATATGATATAAAGACTTGCTCCAACTTAATTATTTAAAAATAAAATATCTAATTTTAATTGATGATTATTTTTTATTAAAATTAAATCCTCTAAAAACTACTTTCATTGTTTCTTATTTTTATCACAACAAATATATCATTGTCTTAATGGTATAATATATCTTACTTTATATTTTCATGTCTAAATAATTTTGTCAAATCCAATTAAAAATTAAATTAAATTAATATTTTGTATTTTAAATAATAATTTTAAAAGTAAATCTCTTTCTAAAAATGTGACTCAAATATATTGTTTTATCACATAATAAATTTTGAATGATAATTACCATTAAAATTCAAGAGAATAAAAAATATGTCAACAATTTTCATAGAGGGGCAAGTGTTGGATGAGATTGTTTTACAGGTTACCAAATAAGGTATCATGTATTCAATTTTCGTGGAAAAGTGATTACATGTAAATTAATATCATAAAAATTTACATTTACATGAAACCAAACGGACCCTTAGTAACTATATGCAAGTCTCAGTAACCACATGCAAGCCTATAGTAACTATATGCAAGTCCCCAATAACTATATGCATATCTCGAATAACTATATTTGTAGACCCTAATTAACTGTCTGCAGACCCATACTAATTAGATGCAGGCCCTAGTAACTATGTACAGGGCCCAGTATCTATGTGCAACTTCAACTATGCAAGTCTAAGTAACTATATGTAAGTCCCCAATAACTATATGCATGTCATAGTAATTATATATGCAAACCCCGGTAACTTTATGCAGGTCCCCACAGTAACTATATATATGCATGTCCTAGTAACTATGTGCAAATCTCATCTATATGTAAGTCTCAGTAATTATATGCAAATATAAAACCTTAATAAGTATATTATTTTTTATTGAAATCTGATGAATAGGAGTAGAATTAACTATTTTCAATTCTAATTTTGATACGTTGTCGGAGTATCTAATTCTCATTCAGATGACTCGTAGGATATCAAAGTATGTTTTGAATAAATCAAACTATCAAATTATTGGATAGTGCTTACACCACCAATTTAAAATGTAATTCTGCAGGAAAAAAAGATAAAAAAATTCTCTCCCTCTGTCCAAGAACGAGCTCCACTTCTTTTTCCCAAAACTTCCTCCGTAACCACCTTCTCTCTTTCTCACGATCTCTCTCTTGAATCATCTTCATCAATTATGTCTTGATGGTAATTAACTTACACCGTAATATTTGTAATAAAGATGCTAACAAACCCAAAGAATAAAATTCAAGTATTGTGATATTTTTAAACATAAAAATATATAGACAATACGATTCAGAACATTATAGTTAATAATGTATATTATAAATTAGTACGCTTTAATATAAAATATTTATTTTTTAAACAGCTTACATAATCATAGAATAAGTCTATAATATATACAATGACAAATGTAAAAATCAACGTAAGACATTTCTGCACCAGGGAATACAATTGATGGTGTTGGCAATTGCAGTGTGAGATTTATTCACTAATTGTTTGATATCATATTTACTGTTTGAATAGATAAAAAAGATCATAAATGAATGTTTTTTTCCATGTACAAGGTCATCATATTGGAAGATGAAATAGTTTTTTAATTCATATTGTCCACACTAAACTAGGTGCACACCTTCACAAGTTCAATATGTAGAAAAAATATGCATAGACAATCTCACCGGTACCATCATTAGCAATATAAATAACGTCAAAACTGAGCACTGTCATCAGATGGCCATAGGTTCGTCTACTCTTCTAACATGAACACCCTTTTGAGCAGGTGGCATTTCCATAGTTCCGAGCATATCAAGATTTTCCATGTATAGACTGTACATGCAAGAGATACACCAGTTTCCTTGACACCATCTCACCACGGTAAAGTGACACCATACCTAGGATGTGCATTTGCTGTACCCGGGGAAACAAATTCAGTGAGTTAGGCCAAGGGAAGAGTAATAACTAAAACAGAAAGGTTTTATGTTTTAACAACTTGGAATTCTCAACGATTACATTTTTAGAAATATGATAAATCAGAAATAAATATGCCAACAAAATATAGAACTCAAATTTTCATTCACATGTACCGATATATAAATTTAAGGTGGCCTTGAAAGGAACATGTGCAGCTCAACGATGATTGGATGCATCAAGATATGATATTCTATGAAAAGCAAGCTATCTAGAACCAGTTTGAAAATAGATCATAGTAGACAGAATCAGTGCATATGGCAATTGGATCAACATGCTGTTGCATTGATACGGGATCCGACGGACTTGCCGTAACCGACATATTCGCCTATCCTGCCCTCTTCCCCCTCACCCGACAGATTCTCTGAATACTAGATGGTAAGCTTCTCCGTCGTTGTCTTTCTTCCTTTTTTTCTCTCCTACTCGTGAAGCATGCGGTCGTATTTATCACCCCTCGTGTTCTTCGTTGTATCTTGCATTTCCGTCAAGAGCACCAGGTCCTGCTCAGGTTAGATCGTCTGTGCAACTTAGAAACCAAGGATCCATTTGGATCCACGTAAAAGAGGTTGATTGTATGAACTTTTCTCGGAAACTTTTTCAAACTTGTCAATTGTTTGCACGTAAACTATGAGTCAACTAAAAAGCTGATACATTAACTCTTCCAAAATCAGGATTTTGGCATCCTGCAAAATGATCGAGATGCCATTTTCGGCCAGTTTGTACCACGTGTAACCGTATACATGATAGTTAAGTTAGATATAATTCAAATAAATTAAATTTATTATTAATCACTCATATCAAATTTAACTTTTTAAATTGACTGATAAAAATAGTTAATACAAAGGATTATTTCTAATTCATAGTGATGCTAAAAAATTATTTATTTAGATACAAACATCTACAACATATACTAAATAATTTTAAAGATAGAATAAAAACATGAGTAGACTATACTAATACACATAATAATTATTATTATACAAACAACTTTTACCAATAGACAGATAATTATTTTTGTAAATATTATCTTAATCAGTACAAAATAGATGATTTAAATTTTATTTTTTTAAAATTTAATTTCATGTTTCTTTTACTTCTCTTTTTACTCCAAACCAATTGCATCCTTAATATTCGATATATTCACTTGCAATGAGTTGGACACGGTGTTCTTAATAATTATATTTTATTATATAATTATTTTATAATGAAAACTAATGAATTATATGGTTAGTTGCCAAGAAAATAGTCCATTTTTTCATTGTGTTATTCTTAACTTGAAAAAGTAAGTAAAGAATTTTAATAAATCATATAACTAAAAAAGTCTTCATATAACTTGTATATTAAAATGATTTGAAAATGTTTTACGTAAAACCAAATAGTTAAAAGTTTTGTCAAGAAAAATTAATTCTCGGTGTACCAAACAAGATATTTGTATTTCTTTTTACTTGATAAGTCTATGCGGTGTAAAACATTTTCAACGTTTTCACTTTTGCACCAAACCAAACGGACCCAAACATAGTCATTCAAGTGAATGGAAATCAGCAGGGGTGGTGCTACCTCCACCAGAACACTATATGTGCATACGAGTCGCGGTGCTCTGAAATCTAGCGGTCAATTTCAAGATCTATTTGATCAAGGACAATGAACATATTTTTAATTTTGTTGTCATTTTTTAATTTTATTTTCCATTTCTAACTAGGGCGGTAAACGAGTTAGATTCGGTAGTAGAATCATCAGAATTCGATTTCGATTCTGATAAGGGTTAAGAGGTTCTAATTCTGATTTTAATGATTTCAAAATTATTATATTCTGATTTGATTCCATTATCAAATCGGAATTGAATCTCATAAATTTTAAATTACATATTAAATATTAATTTTTATTTAAAATGAGTCAATAATTCACATATAATTATTAAAATTTGATATAATCTTCTTAAAATTTTATTTTTATCATTTTATCAAATTATATATTATATATTATAATTTATTTAACTTTATTTTATTTTATTTTATTTATATATAATTATTTTTATCAAAATAAAATTAATAAAAATAGAATTAACTGATTTCAATTTTGATAAGTTACTTAAATATCTAATTTCAATAAATTTAATGATACAAAAATTAAATTTATTAATTTTTATTAAAATTAAATTAAAATATCAAAATATCGAATTTCATTCACACTCCTAATCTTAACTCCCTTTTATTGTTGCCCCTTGAGTACTTCGCTCTCCGTTATTTCATCCGTGGATGAGTACAGGAGGACGCTCGCGCGCGCGCGCGCGCGCGCGCTCTCTCTCTCTCTCTCTTTATATATACACACACACACACCACACACATTGCTAATATACGGTTTATATGTCGTCGATCAGTTTTCTTGATTAAAAGAGTTTGTCTTGCTGATGCAATATATCTGAAATTGACGAGGAAAAGAAGACATATCACAAAGTAGTGTAACTTCAAAGAGCATGTTGCAGGTACGAGCCTTTCTCCGGTAGTTTGGTGTTTTTGTCTAATTTCTCTGTCTTTTCATTGATTTGACTCTATTCAAATATTTTAAAATAATTTATTTTTCGATCCGATTAACAAATTCACTTCACTCATTGATCCGTTGACCAGTTATTTACAACATTTAATCCGCCGGAGAAAAAAATCTATAACTTACGGTCCGTTCCGTTAACGGACATTTGACCGGCGTCAAGATATTTCAATTATCCCCAAATTGACCCCCATTCTTTCGCTAGACCCGTGACCTCCGGACCATCGCCAAACTCCTGTGACCTGTCAACTGGAGGAGACGGACCTTCGCTAGACCCGTGACCTCCAAACCCTCGCCGAGCTCCCGTTGAGGAGACGGAGAAGGTGGTAGAAGAGAAGACGATCTCAACGAGCTCTGGGGGAGACGACCTCGCCACATACTTCACCTTCGAACCATCTCCACAGAGGATCATAGGAGGAGGTAACCATCTCTCTCCCTTTTTATGTCGAGTCAAAAATCCCTACCATCCCTCCATCCTCGTGCACACCGCTCCGCCGCCGGCCTCGGAGGGTGTATCTGCCGTGGCAGCACTCGACCAGCACCGCCATGGCTGCACCAGCCGCATGCCCTTGTCCCCCTGGCGCTCCCGCCGTGGCAGCACCGACCGGGACCTCGACGACCCTGTCACGACCCGGAAAAACGCAGCGAAATTTTTTTTTTTTCCAAGACATGACAGCGGGATAAAAACCCACGAAGTAGAAAGGTTCGGCAACAAAAACACAATCTAAAACACCTGCTTACACAATATCGAAAAGTTCCATCATTCGGAACCAACATATTCCAACAAGAAAACATAAGCCACCGGTTCAACGTACTCGGTTAAACTTAAACCACCACAACACAAGCCATCACAAGGCCAAATACACCATCAAAATCAAACATAACCTGTGAATATGACACCACAAGGTCACCAATCCAAAATCACAAAAATGGGAGGGCATCAACCCTACACCCAAGCTCCACCACAAAAATAAAAGGAGCTAACCACCAACTATACAAAAATCAGCCAAAATCGAGTCATCCAGCCATATACAAAAATGCCACTAACAAGAAGGCATCAAACATCTAAGGAGAAAGGCGAGTCACTCATTTCCCAAGTCGGCATAATCCGGTTCGCCCACCGGGTTCTCCTCGGATCCTACATCAGGATACTCCTCATCTAAACTTGTAAAATAATAAAATAATCCACGGGGTGAGTCATAATGACTCAGTAGACACCCCATCATCCACCCAATTGGATAGCCAAAGGCCCTAACATGATATGTATATAATACCCAACCTGCACTTGATACATATCATATAAAGCTAAACAATATATATAAAATTGGCATTTCACAATTTTTTTAAGACATAAAACCATAAACTACCAACAACTAGGACCAAAGAGGACTCCTCACAATTATATTTAATAAGATGAAGATGTTATGCAATGCAACACCACTAATGGACTTACCATGCAAAAACATACTAAACATACATGCTTAAAGGAACTAATGAACACAACATAAATGCTAATACTAATACCATTCTACAAGCATCTATCCACTACATGAAACATTAACCTTTTCATTTTTCGCAAGGAAAGCGTCGTCTTGCGATCTCGACGAGCTATACGTACCGCATCTACCATATATAGAGTAATTGTATAGCTAAACTAAATCCCGTAGTGCACCTAGGCGGGGTGGCACTTAGATAACCCGCGGGATCTGGGATCGAAGGATGCACTGACGGTTCTAAGCTCCGCCGCCCACGGACACGACTACTAGTCCGAAGATAGCTCGGTCTCATTACATATTTTTAATGCACACATGCACACATACATTTATGACATGCCCTGCTAATTGCAATGCAATTATAACCATCACTATGAGTATATGCACATCTAATACATATGACCATCTATGAGCATAACTGCACGTACCCTAAGCACAAAATGACCACGATACCATCATTTAATCCACAATGCATAATAAATGGCATTCAACTCATACATGCCCATGCTATGCTAACATGCAATGTACGTAGATGTCTAAGATTTAACCACAATCTGTTGATGAACTTGCATAGAAAAATCACATTTATAACACAACTCCCTCTAATTAATCTAATTAACCTACAATGATATTCGTATGACATAGACATAATTAAAATCGGCATACTGTATAAATCAAGTCCATCAACTATACACTACAAGGTTTATACAGCATGCTACACAAATAACTAGAATATAATATAATCGAATTAATTTAAAAGATCATCACCTACGTAGCATGCTGAAACATGATTAAATAAGATATGCAAAAGTGAATAATCACCACATCTAATATTCAATTGCTACATTTACATTAACATCTACAGGTGATTGGTATTTTATTAAGTATTCAATTTAATGGTATTAGAGGTGTCCGAGGTGCCTACCGGAAAGACGTCGATAAAACGATCCGGAGCTAATACGAAGTTTGAATCGGCAAGGCAAGGATTTCTCCCTCAATCGGTGCTAGCTGCAAGCATACAAAGGCATATAGGTATGGCATGGATAGAACATAATAAAAAATGATGTGAGGGAGTGAAAAAGGAGGAAAAAAAAAAATAAAATATAGCATTACCACAGCACTGTAGCAATCCGGGTGAAGGAGGGGGCGCATGCAACAGGGGGGGTGCTGTCCGGGTCCAAAGAGCTGCAGCTGGGCAGCAGGGTACGCCGGAGAGAGGGGGCAGAGGCAGCCGCGGGGCTGGGGGCCGGATGGCCGCGACTGGGTGGCTAAGCGCTGGTCGGCGCACCTGAGCACCCAGGGGAAAGACGGCTGCGGGCTGGGGGCTGCTGGGCGCGTCCGCGCGCGCAAGGGGGAAGAGCCAGCGGCGCTGGTCAGCGCGCGGAGGGGGCCCGAACTGCTGCGAGCTGCGGGCTGCAGCGGGTCCACGGGGCGGCCGAGAGAGCAGCAGGGGGCGGGGTTGCGGCGGGTCCTCGCGGCTGGCCGAGAGAGAGCAGGGGGCGGGGGCTGCTGCGACGCCGCAGCCGCGGGTCCGCGCTGGCGCCCGAGTGAGCAGGGGGGGCTGGACAACGCTGGAGCGAGGGGGGGGGCTGGAGGCTGGGCTCTGCGCAGGCACCGGGAGGGAGCTGCCGCGAGGGGGGGGGGATCGAGAGAGGGAGGGAGGGGGAAAATCGAGAGAGGGAGGGAGGCACAGTAAGGCGGTTCCGATGGGGAGGGGGGGGTAAAAAGGAGAAAACGGGGAGGCGATATTACATAAAAATAATATGTTTTATTATTATTATTTTTTTACACTAAATATTACATGACCCCCTGACGTTCCCGCCGTGGCAACACCAACCAGGATTTCGACGACCCCCTGGCGCTCTCGCTGACGATCCCCTGGCGCTCCCACTGTGGTAGCTCCAATCGGGACCTCGACGACCCACTGGCGCTCCCGCCATGGCAGCAGTGATCGGCACTGCGACGATCCCCTGGCGCCGCGTCGCGGCGGCAAATTCCCGTCTGTACATCCGAGACACGATCCGATTTGGTGCTGTGTGGTGGTGTTAGATTTGACTGTTGTGGTTCCAGCTTTACGATGTTGACACTACATATAATAGACTGAATTGTGGATCAAGACAGTTAATTACCGTAAGACTTTGATAACACTAAAGTTTTCATAATAACAACATAATATATAATACCCTCTTAAGATGCACAGCTGGACGCGTTTTCAGAAGATGCCATTCATCTGGTAACACACGGAGGTGATGTAACCTCAAAAATCTCAAAAGATTTATTCTTTTTTTTTCGTTTTGGAAATTCATTTTCCTTTTGAATTTGGATTTGATTTGATTAGACCTTAGCATTGACTTTGTAAGAAAATAGATGATATTTCATAAAAATACTAGCTAGGGTCAAAATTATATATTGAGGTTGTTAGGTTCTTTGAAAATTTGTTTTGACCTCTCCCCGTCGGATGGTGCGAAGATCCGACGTTAATTACATCGAGATAACTCGAATACCCTTGATTAAGCGTCATAGCAATCCATGGAGTAGAAAACATACATCCGCAAAATAAGCATTCACATACACACATAGGAGAAAATAGTCCCATGAATTTGATGGAAGGCAAGCATTTGATTTGTTTGAATTTGATTTGAATTGAATTGGTTGAATTAAATTTGTTGGTTTGAGTTTTGATTGGTTTGATTAATTTGAATCTGTTTGAATTTAGTTTGAGTTGAATTTAATTGGTTGAATTGCTTTTAGTTTGGGTTGGAATTTGATTTGCATTAATTTGAATTTGGTTTGAATTTAATTTGAGTTAAATTTAATTGGTTGAATTGCTTTTGCTTTTAATTTGAATTGAAATTTTGCCTGCTCATTTTAATTGAATTTATTTAAATTTGAATTTGTTTGTTGATTTAAGTTTGGTTCAAGTTTGATTTTAGCAAATTGATGTGTTTAATTAAAATTAATTTGAGTTTGTTTATTATTTGATTTTGAATGGGATTTGGGCTTAGTTTATGGAGTATGGTTTGCTGGAATGGGTTTGGCTTTGGGAAATTTGGGTTATATTGAATTTGGTTTGATTTGAACTTGTTTCATTGAATTTGTTAAAATTCAGTTGAATTTGTTTGATTTGGAGAGTTCAGTTTGAATTGGGTTGATTGATTTTAAACTTGATCTGATCTAAGTTTAGGAGGCTCAGGTTTGGAACGGACCTGTGAATTCCATGATTGCAATGTTCTGATAGAGCTCAGATTTTGAAACTTCGAAATTCAGATTTGAACCTTCAAGTTTCAGATTGCAGAATTCTAGTTCGGATCCCCCTGCAGATTTCAGTTTTCTTGCACATTTTGCTCATTAAATTGATTTTCAGATTTTAGACCTCAGAGTTCAGATTCTGCATTTCTCAAAGATTGCAGATTCAGATTCTCCATATTTTTTGTTTATGAATTTAATTAAGCTTGTGATTTGTTTGAGGGTGTTTTTGATTTGGGGATTTGGTTTGAGAAATTGGTTTGTTTTGATTTGGAAAATTTGACTTGGCCTGTTTGAGCTATGTGGATTAACAGGCACATTTTCAATTTTAATTCCAGGGGATCTGGGTCTCAGATTTTTGGTTCGCTCCAGATTTCAGTGTTTTTGTAAATTTCAGATTTTCTATGTGTTTCAAATTTCAGATTCAGGCTATGCTTCAGATTCAATTTTTAGGGTTCGTTTGATTGATCTTATCTGATTTGGAAATTGACTTTGCTTGTAGATTTTAATTCATTTTTGTTTACATGGACCCTGTGATTACAGTTAATTTTAACTTTGCTTGAGAGATCGGATTTGATTTTAATTTGACTGATCTATGCCTTATTCGGATTCTGCATTTTTTTAAAGATTTTCGGATTGCAGGTCCTGATTTCAGATTTTACAATTTTCTGGATTTGCATATTTTTTACAGATTTCAGATTTTTTTAAATGTTTTTGTTTTTTATTGAAATTTCAGACTTATGTTCGATTTTTAATGTGCTTGCATTCACTCATTCCGGCAGGGACTGTTTTCTCCTTGTAACATCAATTTGTGCACCGAACATGAACTCTTCATTTTTTTGATCTCTCAACACGAGACATGATTCTTACAGTTTGAATGACCTGAAATCATGCCTCCCTTGAGTCCTTGATGAACATGGAATCTGTTTAATGAGATGGAAAATACCCGGTCTTTGATAGACTTATGGGCATCCCTCGGCTTGTTTTGAGATTGAATACACCCGGCTTTTGACAATCTTATGGGCAATCAACTCACTGATTTGAGATTGAGCACACCTTGACTTTTGTTAAGCTTGTGGGGACTCATCTCAGCGATTGAACCTCATTAGTTCATAATTTGGCATATCGGTATGTTGATCGTACATGACCTTCCCATGGCATAATGGGTAAGTAACAACTCCCTCTTGGGGCATGGTAAGACATTGGGGTCTTTTTTCAACTGACCTTTGTATGTCCACCTTAAAAGTTAAGGGAAGGTTTAGGCCAGGCCCACGAATTCTTTTAAGTTTAGCCAAGACCATATGACGGGTTTTTAGCCGGCCAGATGCTCGCCTCGGTTTGTTGAATTAATTAATGAATTTTTATTTAATTTTTGTTTATTGTTTGTTTTATTTCAGTTTTGAATTATGGGTCAAGAGGCGTGCCTAAAGCCGGCCTATTGTTTTCCCATTTATTTTGATTCTTTTAAGTTATGTCGAGACTATGTGGCGGGTTTTTAGCCGGCCAGATGCTCGCCTCGGTTTGTGAAATTAGTTAATGAATTTTTATTTAGATTTTCATTTGATTGTATATTTTAAGAAGAGAGATCTTCCTTTTTCTTTTGTTTGCATATGCTTCAAGTCTAATGGGCCCGGCCCATCTCCTTTTCCTTGCGCACCCGCTGGCTGGTCCAGCGGGTCTCTCTTTTTTTTTAAACCCTCTCTCTCTGGTGGGCCCCACATCACCATTGACCCGCCGGTCAACAGCCCCTCCCGCGGGCGCGGCGAGGGCGTCGGCACGCGGGCATTCGCGCGCGGGCGCGCGGCTTCTGGCCGCGGGCGCTCGCGGCGGCGTATTTTTTTCCCCGTTTTTTTTTCGGCGGGTCCCTCCCTTCATGCATATGTCCATGTGGACATAAGTAGGTGAAAATAATCTCGGCCTCCACTGTTCATCTCCGGAGGGTGCTTCGGCGGAGAGGAAGAGCTCGGCGGAGAAGGCAGCGGCCGTAAGGGGTTCCGGCGAGGCTAACTACCTCCGGAGGGTGCTCCCGGCGGCGACGGCGGCTTCCTCGGGGATCTCCGGCGGCTGGCTGCTGCGAGAGGGCGTCCCGGCGATCACGGCGGCTACGGGAGGTGCTTTCGGTGACAGGTGTAGCTCGGGAGGGTACGACGGCTTCCGGAGGAGGCTCGGCCGGCTTCGGCCACCCCGGAGGCCTCGACGGCTTCCGCGAGGTTCCTCCTTGCTCTCTTCCTCTCGCGGGCTTCCTCGCATGGCTCTCTCTTCTTCTCTCTTTTTCTCTTGCGCACGGGGGGGGGGGGGGTTTCTTGCGCTCGTTCTCTTGGATCACCCCCCTCGAACCTCTGTCTGCCTCTTCTCTTATAGGCCTCGAAGACCCCTTCTTCCATTTAGATACCTTCCAAACATGGCATCCAGCTCTGATACGGAATCGGAGGACTCCCAAAATATTCGGAATCGATTCCCTCCTTCACCGGCCTGCCTATTTTCGGTAGATTTCCTCTCCTTACGGGACTCCCTCCCTTTGAGGAGTTTGGCTTGTAATGGGCTCCGGGATAGAGTCCGATGGGGAGTCGATTTCCTTCCCCACTCCGACAGCTTCTCTTCCTTTATTATTTTTTTTTTTTTTTGAACTCCTCTTGAATGGGCCAGTCAGAAGAGATGGACGTGAATGGGCCGGCTTTAGCTACCTCCGTGGATGGCTAGTTTTATTGGGCCATGTCCGCCAGCTCTCTCTCCTCTTTTTTTTTTCTGACGTAAGGACTCTTACTTCCATTTTTTGTATGACAAATTTGTGTGCCAACAGGAGGTAAGGAGGACAAATGTGCCATTCAGAAGAAGTTGCATAGTCAATATTTCCAGTAAGACACAAGGTTTTTATCTCATGGCAAAGAGGACAAATGTGTCTTTTTATCTCCATTTTAACACCCTCTTGGCGTAAGATGCCCAAAGTGGAGCGGGAGTTATACAAATTTGAACAACTGGATCTATTGTTTCAAACATTCTGACATTGGACTGTCTATTAAAGATGCTCCTTTGAAGTGGAGCGGAAGTTAATTTCTCGAATATCATCTTGTCATGGTGGAGTTATAATTGAACATTGCTATGGTTGTGGGCGTTTTTTTACTGTCAGTTGGTTTTCTAGACTTTATTTTTTATTCAATCTAATGTATTTGATTATAGTTTTTTTACGTGAGTTATGATATAGCTGAGGTGTCACTTATTGCTAACTCAAGGCAACATATTCTTTGACTCCTCCAGGACCAAAGAATTATATCGGAGATGGACTGCCACTTCTAGACTCTAATGAGGGATGATGTTGGTGCAATCAAAATACATATGATTGGAAGGTATTACATCTTTCCCGACTCCTTGATTTGTTACCAGCCCATATGATGATCTGTCTTGGGCATAAAATTATTTTACAAACTTCTCCTTGATGGTCATTATCATTGTTTCTGCCCTGTTTTATAACACCATTATGCCAAGTAAATTCAGGCAGCCAAATTTGTTCCAAAAACTCTATAGTAGCTTGTGGGATTCAGTTCAGCATGTAAAGCTAGATCTATACTTCCAGTGGTTTATTATCTTGGGGACTTGATGCTTTAGAATAAACATTTTTAACAAATTCACATTTCAATCTGATTACCCTCTAGATTTGTACTTTTGATTTTGGAGATCTAACTGAAACTTTCAGGTTTGGGGTTGGTTTTTATAGGTTCCAATTTGTTGTTTTAGGTTCCAGTGACTTATGATTTTTTTAAATTAAGCTTTAAACTATGGTTTTGAGATTGCAATTCTCCAAACTACAATTTGATTCCTAGATCAGTAGATCGAAATCAACCTTTGGATTGGGATTCTTAGGTTTCAGATATGATGCTTTTGAGATTTGGCCACCAGAACTTTTAGATTTGATTTTTTTTTGTATTTTGGTTACATATTTGAAGCTTTCCTTCTCTTCTTCATCATCTTCTTCTTCTTCTTCTTCTTCTTCTTCTTGTTTTGATTCAAGATGCCAGATCTGTAGGTTTCCATAGAGTTGTTTGTTATTATTATTTTTTGACAGGTCCGAGAACCTTTCTAGGTCACAGAGTTTGAATACTTTCTTGGATCTGAAATGTCTATAGAATACTATAATGTCTTCATAATTTTTGGATTGTGACTTTTAGACTTACCATTTGACAAGCCCTTATGTAATACCTATTTTGTGAATATGTTAAGAGATTAAATCAGTGGATTATCAACAACACCGGTTAACTATTTTTTTGAGGTTGAATTAAAAGAACTCTGAAATTAAGCATGCTATCTCCAGAGGATGAATGATCTTCTGGAAAGTAGCACGATTGTTGGACCAGTCAGCTGATTTAGTCGGTTGTTACATATAGTTTCAGAGTATGACCCAGTCATAAGGTCCAATGTGACTTACCTGGGTGTGCGATATGTGATGTGTGTGATCTTGACGAGAGCATCGAGTTTTAAGGTGGGTAGATTATAATACCTTAGTTTATGAATATGTTAAGAGATTAAATCATGGACTACTAACAACACTGGTCAACTGTTTTTATGAATATGTTGAATTGAAAGAACTCCAAAGTTAAGCATGCTATCCTTGGAGGATGGGTGACCTCCTACGAAGTAACATGGTTGTTAAGTCAGTCAGCTAATTTAGTCGGTTGTTACACCTTATGAGTACAAGCTTTTCATTCCTTATGGTTCTTCGAGAGTTTTGAATTGAAATTTTTATATTCTGATATTAATAGTTTATATATCAAAAATTTTATCTACAATTATATTTTTTAGATCTGAACTGCAGAATTTTAAACTGGCAATTGGATGTTAAAAGATCCTAGGTATTGGGTTTTAATTTTGGGATTTTGGGTTACTCTGAACAAGTGAAATTTTGGTTTTAGTTTTAAATTCCATATGAGTACAAGCATTTAGTCGGTTGTTACACCTTATGAGTACAAACATTTCATTCCTTATGGTTCTCTGAGAGTTTTGAATTGGGATTTTTATATTCTGATATTAATAGTTTATATATCAACAATTTTATCTACAATTATAGATTTTTAGATCTGAACTGCAGAATTTTAAACTGGCAATTGGATGTTAAAAGATCCTAGGTATTGGGTTTTAATTTTGGGATTTTGGGTTAGTTTGAACAAGTGGAATTTTGGTTTTAATTTTAAATTCCATGTTTGGAACTTGACATTTTGACTTTCAAACTGGAAATTTCAGAGTTGTGAATTTGGGAATGAGTTTCTTTGGCTTTATATTCTCATATTTGTAATTTTTTAATTTGGACATTGTGGCTCCACATTCTTAGATTTGAGGATTCTCAAATTTTAGATCTTATTTTATTTTTTTGGTCGGATTTTAGGCTTGGTTTTTTTTCATGTAAAGGGGAGGGGCTTCCGATTTTGGATTGTTGAATTTGAGATTTGAAGAAACCCTTATTTGTGACTGTAATTCTTTTTTCAGATTTAGAATTTGTGAAGTGTAAACTTTGAGCGACTTTTTTTAAAATTTGAGATTTGAGGGTTTTATGATTCTGGACTTTGTTTCATATCTTCATATCCCAACACTCTTTTGATTCATATTAATTTTGGCTTTGGAGCTTATATTCTGACTTCTTATGCTCCTGAATTGGCTATAAGTCTCATATTTGAATTTAGTGTTTTCAATCTCAATTTCTTTTTCTATCTTCTTGGCTTTTGGAGCCATGGAATGCGATCTCCCGAGAATCTCTCGAGATCTCCCGAGAATCTCTTTTCTTCCATGTGTCCGAGAAACGAGATTGCCGAAACGAGAATATCTATGTAGTACATGTGATACCTTGATCTTCTCCTCTTATTATTATTCCCAACTTGTTAGATGATTTTGTTAAGTTTCCTTCTTATATTGTCAATTTTATTATGGAATCCTTCCAAATATTCATCTCAACATTATTGTTCGATAAAATTTCATAGCTAAATATTTTAATAACTATATATGTACAATTGACCCAAAATGTTATCAATCTCCTATCTATATTGTTCAAGATAAAACTTTGATCTGACATAAGATCCTTTGTATGTCTCATACTAACAATAGTTCACCATCTCTGTATTATGTTTTAAATTCTCTCACAGCTTATTTTAATATTTAATATGAGTTCTCTTGTCCTTTTTAAAGAGATTATATGACATTCTACATCTAAACATGCACATTGATTGATATTTCCAAGATCTAATCTCTTGAGATTTTTTAAAGATCTTTTATCTTCAATCTCCGTGAGATAAAATATAGATGTGAGATGGCAATCATTGGGTAAAGTATACCGTGCATAAATGAAATCCGAGATCCGATCTCCCGAGATTTTTCCGAGAATCTCACGAGATCTCTTCTCTTTCACACTTCCGAGATGAAGCCGAGATCCGAGACGACAATCCTTGTTTGGAGCTTTGTTTAAGTTTCAAAGCTGAAGAATTTTTTTTAAGATTTTTGTGTAATATACAAAGGCACTCATCTTTAAGCTTTATTTGTTATAATAATTTAAGCAACATAGGGAGATAATATCTTAAAATATTATTTAAAATAACAAATACCTTTTGTTATGAACAGACTATTAATAATTTAATCTATTAAAACTATGTATACTATAAAGCAAAAAATGTTACACTACTTTAATGGTTTATTATTTAAATCATTAAATGTCGGAATCGTATTTATGGTAGCTGCACTCCTACACTAACATGACCAAATCGAATCAGCCAATTTTGGGACTGATTTTGGTGAAATTTTGACGATGATTTGTTTCTCATACATCTTCAAATAGGTATTCTATCTAATTTTTTATAAAATTATATTTTAATTTTTTTAGTATATAAATATTAAAGACATACGATATAGAAAATAGAAGAACTATAAGTCTAAAATCAATGCAGTATATAATCAAGTACTTTTATGTACTGATTAACATAGTTGTCAAGGCGACAAGGCATCCAAGGCGTTGAAGGGTACTGATTCCGCTTAGGCGACAAGGCGGCCGCTTAGGCGTCGCCTAGGCGGTCAAGGCGGTATTCAAGGAAGGCTGAATCGGGAGGTTGTTATATATAAACAAAACATAAATATAATTATATTTGTTATGCTATAATTTAATATGAGTGTTTTATCAATGCACATAAGTAAATATGGTGTGTGTGTATGAAAGAGAAGAAAGTTAAATAAATTTTTATAAAATTTAAGTATATAACTCATTTATGATTATAAAATTTATATATGTGCAATAGTATAAGTGATGGTAAAATATTGTTATAATATTATTAAATGGGGGGAGCGCAGAGTAGTCGCGGATCGACCTTGTTATAATATTTTTAAATAGTCCCTTGTGAGGGGTATCAAGGGAGAAAAACCCCTCGAAAACTTTTTTTAATGATGTAAAAATACCCAAGACGCCTTGCTTGGGCGCCTAGGCTGGTGCCTTGGGCGCCTTGGCGGGCGCCTTGGGCGCCTTTTTGGCCCCAGACAAGGTGCCCTGGCAAGGCGCCCTTGGAAAGGCGCCTTGCCGCCTAGGCGGCGCCGCCTAGGCGGGCGCCTTGACAACTATGCTGATTAACAATTTCGCACATATTGTTTGACCATTGGTGACATTATGTACTCACTCAACAATCGTCATTTTTATATTACATAAAAATGTCAGACTGCTTCAAATAAGTCACTTGGTTGAAATTATTGAATATTTTCAGCTTGTCAACCTTTGATTGATTTCTGTTTTTTTGCAATATATAGAAGTGGGAGTGTCACTTTTTTCGTTCTCCATATGCTCAATTTTCTATCCAGATACGTTATCTATTTGCATCATCTAATAGCCTTTACTTTTGTTTGATGCCGCTCGATGCAAATGAGCCGGTGTCGCCTTGATTTTCCTCCATGACATTTCGTGCTTATACAACGCATTAATCGACACTTGTTTTATTAAAACAAAAGTTTTTTTATGGAGCTAGGCATAGTCATTTCTTATAACTTAATATTACTTTTCTCATATATATAAGTACAGTTACTACGATTAAATTACAGTAGGAGATTTTTACTATATTTTATTTATTCAAACATATATGCCAATTGGGTGTTATATGGAGTTTCAACAATTTAAGCTCAATTTTTGTATTGTTAGATATAGCATGCCATGTGGCATATGAATAGATGTAGTAACAATCAGCATTTAAATGACGATATCAAAATCCGGTTACAAATATCACCAGATTTTATTTGTAATTTACATATTTGTGAGTTTCTAAATTTCTGATTTTTACTAATTTTTTTAGACTGTTTGATTTCAGTTTTTTTTCCAATTTGATGAACTTTGAGTTCCCAGTCTTTAGAAATTATATACATCTGTTAGTGCTTTTTAGCTGACCTTGGGAACAACATGAATTTATATAGGCACCTCCGTGAAAATGAACAACGACAGCTATATAAGTTTCTTATCATGTTCAAAGTTATTCTCTGTGCAAAATTATTTATAGTTTAATGATGTGCCGGCTATTGGCCCATAAATGAAGTTTTTGTTTTTATTCTTGTACAAACTTACGAACACATTTCCTTTCGCATTATCTTAATAGAATCATTTTCTTCCCGTTTTACATTTGTTCTATTTTGACTTTGTCTTTTGAATTGGGATTTCATTGTTTGGGGGATATGTGATTGTGGTTTTCACTTTTAGATTTAGGATTTTAGTTTTCGGCTTCATAGCCTCTGAATTTAGGATTTTAGGTTTGAATTTTGGATTTGAAGGTTTTGAAATATTTTAGTTTAAGTTCAAGATCTGAATGTTCCTTGGATCCGAGTCTTTTATTTAAGTTTCAGATCTAATTTTTGTTTAGTCCCAATGTTGGGATTTGAGATTTGCAATGTGAATTTTAATATTCCTCTTTTAACCATGAAGTCTTTTATGAATGATCTTTTTAAGTTTTTTCTTTTTTTTTGGTTCATCTGCTGCAACAATTGAGGAAAGAGACCACACTGGCTGAACTCTGAGATCGAACCCAGGGTGCTTCCCGTTGTAGGAGGGTGAGTGTCCACTGTAGCACTGCCATGGGCTGATCATTTAAAGCCTTGGTTTTCAGGGTTCAACATTGATATTTTGGATTGTAATCAAGTCTCAGATTTATCAAATTTGGGTATGTTTCCTGGTTTTCCAAGCTCAACTATTATTTATAATTTTCACAATGCTTAGGATCTTGAGATTTCATATTTTTTGTTTCTGATCTCATGTTCAGAGATTTGAGAATTTCTGACGTCTGGAATTCCTATACTTTCCAGACTTGCCCGTTTTCATATTTTTAATGTTTTTAGTTTTTCAGATTTGAGAATTTTTTATATTTATTTCTTTGGTGTATCATCAAATTATGGGGTTTTCTAAATTATCAGATTTCAGATATTTATTAATTTCAAATTTCCTCATAGTTTTGAGGTTTTTTTGTATATAGTTTCTCCATACTTTGTTTGGTTCATTACTAGCTGCAGATCTGGGAATTCTTCACCTCCTTTAAAAATTTCCTTTTCATTTTTACCTATAAGAACATACACATTCATATCCATTTGTATATACGTCTCACGCATGCATGTATATTGATGGTTGGTTATGTTTTTGACCTTGGAATAGGGGACTGTTATCTTACCTAAAGTGCATTGCATCTTGCGTGTATGTCCCTTCACCTTGCATCTAATGAAATTTGTTTCAGATCCATTGATTGTTATTTTTTTCTGGCTCATATTTTGTCATAAAATCTGACAAGTTCTTTTATATTTCCGCATTGATATGCACTAGATTGCATTGATTTGTTTATGTTTTGTCATAGAATTAGATGTTTTTTTTTATACCTCTGTGTGATAATGCACTCCACCGTCTTCAATCACGCAAACATTTGTGAAAGAAACCTGTGTTCCAGGAAAGACACGAAATCTGATTAAAAATGTCATTTTGTAAAATAGGTTAGTCAACTTTTGTTGATTTTCTCAATTTTTAATAGAGTATTTCTTAATTTTATCTCATTCAATTTATTTGGTTAGTCAAAATTTGTACATCAGATATTTATACAATCTTTTTCCGAGATGAATGTGACCGATTAGGTGGGATGCAAGTGCCTTCATTTTTTGTTTGTTTATTCTTAGTTATTATATTACGATGATTAAATTATAAGCTGTTTTATAAATAATTATTATTATTATTTTTTATTATTCTCACACATGCGAAACACGTTCATTTACTAGCACAACCGTCGTGAATTTTGCATCTCTTGTTGGCTGATCAGATGCATATTTCTCTCGCATACAAACACTGGGCCCCGTGCTCACTCAGGGCATGGCATGTTTGGTACGAGGATAACTTGGGGATAAACCTGAATTATTCTTAAATTTTAGGAGATAAACTTAGTTTATCTCCAAAAAATTTAGGTGCCAAACAGACCATCAAAATTTGTTTGCATACGCAAAACATACCGTAGAACCGACGACCAAGTAAAAGATTTCCACCTACTGATCAAGGATCTCGACTGATTTTTAGTTTTTTTATACTATTTATTATTATGACTTAAAATAAAAATAAAAATTTAAATTGAATTACCGATTTATGAAATTAAAGTGAACCAAAACTATCTTGAATGCATCTCGAATGAAATAGAGGTTGAACGGAGGAATGAAGTGAACGCCTGATGACGTCCTTCCCATCACATACAGCTGCCGGTTGCAAGCATGGGCGAGCGCTGTCCGACGGCCGCTGTCTAGCAACTAGCAAGGACAGACTTCATCGTTATCCACTACACGTCGTCCATATCCGTAACAGGTAACTTTCGCTCTTCACCATCATTCACCTCCTGATCTTTCCGCGTTAGATCGCACTCCGATCGAGGTGTCTCGCGATAGACCCAGATATCGTAGACCCGTTAAAGTTCTCTGAAGGGAATCTCTACCAACCCCCACAGTGATCGTCGCCATTATCCGAGCATCCAATGCAGTCTCGTCGATCTGACGATAATGTCCCCGATCTCCTCCTTCCCTTCAGCTCTTTTTTCTTCTTTATATACGGGCGGCCTCTGGGTGCGTTTTAGTGCCGAGAGTAGCGAGGGAGGGAGCATCACGGAAAAGGTGAGAAGAAGAGGATGATGGTGTTGCTGGGCATGCGCGGACCGTGGCGTCGGCGAGCTCGGGAAGATCTCTACCCGGACTCCTGCAGCCTCCCCGCGAGCTATTAATTAGGCAGACGGTCTTCCTCTCTTCTTCTGCCTTTATCCGGCCCTTGCATGCGAGCTGCGTGAATATATACGTGTTCGCAGATGGGGTAGGGGGTGGAGGCGCCGGGAAGAGCAGCAACGCGGCGAACAAGCTCCGGAGGACGTCCGTCTGCATCAGGTAAGAGATTAATCTTGCAGAACCCGCAGATCTCTCCAGTTCTCGAATGGAATCCACATATGAGGCCTAGGACGGGCTGCCGAGCTTTACAACCGGAGATGCAACTTATCGGTATGTTATTAATCTTTCCGAAGTGCGTCTTCAAGAGGTGTTGTGTGTGTGTTTGACAGTTAGTCAGCTCGCCGTCTCGTCATCGTCATCGCCATCGGTCGCCGTAGCTCGGTCCATTCTTTGCCTTCAAAGGTCAGAAACCGTAATCTCCTATCAAGTTTAATTTATTTTGTGTTCGTATGTAAATTTAAACTAAGTTTTGTTGTCAATACATTAGTTTGAACTATGTTTAGATGTTAATGTGTTAATTTGAACTTGTACAAATTTAGAGTAGTGTTAATCTTTAGTTTTTAGTTTTTTTAATATCAAGAGTGTACTTCTTTATGTTAATTTATTTTTAGCATATCTCTGTGATTAGGAGGATCTATTTGGTTGAGAATAAATTAAATTAAAAACTGTAAAAATGGTCTCTAGTAGAAAATGACGTATGTAGGGGTTTTAGGAAAATGTCTATATGAATTTTAGGAGTCTATTTGTTTTATGTTATTTATGTCCTCTTGCAGAAAAATGGTGTCCATTGGAGTTCACTGTTGAAATATTGAAATTAGGGAGATCAACGGAGCACATTTTTGGTCGACCAAGATGTGTTACACCTAACTAAATAAATGGAAAGATTAGCTTTCTCGAAAAAGCCAATGCCTATTTTACGATTATATATCCTAATGAACTCTAGGTTTAATTTATTCTTTATAATCTAATTGTGATAAGTTCAATTAGTTTTTAAATTTATTTTTTATAATTATTTAGTTTATGTTATGAAATATCAAATATTATTTCTATTTCATCACACAAACAACGTTAATAAAAATTTAGTCTTTGTTTTTGTAAGATGTTTGAGATATAGAAGGCTAATTAATCATTCTTGAAATACTTTAGATATTTGGAATATGGTAGGATATTTTGGTAGGAATTTAAAAATACAGTAGTATTGAAAATTTTATATCATTTTTTCTTCTCCGTCTCCTTATTTTCCTAATTTGATTTTACATTTTTTAGATTTAACTTTATTATTTTTATTATTGTGATGCTGTTGCAACTACTTTTTACCTATGCTTAGAAGCTTGTGATTATGTGATATCTGTAAAGTAGAGTTATATAATTGCATCATTCAGAAATCTTGTTATAAAGTGTACAAAAATAACGCAAAAGATCAATATTTAGGGTTACCGAATCATGGAGAACCAGACTTTGGACAAATTATTCATTATGCAGGACATAATTAACTTATATATCCAAATGGAAAATGGTGCGAACAATTCTGTTAAGTACATCTTTGGACGGACGTTAAAAAATTTCTTATTTCAGACTCATTTTTACACGCATCTTGTTAATGCGTGTGTTTACTCTATCATGTTTTTTTTTCTTTTTCTTCTGGTGAGTCTATATTTTTATCAAAGTATTTTAAATTAAATATTTTTAGAAGGAATACTATCGCCAAAAATAAAACATAATGTCTGAAAAATCAGGAATCAAAATAGATGAAAAAATAGATATTGATGAATAGAGGAACCAAAATATTACTCATATATAATTATGTTGTCGTAAAAGTATTTAAATATGGTTGATAATCTGTCCATAGTTTCGTTTCCCAAAGTTCTGGTTTTCCTTAAAAAAATATAAACTTATATGCTGATTTGGTTGATTTTTATCATATAAATTTGTAATAATATTTTTGGAATATACAATGAAGTTGTCTCTTTTTTGAATAAGCTATAAGTTTAGTTCATAGATTTTTTTTCCTTATTTCTTGTTTTTTATTTTTAGTGAAGATGTTAACCATTTTGTATAAGTGAGTATTTATTTATGAAATTAATGTCTAATTTTATAGTGGTATTCGATCGGCTCTCCGAGGCTCAAATCGAATATATTATTGTAGTTGATTTGATTGTAAATGTTGTATTTTATCAAAGCGGGTGCATCATTGGGTTCCATCGTCCTTTAATTTGATATCCTTTGTCAGTCGACACAATAAAGTAAAATTAAAGTAACAATAATACAAAGTTTACAATTATTGTTGTGATTGTGTAGGTGCTGCTACTGTTCTATCTCGTCTGCCCAACTGCTGAAGATCTCTATCTATATTGTTTTTTCATTCGGTCATAAAATATTTATATTCAACTATTCTTGATACCTATGTTCTTGACCATGGTGACTTTTGTGAACCATCTTTGCTTGGTCACGAATCATTATTCTCCTATCTGTCCAGCTTGGAACATCAATGAGCATCTGTTTTTCGTTCTTGATATGCAAAATATTTTTTCTTTGTTCATCGTCAATATTTATCATTTCATCGAGTTCTTGATATTCAATAGTGAAAGAGTATTGTGGTCTCATCCTCCATATTTGTATTGAAGAGAATGTATTTCGTATAGTAGTTTCCGTGAAGGTTGTCGTTATGTCTATTTCAAAGTCTTGTATTAATAGTGGAATCCATCCAACTATAGTTTTAACTATCACGGGGAAATTTAAATTATGTATTTGCTTTCTTGTGATTATTAACTTATTTATAACTCTTTATTCAAGAGCATAGATTGTTTGATCATCTATCTCATGATGTACCAATGTTAATCTTTATTTGTATACGGTTTTTGTTATACAGTCTTTATAATCTCATAATAATGATAGAACTGGTCATTCCATATTTTATTGTCAATGAGGGTTTTAATTTCTATTGGAAGAGTTTTATTAACATATTCATAGAATGTTATTCTCTTTTCTTTTTGCAACACATTGGAGAATATTGCTGTGTTTTTCATGTAATTTATAATATTTAGTTGTTCTTTTGGTCCTTCATTATTGATATTTTTTTAATAAAGGGTATTAAGTGATTATTAAAGATACCAATATAGTTGCTTCGCTTATTTTACTTTTTTAATTCTATAATTTGGTTTTGAAGTGTCACGTAGATATTTTGGTGACGATGATGATTATTTTTTAGCATTTTAATGTATTCTTCAATATTTCTAAAAGTTATATATTCTGAATTACTCTACATACTCCCAATTACTTTCCATAATTAATTTAAAGGAACTTTCAAGTTGGACGAATGGGAGAATAATGATTCATGATCAAGCAAAGATGGTTCACAAAAGTCACCATGGTCAAGGACATGGGTATCAAGAACAGTTGAATATAAATATTTTAGGACCGAATAGAAAAGCAATATGGAGAGAGGTCTTCAGTAGTTGGGCGGATGAGATGGAGTAGTAATAACACCTGTACCTTCACAATAATAAATGTAAACTTTGTACTATTGTTATTTTTATTTTATTATGTCAATTGACAAAGGGTATCGAATCAAAAGATGATGGGGCCCAATGATACACCCATTTTGATAAAATACAACTTTTACAGTCAAATCAAGTACTGTAATATATTCGATTTAAGTCTCAGGGAGCCGATTAAATACCACTCCACAGGCGTCCATGATTTTCGCTCATGGTTTTCAGATTTCAAATTCTTTGAAGTTCGAATTAAGTTCTATATAAAGGCCTAAAGTCTATCTATAGAGGGCACTTGTAAGCTTCGATAGTAAGAATAATTCTCTTAGTGTGATCCCTGAGTGTCATATGAAGCTGCTTCTTTCTTCAACGCTATGTTCTCTACATGCTCGCCTCAACATCCTCGTCTTATCTTCATTGCTCGATTCTCGCTTCTTCACACCCACTTTCACAAATTGGTATCAGAGTGAGGTTTGATATATACTATTTTCATTTCTATTTGTTCAATTTCGTTTGTTTCTCATCTTCACACCATTCTTTAAAAGTTATTATTTTGGTGAGTAATATTGATTTTCGTCAGTGAGAAGTATCCATTGTTTTAAAGTTTGAGCACACAAAAAACATTTGTTGAAAATCAAGAATATCCAAAGTAATAATGACTAACGAATAGAATGAAGATATATGTCTAGATAATAGTCTGTGTTAGTCAATATAATCATCAACATATAATACATAATAAAGAAGCTATAAGTGATATAAAACAGAATTTTTAAAATATATTTAATCAACAAAACGTCATGATATACTATAGAATTAATTCTTATAAAATACTCAAATCAATTAAAAATAAAATTAATGTAACAAAGATAACAACTATAATATCATAACAATATCTTTCAAGAAATAATTATTGGAAATATCTTTCCCTCAATCCAAATATGGAGAATACACACACAATATTCTTATGACATCAATTACGAAGAACTTGATGGCATGTTTACTGAAGAAAATGAACGGCTCAAAAATATTAGAGGAATGAAAAACGATAGCAAATGGCCAATAACAGTCTCAAACTGGACAGATGGAAGAATAATAGTCTGAGACGAAGGGAATTTAGTTCATAAAAGTCATCATAATCAAAGACCCGGCTATCAACAGTAGTTGGACATTAATATTCTTGGGCCAAAAATAAAGACACTTTGGCAAGATATGATTCTTCAATGGGCGAACGAAATGGATGACATGGAGCAAGAATAAAAACATCAACTTTGTACATTGCTCAAGTATGATAATTGTGTAATTCTTTGTCGTTTTGTATAAAGATTGATAAGGGATATAAATCAAAAGACGATGAGGCCTAAAGATGCACTCGCTTTGATAAATACAACCTTTACAGTCTAGTCAATCTAGTCAAATGAACTGTAATAGATTCAATCTGAGTCCTGGGGAGCCGATCGAATAACTTTTGCAAAACCACGGGCGCACTTGGTTTTCGGCCCATGGTTTTCGGATTTCAAAGACATTGAAGTCCGCAATAGTCTCAATTCGAGTCGTATATAAGGACTTGTAAGTCTGCCTGAAGAAGACATTTTTAAGTTTCAATAGTAAGAATATTTTTCAGTGTGATCCTTGAGTATCTACTATTCTCTTTCTAAGCTCTCAACGCTTCTTCTACCCACGCTCTTCTGCACACTTGCGCTTCCTCCTCCGCTAAGTTTCTGCTGCTACATTTCTACCAACGTCCTCTTTAAATCTTATCTGACGCTCGGCAAATTGGTATCAGAGCAAGGTTTGATATTTACTATTTTTATTTTTCTTTATTCTCTTGCTAATTATCTTATCTTCATAACGTTCTTTTAGATTACTTTGTAAACGTTCAGTACTTTTCCATATTTTATTTAGACTTTCATAAATTTTCTTACTCAAGTTATTGTTGCTTCGATTGAAGCTTTTACCTTGAGTTATTTGATGTATGACATGTTAATTTTATGCTACCTTGAGTTATTTGATGTATGACATGTTAATTTTATGCTTTTGCCATATCTATTATAATATTTCCTTATGTACCAGATTTTGAAAATATGTCACAATCTTCTAAAGATTCAATAGAAGAATTAAACTTTGCTTTTATGGCTTGAGCGTCGCAAGCCATAAATGTTTTAAGACTATTAATTTTAATTAATTTATCAACTCATAAATTAAATTTTAAACAATTAAAATCTTAAGACTAATTCTTTTCAACTAATAAATCAATTAAATAAAACCTAAATTAAATATATGTAAAATTTATTATAAATTCAAAAAACCTAAATCTAAATCAATTTCAATATTATAATTTTACTGTTTATATTTATCTTAGAAAAGGAATAGATTCTTTACTAATAATATATATTTCTTCATTAAATATTATCATTTGTCTATTATTATTTTCTTGATCTTCTTCTAAATTAAATATTTCAGAGGTTCCTTCATCCTCTTTAGATGAATCTTGAGTAGTCATCATATATATATATTTAATATTATGTTGTTGAAAGGGATCATATTCATCAATTAATTCTTCTATATCATTATCACTATCATAGTAATATTCTTCATCGGAAGAATTATATATAATTTCATCTTCACTTTCAGTTATTAACTCATAATCATAATGTTCTAAATCAGAAAGTTCATAACCTAACCTTATATCATAGATTTCTTCAATAATATTCATGTCGACCATATTAATTTGTCTTCTTTTAGGGCACATATTTGCATAGTGTCCTTCTTCTCCACATTTAAAACATTTACATTTTTTAGTATTAGATTTCTTTTTTAAATATTGGCTATTAGGATTTATGGAGTTAGATTTGGATCTAACTTGAAATCTTTTCTTTCTATAAGGATATCTTCTTGTTCGTGGTTTATTAACAGAGCCTTGACTTTGTGTCTTGTATGTCTTATTATAAGTCTTATAAGTTTTGGTTTTATTGGATCCACCACGCTTGTTGCGCGCTGGTCTACAACCATATAATAGTGTTGGTAATAGTTTTTCACAAGCACTATTAATATTTGTTGTATTAGAGTATTTTTGATAAATATGTTTTGACTTATTAAATGATTGTATAATAGCAGTTTCTTTACGGTAATTTCTAAAGCAATTTATTGCTCAATTTATTCTTGTTGAAAGACTATCTGTTCCTGTTTTCTTAATTCGGTTTCTTTTAGAAATGTATGATAGTAATCTTTTAGTTTAGCATCCCAAGGGGAAATTTATTAAAGTATTCTAATTCCCAATGATTCCAATTTGGGGGTGGTAATTTCCATACATATGTTGAATAGTCAGTGAAAATTCTATTAAGTAACGTATATTGCATAATTTCATTTTTCCTAGAATTGTTTCTATATCATCAATATTTATTGCATCAGGTCTAGTTGATGCCGTGAAGAATTGTAATAAGATAAATTGAAATTGCATTAAAGCATTTTCAAATGAAGATTGTTCTCTTATTTCTTGAAATATTTTATTATCATATTGAGATATTAATGCATAAGCTGCACTAACTCTCATTTTACTAATTATAAAATCTATTAAATTTGGTGTAGTTAAGTTTGGATATAAAAATTGTAATGAAAACATAGAATGACACCATTGTATTATATAATCTGCCCTATGCTGTACTGGAATTGAATCTATATTAAAATAGTTATCTATTTGTGTATGATTTTCTTCTGGAAGAGTTTTAATATTAGACTGATACCAACTATAAGGTGTTTTTTCAGTTCTTTTAGCTTCTGTATTTATATTATAATCATTCCAGCTATAATAACCTTGCGGTCCCCAAGTTGCTGGTCTTTTACCATATTGTTGTGTTCGTGGTATTTGTTGACTAGGTGAAGAGGCTTGAGCTGGGGCTCTAGATGTTTCTCCTTGCTCTATTGTAGGGGGGTTTTCCATTATTTCTTCGGCAGTATTTATGTTAATCTTGTTAAAGTTTAATTCTTCTATAGAGTCTTTTGAAGATTGAGACATTATTTCAAAGTCTGGTGCAAAATTATATTGTTTAAACGTATCATAATTTTGTTCATAGTATTCTTGAATTTCACTTAATTTATTAAGTTCTGGATTCATTGTATAATTATTTATCTTAGTTTTTAAATTTTCTTTATATTGTAGAAATTGTTCAAATTCGGATTCAAGACAAACATTAATTGATTCTTGTGTTTTATATGATTTAAACAAATCTTTATAATTGAAAATAAAAGTTGGAGTTTGGTTATAATTATATCTATGATGAGGACTATGCTGTATAATAGAACTATCTCTAGGTGTATTAAACTTATTTTCTAGTGTTTTAAGTATTTTATATGAATTGATTCCATAATCAATTATGGTATTTTGTTGATTAAATATATTTTGGAAGTTTTGTTTAACGTCACTAGTAGCTTCTTTGTTATGGCTTATATGTTGATATATATCTTTATTATTAGTACAGAAATTACTATCTAAGAGATAATCATCGTTACGTTCGGCGGACATTTTTACTCTAGATGTTCTTGATTATACTCAGATATTCCCCTTAGGCTCAATCTCAGAGCAACAATGGGTACTACACACTGAGTAAGATCTTTATTAAGTTCTGGATTCATTGTATAATTATTTATCTTAGTTTTTAAATTTTCTTTATATTGTAGGAATTGTTCAAATTCGGATTCAAGACCGACATTAATTGATTCTTGTGTATTATATGATTTAAACAAATCTTTATAATTGAAAATAAAAGTTGGAGTTTGGTTATAATTATATCTATGATGAGGACTATGCTGTATAATAGAACTATCTCTAGGTGTATTAAACTTATTTTCTAGTGTTTTAAGTATTTTATATGAATTGATTCCATAATCAATTATGGTATTTTGTTGATTAAATATATTTTGGAAGTTTTGTTTAACGTCACTAGTAGCTTCTTTGTTATGGCTTATATGTTGATATATATCTTTATTATTAGTACAGAAATTACTATCTAAGAGATAATCATCGTTACGTTCGGCGGACATTTTTACTCTAGATGTTCTTGATTATACTCAGATATTCCCCTTAGGCTCAATCTCAGAGCAACAATGGGTACTACACACTGAGTAAGATCTTTATTAAGTTCTGGATTCATTGTATAATTATTTATCTTAGTTTTTAAATTTTCTTTATATTGTAGGAATTGTTCAAATTCGGATTCAAGACCGACATTAATTGATTCTTGTGTATTATATGATTTAAACAAATCTTTATAATTGAAAATAAAAGTTGGAGTTTGGTTATAATTATATCTATGATGAGGATTATGAGAAATAATAGAACTATCTCTAGGTGTATTAAACTTATTTTCTAGTGTTTTAAGTATTTTATATGAATTGATTCCATAATCAATTATGGTATTTTGTTGATTAAATATATTTTGGAAGTTTTGTTTAACGTCACTAGTAGCTTCTTTGTTATGGCTTATATGTTGATATATATCTTTATTATTAGTACAGAAATTACTATCTAAGAGATAATCATCGTTACGTTCGGCGGACATTTTTACTCTAGATGTTCTTGATTATACTCAGATATTCCCCTTAGGCTCAATCTCAGAGCAACAATGGGTACTACACACTGAGTAAGATCAATACTACTCACTAGAAAAATAACGTCTACTGAATTTTACAAAGATATCTTAAGACAAATAATTTCTATACTGACCTTGCTCTGATACCAATCGGCTTGAGCGTCGTCTTTCGAGGGCGTCGCGTCGTTGCGATGAAAGATGCGTCGGAGTTGGAAGTCGTTGGGATGGAAGAAGCGTCGTTGAGATGGAAGAAGCGTCGCAAGAGAGAGAGAGACACTCAAATGGATCGATTTCTAATATTTCACGAGGTACCTTACAACAAGGATTTACATCTCCTTATATAGGAGTATTTCACACACTATTCTGGACTCAAACATGCTTGAAGTCCGGAAAACTATGGGTACAATACCAGGGGCTTAATACCAGGGGCGCCCATGGTTTTATAACAGTATCAATTATTGTCGATCGGCTTCCCGAGGCTCAGATCGAATCTTTATACAGTTTCTTCCATGTCATCATCCACTTCGTCCGCCCATCTTGTATTTGTATTTTGCCAGAGTGTCATTGTTTTTGGTCCTAACATATTAATATCCAGCCTTTGTTGATAGCTTGGTCCTTCGTGATGACTCTTATTCACAAGTTTGCCTTCATCTCGTATCATTATTCTGCCATCCGTCCAGCTTGGAACAGTTATTGGCCATCTTCTTTCATTCTTCATTCCTCTAATATTTATTTGCTGTTCTGCTTCTTCATTAAAAAGTCCATTAAATTCTTTATAATTTATCTCATATGAATATTGTGGTTTAAGTCTCCATATTTGTATCGAAGGATAAATATTTCCAATTGTTATTTCTTGGAATGTAGCAGTGATGTCTATTTCGAATACTTGGATAAGGAGTGGGATCCATCCAACTATTGTTTTTATTATCATGGGTAAATTCAAATTATTTATTTGTTCTCTGGTAATTATTAATTTATTTACTATTCCTTTTTCAATAGCATGAATACTTTGTTCATCTATTTCATGGTGTACCAGAGTTATTCTTCTTTTCTCATTATATTCAGTTAAACAGTCTGCATATTCCATCATGAGTCTCATTATATGAGAATCCCATATTTTTTCATTTATTTTTTGTACTATTTCTGGCGGAAAATTTTCATTTACATAATTCAATTCTGGTGAGCGTTGTTTTGCAAGGGCTGGCGTGGACGGCAGGAGTAGAGAGTAACGGAAGAAGACGTTGAACGTGACGAACGTTGAAGACAGATGGCAGAAAGCGAAGCTCACAACACTCAAAAGATCGGTTCTTCTTATTTCACAAGGTACTTACAACGAAGGTTTACATGCTCTTATATAGTCGAGCTTACACACTATTCTGGACTTCAGAAGTTTTGAAATCCGAAAACTATGGGTACAATACCATGGGCTCAAAACTAGTGGCGCCCGTGGTTTTACAACAGTGGGTGGTTTTGCAACAGTGGATATTCTTCTTGATCGGCTCCCCGAGGCTCAGATCAAATTTTTACACAGTATTGTGATCTTCCATATCTGCTTCGTCAGCCCAACTCGTATTTGTATTTTGCCAAAGTTCCATTGTTTTTGGACCTAAAATATTGATATCCAGCCTTTGTTGATAGCTGGGTCCTCCATGATGACTTTTGTGTACCAATTTGCCTTCATCTCGAATAAGTATTCTTCCATCCGTCCAACTGGGAACAGTTATTGGCCAACCTCTTTCGTTCTTCATTTCTCTAATATTAGTTTGTTGTTCTTGTTCTTCATTAAAGATTCCATTAAATTCTATATAATTTATTTCATAAGAATATTGTGGTTTAAGTCTCCATATTTGTATTGATGGATAAGTATTTCCAATAGTTATTTCTTGGAATGTAGCAGTAATATTTATTTCAAATACCTGGATAAGAAGAGGAACCCATCCAACAATTGTTTTTATTATCATAGGAAAATTTAAATTATTTATTTGTTCTCTAGTAACGATTATTTTATTTACTAATCCTTTTTCAATAGCCTGAATACTTTGATCATCAATTTCATGATGTCCTAAAGTTATTCTTCTTTTTCCATTATATTCAACTAAACAATCTGCATATTCCATCATAAGTCTCATTGAATGAGAATCCCATATTTTTTTATTTATTATTTGCATTAATTCTGGAGGAAATATTTCATTTATATAGTTATGAAGAGCTATTCTTTTTGCTTTTTCTAATATTTTTGAGAACATAGAAGTTTTTTCTAGATCGTTTATAATTTTGAGTTGTTTTTCTGATTCTTCTTGATAGATATATTTTTCAAGAAGTGGTAGCATATGGTGATAACAAATTTCAAGATAGTTATTTCTTTCGGCTGCATTTTGTTGTGTAAGGTTTACTATTTGATTTTGAAGATAAAAGATTGTATTTTGATTATTTATTGAACTTGCTTATAGAACTATTAGATATTCTTCTATATTTCTTATAAGCGGAAATATATTCTGATTACTTTGAAGTTCTCCAAGGTACTCTTCCATAATTTATTAAGATTTTCATAAATATTTGTACTCGGACTCTTATTGCTTATAGGAACTTCGGCTTGGGCTAATTGATGTATTATTTTTTGATTTTGTATTTTTGCCATATCTATTATTATATTTCCTTCGCAAAATTTATATTTATTTTTTGGTTCACCTTTATTAATAGGTGTAATGTAGGAGTTTATTGGAATATTTGCCATAGCACCTTTGTATTTCTTTGTATTCGAAGAAGAAACTATTCCTTTATTTATTAAGTGGTTGCTTGAAGAAAGTTATTTTTCATTCTGAAAAGGTCGAGACAAATAGTCAGCAACAATATTTTGATAGCCAGGTAAAAAATGTATTGTATAGCTATAATCTTCTAATTGCATTAGCCAACGCACTCGTCTACTATTTTGATCTTCTTTTCGATTTTTTATATAATGATATAGACCTTTATTATCAGTATTAATTTTAAAGGTAGTTGGTAACAACCAATATTTAAAGCTTTTGATAGTTTTTAGTATGGCTAAAAACTCTTTTCATATGTAGAATAGTTTATTTTGGTTTAGAGAATTTTCCAGAATTGTAACCTACAACATCTTCTTTTTCTATTGTTAATATTCCTGCCCAATAAAATTGGCTAGCATCAGTAGAAATGACTAGTTTATCAGTTTCTTTTGGTATTATTGTTTTGGGTATTTTTGTTATTATAGATTTGATATATTTAATTTCTTTTTCTACTGAGGAGAGTTTTATTTTAATTTTATCGGTTTCCCATCTTGTTATAATTTTATCATTTTCTTTTTTATATTTTTTGGTGTTTTAAATATTTATGGTACTATGAAGTATCGTGGAATAATAAATTATTGGTGTTTTAAATATTTTGGTACTTTGAAGTATCGTGGAATAATTATTTTTTTATCTTTTTTTGTAAAAGTATTAAACATCTTATCTATTATAATAGGTGAATATTTGTTTATAAAATTATTACCTAGAATCATATTACTTAATCCTTCTTTTATTATGTATACTTCAGGAACATCAAATTCTTCTTCAATTTCATTTTGATCTAAAATGTATATGGAAACATTTCTAGATATTTTTGTTGAATTAGTATTTCCTGCTAATCCACTAAATAATTGTGGTCTTTTTAGATCTTCAATTAAATTTATAGGCCAAAATTTTTCTTCTACAATACTCTTAGTTGCTCCTGAATCTAAGATAGGAAAAATACTATAATTTTGCCCGTTTTCTAATTTAATTTTGATACATATTCTGTTTATTTGTCTAGTTATTACTTCCATTAGATAAAATTGTAAATTTTATTTATTATAAGATCTACTAACTTATTTTTCTTTTTAATTCTAATAATTGATGCTTTCTCAAAACTTTTTATTATTATAGTTACTTCTCCAGTATATGTGGATTTTATAGTTCCTTCAGTAATATGTAAATCTACATTTTTTAACCAACCATTTTTACCTTTTATTATACCATAAAATTCATCTGGTATCATAAATCCTAAACCAGTATGTAGATTTTTTCTTTCCGTAGGTAGTAAGGTTACATTTTCATTTGATAATAATGTAAAACCTATTTCTGATTTTTCTGGCCAATCTACAGTTCTATCGTATTTGATAACATATATTTTATAGTATTTGAATAAATATTCTTTTACTTCTTTGTTTAAAGGTCTTTCCATTCGTATCATATTGGACGAATCTGTTAGGATTTTTTCAACTGTTATTTGTTTAGTCTTAATGGTAAAAGTAATGGTATAAGGGTTTATTGTAATTGGATTATATTGATTTAAAATATCATTTCCAATTATTAATGCAACAGCATCAGGAGAAGTATAAAGGGTTTTAAATTTTAGATTATGGAGTTCTTTATTAACATCTTCAATTTTTAATTCATTAATAATAGCAGTATTTTCAAATGTCACTATATTTCCATCAAATGTGATATATTGTTCTATATGATTACTTTTTTCAGTGTTTCCTTCTATAATTTTACTGTTTATGTGTGATATAGAAGCTCCAGTATCTATTATAGCATTTACCCATATAAAATTTATCGAACTTATTTTAACTTGGACTTTGATCATTGTTAACTTAGGATATACCTTTTTAGCTATTGTCATTATTTCATTTTGGTCGTTTCTTAAGTATTTATCTATACAATAAGAATATCTAGGTTGTTCTATATCTTCTTCATCAATATCTTTTATAGTTAATCGACTGGAAGGATATTCTAAATTTCTTAATTTAATCATTTTGTTATCTATTATTAATTCTTTATTAATTTGGGGTTTATTTTTTTGTTTTAAATCTTCTAAAGCTATATGCCATTCTTTAGGAAGACTTATTTTATCTATTTTAGGTTCAATTATTTCTGAGTAGGGTTGTTGATCTTCTAGCATTATTATGTTTTGATCTATTGGTTTTGTTGGCATGTCATTGTGTTCTGATAGACTTGCTAATAATTTAGTTGTTATTGTTAATGGTTTACTACCAAGAGTCATATCTATATTTCTAAGTTCGTGGTATATGTATAGACCTTCATCTATATTTTTATCATTTTGACTTATCGAATATTAAGGAAAAATTCTAAATTTTAAGTATTGATAAATTAAATTACTTTGTATCATTCCTATTATGGATTGTGCTGGATTTATAAATCTTTTATCAGCAATTATTATTGTTGTTGGTGAATCTATTCCTTTTCTAAAATTTGCTTTTATGGTAATATCTATAGCTCCTAGATGTAGATATTTAATTTTTTCTTTTTTTTTAGAATTTTTTAACATTTGAGTTATCTTTTCTTTATTTATAATTTGTATATTTGTAATAGATCTGTTAGTTTCTACAGAGTCTATTGTTTGTTCAAATCTTTCGATTAGTAGTTTATCTTTTCTCCATAGATTCCATTTTAATTTATAGACTTTATTTTTCTCAATTTCCCATGGTGCATTTTGAATTTTATTATATATTTTTTCATCAAATATTATCATTTGTCTATTATTGCCTTCGTGATCTTCTTCTAAATTGAATATTTCAGAGGTTCCTTCTTCCTCTTTAGTTGATTCTTGGTTAGTCATCATATAGATATATTGAATATTATTCTGTTGGAAAGGATCAAATTCATCAATTAAATCTTCTATATTGTTGTCACTATCATAGTAATATTCTTCATCGGAAGAATTATATATTATTTCATCTTCACTTTCATTTACTAATTCATAATCGTAATGTTCTAAATCAGAAAGTTCATAACCTATTCTTATTCATAACCTATCAGAAAGTTCATAACCTATTCTTATATGAATATTATTGAAGAAATATATGATATAAGAATAGGTTATGAACTTTCTGATTTAGAACATTACGATTATGAATTAGTAAATGAAAGTGAAGATGAAATAATATATAATTCTTCCGATGAAGAATATTACTATGATAGTGACAACAATATAGAAGATTTAATTGATGAATTTGATCCTTTCCAACAGAATAATATTCAATATATCTATATGATGACTAACCAAGAATCAACTAAAGAGGAAGAAGGAACCTCTGAAATATTCAATTAGAAGAAGATCACGAAGGCAATAATAGACAAATGATAATATTTGATGAAAAAATATATAATAAAATTCAAAATGCACCATGGGAAATTGAGAAAAATAAAGTCTATAAATTAAAATGGAATCTATGGAGAAAAGATAAACTACTAATCGAAAGATTTGAACAAACAATAGACTCTGTAGAAACTAATAGATCTATTACAAATATACAAATTATAAATAAAGAAAAGATAACTCAAATGTTAAAAAATTCTAAAAGAAAAGAAAAAATTAAATATCTACATCTAGAGCTATAGATATTACCATAAAAGCAAATTTTAGAAAAGGAATAGATTCACCAACAATAATAATAATTGCTGATAAAAGATTTATAAATCCAGCACAATCCATAATAGGAATGATACAAAGTAATTTAATTTATCAATACTTAAAATTTAGAATTTTCCTCAATATTCGATAAGTCTAAATGATAAAAATATAGATGAAGGTCTATACATATACCATGAACTTAGAAATATAGATACGACTCCTGGTAGTAAACCATTAACAATAACAACTAAATTATTAGCAAGTCTATCAGAACACAATGACATGCCAACAAAACCAATAGATCAAAACATAATAATGTTAGAAGATCAACAACCCTACTCAGAAATAATTGAACCTAAAATAGATAAAATAAGTCTTCCTAAAGAATTCTATATAGCTTTAGAAGAGTTAAAACAAAAAAATAAACCCCAAATTAATAAAGAATTAATAATAGATAACAAAATGATTAAATTAAGAAATTTAGAATATCCTTCCAGTCGATTAACAATAAAAGATATTGATGAAGCAGATATAGAACAACCCAGATATTCTTATCAGATAGATAAATACTTAAGAAACGACCAAAATGAAATAATGACAATAGCCAAAAAGGTATATCCTAAGTTAACAATGATCAAAGTCCAAGTTAAAATAAGTTCGATAAATTTTATATGGGTAAATGCTATAATAGATACTCGAGCTTCTATATCACACATAAACAAGAAATTATAAGGAAACACCGAAAAAAAGTAATCATATAGAACAATATATCACATTTGATGGAAATATAGTGACATTTGAAAATACCGCTATTATTAATGAATTAAAAATTGAAGATGTTAATAAAGTTAACTCCATAATCTAAAATTTAAAACCCTTTATACTTCTCCTGATGCTGTTGCATTAATAATTGGAAATGATATTTTAAATCAATATAATCCAATTACAATAAACCCTTATACCATTACTTTTACCATTAAGACTAAACAAATAACAGTTGAAAAAATCCTAACAGATTCGTCCAATATGATACGAATGGAAAGACCTTTAAACAAAGAAGTAAAAGAATATTTATTCAAATACTATAAAATATATGTTATCAAATACGATAGAACTGTAGATTGGCCAGAAAAATCAGAAATAGGTTTTACATTATTATCAAATGAAAATGTAACCTTACTACCTACAGAAAGAAAAAATCTACATACTGGTTTAGGATTTATGATACCAGATGAATTTTATGGTATAATAAAAGGTAAAAATGGTTGGTTAAAAAATGTAGATTTACAGATTACTGAAGGAACTATAAAATCCACATATACTGGAGAAGTAACTATAATAATAAAAAGTTTTGAGAAAGCATCAATTATTAGAATTAAAAAGAAAAATAAGTTAGTAGATCTTATAATAAATAAAATTTACAATTTTATCTAATGGAAGTAATAACTAGACAAATAAACAGAATATGTATCAAAATTAAATTAGAAAACGGGCAAAATTATAGTATTTTTTCTATCTTAGATTCAGGAGCAACTAAGAGTATTGTAGAAGAAAAATTTTGGCCTATAAATTTAATTGAAGATCTAAAAAGACCACAATTATTTAGTGGATTAGCAGGAAATACTAATTCAACAAAAATATCTAGAAATGTTTCCATATACATTTTAGATCAAAATGAAATTGAAGAAGAATTTGCTATTCCTGGAGTATACATAATAAAAGAAGGATTAAGTAATATGATTCTAGGTAATAATTTTATAAACAAATATTCACCTATTATAATAGATAAGATGTTTAATACTTTTACAAAAAAAGATAAAAAAATAATTATTCCACGATACTTCATAGTACCAAAAATATTTAAAACACCAATAAATTATTATTCCACGATACTTCATAGTACCATAAATATTTAAAACACCAAAAAATATAAAAAAGAAAATGATAAAATTATAACAAGATGGGAAACCGATAAAATTAAAATAAAACTCTCCTCAGAAGCAGAAAAAGAAATTAAATATATCAAATCTATAATAACAAAAATACCCAAAACAATAATACCAAAAGAAACCGATAAACTAGTCGTTTCTATCGATGCTAGCCAATTTTATCGCGAATATTAACAATAGAAAAAGAAGATGTTGTAGGTTACAATTTTAAAATTCTCTAAACCGTAAATAAACTATTCTACATATGAAAAAGAGTTTTTAAACCATACTAAAAACTATCAAAAGCTTTAAATATTGGTTGTTACCAACTACCTTTAAAATTAATACTGATAATAAAGGCCTATATCATTATATAAAAAATCGAAAAGAAGATCAAAATAGTAGACGAGTGCGTCATTAATGCAATTAGAAGATTATAGCTATACAATACATTTTTTACCTCGACTATCAAAATATTGTTGTCGACTATTTATCTCGACCTTTTCAAGATGAAGAATAATTTCCTCCAAGCAACTACGACAAATAAAGGAATAGTTTCTTCTTCGAATACAAAGAAATACAAAGGTGCAAGCGAAGGCAAATATTCCAATAAACTCCTACATTACACCTATTAATAAAGGTGAACCAAAAATAAATATAAATTTTGCAGAAGGAAATATAATAATAGATATGGCAAAAATACAAAATCAAAAAATAATACATCAATTAGCCCAAGCCAGAAGTTCCTATAGAAGCAATAAGAGTCTGAGTACAAATATTTATGAAAATCTTAATAAATTATGGAAGAGTACTGGAGAACTTCAAAGTAATCCAGAATATATTTCCGCTATAAGAAATATAGAAGAATATCTAATAGCTCTAGAAGCAAGTTCAATAAATAATCAAAATACAATCTTTTATCTTCAAAATCAAATAGTAAACCTTACACAACAAAATGCAGCCGAAAGAAATAACTATCTTGAAATTTGTTATCACCATATGCTACCACTTCTTGAAAAATATATCTATCGAAGAATCGAAAAACAACTCAAAATTATAAACGATCTAGAAAAAACTTCTACATGTTCTCAAAAATATTAGAAAAAGCAAAAAGAATAAATGCTTCATAACTATATAAATGAAATATTTCCTCCAGAATTAATGCAAATAATAAATAAAAAAATATGGGATTCAATGAGACTTATGATGGAATATGCAGATTGTTTAGTTGAATATAATGGAAAAAGAAGAATAACTTTAGTACATCATGAAATTGATGATCAAAGTATTCAGGCTATTGAAAAAGGATTAGTAAATAAAATAATCGTTACTAGAGAACAAATAAATAATTTAAATTTTCCTATGATAATAAAAACAATTGTTGGATGGGTTCCTCTTCTTATCTATGTATTTGAAATAAATATTACTGCTACATTCCAAGAAATAACTATTGGAAATACTTATCCATCAATACAAATATGGAGACTTAAACCACAATATTCTTATGAAATAAATTATATAGAATTTAATGGAATCTTTAATGAAGAACAAGAACAACAAACTAATATTGTAGAAACGAAGAACGAAAGAGGTTACTAATAACTGCTCCTCATTGGACGGATGGAAGAATACTTATTCGAGATGAAGGCAAATCGGGTACACAAAAGTCATCATGGAGGACCACTTATCAACAAAGGCCGATATCAATATTTTAGGTCCAAAAACAATGGAACTTTGGCAAAATACAAATACGAGTCATGACGAAGCGTATACGGAAGATCACAATACTGTGTAAAAATTTGATCTGAGCCTCGGGGAGCCGATCAAGAAGAATATCCACTGTTGCAAAACCACCCACTGTTGTAAAACCACGGGCGCCACTAGTTTTGAGCCCATGGTATTGTACCCATAGTTTTCGGATTTCAAAACTTCTGAAGTCCAGAATAGTGTGTAAGCTCGACTATATAAGAGCATGTAAATCTTCGTTGTAAGTACCTTGTGAAATAAGAAGAACCGATCTTTTGAGTGTTGTGAGCTTCGCTTTCTGCCATCTGTCTTCAACGTTCGTCACGTTCAACGTCTTCTTCCATTACTCTCTACTCCTGCCGTCCACGCCAGCCCTTGCAAAACAACTGTTGACACCCAAAATTTTCACAATAATTGAGGCCCACCTCAATTTTAATTCAATCAGAAGGGCCCAGATGGGTACCCTCGTACAGTCAGCAATTAAAGTACCTAATGGGCTAAATTCTATTTAAAAAAAAACAAAAAAGGAGGGAGCTGGGTAGTTTCAACCATGATGGCCCAATGAAGCTGGCCATCCACGGACATAACCCAACGCTAGCCCATTTATGCGACAGGCCCATTCAAAAAAAAAGAAAGGGAATAAAATGAGGAGGATCCGTCGGAATAAAGAAGGGAATCAACTCCTCGTAGGATCCTCCCCTGGAGCCAATGCTGGAGATGGCAAGGGACTGCCGTAAGAAGTCATGGGAAGATAAGAAGGGAAGGGGGGGTATCGATCCCATAAAATCTGGGATGGCTCCGAGTCCTTCTCGGAGCCGCAACCCCAATTTCGGGAGGTTCCCGGCGGAGGCGGGACAACGCCAGGCCTATAAGAAGACCCATCATCCTCTCGGTGGAAGAGGGAGGGGAACACCCCAAGGAGAGTCAGAAATGTAAAGAGAATAGAGAGGAACCTTGCGGGAGCCGCCGGAAGCTCCTCCCGTAGGTGCTACGATCGCCGGAAGCCCCTCCCGATCGCCGGAAGCACCTCCTGCGATCGCCGGAAATCCTTGCGGAAGCCATCGCTGCCGCCGGAGAAACTTGGAGAACCCTCCGCTGCCGTTGGAGCCGCACGAAGCATCTCCTTCTTCTTCTTCTTCTTCCTCCGGACGCCGCGAGCCTCTCAGCCGGACGCCGCGGGTGCCGTGGAAGCCGGAAGACCCTCCAAGCACCGCCGGAGAGGCCTCCTCCCCCTTCCCCTATCGCCGTCGGGGCCTCCTCCCTCTCCTCCCGGTGCCGTCGCTGCCGAACGAAGCTGGAAGCCCCCGCAAAGGCCGTCGCGGTGCCGCAGGATGCCGGGAAGCGTCGGATCGACACTGTAGCACCGGGGAAATATATCCCCCGGATCATATGCCAGCGTGGAAAAGAGATGTGGGGCCCGCCTGGAGAGAGAAACGCAAAAAAAAAAAGAGAAGAGGAGGCACAGCCGGGCGAAGCCGGCCGGCCCCTCTCCTCTGCTGAAGCCCTGTGCGGTTGAACCGCCGGCCCGGTCCAAACAGTGGACCGGCCCCCCTGCAGCCAGACGGCCCTTTGGCCAGAACTGTGCGCTGTGTGCGCATAGGTCTTCTTCAACAAAAAAAAAGGAATTGTTTTAAAACAAACAAAACAGTGAAAATAAATAAAAAAATACATTTAATCCAACAAACCGGACTAGTTGGGGGGTCGACTAACCATCCGCCCCTACGTCTCGGCTTAACTTAAAAGAATCCAAAATATGGACTAGTTGGGGGGTCGACTAACCATCCGCCCCTACGTCCTTAAGGTAGACATACAAAGGTCTATAAAAGACCCCAATGTCTCACCACCTTTCATCAAGCTATGCAAGGCTAGAGCATAATCAATATGCCGTCATGCCGGTCATATGCTAATGGAATCATCAAAACAGTGGGGGATGCCCATAAGTCTATCAAGACCGGGTACATGCCGTCCACAAATTGACAAGTTCATCAACTCATGAAGATCGAGATGAGCTAATTTCCCACAAGTCTATCAAAGACCGGGATGCTCAATCTCAAGACAATGAGATGAGTCCCCACAAGCCTATCAAAGGCCGGGACATGCTCAATCTCAAATCAGCGAGAGGAATGCCCACAAGTCTATCAAAGACCGGGTGTTTTTCCATCTCAAACTGATCAAGCAAGTTCCATGTTCATCAAGGACTCAAAGGAACCGGGTTGCTATTCAAGTTGCAAATCATGTCTCATATTTTTGAGAGAACAAGTGAACTTCATGTTCGGTACATAGATTGATGTCTCAAGGAGGAGAGACAATCACATGGAATTTCTGGAATGCAAGACAACAAAAAATTAACAAAGGGGTTCAAATAACCTTAAAAAAATTCTGAACCTGTAAAAGACTTTAAAATTTCAAAACCTGTAAATCTGAAATCTAAATCTTTATACAACCAAATCCCCAAATCAAAACACTCTCAAAACAAATCACAAACTTAATTGAATTCGTAAGAAAATCTGAAATCTGGTTGCTGCAGGATCTGGAGGCTGAGAATTTGGAAGAGAAACAAGAATCCGAATTCGGAGTGGTGCAGGATCTGAATTCTGGATCCGTACACAAAGTCACCATCTGAATAGAATCTGAATTTTCAAATCTTTGAGGCCAGACTTAGATCTGTGACCCAAATCTGAAGCAAAACCGAAAATCAGAAGTCAGAACCCATTTTAGAAATCTGAAGTCTAGAAATCTGTTTAGAAAAAACCCTGCAAATCTGAAATGCAGAAATCTGGAAATGCAGAAATCTGAAAATGCAGAAATCTGGAATCTGGGGTCTGATATTTGAAGAGGTCAAATATGAACTTTGCATTTAAAAACAAGGAATTGGGGGCTGTAGATGTGCAGATCTGAAATGTGAAATCAGCAATCTGAGGTTTGTGAATGAAAAATCTGAAAGTTTAAGGCCTACAGCCGAAAATCAGAAGATGAGCAATGTATAGAATTTGAGTCTGCAGGAGATTGGAACTAAAATTCTGCAATTTGAGGTTTCAAATATGAATTTCAAACAAACTGAAACTAGTACAAATCAGAAGCTGGTCCGTAGATAGGTGGTCCCAAACCATTCAAACCCATAGAAAATTCAAATTCAAAGCCGTCCAGATCATTTCATAAAATCTGAAAATTGCATAAGAGAGAACCCAGAAGCTGTCAAAATCTGCAGATTTAACTGAAATCTAAACCAATCAAATTGAATTCAAATCAAGCTCAACTCTAATTCAACCAAATCAAATTTCTCTAAGTAATCCAAATTCAAGCAAATCAGAAATCTGTAAGTTTCAAGAAAATTTAAACTCCCAAACCAGAAAGATCAACAAATCTTAACTCATTAAATCTTAATGCAGAACATTAAACCTAAACTAAGAACAAATCTGTTAAAAGAAATTCCAAGTTCAAAACAATCTGTCAAATTCAAGTGAATTCTAATAAAATAAAATTCAACCCGAATTAAATCAAACAATCCACCAAACAAATTAAATCAAAGTCAGACTCAATAAAATAAATCCAAATTAATCAAGACAAAATTCAAATTCAACTCCAATCAAACTAAAAATAAAAAAATAAAAAAATAAAAAAATCAAACAATAAACAAATTTATCAAACTCAGATCAGGTTTAAAATAAATCAACAAATCAAATCAAACTTAAATTAATAAGCAACTCAAAAAAATGAACAAATCAAATTCAACTCAAAACTAAATTCAATTCAATCAAATTCAAATCAACTAATTTAACTCAAAACCAATTAAATACAAATCAAACCAATTCAAATCAATTCAAACCAAAATTCAAATCAATTCAATTCAACTTAAATAAAAAATGCAATTCAAATCAAATTCAAAACACGTTAAGTGCTTGCATTCCACCGATTGCGTGGGGTTGTTTTCTCCTATGTGTGAATGTTTATTTTGTGGATGCATGTTTTTCTACTCAATGAGTTGCTATGACGATAATCAAGGGTATTCGAGAAATCTCGATGTAATTAACGTCGGATCTTCGCACCATCCGACGGGGAGAGGTCAAAATAAATTTTCAAAGAACCTAACAACCTCAATATATAATTTTGACCCTAGTTAGTACTTTTATGGAATACCATCTATTTTCCTAAGAAGTCAATGCTAAGGTCTAATCAAATCAAATTCAAATTCAAAAGGAAAATGAATTTCCAAAAACACAAAAGAATGAATCTTTTGAATTTTGAGGTTACATCAATTGGCACGCCCAGTGGGAGCTCTCCTTCCCTTCATCTCTCTGTCATAGCAATTCAGGAAGACATGCATCCCAAATTTCATATATATCTAACACATGTTTCTTTCCTTTTGTGCGAGGAGGAGGCGGAAAATGTCAAAAGATGAGGCCGGTGGGGTCCAATAATCCCGCCATGAAGACTTCATCCTGATGTTGCAAACATCTCAAGAAGCTGCTCTCGGAGTTCATCCAACGCCGAGAATATTTCAAGGGTCAAATAACTTGATCCTATGTTCAAAGAGCTTACCACAGAAGCTCCCCAACAAACAACTCCGGGGGCAGGTGGTCATGGATTCTGTCACCACCAACCCTCAAAGAAGTCAAAGAGGCATCAACCATGCCGTCTCAAGACCCATGCAACTAAACACCAAAGTCGGTTTTTCATACCCGACCAAGACAAGAGGAGGACAACGCCGAAGCAAAGTCTGACTCCTCTATCTCCAACAAGTGCATGGCACCGGGGCAACTACAACAAGAGAAGGTTGACCACAAACAAAAAAGGGGCTGCTAGCCAACCGACAAAGAAAGCTCCCGGGACTCAAGCTGACAACAATGCCATTCAGCAGGGAACAAATCCCTTGGTCCAAGTGAACTTTATCAACCAAATGGGGGCAAGGAACAAATCCTTCACCCAAAAGTCATACATGGTCAAGCAATGGCCATACCAAAGACATATTCTTAATTCGTGAGATTCATTGCTGGCCAACTGGCAAAGAAGACTCTCAAACTCAAGCTGGTGATGTCATCATTCGGCAGGGAATAAATCCCTAAATCCGGATGAACTTCATCAATCAAATGGGGGCGAGGAACAAATCCTTCGCCCAAAAGTCATATCTCGGTCGAGCAATGGCCATACCAAATGACAAGTTAAGAAGGAATCAATTCCCAACTCATGAAACTACCCTGGCTGACCTACCAGAGGCTCAGCATATTCAAGGACAAGGAATCAATCCTATGTTTCCAAAATAGAAACACACTTTGGCCAACCAGATATCAGTTTGACTCCAAACGAATGCTACTTGGGTAAGGAACAAATCCATCACCCGAGAGAAAGATGTTGAGACTAGTTGGTGGCCCACATTTCATCGAGATGCCGTCTCTCCATTCACCATGTTACCATGACGGGTTAAATTGAGAGCTCAAATCCTGAGGCATTTCGACTGGGTAAGGGATTAACCCTTGACCTGGGACAATACTGTGGCTTCAGTTTAACCCCATATACACTTGGGTAAGGAAAAAATCCTATGCCCAAGAAAACAAAAAATCATCAGAGCATGGCTGCCCAGTCAACAACATATGCCAAAGTTGTTCTAAGGAGGGATTAACCCTCAAATCCAGGGAATTACCACGGTTCTTGGTCAATGGCCCATGCCAAAGCTGCTTCAAGAAGGGAGCAACCCTCAAATCACAATGCTGCCATTGCCAGCCTTCGTCCACAACATGTAATGGGGAACCTGACAACGGCACATGCCACATGAATGCCATTTCCATGGGGAATCAATCCTCACTCCATGACATGAAGTCTAATGGCTAACCAAGTAGGGGAGTCAATCTCCTGCTCTTGAAATGCAAGGGCTATCAATCATGGGCTTAATCCCGAGATGCTATGCATTGTGGCTGTCCAGCTGACAAACAACATCAAAGTTATGTGAGGGATCAACCCTCTAATCTGAAAATTGACAACTTGGGCCAATCAATGACCCACCATGTTGCTGCTTGGGTGAGGGACCAGCCCTCAACCCACAATCTCAACCAAGCTTGATTGGCCAGCAATTCAGACTCCTCATACTCCTCTTCAAGTTGGGAATTAATCTCATACTTGTGCCATGGCTCAGGCTGTTCAGTTAGTGGCACAACTCCAAAGTATCCCTCGGGCTAGGAATAAATCCGATGCCCACATTAAAGCTTGCATATGCAAGACATCATCGCACTCTACTCAGGGGGCAAGATGCTCACTCACACATGCTATGTTAATTCAACAACAAGTCAACATGAACTACTACCACCAAGATGAGGGGGCAGCCCTCTACTCCTCAGTCCAAGGATGGTAGGCCGATCAACGGTCCATGATCAAATTGGTCAGGCGAAGGGTCAATCTTCGGCTCGACACCCCAACAAATCATGCCGACCAAAGGCGTGGATAGTTGATGCTTTCCCTCAGGTTGGACAAAAAGGACAAAGTTTCTTCCCAGCCTTCCACCAACACTGCTGCAAGGCCCACACGGGGAAAGAAGAAGTCTTTCGCCTGTCAAGTTAAACCTGACCAACCAGTGGTCCCAACTATTACTGGAGGGAGGGAATAAGCCTCTTTTCCCAAAGATCAACAATTTTGGCCGATCAACGACCCACCAAGCAATGGTTCAGGTGAGGGAGTAACCCTCGGGGCCTCGACTCATAATTCAAACAGGGGTAACCAATCAACGGTTTCACCCCCACATGCTACCTTCAAGTGAGGGATCAACTTTCGACTTGTCGGTCCAACAGGGATGACCAATCAACGGTCCTATCCCCCAATGCTGCTTGATGGGCTAGGAATCAATCCTAGGCTTGCCACTTGAAACATGCTGCCCGGTTATCGGTGCAACTCTAGAACATCCTTTGGTCTTGGAACAAATCCGATGACTACATCAAAACTTGTCCGGATGTGGCTTCTTCGTATTATGCTAAGGCAGATGAAGGTCAAGCTCACCACCCAACATTTAGCCAATCGCTTCGCCACTCTGGCCCGATTGGATGAAAAGAATAAGGCTATTGCCCAGCCTTTTTCCAACATTGCTGCAGCTGCACGGGGAAGGAAGAAATCTTTCACCCGTCAATTTATTTCTGACCAATCAGTGGTCTCAACTATTAATGGAGAGAGGGATCAGTCCTCTTGTCCGAAAATCAAACAAATCCGGCCGATCAACGACTAGCCATGTTATTTCTCGGGAAAGGGACCAGCCCTTGGCTCGTAGCTTTGAATGGGGCAACCGATCAACGATTCGCCCCTAAATGCCATCTTTCGGGTGAGGGATTAACCCTCGACTCATCATTTCAAGCAGGACAACTGATCAACGGTTTTGTCCAACTAGACAACTCGACAGGCTAGGGATCAATCCTATGCTTACCAATCACAGAATATGTTGCCCGGTTACCGGTGCAACTTCAAAGTACTCCGTGGTCTTGGAACAAATCCTATGACTACAGCAAAATGACCTAGGTGTGGTGCCTTTTCATGCTCGGGTTCGGAATCAATCCGTCACTCGGTATACATCAAGTGTTGGTCGGTTCACTGGTCAACTCACAACGTCACCCATCTAGCTGGGGGCAAGCCTCCAAGCCACCCCAGTACAACTCGGGCTATGGATCAACCGGACGCCCATTATACTAGTAAAGAGCAAGGAAGAAATCCTTTTGCGCATGAAAAGAATGTATTCAACTAAAATGATCAATCCTTTGGTCACCAAGTGAGGGAGTAATCCTCTATACTTCAACAAGTCTGGCCAATCAATGGTCGAAAACATGGCTTTCAATGAAGCAAGGGACCAACCCTAAATTCTGCAGTTAGAAGGAGCCAGCTGATCAACGGCCCATGATGCGACAGAGAGATTAGCCTTTCGCTCTTTCTCTCAACTAATATGACCAACCAATGGTCCAGTCCGCTAATTCTTGCTTGCAGGTGAGGAATCAATCCTCTATCTGGCGAATGGATGCAACTGTCATATGTCAATTGGGCTCGGAACAAATCTTGCGCCCTCACTGAATGATGCCTATATGACATCACCTGATAAGATTATGCTCGGGAGAGAAAGCAATTCTCGACCCATTATGCATTAAAAATCAGGTAGTTTCTTGATTATGGGAACTACTCATCCGGCCGGGGGCATGCCCCTAAGCCATGTCATATCAAGCAGGTTTGAGAGTGAACAACTCCACCTAAAAGAAGGTAACAGGGGGCAAGAGGACCAACCTCTACAAGTGAAGCCCCAGAAAAATCGCCATTCTGCGCTAACTACAAAGGGAGACAAAGAAGAAATCATTGTCTCAACAGAAGACTACATGAAGTCAGTCATGTCATCAGGGTGAGGGAGCAACCCTCCACCCTTCAAGTTAGCAGATCAGGCCGATCAACGGCCCCGATGCTGCAATTCAAGTGGGAGACCAACTCTCAACTTGACCTTTTCAAATCAGTCTTGCTAGGCAATGACTCGACCTAAGTATGCTTGTTGGCAAACAAAGAAATCTATCCCTACATGTCAACATGCCAGGGTCAACCATCAATCCACTGCAAAGCCTAAAACTTGGGCAAGGAAGAAATCCGACACCCGCCCCAAAATTGGGCCAGGGGAATGAAGAGTCCATGGGACAGCCCTCCACAACTCTTCAATTCAATCCCAAAGTAGGCCATCAACCTACCCTCAAATGTCCCCAAAGCAATCTCCTATATGCCCTCACATACCACAAAAGAAACAGTCTTCATGGCCTCCGACATGCCCATGTACAAAAAAACTCCATGGCCTCTGACATGCCTAAATCCCAACTCACTCTAATGGCTTTGACATGCCTAGGCCCACACACAAGCCTTCCCCAAGGCCCCCAATATTCCTATGACCAGCCCTACACAGTTTCCTGTGTGGACTCCAAAGGAATCTCAAAAAAAAAGAAGAAAAGAAGGGGGCTGAATGGAGGAGATACTCCCAACTCAAGCAATGAGAGAAATGCATTCTCAAACTGACACTATACAGCTCTCAGAAGAGAAGAAATCTCTAAACTGAGCTGGGCATGCTTCTCAAATTTCAACAACCAAAGAAGATACACAAGAAGATCAAGAGCCTAAGGTGCCAATCCTGTGTCACCTCTCCATATATTTCTCCATCAACACGTCAGGCATCTACATCGATGGTGGGATGATGAGTAGGTGGAGCTTGACCAAAGTTCATATGGCTTGAGGGAAGCCTGAATTCCCTTGTGAAAAAAAAAGAAAAGAAAGAAAAGAAGAAAAATGAAATACCTTGACAGACTTGGTTAGTTACACCATTAATTGACCAAGGGCAAAATATGTCAAAAAAAAAAAGAAGAAAGAAAGAAAAAATCCAGCTGAGGTGATGACCCGATGAGGGCACCTCAGGCAAAAATGGATTACCCTGCTGTATGAAAACCCTGCAAAAGGGCGTACAGGCAAAAGAAAAAAGGGACTAGCTTGGGTGAAAACCTTTCGAAAGGCAGTCAAGTTAGTTTGAAAAAAAAGAAGAAAAGAGAGTGAGAAACTCTGGAAATTCAAAGTTCAAAAAGAGGAGACTCACCTCTTCTCTAAAAATGTCAAATCACATGCCATTATGACTCTCATGTCCGCATGGCTTTCATAAATTCATACCATCATGGCCCTCCAGGTCTATATGGTTTTCAAAAATTCATACCAGCATGACCCTTCAAGTCTATATGGTTCTCAAGCTTCCATACCATCATGGCCCTTCCGGTCTATATGGTCCCCAAGTTCTTACGTCATCATGACCAGCAAGGTCTATGTGACTGCCAAATTCAATACCAATATGACCCTCTCGGTCTATATGGTTTTCTTAAATCCCACACCATCATGGCCTTTTGGTCTATATGTTGTTCGGGGTCTATGCCACCAAGGCTGAACATGGAACCATTCCCATGTCCTAAAACCAACCGGCAACATTTGAGCCTTTAAGTTTGGGTTTTGCCCCAAATTCATACTTCATGGGCCAAGTATGATCATTTCATACTTGCATGTCCCATAACTCTACAAGCGGCAGCAAGCCATCCCATATCTCACCTTCTGGACCGAATGCGACTCCTTCGCATTCATAAGTCTTTAAATTCAGTGGCATTAAGCCATCTTGTCACTTTTCGGCATTAAGCCACCACTTTCGGCATTAAGCCATCACATCCTCATGGCACTAAGCCACAACATTCTTTTTGGCACCAAGCCATCATACCTCTTTTGGCACCAAGCCACTACATTCGGCATCAAGCCGTCATGTCCTTTTGGCATCAAGCCATGGTACTGCTTTGACAATAAGCTGTATCTTGCGGCATTAAGCCATCACATTCAACATGGAGTCATTCCATGCCACAACCTCTTTTCGGCATCAAGCCACCAAACCATTTTGGCGTGAAGCCATGATACCCCGTCACGGCATCAAGCTGTCGATCCCTTTTGGCATCAAGCCACAACACCCTATTTTCTGGCATCAAGTCACCATAACCAAACTGGCACCAAGCCATCATCTCACTTTTCGGCATCAAGCCACCATACCACATTCGGCATTAAGCCACCACAAACCATATTCTCTTGGCATCAAGCCAACATATTCCTTCGGCATCAAACCATCATCTTTTTTGGCATCAAGCCACAAATTCATGCCCAACAGGCCGAGTATGATTTTTTCACACTCACATGTCCTATGGGTTCATCCGGCATCAAGCCACAATATTTGTTTCGCCATCAAGCCACAAAACTCATAGCCAATAGGCCGAGCATGACTTCTTCATGCTCATATGTCCTACAGGTTCTCTTTGACATCAAGTCACCAAATTCTACCCAATAGGCCGAGTATGATCTCTTCTTCATGCTCATATGTCCTACGGGTCCTCTTTGACATCAAGTCGCCAAATTCTACCCAATCGGCCGAGAGTGATCTCTTCACGCTCATATGTCCTACGGGTTCCTCTTTGACATCAAGTCACCAAATTCTACCTAGTAGGCCGAGTGTGATTTCTTCACGCTCACATGTCCTACAGGTCATTTTGGCATCAAGCCACCCAATGCTTTATACTCCATAGACCGAGCGTAATTTCGTCATGCTCACAAGTCTGCGAGTTCTAATGACACAAAGTCACCCCAAAATTGATACCCTAATGCTCATATGGACCGAGTGTGACTTCTTCACGCTCATATGTCCAACTAATCATTTTGGTATCAAACCACCATATCTTTTCGTGCATGAAGCCATCATACTTTGCCCAGCAAGACCGAGTGTGGCCTCTCTATATTCACATGTCTTATGGGTTTCTTGGCATCAAGCCATCTTAAACTTACACTCCACGGGCCGAGTATGACTTCGTCACGCTCATATGTCCTATAAGCCATCATATTCTCTTGGCATCAAACCACCATTCTTGTACACTAAGAGATTGAGTATGATCTTTTCATACTCACGTATCTCACTGGTTCTTTTCGGCATCAAGCCATCCCCAAACTTAAACCCTGTGGGTCGACGGTGATCACTTCATACTCAAATGATCCACAAGTTCCACCAACACAAAGCCACCAAAACCTATGGCCCAGGGGAAGCCTTAATTCCCCACCGCCCCAAAATAACTTCATGGCTTGAGGGAAGCCTTAATTCCCTACAAAAAAAAGAGAGAGAGAAAAACAAAGAAAAAGGAGAAGAAAAAGAAAGTGGGCTAAAAATAGAGATGCCCGACGGACTCGGCCGATCTCATCTCATTGATCGGTCGAGGGTAAAAGTGTCAAGAAAGCCTGGATAGAGTGAAAACCTGAAAGGGCGCTCTAGGCAAAATTGGGTAACCCCGCTACATGAAAACCTCTTTTGAGGCATGTAGGCAAAAAGCAGAAGGGGGCTGATCCGGGTGAAAACCCGAAAAGGGCAGTCGGATCAGTAAAAAAAACAAACAACAAACAAAAAAAGAAGAGCAAAACAAAGCAAAGCAAGGAGAAGAAAAGAATGAAAGAAAAGTTACGCCGGACCCCGAGAAATATCCGATTGGGAGCACCGAAATGGCGAGCGAAAAGCAAAGAGCCTGATGTATAGGAGGCTTTCGACAGAGAGAGCAAAGAGGGCCCAAGCCCTTCTCAGCCCAAAAGTGTCCAACCAACAAAGGAAAAGGTTCAACTGTATTCACACAAGCAATTTGAAGAATTTACAATCAAGCAGCAAACAAATGACGGAAAGGGAATACAGTTGAACAATTCAAAATTTTCGACCACAGAGCGACGAAGCAAGTGACGAGAAAGAAAACCATGCACAGGCAATTCCACAATTTTCAATCAGTGCAAGCAGTGATTGAAGAAAGGAAGAAGATGCGACTAAATTTTCGCACGGGTAATTCCCCGACGACTCCCGTCTCTGGAGGATCACCCGTGGGGGGCATTTGTTGACACCCAAAATTTTCACAATAATTGAAGCCCACCTCAATTTTAATTCAATCAGAAGGGCCCAGATGGGTACCCTCGTACGATCGGCAATTAAAGTGCCTAATGGGCTAAATTCTATTTAAAAAAACAAAAAAAGGAGGGAGTCGGGTAGTTTCAACCATGATGGCCCAATGAAGTGACCATCCATGGACATAACCCAACGCTAGCCCATTTATGCGACAGGCCCATTCAAAAAAAAAAGAAAGGGAATAAAATGAGGAGGATCCGTCGGAATAAAGAAGGGAATCAACTCATCGTAGGATTCTCCCCGGAGCCACGTCGGAGATGGCAAGGGACCGCCGTAAGAAGTCATGGGAAGATAAGAAGGGAAGGGGGGGTATCGATCCCATAAAATCTGGGATGGCTCCGAGTCCTTCTCGGAGCCGCAACCCCAATTTCGGGAGGTTCCCGGCGGAGGCGGGACAACGCCAGGCCTATAAGAAGATCCATCATCCTCCTCGGTGGGGGAGGGAGGGGAACACCCCAAGGAGAGTCAGAAATGTAAAGAGAATAGAGAGGAACCTTGCGGGAGCCGCCGGAATCTCCTCCCGTAGGTGCTACGATCGCCGGAAGCCCCTCCCGATCGCCGGAAGCACCTCCTGCGATCGCCGGAAATCCTTGCGGAAGCCATCGCTGCCGCCGGAGAAACTTGGAGAACCCTCCGCTGCCGTTGGAGCCGCACGAAGCATCTCCTTCTTCTTCTTCTTCTTCCTCCGGACGCCGCGAGCCTCTCAGCCGGACGCCGCGGGTGCCGTGGAAGCCGGAAGACCCTCCAAGCACCGCCGGAGAGGCCTCCTCCCCTCCCCCTACCGCCGTGGGGCCCCCCTCCCTCTCCTCCGGGTCCCGTCGCTGCCGAACGAAGCTGGAAGCCCCCGCAAAGGCCGTCGCGGTGCCGCAGGATGCCGGGAAGCGTCGGATCGACACTGTAGCACCGGGGAAATATATCCCCCGGATCATATGCCAGCGTGGAAAAGAGATGTGGGGCCCGCCTGGAGAGAGAAACGCAAAAAAAAAAGAGAAGAGGAGGCACAGCCGGGCGAAGCCGGCCGGCCCCTCTCCTCTGCTGAAGCCCTGTGCGGTTGAACCGCCGGCCCGGTCCAAACAGTGGACCGGCCCCCCTGCAGCCAGACGGCCCTTTGGCCAGAACTGTGCGCTGTGTGCGCATAGGTCTTCTTCAACAAAAAAAAGGAATTGTTTTAAAACAAACAAAACAGTGAAAATAAATAAAAAAATACATTTAATCCAACAAACCGGACTAGTTGGGGGGTCGACTAACCATCCGCCCCTACGTCTCGGCTTAACTTAAAAGAATCCAAAATATGGACTAGTTGGGGGGTCGACTAACCATCCGCCCCTACGTCCTTAAGGTAGACATACAAAGGTTTATAAAAGACCCCAATGTCTCACCACCTTTCATCAAGCTATGCAAGGCTAGAGCATAATCAATATGTCGTCATGCCGGTCATATGCTAATGGAATCATCAAAACAATGGGGGATGCCCATAAGTCTATCAAGACCGGGTACATGCCGTCCACAAATTGACAAGTTCATCAACTCATGAAGATCGAGATGAGCTAATTTCCCACAAGTCTATCAAAGACCGGGATGCTCAATCTCAAGACAATGAGATGAGTCCCCACAAGCCTATCAAAGGCCGGGACATGCTCAATCTCAAATCAGCGAGAGGAATGCCCACAAGTCTATCAAAGACCGGGTGTTTTTCCATCTCAAACTGATCAAGCAAGTTCCATGTTCATCAAGGACTCAAAGGAACCGGGTTGCTATTCAAGTTGCAAATCATGTCTCATATTTTTGAGAGAACAAGTGAACTTCATGTTCGGTACATAGATTGATGTCTCAAGGAGGAGAGACAATCACATGGAATTTCTGGAATGCAAGACAACAAAAAAAATTAACAAAATGATTCAAATAACCTTAAAAAATTCTGAACCTGTAAAAGACTTAATGATTTCAAAACCTGTAAATCTGAAATCTAAATCTTTATACAACCAAATCCCCAAATCAAAATACTCTCAAAACAAATCACAAACTTAATTGAATTCGTAAGAAAATCTGAAATCTGGTTGCTGCAGGATCTGGAGGCTGAGAATTTGGAAGAGAAACAAGAATCCGAATTCGGAGTGGTGCAGGATCTGAATTCTGGATCCGTACACAAAGTCACCATCTGAATAGAATCTGAATTTTCAAATCTTTGAGGCCAGACTTAGATCTGTGACCCAAATCTGAAGCAAAACCGAAAATCAGAAGTCAGAACCCATTTTAGAAATCTGAAGTCTAGAAATCTGTTTAGAAAAAACCCTGCAAATCTGAAATGCAGAAATCTGGAAATGCAGAAATCTGAAAATGCAGAAATCTGGAATCTGGGGTCTGATATTTGAAGAGGTCAAATATGAACTTTGCATTTAAAAACAAGGAATTGGGGGCTGTAGATGTGCAGATCTGAAATGTGAAATCAGCAATCTGAGGTTTGTGAATGAAAAATCTGAAAGTTTAAGGCCTACAGCCGAAAATCAGAAGATGAGCAATGTATAGAATTTGAGTCTGCAGGAGATTGGAACTAAAATTCTGCAATTTGAGGTTTCAAATATGAATTTCAAACAAACTGAAACTAGTACAAATCAGAAGCTGGTCCGTAGATAGGTGGTCCCAAACCATTCAAACCCATAGAAAATTCAAATTCAAAGCCGTCCAGATCATTTCATAAAATCTGAAAATTGCATAAGAGAGAACCCAGAAGCTGTCAAAATCTGCAGATTTAACTGAAATCTAAACCAATCAAATTGAATTCAAATCAAGCTCAACTCTAATTCAACCAAATCAAATTTCTCTAAGTAATCCAAATTCAAGCAAATCAGAAATCTGTAAGTTTCAAGAAAATTTAAACTCCCAAACCAGAAAGATCAACAAATCTTAACTCATTAAATCTTAATGCAGAACATTAAACCTAAACTAAGAACAAATCTGTTAAAAGAAATTCCAAGTTCAAAACAATCTGTCAAATTCAAGTGAATTCTAATAAAATAAAATTCAACCCGAATTAAATCAAACAATCCACCAAACAAATTAAATCAAAGTCAGACTCAATAAAATAAATCCAAATTAATCAAGACAAAATTCAAATTCAACTCCAATCAAACTAAAAATAAAAAAATAAAAAAATAAAAAAATCAAACAATAAACAAATTTATCAAACTCAGATCAGGTTTAAAATCAATCAACAAATCAAATCAAACTTAAATTAATAAGCAACTCAAAAAATGAACAAATCAAATTCAACTCAAAACTAAATTCAATTCAATCAAATTCAAATCAACTAATTTAACTCAAAACCAATTAAATACAAATCAAACCAATTCAAATCAATTCAAACCAAAATTCAAATCAATTCAATTCAACTTAAATAAAAAATGCAATTCAAATCAAATTCAAAACACGTTAAGTGCTTGCATTCCACTGATTGCGTACGGGGTTGTTTTCTCCTATGTGTGAATGTTTATTTTGTGGATGCATGTTTTTCTACTCAATGAGTTGCTATGACGATAATCAAGGGTATTCGAGAAATCTCGATGTAATTAACGTCGGATCTTCGCACCATCCGACGGGGAGAGGTCAAAATAAATTTTCAAAGAACCTAACAACCTCAATATATAATTTTGACCCTAGTTAGTACTTTTATGGAATACCATCTATTTTCCTAAGAAGTCAATGCTAAGGTCTAATCAAATCAAATTCAAATTCAAAAGGAAAATGAATTTCCAAAACAAAAGAGAGAATTAATCTTTTGAATTTCGAGGTTACATCAATTGGCACGCCCGGTGGGACCTCTTCTCCCCTTCATCTCTCTGTCATAGCAATTCAGGAAGACATGCATCCCAAATTTCATATATATCTAACACATGCTTCTTTCCTTTTTGTGCGAGGAGGAGGCGGAAAATGTCAAAAGATGAGGCCGGTGGGGTCCAATGATCCCGCCATGAAGACTTCATCCTGAAGTTGCAAGCATCTCAAGAAGCCGTTCTCGGAGTTCATCCAACACCGAGAATATTTCAATGGTCAAATAACTTGATCCTATGTTCAAAGAGCTTACCACGAAGCTCCCCAACAAACAACTCCGGGCGGGTGGTCATGGATTCTCGTCACCACCAACCCTCAAAGAAGTCAAAGAGGCATCAACCATGCCGTCTCAAGACCCACGCAACTAAACACCAAAGTCGGTTTTTCATACCCGACCAAGACAAGAGGAGGACAACGCCGAAGCAAAGTCTGACTCCTCTATCTCCAACAAGTGCATGGCACCGGGGCAACTACAACAAGAGAAGGTTGACCACAAACAAAAAAAGGGGCTGCTAGCCAACCGACAAAGAAAGCTCCCGAGACTCAAGGCGACAACAATGCCATTCAAATAGGAACAAATCCCTTGGTCCAAGTGAACTTTATCAACCAAATGGGGGCAAGGAACAAATCCTTCACCCAAAAGTCATACACGGTCAAGCAATGGCCATACCAAAGACATATTCTTAATTCGTGAGATTCATTGCTGGCCAACTGGCAAAGAAGACTCTCAAACTCAAGCTGGTGATGTCATCATTCGGCAGGGAATAAATCCCTAAATCCGGATGAACTTCATCAATCAAATGGGGGCGAGGAACAAATCCTTCGCCCAAAAGTCATATCTGGTCAAGCAATGGCCATACCAAATGACAAGTTAAGAAGGAATCAATTCCCAACTCATGAAACTACCCTGGCTGACCTACCAGAGGCTCAGCATATTCAAGGACAAGGAATCAATCCTATGTTTCCAAAATAGAAACACACTTTGGCCAACCAGATATCAGTTTGACTCCAAACGAATGCTACTTGGGTAAGGAACAAATCCATCACCCGAGAGAAAGATGTTGAGACTAGTTGGTGGCCCACATTTCATCGAGATGCCGTCTCTCCATTCACCATGTTACCATGACGGGTTAAATTGAGAGCTCAAATCCTGAGGCATTTCGACTGGGTAAGGGATTAACCCTTGACCTGGGACAATACTGTGGCTTCAGTTTAACCCCATATACACTTGGGTAAGGAAAAAATCCTATGCCCAAGAAAACAAAAAATCATCAGAGCATGGCTGCCCAGTCAACAACATATGCCAAAGTTGTTCTAAGGAGGGATTAACCCTCAAATCCAGGGAATTACCACGGTTCTTGGTCAATGGCCCATGCCAAAGCTGCTTCAAGAAGGGAGCAACCCTCAAATCACAATGCTGCCATTGCCAGCCTTCGTCCACAACATGTAATGGGGAACCTGACAACGGCACATGCCACATGAATGCCATTTCCATGGGGAATCAATCCTCACTCCATGACATGAAGTCTAATGGCTAACCAAGTAGGGGAGTCAATCTCCTCGGCTTCGAAATGCAAGGGCTATCAATCATGGGCTTAATCCCGAGATGCTATGCATTGTGGCTGTCCAGCTGACAAACAACATCAAAGTTATGTGAGGGATCAACCCTCTAATCTGAAAATTGACAACTTGGGCCAATCAATGACCCACCATGTTGCTGCTTGGGTGAGGGACCAGCCCTCAACCCACAATCTCAACCAAGCTTGATCGTCAAAGAATTCGTACTCCTCATACTCCTCTTCAAGTTGGGAATTAATCTCATACTTGTGCCATGGCTCAGGCTGTTCAGTTAGTGGCACAACTCCAAAGTATCCCTCGGGCTAGGAATAAATCCGATGCCCACATTAAAGCTTGCATATGCAAGACATCATCGCACTCTACTCAGGGGGCCAGATGCTCACTCACACATGCTATGTTAATTCAACAACAAGTCAATACGAACTACTACCACCAAGACGAGGGGGCAGCCCTCTACTCCTCACCCAAGGATGGTAGGCCGATCAACGGTCCACGATCAAATCGTCGTGCGAAGGGTCAATCTTCGGCTCGACACCCCAACAAATCATGCCGACCAAAGGCGTGGATAGTTGATGCTTTCCCTCAGGTTGGACAAAAAGGACAAAGTTTCTTCCCAGCCTTCCACCAACACTGCTGCAAGGCCCACACGGGGAAAGAAGAAGTCTTTCGCCTGTCAAGTTAAACCTGACCAACCAGTGGTCCCAACTATTACTGGAGGGAGGGAATAAGCCTCTTTTCCCAAAGATCAACAATTTTGGCCGATCAACGACCCACCAAGCAATGGTTCAGGTGAGGGAGTAACCCTCGGGGCCTCGACTCATAATTCAAACAGGGGTAACCAATCAACGGTTTCACCCCCACATGCTACCTTCAAGTGAGGGATCAACTTTCGACTTGTCGGTCCAACAGGGATGACCAATCAACGGTCCTATCCCCCAATGCTGCTTGATGGGCTAGGAATCAATCCTAGGCTTGCCACTGAAACATGCTGCCCGGTTATCGGTGCAACTCTAACATCCTTTGGTCTTGGAACAAATCCGATGACTACATCAAAACTTGTCCGGATGTGGCTTCTTCGTATTATGCTAAGGCGGATGAAGGTCAAGCTCACCACCCAACATTTAGCCAATCGCTTCGCCACTCGGCCCGATTGGATGAAAAGAATAAGGCTATTGCCCGGCCTTTTTCCAACATTGTTTGTACCGCACGGGGAAGGAAGAAATCTTTCACCCGTCAATTTATTTCTGACCAATCAGTGGTCTCAACTATTAATGGAGAGAGGGATCAGTCCTCTTGTCCGAAAATCAAACAAATCTGGCCGATCAACGACTAGCCATGTTATTTCTCGGGAAAGGGACCAGCCCTTGGCTCATGGCTTTGAATGGGGCAACCGATCAACAGTTCCGCCCCTAAATGCCATCTTTCGGGTGAGGGATTAACCCTCGACTCATCATTTCAAGCAGGACAACTGATCAACGGTTTTGTCCAACTAGACAACTCGACAGGCTAGGGATCAATCCTATGCTTACCAATCACAGAATATGTTGCCCGGTTACCGGTGCAACTTCAAAGTACTCCGTGGTCTTGGAACAAATCCTATGACTACAGCAAAATGACCTAGGTGTGGTGCCTTTTCATGCTCGGGTTCGGAATCAATCCGTCACTCGGTATACATCAAGTGTTGGTCGGTTCACTGGTCAACTCACAACGTCACCCATCTAGCTGGGGGCAAGCCTCCAAGCCACCCCAGTACAACTCGGGCTATGGATCAACCGGACGCCCATTATACTAGTAAAGAGCAAGGAAGAAATCCTTTTGCGCATGAAAAGAATGTATTCAACTAAAATGATCAATCCTTTGGTCACCAAGTGAGGGAGTAATCCTCTATACTTCAACAAGTCTGGCCAATCAATGGTCGAAAACATGGCTTTCAATGAAGCAAGGGACCAACCCTAAATTCTGCAATTAGAAGGAGCCAGCTGATCAACAGCCCATGATGCGACAGAGAGATTAGCCTTTCGCTCTTTCTCTCAACTAATATGACCAACCAATGGTCCAGTCCGCTAATTCTTGCTTGCAGGTGAGGAATCAATCCTCTATCTGGCGAATGGATGCAACTGTCATATGTCAATTGGGCTCGGAACAAATCTTGCGCCCTCACTGAATGATGCCTATATGACATCACCTGATAAGATTATGCTCGGGAGAGAAAGCAATTCTCGACCCATTATGCATTAAAAATCAGGTAGTTTCTTGATTATGGGAACTACTCATCCGGCCGGGGGCATGCCCCTAAGCCATGTCATATCAAGCAGGTTTGAGAGTGAGCAAACTCCACCTAAAAAAAGGGTAATAGGGGGGGGGCAAGAGGACCAACCTCTACAAGTGAAGCCCCAGAAAATTGCCAGTCTGCGCTAACTACAAAGGGAGACAAAGGAGAAATCATTGTCTCAACAGAAGACTACATGAAGTCAGTCATGTTATCAGGGTGAGGGAGCAACCCTCCACCCTTTAAGTTAGCATATCGTGCCGATCAACGGCCCCGATGCCGCAATTCAAGTGGGAGACCAACTCTCAACTTGACCTTTTCAAATCGGTCTTGCTAGGCAATGACTCGACCTAAGTATGCTTGTTGGCAAACAAAGAAATCTATCCCTACATGTCAACATGCCAGGGTCAACCATCAATCCACTGCAAAGCCTAAAACTTGGGCAAGGAAGAAATCCGACACCCGCCCCAAAATTGGGCCAGGGGAATGAAGAGTCCATGGGACAGCCCTCCACAACTCTTCAATTCAATCCCAAAGTAGGCCATCAACCTACCCTCAAATGTCCCCAAAGCAATCTCCTATATGCCCTCACATACCACAAAAGAAACAGTCTTCATGGCCTCCGACATGCCCATGTACAAAAAAACTCCATGGCCTCTGACATGCCTAAATCCCAACTCACTCTAATGGCTTTGACATGCCTAGGCCCACACACAAGCCTTCCCCAAGGCCCCCAATATTCCTATGACCAGCCCTACCCAGCTTCCCTGTGTGGACTCCAAAGGAATCTCAAAAAAAAAGAAGAAAAGAAGGGGGCTGAATGGAGGAGATACTCCCAACTCAAGCAATGAGAGAAATGCATTCTCAAACTGACACTATACAGCTCTCAGAAGAGAAGAAATCTCTAAACTGAGCTGGGCATGCTTCTCAAATTTCAACAACCAAAGAAGATACACAAGAAGATCAAGAGCCTAAGGTGCCAATCCTGTGTCACCTCTCCATATATTTCTCCATCAACACGTCAGGCATCTACATCGATGGTGGGATGATGAGTAGGTGGAGCTTGACCAAAGTTCATATGGCTTGAGGGAAGCCTGAATTCCCTTGTGAAAAAAAAAAGAAAAGAAAGAAAAGAAGAAAAATGAAATACCTTGACAGACTTGGTTAGTTACACCATTAATTGACCAAGGGCAAAATATGTCAAAAAAAAAAGGAAGAAAGAAAGAAAAAATCCAGCGGAGGGGAGGACCCGATGGGGGCACCTCAGGCAAAAATGGATTACCCTGCTGTATGAAAACCCTGCAAAAGGGCGTACAGGCAAAAGAAAAAAGGGACTAGCTTGGGTGAAAACCTTTCGAAAGGCAGTCAAGTTAGTTTGAAAAAAAAGAAGAAAAGAGAGTGAGAAACTCTGGAAATTCAAAGTTCAAAAAGAGGAGACTCACCTCTTCTCTAAAAATGTCAAATCACATGCCATTATGACTCTCATGTCCACATGGCTTCCAATAAATTCATACCATCATGGCCCTCCAGGTCTATATGGTTTTCAAAAAATTCATACCAGCATGACCCTTCAAGTCTATATGGTTCTCAAGCTTCCATACCATCATGGCCCTTCCGGTCTATATGGTCCCCAAGTTCTTACGTCATCATGACCAGCAAGGTCTATGTGACTGCCAAATTCAATACCAATATGACCCTCTCGGTCTATATGGTTTTCTTAAATCCCACACCATCATGGCCTTTTGGTCTATATGTTGTTCGGGGTCTATGCCACCAAGGCTGAACATGGAACCATTCCCATGTCCTAAAACCAACCGGCAACATTTGAGCCTTTAAGTTTGGGTTTTGCCCCAAATTCATACTTCATGGGCCAAGTATGATCATTTCATACTTGCATGTCCCATAACTCTACAAGCGGCAGCAAGCCATCCCATATCTCACCTTTTCGGGACCGAATGCGACTCCTTCGCATTCATAAGTCTTTAAATTCGGTGGCATTAAGCCATCTTGTCACTTTTCGGCATTAAGCCACCACTTTCGGCATTAAGCCATCACATCCTCACGGCACTAAGCCACAATATTCTTTTTGGCACCAAGCCATCATACCTCTTTTGGCACCAAGCCACTACATTCGGCATCAAGCCGTCATGTCCTTTTGGCATCAAGCCATGGTACTGCTTTGACAATAAGCTGTATCTTGCGGCATTAAGCCATCACATTCAACATGGAGTCATTCCATGCCACAACCTCTTTTTCGGCATCAAGCCACCAAACCATTTTGGCATGAAGCCATGATACCCCGTCACGGCATCAAGCTGTCAACCCCCTTTTGGCATCAAGCCACAACACCCTATTTTCTGGCATCAAGTCACCATAACCAAACTGGCACCAAGCCATCATCTCACTTTTCGGCATCAAGCCACCATACCACATTCGGCATTAAGCCACCACAAACCATATTCTCTTGGCATCAAGCCAACATATTCCTTCGGCATCAAACCATCATCTTTTTTGGCATCAAGCCACAAATTCATGCCCAACAGGCCGAGTATGATTTTTTCACACTCACATGTCCTATGGGTTCATCTGGGCATCAAGCCACAATATTTGTTTCGGCATCAAGCCACAAAACTCATAGCCAATAGGCCGAGCATGACTTCTTCATGCTCATATGTCCTACAGGTTCTCTTTGACATCAAGTCACCAAATTCTACCCAATAGGCCGAGTATGATCTCTTCTTCATGCTCATATGTCCTACGGGTCCTCTTCGACATCAAGTCGCCAAATTCTACCCAATCGGCCGAGAGTGATCTCTTCACGCTCATATGTCCTACGGGTTCCTCTTTGACATCAAGTCACCAAATTCTACCTAGTAGGCCGAGTGTGATTTCTTCACGCTCACATGTCCTACAGGTCATTTTGGCATCAAGCCACCCAATATTTTATACTCCATAGACCGAGCGTGATTTCTTCATACTCACAAGTCTGCGAGTTCTAATGGCACAAAGCCGCCCCAAAATTGATACCCTAATGCTCATATGGACCGAGTGTGACTTCTTCACGCTCATATGTCCAACAAATCATTTTGGTATCAAACCACCATATCTTTTCAGGCATGAAGCCATCATACTTTGCCCAGCAAGACCGAGTGTGGCCTCTCCATACTCACATGTCTTATGGGTTTCTTGGCATCAAGCCATCTCAAACTTACACTCCATGGGCCGAGTATGACTTCGTCATGCTCATATGTCCTATAAGCCATCATATTCTCTTGGCATCAAACCACCATTCTTATACCTAAGAGATTGAGTATGATCTTTTCATACTCACGTATCTCACTGGTTCTTTTCGGCATCAAGCCATCCCCAAACTTAAACCCTGTGGGTCGACGGTGATCACTTCATACTCAAATGATCCACAAGTTCCACCAACACAAAGCCACCAAAACCTATGGCCCAGGGGAAGCCTTAATTCCCCACCGCCCCAAAATAACTTCATGGCTTGAGGGAAGCCTTAATTCCCTACAAAAAAAGAGAGAGAGAAAAACAAAGAAAAAGGAGAAGAAAAAGAAAGTGGGCTAAAAATAGAGATGCCCGACGGACTCGGCCGATCTCATCTCATTGATCGGTCGAGGGTAAAAGTGTCAAGAAAGCCTGGATAGAGTGAAAACCTGAAAGGGCGCTCTAGGCAAAATTGGGTAACCCCGCTACATGAAAACCTCTTTTGAGGCATGTAGGCAAAAGGCAGAAGGGGCCGATCCGGGTGAAAACCCGAAAAGCGGCCGGATCAAGAAAAAAACAAACAAACAACAAACAAAAAAAAAGAAAAAAAGAAAAAAAGAAGAGCAAAACAAAGCAAAGCAAGGAGAAGAAAAGAATGAAAGAAAAGTTCTGGCCAGACCCTGAGAAATATCTGATTGGGAGCACTGAAATGGCAGGCAAAAGCAAAGAGCCTGATGTATAGGAGGCTTTCGACAGAGAGAGCAAAGAGGGCCCAAGCCCTTCTCAGCCCAAAAGTGTCCAACCAACAAAGGAAAAGGTTCAACTGTATTCACACAAGCAATTTGAAGAATTTACAATCAAGCAGCAAACAAATGACGGAAAGGGAATACAGTTGAACAATTCAAAATTTTCAGTCACAGAGCAGCAAGCAAGTGACAGAAAGAAAACCATACACAGGCAATTCCACAATTTTTTTCAATCAGTGCAAGCAGTGATTGAAGAAAGGAAGAAGATGCGACTAAATTTTCGCACGGGTAATTCCTCGACGACTCCCGTCTCTGGAGGATCACCCGTGGGGGGCATTTGTTGACACCCAAAATTTTCACAATAATTGAAGCCCACCTCAATTTTAATTCAATCAGAAGGGCCCAGATGGGTACCCTCGTACAGTCAGCAATTAAAGTGCCTAATGGGCTAAATTCTATTTAAAAAAAACAAAAAAAGGAGGGAGCTGGGTAGTTTCAACCATGATGGCCCAATGAAGCTGGCCATCCACGGACATAACCCAACGCTAGCCCATTTATGCGACAGGCCCATTCAAAAAAAAAGAAAGGGAATAAAATGAGGAGGATCCGTCGGAATAAAGAAGGGAATCAACTCCTCGTAGGATTCTCCCCCGGAGCCAATGCTGGAGATGGCAAGGGACTGTCGTAAGAAGTCATGGGAAGATAAGAAGGGAAGGGGGGTATCGATCCCATAAAATCTGGGATGGCTCCGAGTCCTTCTCGGAGCCGCAACCCCAATTTCGGGAGGTTCCCGGCGGAGGCGGGACAACGCCAGGCCTATAAGAAGACCCATCATCCTCTCGGTGGAAGAGGGAGGGGAACACCCCAAGGAGAGTCGAAATGTAAAGAGAATAGAGAGGAACCTTGCGGGAGCCGCCGGAATCTCCTCCCGTAGGTGCTACGATCGCCGAAGCCCCTCCCGATCGCCGAAGCACCTCCCGCGATCGCCGAAATCCTTGCGGAAGCCATCGCCGCCGCCGGAGAAACTTGGAGAACCCTCCGCTGCCGTTGGAGCCGCACGAAGCATCTCCTTCTTCTTCTTCTTCTTCCTCCGGACGCCGCGAGCCTCTCAGCCGGACGCCGCGGGTGCCGTGGAAGCCGGAAGACCCTCCAAGCACCGCCGGAGAGGCCTCCTCCCCCTTCCCCTATCGCCGTCGGGGCCTCCTCCCTCTCCTCCCGGTGCCGTCGCTGCCGAACGAAGCTGGAAGCCCCCGCAAAGGCCGTCGCGGTGCCGCAGGATGCCGGGAAGCGTCGGATCGACACTGTAGCACCGGGGAAATATATCCCCCGGATCATATGCCAGCGTGGAAAAGAGATGTGGGGCCCGCCTGGAGAGAGAAACGCAAAAAAAAAAAAGAGAAGAGGAGGCACAGCCGGGCGAAGCCGGCCGGCCCCTCTCCTCTGCTGAAGCCCTGTGCGGTTGAACCGCCGGCCCGGTCCAAACGGTGGACCGGCCCCCCGCAGCCGTACGGCCCTTTGGCCGAAGCGCGCGCCGTGTGCGCATAGGTCTTCTTCAACAAAAAGGAATTGTTTTAAAACAAACAAAACAGTGAAAATAAATAAAAAAATACATTTAATCCACCAACCCGGACAAGTTAGGGGGTCGACTAACCATCCGCCCCTACGTCTCGGCTTAACTTAAAAGAATCCAAAATATGGACTAGTTGGGGGGTCGACTAACCATCCGCCCCTACGTCCTTAAGGTAGACATACAAAGGTTTATAAAAGACCCCAATGTCTCACCACCTTTCATCAAGCTATGCAAGGCTAGAGCATAATCAATATGTCGTCATGCCGGTCATATGCTAATGGAATCATCAAAACAGTGGGGGATGCCCATAAGTCTATCAAGACCGGGTACATGCCGTCCACAAATTGACAAGTTCATCAACTCATGAAGATCGAGATGAGCTAATTTCCCACAAGTCTATCAAAGACCGGGATGCTCAATCTCAAGACAATGAGATGAGTCCCCACAAGCCTATCAAAGGCCGGGACATGCTCAATCTCAAATCAGCGAGAGGAATGCCCACAAGTCTATCAAAGACCGGGTGTTTTTCCATCTCAAACTGATCAAGCAAGTTCCATGTTCATCAAGGACTCAAAGGAACCGGGTTGCTATTCAAGTTGCAAATCATGTCTCATATTTTTGAGAGAACAAGTGAACTTCATGTTCGGTACATAGATTGATGTCTCAAGGAGGAGAGACAATCACATGGAATTTCTGGAATGCAAGACAACAAAAAATTAACAAAGGGGTTCAAATAACCTTAAAAAATTCTGAACCTGTAAAAGACTTTAAAATTTCAAAACCTGTAAATCTGAAATCTAAATCTTTATACAACCAAATCCCCAAATCAAAACACTCTCAAAACAAATCACAAACTTAATTGAATTCGTAAGAAAATCTGAAATCTGGTTGCTGCAGGATCTGGAGGCTGAGAATTTGGAAGAGAAACAAGAATCCGAATTCGGAGTGGTGCAGGATCTGAATTCTGGATCCGTACACAAAGTCACCATCTGAATAGAATCTGAATTTTCAAATCTTTGAGGCCAGACTTAGATCTGTGACCCAAATCTGAAGCAAAACCGAAAATCAGAAGTCAGAACCCATTTTAGAAATCTGAAGTCTAGAAATCTGTTTAGAAAAAACCCTGCAAATCTGAAATGCAGAAATCTGAAAATGCAGAAATCTGGAATCTGGGGTCTGATATTTGAAGAGGTCAAATATGAACTTTGCATTTAAAAACAAGGAATTGGGGGCTGTAGATGTGCAGATCTGAAATGTGAAATCAGCAATCTGAGGTTTGTGAATGAAAAATCTGAAAGTTTAAGGCCTACAGCCGAAAATCAGAAGATGAGCAATGTATAGAATTTGAGTCTGCAGGAGATTGGAACTAAAATTCTGCAATTTGAGGTTTCAAATATGAATTTCAAACAAACTGAAACTAGTACAAATCAGAAGCTGGTCCGTAGATAGGTGGTCCCAAACCATTCAAACCCATAGAAAATTCAAATTCAAAGACTTCCAGATCATTTCATAAAATCTGAAAATTGCATAAGAGAGAACCCAGAAGCTGTCAAAATCTGCAGATTTAACTGAAATCTAAACCAATCAAATTGAATTCAAATCAAGCTCAACTCTAATTCAACCAAATCAAATTTCTCTAAGTAATCCAAATTCAAGCAAATCAGAAATCTGTAAGTTTCAAGAAAATTTAAACTCCCAAACCAGAAAGATCAACAAATCTTAACTCATTAAATCTTAATGCAGAACATTAAACCTAAACTAAGAACAAATCTGTTAAAAGAAATTCCAAGTTCAAAACAATCTGTCAAATTCAAGTGAATTCTAATAAAATAAAATTCAACCCGAATTAAATCAAACAATCCACCAAACAAATTAAATCAAAGTCAGACTCAATAAAATAAATCCAAATTAATCAAGACAAAATTCAAATTCAACTCCAATCAAACTAAAAATAAAAAAATAAAAAAATAAAAAAATCAAACAATAAACAAATTTATCAAACTCAGATCAGGTTTAAAATCAATCAACAAATCAAATCAAACTTAAATTAATAAGCAACTCAAAAAATGAACAAATCAAATTCAACTCAAAACTAAATTCAATTCAATCAAATTCAAATCAACTAATTTAACTCAAAACCAATTAAATACAAATCAAACCAATTCAAATCAATTCAAACCAAAATTCAAATCAATTCAATTCAACTTAAATAAAAAATGCAATTCAAATCAAATTCAAAACACGTTAAGTGCTTGCATTCCACTGATTGCATGGGGTTGTTTTCTCCTATGTGTGAATGTTTATTTTGTGGATGCATGTTTTTCTACTCAATGAGTTGCTATGACGATAATCAAGGGTATTCGAGAAATCTCGATGTAATTAACGTCGGATCTTCGCACCATCCGACGGGGAGAGGTCAAAATAAATTTTCAAAGAACCTAACAACCTCAATATATAATTTTGACCCTAGTTAGTACTTTTATGGAATACCATCTATTTTCCTAAGAAGTCAATGCTAAGGTCTAATCAAATCAAATTCAAATTCAAAAGGAAAATGAATTTCCAAAAACACAAAAGAATGAATCTTTTGAATTTTGAGGTTACATCAACAACGCTCACCAGATTTGGTATTTACATAATTATAAAGAGTTATTCTTTTTGCTTTTTCTAATATCCTTGAGAACATGGAAGTATTTTCGAGATCATTTATTATATTTAGCTGTTTTTCTGGTTCTTCTAGATGGATATTTTTTTCAAGAAGAGGTAACATATGATGATGGCAAATATTAAGATAATTATTTCTTTCAGCTGCATTTTGCTGTTTGAGATTTATTATTTGATTTTGTAGATGGAAAATTGTATTTTGATTGTACATTATATTTGCTTCTAGAGTTATTAGATATTCTTCCATATTCTTCATAGCTGAGATATATTCAGGATTGCTTTGTAGTCCTCCTGTATTCTTCCATATTTTATTAAGGTTTTCATGAATAATTTTACTCAAGTTATTATTGCTCTTATTATTGCTCTTGTAAGAGCTTCTGGCTTGAGCTAGTTGATGTATTACCTTCTGATTTTGTGTTTTTGCCATATCTATAATAATATTCCCTTCTACAAAATTTATATTGATTTTTGGTTCTCCTTTATTAATAGGAGTAATGTAGGAGTTTATTGGCATATTGATCCTTGGCACTGTATTTGCTGTATTTGAAGAAGAGGCTATTCCTTTATTTGACATGGCTGCTTGAAGGAAGTTATTCTGCATGCCGAAAAGGTCGAGACAAGTAGTCAGCAACTATATTTTGATATCAAGGTAAAAAATGTATTGAATAACTATATTCTTCTAATTGCATTAACCAACGCACTCTTCTACTATTTTGATCTTCTTTTCGATTTTTTATATAATGATATAATCCTTTGTTATCAGTATTAATTCGAAAGGTAGTTGGTAGCAACCAATATTTAAAACTTTTGATAGTTTTTAATATGGCTAAAAATTCTTTTTCATATGTAGAATAATTTATTTCAGGTTTAGAGAATTTACCAGAGTTATATCCTACAACGTCTTCTTTTTCTATAGTTAATATGCCTGCCCAATAAAATTGGCTGGCATCAGTAGATACTATCAATTTATCAGTTTCTTTTGGTATAATAGTTTTTGGTATCTTTGTTATTATGGATTTAATATATTTAATCATTCGAATAAAAAAGAGAAACAAGCTAGCAGACCTTATAATAAATAAAATCTATAATTTTATCTAATGGAAGTAAAAACAAGATAGATAAACAGAATATGTATTAAAATTAAATTAGAAAACGGGCAAAACTATAATTTTTTTCCTATACTAGATTCAGGAGCAACTAAAAGTATTGTAGAAGAAAAATTTTGGCTTACAAATATAACTGAAGATCTAAAAAAACCACAATTATTTAGTGCATTAGCAGGAATTACTAATTCAACTAAAATATCCAGAAATGTTTCCATATACATTTTAGATCAGAATGAAATTGAAGAAGAATTTATTATTCCTGAAGTATATGTAATAAAAGAAGGATTGAGTAATATGATCCTCGGAAACAATTTTATAAATAAATACTCACCCATTATAATAGATAAGATGTTTAATACTTTTACAAAAAATGATAAAAAATTCTTATACCACGATATTTTATTGTACCAAGAATTTTTAAGTCACCAATAAATATATCTAAAGAAAGTTTTCAAGATATTTATCTAAATAGTTTGAATGAACTATTTTCAGATAACCCTTTAAAATTATGGGAGAGAAGCCCAAGATATTGTAAAATAGAACTACTACCGGAACATAAAGGAAAAAATCTAAGGACAAAACCCTTATGGGGTGTTTGGTTGCATGATAATTTTTTATACACTTTCATGATAAAAAATTGTATTAAAATAAAAAGTGAACCAACTCATGACATAAAATTATCATGTTTGGAGGGATGTGATTATAAAAAAGAGTAACTACCACACATGACCAAACAATGTGGGGGACCACAAGAAAAAAAGAAAGAAGTGAGACCCTCTTTTTTTGTTTAAGAAGAAAATCACTTTTAAAACATAAATTTATCATGGTTACCAAACACCTCTTTTAACAAGTTTTCTTACAATTTTTAAAAATTAAAACAAAAACCTTCATTATCATGCAACCAAACACCCCATTAGTTTATTCTAAAGAAGATGTAATAGAATTTCAAACATAAATTATTGAATTAAAAAAATTAAACTTAATACAAAATAGTAGAAGTTCACATATCTCACCTGCCTTTATGGTTAGAAACCATTCAGAACAAAAAAAAGTAAGGCAAGAATGGTAATAAATTACAAAAAAATAAATAAACATACAAAGTTTGATGGTTTTCATATACCTAGTTGTGATAGTATCTTAAAAAAACTACAGAATAAAAAATAGTTTAGTAAATTTGACGCAAAATCGGGTTTTTGGCAAATAAAATTAGAAAATCAAGAATCTAAAGAATTAAGTTCATTCTCTACACCATATGAACATTTAGAATGGAATGTAATGCCATTTGGAATAAAAAATGCCCCACAAATTTTTCAAAAATGGATGAATTCAATTTTTAAAGATTATGATAATTTTATTGTAGTCTATATAGATGATATATTAGTTTTTTCAAATGATTACAATGAACATAAACATCATTTACAAATAGCTAGAGATTCTTATAAAAAATGGTATAATTGTCACCTAAAAAAATTGAACTATGTAAAGAAAAAATAGAATATTTAGGAAAAATTATTGATCAAGGTTCTATTGAACTTCAAAATCATATTATAAGTAAAATAAAAGAATTCCCAGATACTTTTACAACACTTAAACAATTACAGAGCTTTATAGGAATTTTTCTCGACTGAGTGAATTAATAAAAGAATTACAAGGAAAGAGTAATTCAGAGAATAAAAAATATAAAAAAGAAAATGATAAAATTATAACAAGATGGGAAACAAATAAAATTAAAATTAAACTCTCCTCTGAGGCAGACAAAGAAATTAAATACATTAAATCTATAATAACAAAGATACCTAAAACTATTATTCTAAAAGAAACTGATAAATTGATAGTTTCTACAGATGCTAGCCAACTTTATTGGGCAGGAATATTAACTGTTGAAAAAGATGTAGTTGGATATACTTCAGGAATGATAAATCTTTCTTCAATTTTAATTATACATTTGCAATCGGGCCCTAGCACCCATGTTTTCAATCAGGCCATTGTGCATTTATTTTAATTATGTGTTTTCAATCGGGCCTTAGTGCCCCTGTTTTTAATTAGTCCACTGCGTCTTTATTTTAATTATGCATTTTCAATTGGGCCGTATCGTCCATGTTTTCAATCAGGCCGCTGGGCCTTTATTTTAATTATGCGTTTTCAATCGGGCCTTAGCACCCCTATTTTCAATCAGGTCACTACGCCTTTATTTTAATTATGCATTTTCAATCGGGCCCTAGTGCCCCTGTTTTCAGTCAAGTCGTTGCCCTTTATTTTAATTATACGTTTTCAATCGGACTGTAGCACCCATGTTTTTAATTATGCATTGCTAATTGGTCCGCTGAGCCCTTGATTTTAATCATGCTTTTTTAATCGGGCCATAATGTTCTTAATTATACTTTTTCATTTGGGCCATCTCGCCCCTCATGCCTCCAGATCGGGCTATCATGCCCTTATCTTTTAATCAAGTCCGCACGTCCCTCATCTTTCTAAATCAACTCATCATTCCTCTTTTCATCTTTCAATTTGGTCATCGTGCCCCTTTTTGTCCAAATTAGGTCATTGTGCCCCACCTCCTTTTGTTGGCCCCTATGCCACCTCTTTTATTAGGCTCCCAAGCCTTTTTTTGTCTCATTCCTTTCAATCTGGGCAACAACCATTTTATTTCAATAAAGTGAAAATGTTCCATGATGATATCTCAAACCTTGCTCAGCATCATCATCAAATGCCAACCTTTGCAACCTTTCTACATCGCTCCATCATCATGTTGACTCAAATCACTCTCAAATCACTAATATGTTACTGGATGGGAAGAAGTGGAAGTAGCAAGGCAGGTCAAGGCATGAACAAGCAGCAACTACACCATCCTGGCATCGTCGTCACCAACAACGAACTTCGTCCTCTCTCCGGTAATGCATGCATGTATTCATCATTATCATGTTATCCTCAAGGCATTGATTTGAAAAGCATTTACGAGTATAATCGTAACATGTCTTAAAAAATATTTGGCGTAGAGAGGATAGCTGACAAAATTTGATGATGTTCAAGTATGTTTTCAATTAGAATGAAAATATTGGAAAGATAATGAGTGATGTAAGGCAAGGCATAGTGAATCATCCATGGAATCTTTTATTTTTGAAAATATTTTTTAATAAAAATTACAAAAAAATCATAAATAATTAAAATCGAGAGGATGGCCATTATAAGCTAAATTTCACTAATTCTTGGGTACCCTAACTTGTTCTTTAAGAATTAAGAGTAGGCACCATATTTCGCACACCACTTGCCTAGATTTCGGAATCCTGATGTCTAGACAGTAGAAAGAAAGCTAGGCAAAGTCTAGAGATGGAAGGTTTGCCCTATCCTATTCTCTTCTTATTTCGGTCCAAAGTGGATCTAGGGGACTAGAAGGAGGAGTATCGAAAATGCCCACTGTCTTAGTAGGAGGCCGTCTCAGAAGATTCAACTTCTCAAAATAAAAAACATGGTGCCAAAAGATGGGCAATGACCCCTCAGGTCAACAAAAAAAAAAGACCTGTCTGAATGAGTACCACAAAAAAATAGCCCAAGAAAAGATAAAAGGCTCCAAAAGATGGACAATGAACCCCTCAGGTCAAAAAAAGAAAATAAAAGACCTGTCTAAATGTGGGCCACCAAAGAATATGGGCAAATCAATAAAAGAAAGGACTCAAAGAGGCTGAACCCCAACAAGAAAGTGGGCATTAGTAGAGAAACGAATTCGACATCTCCGAAGTCTACCAAAGACTTACCCCCAATCTTCTTCCTCCTTTAAACCCTATGGGTGGGGCAAACCAACCAGATTTAGGCAGAACCTAGCTAATTAATGGAAGGTCAAAATGATTATGAATGAAAAGCCTCCCACCCATCACGTGGTGTATGCTCTTACTCTTCAGAGAATAATTAGGGACACCCATTCCAAGTGGATCAAGGCAAATGACGACTATCCTCTCTATAAAAATTAGAAATTTAGAAAAGGTAAACAAATTAAAAAGTCTCGAAACTCAAAAAAATTCAAAAGTCTTCGATATTTTTCTAATACTTTTCGCATTCAATCTTTCATGCACCAACTTTTCAAAATTTGAAAATTTTCAAAACAAAAAATATTTTAATTACATACCTTTTGCATTTAATTTCAATTTTTTAAAATTTAAACAAATTTAAAAATCTTAAAAAAAAATCAAAACATTTTCAATCATATGCTTTCACATCCGCATTTAATTTTAGTTTTGCACAAGTCAAAAAGTCTAAAAGTCAAACAAATTAAAAAATCTTTAAAACCAAGAAACATTTTCGATTATGCACACATATTTAATTTCAGTCTTGTATGTCTATTTTATGCAATGCATATTCAATTTCTTCTTATTATCACTTTTACGTTTTGAAACGTCTTACATCCCTTGACAAAGGATCAAGGCAACTCCAGCCCTCCTCATGCAAGGGAACTAAGCCACGATAATGTTATAATCATCTTTGTTCAAGTTAATGCAGGAAATGAAGACTCCATATAAGAGAGTTCACACATCAACTCTCGTCCTCGAGCACTTGAATTAAGAGATACCAAAACAATAAAATAATAAAATAATAAAATAAATAAAAAAGAGGACTACCCTATCCCATATTAGGACTTACATTTTAGCATTGCATATATTAAAATAGTAGTACTTGAGATATTGAAGACCTCAAGTCTAGAGGGAGTTGAGTCTGAGAACCCCTTCAGCAAAATCAATGATAGCCCAATCATTCACTAAGCTTGCGGATAAGCTAAAGTTGTATGTACGAGGACAACGGATCTTTTTGAGGTATCCTGATCCATCACATGTAACTTATATCTTTAACTATTTTTTATACTAATTTTTATTTCTTTAAACGCTGCATTCATTATTTCATGCATCTCATAACACATTGTGTTTCAACCCATCACAACAATTTTGACCCACCTTCTATGTGTAACGCCATCTTGGGCTTGGCATCTCATCATAAAATCTTGTCATGTCTTCATCCTACCACGGTCTTATCCCTCATTCCACCACGGTCATGTTTCCTATCCCATCGTGTCCAACACACCACGGTTTTATCATTTATCTATCTCGTTGTGGTTGCCATTATGGCCACCCTCACCTTGATAGGTTTAAACACAAGTGTTTTTGTATTCACATTTGCACTGCATTTGTTGCATAGCATGCCTTCTACATTTTGGTCCCCACATGGACCAACTTCTATTTATCTCCCACCGTGGAGTTTATCACACTTCATTTCTCGCATGGGCCATCACATCTCTAATTCCCACTATAGTGGCCTCCATTTACGGTTCTTGTGTTGCCATCATATAATTCTTGATCTTCACTCAGACCCACAACCTTCTTTTATATCCCACCACGGTACACTTTCACCCGCACTTGGGTAACTTCCTTCTAGCCTTTTCATAACACTACAATTTCGGTACCAATGTGGTCCATCACCTCTTTTAGCTCCCACTATGGCACCTTTTCTCATGTCTGGTCCCCAAGTGAACCCGGTACAGGTGAACTTTCGCATAACATTTTTGTAGTCTATGATAAAGTCTATTTACTATCTAGTGTTAGTTTGAAAAATTTCAAGAATATATTAGAAAACTAAAAAAATATTGAAAAAGAGTTAGGATGTCTTAAGGCTTCCATCCAGAACTTGGAAAAGGAAGCAATTCTTCGAAAATCAGTCACAAAGTCTGAGGTCAGAAACCTTATCTTGGAAGTATCCAAGCAACCTAGGGTCGTAGAAGAAGAAACTACCCGACTGACCGAAGAATTAAATAAGAAAATACAAAAAGTTGAGTCTCTCATCCAAGAGATACGCCAAGCCTTAGGATATTGATGTCCTCTTGGCTGGCTGTCTCAAACACTCTCGGATATAAGAAATCTGTCAAGGCAACTGAGCAGATCGAAAGTCCTTCAGTTGGTTTTTTGAAACCATCAGATTACAAAACAGCAAGTGTTGTTAATTCTGCATTGGTAAAACAAAACAATACTGAAATCTACTTGTTATCAGCAATCTTGAACAAGTCAAAAAGTGTGTAGAAAAAATCAGATAAATAAAGCAAGAATTGCAAAAAGAGAAGAAACCCGAGAACTTAACACAATCAATAGATGATCTAACAAAGAAGTTTGAAACATTATCCCTTGGCCAACCAAATTGCCCGATTCATAAAAAGGGTAGTTTAAAGGTCTTTAAGGATCTAGTTTTAATCCTCAGAGAAGAACAAAAGAAGCTGAAACCATGAGCCATACAGTGACCAAAACACTGACAGTAAGAGAAAGAACCGAAGCCTCTACATCACAAAGAAATATACCAACGGTTGAAGACCAGATTCAACATTACAGGCAAACACAGAGAAGAATGTATGATCTAGAAAGAGGACTGAGGAGAATCATGGGAAGAAGGTTTAACAGAAATCTAAAATCCCACCTAAACCTAATTGAACAACTCAGAATATCACAACATAGAAGGGCCAACCTAGTACCAGCAGAAGTCCTCTACATATCAGATTTGTCAAACCCGAGGCATAGAGTATATCAGCATTATTATGAGGAAAACATCCTATGTATTGGGGAAAATCAACAGGTAAACATTCCTTTCATTGTGAGATAAAGTTTGAAACCCTAACCGAGAAGGGATACAGTTCATCCACATAGGATTACTGGTGATAAGGGTTCGAGCACTGCATAGGAGAAATGTAGGAAAAAAATGCATTAATAGTCCTAAGAGATACTAGATGGAGAGATGACAGGTCAATTTTCAGGTCAACGAAAATTGACTTATCAACTGGTACTCAATTAGTGTACATCTGCCCAGAAGTAATGATGATAGTTCAAGATTTTTATCATAACATACAACTCTCTATCCAGACACATGGATATGAGGACAATTGGCGTGATAGTGAAAATAATCTCTTAATTACCAAAATGATGATCAAGAGATTAACTAACACCAGTAACATAGGATTTGCATATAATGTAGATCACGTCATAAACTATCTAACCAGTGCTGGCATCAGGGCAGTACCAGGGGCAAGACATTCAATAGAAAAGTTAAGGGGAAGAAGATGGATATTACAATCTCCCAAAAAAAACTTATTAAGGGTACCTCAATTCACTGAAATAAGAAACCTAGTAGATGGTTCCATATCCATAAGTTTTCATAATTACACAACAGCCCCCAGATTCATCAGTCCCAGGCATAGCACACAAGATATAGAGACTTGTGAAGAAGAAGAACAAATATTAGCCATCTGAACAGAGGAAGACATAGCCATGTTAGATGAAATAACATAGAACCTTGAAGAGGATCACCCAAGTGATGTTTCGAGATGGACAGAGGAAGATACAGCAATGTTAGATGGAATAACATGGAACCTTGAAGAGGATCACCCAAATGATAATCCAGGATGGGATATAGATAAAGTGGAAGAAGAGGAAGATTGGTTACCATTTGAATGGTCAGAAAATCATAAAAAGTCCACTGAATCTGAAGATGAAATAATCACACAATTTCTAAGCATTGTTGAAAAAGAAGAAGAAATTACTGAATTAATCTTAGTTGGAGAGGAGGATGACAATACCCCTTATCCAAAATTGCGGGAAATGGCAAGGCAAGTACATAATATTTTTTCTGTAAATAATGAAGATACAAGTACATCTACTGTATTAGTCTACAGACCTCCGACTGATTCAGCAATGAGGCCTCCCAGCTACCCATCAGCAAGAACAAGTGAGCCAGCCATAAAGCCAACCTTCAAACAGATGGAAAAGCCAAGAGGAGGATTCAGAGGAGGATATAATAATGAAATGTTGACATTACTCGCAGCCCAACAATTACAAGGAGCTATGCTAGTATTACCAGAAGATCTAGGCTTACTACATGATGTAATAGCCAGATCGGAATCCATCACGATAAATGTGATCAATGAAAAAGCATTGATTGATGGGCTAACAAAAATAAATTTTGTGAAAAATCTTCTCGGTGAAATTGAAAAGAAGACATGGGTGCAGTGGCGAATGACATACGAAAGAGAATTTCAAGAACTAGTTAACCAAGCAGATGGGATAAATGGAACACAAAATATTCTCTCACAAATCCGAAGAGTCTTTACCTTAAAAGACCCAGTACAAGGCTCAACTGCTGAATAGGATCGTGCCTATCTTGTCATTGAAAGGTTAACTTGTGACTCCATCAAAAATATGGTCCAATACATTAATGAATACATTCACCTACAGCAAAAATTGGACGAGTGTACATTTCAACAGAATTATTAGAAAAATTCTTCGGAAAAATGCTACCATAAGTTGGGAAGAAAATAGAGGCAAAATTCATCGAGAAATTCTCGGGAAATATTGTAGGAGTAATGTCCTGTGCGCGTTTCGTTTATCAATACTTAGCTGAGATGTGCAAATAAGCTGCTTTACAAAAGGAATTGAGAGATATATTCTTCTGTAGCAAAATTTTGATACCAGGTTACTATGGAACAAACAGAAAAATATGGTCTGAGAAAAGTACAAATATACAAGGGAAAGCCAAACAAATCTCACATAAAGGTCATAAAGAGAAAACACAGGTTTGACAATTCTTGAGTCTCAAAATGTAAGTGTTTTACTATGATTTTCTTGTCCACTTTGAAAGCTACCCGTTTTTCAGACACATCACTGTCTTGGAGTTCTCATTCTTTTAACGTGTTCTTGAAAGTCAAAACTACCTCAAGAAAGCGATTTCTTCTCATTGGAGGTCATGCACAAGCTGGGAGGAAGCCTGAAAATCTCCTCTAATTCTTTTTTCTGCAGGTCATTTCAATGCAGACTCGTGATCTTCTTGCTAACTCTGAAGGGTTACTGTTTTTCACCCACTTATCTTCTTGACGTTATTTTTCTTCCTATGTAATCTTGTGATTCAAAACTACCTCAAGGAAGTGATTTCAGCCCATTGTAGGCCATAGAAAAGCTAGAGAAAAGCAAGAAAAATGGCTCTGACTATTTTCTGTGCTATTTGCTGATGGCGTGTGAGACGGGACGTGAGGAACTCCAGAAGACTATTCTTTTACCTATAAGTCATTTCTCCCCATTTTAAGTTAGTTTATTGCTTTCCCCTTCATTCATTTGCATTTGGACATCATCTTATATACATTTAAGCATTTAGGCATCATCTTACATTTGCATTTTGACCTACCTCAAGGAAATGTTTTATGTTACATTCTATAAGATGATTTCTTAGAGTTAATTAGAAGGCAGACCACGTTATGATGTTCAACTTAAAGGTGCATTTTAAATCATTATTTGAGTCACTTAGATTGTTGATTCCTTGTGTCATTTGAATAGGAATCATTTGACTATCGGATTAGATTTGCTATTATGTTCTCGTTTTCTCAAACAGACATATCCATTGCATATAACCCAGTCCAAGGCATGACATTAATTAGGTAACATGATACTTATGATATTTAATAATATCAAGAAGACTAACTAACATGATACAATCTATGTAAAACATGAGATATAGATCAAAATAGTTATTTGGGTCTATCAACCTTGCTTAATATCATGTTACTAAGGGTCCACTACGTCTTCTGCTCTTTTCATCTCAACCGAACCAAGTTCAATTTATCAGGCAGCATGGTCTTGGCTTTCTGACCAAGTTTTTTCATTCCGCAAATCTAAAAGATACCAAAGGAGATCCTGATACCAACTTGACAGACATTTCTGTCATAACCCATACGAGCTTCTTGCTCTTTCTTGGGTTTCAGATAAACGAGATGATCTAGGCATAAGATATAGTGAGAGAGACGAAGTAACATCTTATATCACCAAGATTGTAGAGTACAATAACTACTTTGAACATAAAACTGACAAACTTACACGGTTTTACATCAGATCGTATACATGCAGAAGTCTCCTTGAAGAAGACTTCTCACTCCATTTGTATAAAAACTACTTGCTTACAAAGAGAAGCTCTCATAATCTCTCAACTCTCGATTACAAAAACTAAAGACTACTTTGAAGTGGATGCTCTCTTATGAAGTTGCTATGTCTTCTTCTTCGAGGATCTTCAATGCTTGGTGTACCCCTCCTTATATAAGCTTCCTCTTCGTTCAGATAAGAATGCTGGAGTCTTCAAGAGGTTTCTCGAGAGATTCCTTGCAGAAAACATTTTTTGTCTTGTGAAGATAAGTTTTCTTCTTGTCCGTCCATCTGTCCTTCTTCTAGATTTTTATTGCGTCATTGCTGACGTCATAACAGATTCAGACAAACATGTTTAAGTCATTGCTGACTACATTGTGTCTTCTAGATGTCTCGAGGCTCTTTAGAGACTTATCATGTCTTCATCTTCCTCATAGTAAACTGGACAGATATTTTTGTCATGTTTTAAGAATTTACATAATTTTTTCTAGCAGTATGTACTGCTCTTTATCCTGCCAGAGGATATATTTTCCATAAATTTTTATAATGCTTTGAATGTTTGTTCATTTGATTTCTTTTTCGTAGAGACTATTAAACAATTCTTTCCTTGGTAATGAAGCCAAGTTCTTCCAAACTTTAACATCTTTTCTGTTTGTTGTACTAGGACTTTAAGTCTCAATGCTCTTCTATAGCTCATAGCTTCTACACTTATGCATGGATATTCTTTTCGTTCTGCAAGATCTACTACTTTATTGTAACTATCAGTTATTATCCCAAATTGAATAATGTGAACTACTTCAAAATATTTCTTTTCTTCGAAGTTTGGGCTTACACTGAAGAATTTCATGAAGATAATAGAATCTTTCTGAACTAAAGGATTGTACTTGAAGAATTCTCGTGCTGAGTTCTGCACATAACTTGGAAGAAGTGATATCTGTTCCATTCTTGGATTGAGATATATTGTAGCTATCGCACCAATGTGATACATATCTCGGACTAAACTTGGAGAAATTCCCTGTAATAGGTGAAGTCTTGGGTAGATTCCTGAGTGATCTGGATATATGGTAACTGATGGCTCAAGAGCATATAAGGTTTTGAATGAGGTTGTGTATTGCTCTAATAGAATAGAGTCATCTATGATTTCGGGTTTAGGAAGTGTTGGAACTTTCTTCTTTTCGGAGGGAGATTGTGGTTGAAAGCTCTGAACAATTTGAAAGGAAGATACTGGAGATGATTTGTCAGATGATTCTGACTGTACTTTTGAAGTCTTAGCTTCATTATCTGCTGAAGGTTGGGCTTCATTAATCTTTGAGGATGAAATCTCTATACTTTGTTCTTGAAGAACTTTAATATGTTTCTTTGACGGAACTTGACTATTTCCTGCTTGTAAGGCTTTGAGTTCTTCCTGTAATGCTTTGATGCTTGCTTGAACATTAAGTTCTCGCTGAATAGCATTGTAAATTCTTGTTTTAATATATTCTGTAAATTTTTCTAAGCTCTCAAGATCTTTTTGAATATCTATCTTTTCTTCCATTTCTTTTTCATATTCTTTTGTTATCTTCTCTGATCTCTTACAGAACTCTTCTATGTTCAATGCCATTCTCGAGATAAGCTATCTGCAAGAACATTGTTAGTTCATTTGATGACTTTAATATCAAAATTAAACTCAGCAAAATAACTCTGCCATCTAAGAATTCTTTTGTTCTCTGGTAATACTGCATAATTGTTTTTAATAAAAGCTTTTACTTGAGTATTATCTGTTCGTAATAAAAATTTCTTTGGTAATAAAAAATAAGCAAATTTCTTGATTCCTTTTTTTGCTGCTAATAACTCTTTTTCATTAATATGATAATTCTGTTCTATTGCATTAAATGTTCCTGAAGTATATCTACACTCTTTCTTCCTTCTCTTTTTTCTTTTTTAAGACTACTCCCCAATAATTTTCTGAGGCATCTATTTCTAATATTAAGAAATCTTCTTCTAGAGGTATTTCGAGTCGTGGTAATTTCTTACATTTTTCTTTTATCATGGAACATTTTTCTTAAGAAGTTTTTGTAGATGACTTCTTATTTTAGAACAGTTTTCAATAAATTGTTCTGTGTAGTTTAAACATCCTAAGAATTTTTGTAATTAATTTTTATCTGTTAATTGATCTGAAAATTGACATATTTTCTCACATATATGGGGTTGTAATTCTATTCCTGTTGAATCTATTGTTAAACCTAGATATTCTATTTTTTCTTTTCTTAATTCTGTTTTCTTTTTTGATAAAACTATTCCATGTTCTTTACATTTATTTGCAAAGATTTTTAAATGCTCTTCATGTTCTTTCCAAACATATCAAGACATCATCTACATAGACAAGACAAAATCTATTTAAACATTCAAAAGCTTTATCCATTCTTCTCTGAAATATCTGTGGTGCATTTTTTAGTTCAAATGGCATTACCAACCATTCATAATGTCCTTGTGGAGTACTAAATGCTATTAATGGTATTGATTCTACATATAATCTTATTTGCCAAAATCCTGATTTACAGTCAAATTTAGAGAAAAATCTTCTTTCTCGAGTAAGATTTACAAGTGTTTCTTTGTGTGGTAAGAAATATCCGTCAAATAATGTATAATCATTTAACTGTTTATAATTAACTACCATTCTAGTTTTACCTCTTTTAATTTTTGGATTATTTTCATCTGTAGTAATTCTGCTATCTGAGTTTTAAATTCTTTTATATCTTGAGAATTATATATCATTCGTTTAACTCTTATTATTTTATTTTTATTTTTAAATTCTATATGTGCATAATCTCTACCTATATCCCAGGATGTTAAAGGATATTCCGAAAAATTACTTTCAAATAACTTTTCTAAGTCTTAAACTGTCATTTGTAACAATGGTCTTCTAAGATCAAAATTTTCTGTTTCAATTTTTAATTGTATCTTATCACCACGCTGGTTGTGCATCCATTGTATTGGTAACTTTCTTTGATATGCTTTTTTGCTTCTAAATATTGTTATCTAATGATTACATGGACTCTTAAATTTTAATAAAATTGATGTTTGAATATAAACTTTAAATTGTGAAATAAAGTCATTATTTATAACTGAAGTTACATATATCATTTTTATTTTAACTATGTATTTTCCCATAAGAATTTTAAAATATTTTACTCCTTTATTTATTATTTAAATTTTTCCAACAATGTCTATGCTAATTTTACTTGGTACTTTGGTTATTAATTCTTGAGGTAAAATACCTTCTTTACATAATGTCATTCCTGATCCATTATCTATAAATGCAAATATATATTCAACTTCATAATTTTCTCTTATTAATCCTATAGGTACATAAATAATATTTAAACTAGTCATCTGTATAAGATTATTTCTTTGCCTTCATATGTTAATATAATCTTATCTTCATGTATTTGAAATGGTTTCATTTTTATTAAGAAATTTGTTCCTAGTAAAATCTCTTTATCTTGCCAACTATAATTACCATGTATCTTTAATAGTATAATAAATGTATAATTTTGAATTTTTATTTGCACTATTGTTTCATAATGTATTTCACTTATCTTTCCTTCAAAGTTTCTGAATATATAAGGTTTTTCTAATCTTCGTTTAGGTAAGTTTTAGTCATATTTTCCATAATAAAATTTGAGTATCTTTCCATTCTATACCATCATAATATTTTCCTTTAAGTAAATATTGTATTAATGTACTTTCTCATGGTGTATCTTGAGAAGTTGATGGATATGTTATTAATAAAGGGTCTTTTCTTTCTGATATGGATCCTATTGAATCTCTTCTTTGTAATCTTTCATTATTTATTGTTAATAATAATCTTGGTCTGTCATTTATCAATTAAGGTTTTTTCATAATATCTATATCATAAAAATCTGGCATTTCTATTTCTTCTATTGTTGGTTTATGAATTTTTCTAACTTGTTGAAATATTGTTGGTAATGTAATAAATTCAGAATTTTTAAATATATCACTGTGATGTGTATTACTTAGAGCATAACTTACCATATAGGTTATAGAATAAGGCATACTTCCTTCTTCCATAAATTCTTTTCTTTTAAAATCTTGTACTAATGATAGTACTTGATTAATATTTTTATCTTTAAGAGATATACTAAATTTAGGATTAACATGAAATATTAGTTTCTGATAACTTAGATTTCTTGTATAATTCTTAAAATTGCATCTTTTCTATTTGGTATTCTATTATCTAATAGGACTAATTCTATAGGTGTTTCCTTCTCACAATGTAGCTTTAATCATAATTTGAATTGTTTCAATATGTATCCATCCTATTTTTTCTCCTTCTTTAATTTCTCTTATTTTCGGTTGAATATCTTGTTTTGTAATTAATGGAATGTTAATTCTATTATTAACATATTTAACATCCATTGGAAGTTCTTTCTTAGTTATGCCATAGTATAATATATGCTTTCCTCTAAGTTCATTTATAAAACTATTTTCAAAACCACTATCTTTTGATAAACTCAAATCTCTTTTTCTAATAGCATCATATAATTTTCGTTCTATAATTTTCAATAATCAATTCTTTATTTTTATCCGTTGTTATTATATCAGTATTCATCTTCTGAATCCGAAATTATCTCGTAGTAATTAAAATCACTATCTATTTCTGACTCAGAGTTTACTGGAGTTAAGTATTCTAACATCTAACATCTGTTGAAATTGTTTGTGATATTTAACAAGTTCCTAAGTGTACATATGACTTAACATTATATGTAAGGGGTTAATATTATAGGTAATAGTTTTAATAATATAAAAATAAAAAGTGACTTTCACTTGTTCACCAACATTATTTTATCTATTTTAGGTAAATTAATATTGTGACCTTTTTAAATTGAAGACTATGACAAATTCCCCCTTCAGTGAGGGGATCCAAATTCTTATATCTTGTATCATATTTTATTAACATTATAATTGAGTAAGGTATTAATATTATAGGTAAGGATTTTAATAACACAGAAATAAAAAGTGACTTTCACTTGTTCACCAACTTTATTTTATTTCATTATGTGAGTACTTTAAGTAAAACAATATTGCGACCTCTTTTAATCGAAGACTATGGCAATTCCTCCTCCAGCGAGGCAATCCAAATTCTTATATCTCGAATCAGCTTTTATATATCTCATAGTTGGTATGTCAATCAGTTATATTAGTGCGTGTTAAGGTACCTCAACTAAGTAAAATATAAAAAGTATATCCACATATATTTAATTGATGATTCTTAAAATTATATCTTTTACGTTGTTAAATATTTGTGAAAAATATATCCATATCCATATTTGACATGTGACCGAGAGAGTGGACTAAAAAAATAATACGATGAGTTTATCGAACCATATATGATTTAGTTTGTTTTAATACTTGTCAATAATCTTAGTAAAACAATAAAATTACATATATTTGAAACTGGAACAACAGTTATTTAAATTATAGATATATATATTACGTTTTCACGATAATCATTTAAAATTGGTCCACCCGTCGAACCGACGTGAGACGTCCCGGCCGTCACGTGCAGCTGCCGGTTCCACGCGTGCGTTGGCGCCGCGCGCGCTAGCCGACGGCCTCGCCTCTCTGCTCCAACCAACTGCAAGGACAGATATTTCTTCCGCCGTCTCCGTCGCCACCTCGCGCGGGACCCGTCGCCACCCCCTCTTCATCCTTATCCACTGCACGACTTCCTCCCCTCCCCCCATAACGAGTCTCTCTCACTCTTTAATGTTTCCACCACCACTTCCTTTCCCCCGCTCAGACCTCGTAAAACGCCATGAGGTGTCAGGAAAGAGACCCGGCAAAGAAAGCGGATCACCTCAATTTTTAAGTGAAAAAAATATTTTCAATCTCAATAAGAATGGATCGTGAATTTTTATTGAAAAGAGTTGAATTTTTATCGACATTTTATTAATTCATTACTTATCATCGAACTTGTAAAATGTCCGTAACGATTCAGTAGTGAAACACTTCGAGATGTCGCCTCTCGAGGGATCGAGATAGAGATAGAAATCTCTCTACCCCCCCCCCCCGACGATCGTCGTCTTTATCTAAGCATCCAATGCCGCCCGCCCCGCCTCGTCGTTCTGACGAGAATGCCCCGGATCTCTTCTTCTTAGCTTAGCTCGCTCTTTCCTTCTCTCTTTCTTTATATACGGGGGCGGCTCTCGGGGGGTTCGGTGGTGCTGAGTAGCGAGGGAGTAACGGAGAGGGTAAGCTGAGAAGGCCGGGAGGATGGTGCTGCTGGACAAGCTGTGGGACGACGTGCTGGCCGGGCCGCACCCGGACCGCGGCCTCGGCAAGCTCAGGAAGGTCTCCACCAGGACTCCTACTACGGCATCCCCGCGAGGTAGGCGGCGGATCGTCTTCTTTCCCTCTCTTCTCTCCTGATCTGCCTTTTATCCGGCCCCCTCCCCAACGCGGGCTGTGTGAGGACGTGTTGATTATACTTTGCAGAGGGTGAAAGCGCCGGCGAGAGCAGCAACGCGGCGAGCAAGCTCCAGAGGTCCATCTCCATACCGGCGACGCCCACGACGCCCTTGACGCCGGGCACCACCCCGTCGCCGCGGACCCGGGAGAACGTGTGGCGCAGCGTCTTCAACCCCGGCAGCAACCTCGCCACCAAGACCATCGGCGCCGAGATTTTCGACAAGCCCCAGCCCAACTCCCCCACCGTCTACGACTGGTCCGATATCGCTCTGTCTCTGTCTCTCCCCCTTCTCGCTCGATCGCTCAAAAACCACGGTTCTTACTGTTTTGGCAGGCTGTATAGCGGCGAGACCAGAAGCAATCACCGTTGAGAGGCGACGAAGCTCCGAGCCCCCCTGTGCATACGCGCGCCAACCCCGTCGTGCCGGCTGTGTTTATATATAATAACTATGTGTTTCCGCGTCTGCACTAGGTTCTCCCCTCCCACTTCCGGCTTTGTTCCACTCCATAGTCACCGTCGGCAACCCCCGCGGCGCCAGTTTGCTAAGAAAGATCAAGTATTATGCAGGCCTCTGTAGCGTTTCTTCAGGATGATTTCCCTCGCTTGGCGGTATGTATTTGTTTTCCCTAAGCTGATCTACCAGCGTATTTCCTACTGGATGTTTTGATTATACTACAAAGCTACAGAGTGGAGTTTTTTCAGTTGTGTATGGACTGAACAATATAAATAAATAAAAAATATATATATATAAACGCCCAGAGATCTCTAAGGCATCGAAGATCTCTGGTTGTTTGCCGAAGAGTGCAGATCTACAGCAGGAGAGGCAAATAATTATGGGTACCTTATTAATCTCTTCGAAGTGCCTTACTAGGCTTTTTTGCCGACTCGAGTCACACTACCATCTGAGATGGGTGAGGAAGATCTTTAGAACATATCTCCTCCAAAGAATAAAGTTATTTTGTTTTTGTCTTTTGTCTTTTTTTTAAACTAGTTCGGGCTTATCAGTCCGCTAGAGAGGCAGTGGTGTTTCACTTTCCTCTAACAAGGTAAAGGTGCGTGCGTATAAAACCGATATAGCCCTGCAAGCTTGGTAGCCATACGAAGATCCTTTTTTTCCAAGGAGTCACGAAATGACCCCCCCCCCCCCTTGCCTTAGAAAGGTAGGTGTTGATCAATGAGAGCTATCGATGATTTTACTACATAATTCGGTCAGTCAAAATTGACGATATACATAAAAGAACAATATGTAATTTTAACACAATGTTTAGATGGCATTTCGAAATCAGACGGCAGAGTTAGCTACTCCCTTGTAGCCCAAGTCGATCGTGATGTATGTTTATTTACTCCCGTGGAGAGGAAAGAAGGCGACGACGACAACGCTGCTGACGACGGGGCTGAAAATGACCCCTCTCCTATCCTACCATATATTCATCCTTACTGAAGAAGACGTCGACGACGCAGGTGGCGTGTCATCTTTATAATCGTTGTTTAGTCGTGCGGATAAGCGAAAGATTGGATAGCATGAACTTGAATAGGTGTGCGAAGAAAGCATTGGCCGGAGCAGGTAAGTGGGTTTAATTAAAAAAAAAAAAACCCAATCGGACGAAACGTTCTATCCTTTTGACGTCACGTTGTTGTGTCCTTACCGTATAGAGGGCCGGCCGTATTGGATTGGATCAACTGGCATCGTCCAATTTGATCAGGTTTTCAGCTATCTTGTAGATGATGATACCGAGTTTAATCGGCTGAGACAAACCTCAAAGGGTGTATCGGATACTCGGATACGGTATCAGACTATCAGCCGTATTGGCCAGATGGATCGAGTCCGATCAGTCCGGTGATTAGTTGTTAAACGGTTAGATAAAGGGGTCAGATCCGACCCATCGGTTGCGGTTGATTCGGGTACGTTACTCTGATCGATCGGTCGATCTCCGCCAATAGACGGGGACACTATTCGATTATGATATTCACTGCTTCTTTGTTTGCTCGATCTAATCCATAAACATTAGGAAATGCATTTACTTGGGAGTCTTGGATACAACGTTCCTTCCAAAAACGCGAAATTCCAGCATGTTACATAGCCTATGTAACGGACTATTTCAATTGTGGTAAACGCATATACCTACAGGTCCTATCAACAAGAAAAATGTTCTTTTTAGTTTTTTAAGGTCTAGGCTCCGCGTGATGCTGACCCGGAATTGTTAGTATTAACTCGTAAGGTGGTCTTTATAAAATAAAGTCTTTGTATTATCTTTAAGGAATTCATTAGTGTAAAGGACATATCTACAATTCTAATAACTTAAGGGTTTGAGTCACGGTGGGCTGACTCTATTTATTTGAGACTGAGTCTTGGTCCCTCTTATACTCACGAAAAAGTGCTCTCGAGTTCCCCAATCGACTAAGAGACTAAACGGGAGAGGTGAGGAGGGAAGACCTCGTACTCGCTCAGTCCGACGATCGAGAGGTCGTCTCGAACCCGCATATCCAACGGGAATTAATCCGATCAAAATTCCCATGGTAAAAGAAACCCCAAATGAGAACATCACGGTCGACTGGCGAAGCTTCTCCGCAAGTTATTACGTTTGGGATTTTTTTTTTAAGCTAACACATTTTCATTTTGATATTACATAAGTAACGCAACTTTCAACTTGTATGGTATAAAGTACCACTCCTTCCTAATCATAATGTCAAATAGAATAAAGTAACACAATTTTAGCGATTTTTTGAAATGCACGAGCTAAGTGCTACGTATAAAAGATCATGTCAAATAGAATAAAAGTACCACTCCTTCCTAATCATACATTAGACCTTTTTTGTAATATTAATATTATATCTTTCTATTATTATCGATTTTAAAATCGATATGGATAACGATCGCTGAGAGTCTAACAAATAATATCAATTTTGAACTTTGCAGTATAAACATGTAACATAGATTTCAACTTGTATTAATTTTTAACTTTTAAGTTTTAGACTGAGAAAGAAAAATTAGATAAGTTGTATATGTTTGATTTATCCCGATTTTTTATTTAATGATTAACTTGTTATTAGGTTTGACAAATAACAAATAGAAACCAAACAGCTCCGTAATCTTTTTCTTTGATTTTGATTTTACATGAAACCAAATGTACTCTAAGTCTTAATCCTTTCCTCACATTAACTTGAAAGTAAAATGTTTTTAAAAGAGTCAGTTATTTGCATTGACATATAGTTTGGTCTTTTACCTAATTAAAAAAGAGAATATAAGTGTGACTTAGAAACAAAGTGACTATCTATTTAACTGTTTAATATATGATTATCTTTATTATATATCTACATACTTGTTATTTATAGCATAGTAGAAATATAGTAGATTTGCCATTCGAAAAGTTAGTTAGTTAAATAGTTGAGTAATATTTTAAATCAATATTTGAGTATATAGATTATAAATTATTGGGGTTCATTATAATGTTTTGAATTCTTGATTCAAATATCATCTACTTTACTTCAAAAGTGATACGGTTCCTCGTGAGTTATTTTTCTCGATTCGGTCGATCGAAAATATTTGCCATCTATGTTATGTACGTGACAATTACCATAGCCGGAACTTGTGTTTGGTATTTTGCTTGTTGATCCTTGTTAACCGACTCAAAATCGCTACATTGGGTTAAAGAAGTCTAAGTTTTTACGAGAACCTCTCCTTAGCTATTAAATATGGGACTATTTGACTCTATCGTTTATTTATGTTCGATTTTGAATTTATCTTGACAAACAAACTCAACTTTTATTCCACTAAGGGGTGCGTTTGTTTCCACATAAAATGTTTGAGTGCTTCGGGTTTTCACGAAAATTTGATCTTTCCCGTTATTTGATTGCACCTTAAAATATTGGTCAAAGAAAAATGTTCTCCTTTGACCAGAGAACAGCGATGATTTCGGCATCCCGAAATATTAAAAGGAAATCGTTTTCGGACGTCTCAATTTCTATGATAGCCATCATAATAATTAAATTTTACAATTGTTGTTTATGTTACCAGATAAAATAATTATTTTAAAATTATTCTTACGTGTTGGATGAATAAAATATCTATCTTCAATGTAAAATTATTTTATCATACAAATTACTCATTTAACAACATTATTAATAAAATTTTAACTGAAATTTGAGGTTGCAAGTGTTTAAACTATTTTTGATAAATAAAATTACTTTTATATATAAATTACAAGAATACTTTATGTTTGTACTATATTTAGTTGCCGCTGTGCTTAAAGTAAATTTCCAAAATATAAATTTTGAGTAAATTATTTTTTTTGAAAAATTCTAGTTCTTAAAAAATTATTTATCATATATTTTATTTTAAAATATAAGCTTGATATTTAGTAATTATTTATAAATATTAAAGTAAATAAATGATGATACTGTTATAAAAATTTACATACAGTTTATAAAAATAATTTACAAAAATCTAAATGACTGAAAATAATTCGATAAAATTATTTTAAAATAAAATATAAGATATATCATTTTAGAAAAGATATTTTTACCGATATCAAAACAATAAACTTCATTTTTAATTTCATCAAAAATAAATTCACGTAAAATAATCTCTTAATTTATTTATGTACTAAAATTTTGTTATGAATGAATGATTTGACGATATAAATATCGATAAAATTATCGTGACGGTTGTATTCTTGAAACGTTTCATAATTTTTTTTTAGAAAATTAAGTGCACACAATCCAATAACGACCCACCTTTTCTGTTTCCTTGAAAAGAGTTTTCAAGGAAAATATTTTTCCACCGTTTTGATTTTACAGCAAACCAAATGGACCCTAAGTTTAAACTGCTAGGTTTAAACAACTAAGTTTGTTTTCATTATAAGACTCATGCATATTGCAAAAGATTGTTTCATTAGAACGATTCTTGCATCAGTCGCATTCAGGAAGTCAGTCGTTATGTCTCATTCTTGTTTATCAAAATGTTGCCCTGAAATGAAATGGGCGATCTCTTGATGGCTTCTGAAGCTGTATAGAAAGGTGACAACAATGGTAAAATAAAGAACCACATTGGTATTTTCCGTCGGGAGTTTGTCTGAGATCATCTCCATGTTTGGTATCCCGGTGTATATGTCTCTTTCTTTCTTTTCTCCTTGATCCACCCATTGTAGCCCTTCAATTTTAACTTTATAAATATGAAAGTGGCCTCAGGTGGGTAAACTGTGGTAAACTTTGTCTGGATACAGTGCAGAAGAGAATGGTGGCAAGGGTCAGACTGGCTCTCACATTAACATACAAACTCAAAATTTCAGCTTACCTGTCTTAATCTAGTTAAAATTTGGGACAGAGTATGACAAGGTGAACCAAGCATGCCTGAAATTTCATGACACAATTCCATCGAAAATTTCACTTCTACTTAACATTATTGTAATAATTAAATTTATTAAATTTGGTAATATATTTTATTTATAAAATAAAAAATTAAACGAGATTGGAGCAGGCCAAGCTAAAATTCTCTAAAAATCAAATTAGGCATACTCGACGGCATAACAAGAGTCAAGTCACTCGGCCCAACGAGCTTTGGGGCGGGCTGGGCTCATTGTCACCCCTGGTCAAAAGCATCAATTTTCTTGGCATGAGTTAGTATAAGTGACACAGTGGAGGAGTCATTGTCACACCCGAGAGGGAAATACTTTTTCATGTCTTTGAATGAATTTTGTGTTGTAAGATATTGTTCAGGGCTGGCCGAGGCACCCCCTCCCGCGGGGTTTGCGGGAGGGCGGGGGTACGAGGGCGCCAGGAGACGCCCGGCCCTCCCCTGGGGGGAGGGAGGGTTCATCAGGTGGGGATCGAGCCCCGTCGCCCGCGTGCGCGGCGAGCTTCCCGGCCAACGCGGCCATGACAAAAAAAAGGAAAAAAAGATATTGTTCAGGATTGCCATGACTGTCTTCCATAGCACTAAAGTAGCAAATGCAGCTGTTTGGCATAAAGTCGTGTCCCCATAAAGCTTTTTTATGTTTCAGAGTTTCATCTTGATAAAAGTTGTTTAATTTACATAAGAATCCATATCTTGTAGTAGTGTGATTATCATCGTTAACCACCTCTTCATATGGACTTCCAAATAACGGAAATCAACTTCGGCTCCCACTTTTCAAGTATAATTTATCTTTTAGTCCCATTGCCATGCTAAATTATTTTTCAAGTCTCAAGATGAATTGCATTTTAACTCCCACCCAAATTCATGAGTAACACGGCTAATTTCAACAATGTGGGAAGTGAAACTTCTATTTTTTCGTATCATTTAATGATTTTTAAATGTATTTATTTTTTCTCAAATTATATATTGTGATAATATTAGGAAGCAGATTCTCATCATGGCCGGATCATCTCATGAGCCTAGTTTAGAATAGAAAGTCAGACTTTAATTTGTTGATGTTATTGTTGTTGTTGTTGTTGTTATTATTGTGTCAATATCAATATTCAAATTAAACATCCACTTATGTTTTTTTCTAATTTATAAAAAATATTAAGAAAAAATAAAATGTTTTTTGGATTATGCCAGCTTTATTTGAATAGGTTTCAAGAAAAAAAAACTTTGTTTGAATTATGCCTTTAAGGTTAAGAGTGAAATAATCTTATGGAAAAAAGCACAGGAATTTCAAAATAAATAATACAAAATTTTAGTAGGTAGACGTCAAGAGAAGAACCAAAGAAGAAAAAATTTAATAATTATACAGCTAAAATATTTCTTATTTTTACATACCTTTTGATTTTTTATTTCAAATATGGCATTATTTATAAAAAATTGAAAGGCTACTTGAATTTTCTTGTCACATTGGATCCCTACGCAACCATTAAATTTTATGTCAAGAACTATAAAATTGTAGTCGAAGACGTCATGGTTTGATACGTGCTCACATACGGCATCGGAATAAATGTGAGTAATAATCATGCTCCGGATGTTTGTGGATCATAATACATACACTATATGTTATGTGTATCAATATAACGTAGCTATGAAAATTTTAACAATATAAAAACTTATTTTGATACCACGGTTCAAACCTAGAACAAGAAACAAGCGGGTCCCATTTGGGCCTTTTTTTTTGAAAGCCCAGCGGCCAAACGCCTGCAGCATAGCAGCCCAGCGGGGGTTCGAACCCCCGCACGAACTCCACTGGTCACCCCCCCCCCTAGCGGGGGTGCCCGGCTCGTCGCCGCAGAGAGGCGTAAACACGCCCTCTGTCCCTAGGCGGAGGGGCGACGCCAACCGTGCTACGCACGGTCGGCGGGTCCCATTTGGGCCGGAAAGGGAGATTTTCGATGATGATGCCAGGGAGGACAACTGAGGTAATAGTGGAGCCACCCATCGGACCAAGCCCGGTCTCGACCCCAACCTGATTCGATTTGGATTCAGGGTCGCGAGAATCAGCAACCGCTGTGCTCGAACCCTTCCCCTATAATGTAAGGCCCCAAGAAGGGGGGGTTTCCACTTCTACCCACCTTCCGTTTGTTAATTCTTTTATTTTTTCGCTCTAAAATTTCTTTCTTATCTTACCTAAGAAATTTTTCTTAACGTTAGTGTTCTCTTCATTTCAAACTATAATCGAGGTCACATAGTTTGTAATTGAGACAAGACGAAAGTTATCACGTAAGACGCAAGGTGAAAAAGATGGAACTTTTTTTGTTGAACAACAAAAAAAATGAAAAAATTGTTCATGTAAAATTGAGAAATTAGTAAATCGAACCGAATCGAACCGAACTGATCGGTTAGGATCGGTTTGATGGGCTATCCATTCAGTTTTTGAAACTGAACCGAACCGATAATTTCTTATCGGCTTGATTCGGTTCGGCACCTTCCCAAATCGAACCGAACCGGTAAACCAGTTGACCCGATTTGACAAAGTTTGACCCACTTTATTTACATATTATATTACATTTAAACATATATCATATCAATTTTAAATATATATTATTATAAATTTAAGTTAATTAGTATAAATATATAATTATATATTATAAATAAAGTATCAGTTTTTATATTAATCTTAAATAATTATTATAATATATATTTTATTTTTATTTATTTATTTATTTTAATATACATTAAACCGATGAACCGAACTAAACTATAATCGGTTCAGAGTTGACCGAACCGGTTCGGTTCCCCTTATCAGTTCGATATCGATTTGAAAAAAAAGCGGCCGAACCGAACTGTTTGCATCCCTGTTCTCGACACATAAGATTTAACTGTAACTAAATGTTTTTTTGTAGAGTTTTATAATTTTTATGTTTTCAATTTTATTCAAAGTTTGAATCCATTTCGGTTCCGGTCGACCCAAGTCATGACCTGGGTCCCAACCACGAGAGACCCGGTTGATTTAGGCTAGGCTGACCCAATTCCAACCCGGTCTACCTCGGAGCCATGATCTTTGATAGGCACTAGCAGGTGTTTACACAGGCAGGCAATAAAGTGAAGTCACTTATGGGGTGTTTGGTTGCATGATAACGAAGGTTTTTGTTTTAATTTTTAAAAATTGTAAGAAAACTTGTTAAAAGAAGTGTTTGGTAACCATGACAATTTTATGTTTTAAAAGTGATTTTCTTCTTAAACAAAAAAAGAGGGTCTCACCTCTCTTTTTTTTCTTGTGGTCCCCCACTTTGTTTGGTCATGTGGGGTAGTTACTCTTTTTTGTAATCACATCCTTCCAAACATGATAATTTTATATCATGAGTTGGTTCACTTTTTATTTTAATACAAATTTTTATCATGAAAGTGTACAAAAAATTATCATGCAACCAAACACCCCATTAAGATTAAATGGTTTCAAAAGGTTATTATTATATTTAGACGTTTTACCAAATAGCAGAAGAGAAGAGTGTGTGTTCGAAACTTGTATCAATCTTAAATAACATTTGTATTGTATAACATATTTTATTTGTATTATAAAATTTAAAATCGAGAATATTAGTTAAATATTTTTCAGTGACTATTATCAATATCAATTTCAAAAGTGACTGTGATAAAGATATTTAATAATGTTATCGAGATCAAAATATATGTTTTATTAAGTAAACGAGGTTTTAGCCACATAAAAGTCGTTTCTTTTTACGGTGCGCTTGGTTTAAAAAAATTTACCGGCAGACAATTGAGTTCAAACTCGATATTAACTCTGTTCGTAAAGATTGAGTTCTATCCAAACTCATTTGCAAAATTTAAATCAGAGTTAATTCATATGAAACTCGATATGAATTCAAATTAAATTCAACTAATTTTTTATATTTAAGTGACATTGTATAATTATCGATATATTTTTTAAAATAAATATTTAATAGATTAACTAACCGAGCATCTAGTTGAGTTATTCTTGAGCTCATCAAGCGCACTAAAAAAATTCCTTAATTGTTCACCTTTGGAAATAAAATATTTGTAATAAATCACTTAAAATTAAGTAGTTTATAAAGATGCTACCGTTGCATCCATAAGTTTTATCAAAGATCTTAATATATAATCTTTGATTGATTCACTGATTACACATCAATTAAGATCTTGTTTGGTAACACTACTAAACATCCCTATCACTATCAATTTTAAAATTGATATCGATGACAATCACCTAACGGTGTTTGACTAATAGTATCAAATTCGAAATGTACGATGCAAACAAAACATGTAATATAATATAAGTGTCAACTTATATCGGTTTTAATATTGATACTCCAATTTTTAGAAATATCAATCTGATATGGCATCATTTTTTATTCAAGTTTGACATGGAGTTCGGATGTCGATTCGACTCGGAGAGCTCGGTTCAAACTCGATACCGACTCTACCGTAAAAGTCGAGTTCGATCTAAACTCATCTGCGAAATTTAAATCGGAGTCAAGTCAACTCGTACGAAGCTCGATCCGAATCCAAATTCAAATTAAATTAAACCAATTTTTTATATTTGAGCGACATCGTATAATCATCGATATATTTTTTAAAATAATAAATATTTAATAGACTAACTAACCGAGCACCTAGTTGAGTTATTCTTGAGCTTATCAAGCGCACTAAAAGGGATTCTATTCAAGGTCGTCATCTTAGTAAATGGAGTTATATATTTTTTATTTAAGTTTATTTATTTAACATTATATAAAAAAAAAACCGAGCCAAGCTTTCCGGGCAGCCTCGGGCCCTCCCTTGTCTTCGTTTGCACCGACCGAGTGGAGGACGGGGAGACTCTTGAAAGCTGGCACGTGTCAACTACCGTCTCCGTCAAGATACCGCACCGCATGTCTCGCCCTAGATGCCGCCAAGAAGAGCGGTGAGGGCGGCGGGAGTAGCAGCCTAACGACCACTATGAATAGACTTGAAACAAAAAAATGTATATATATGACTGTACACCTATTTGATTCGATAAAGCCGTGTGTAACTCGGATTAAATATTTCTTCAGATACTCGTTTGGGAAAAAAATTATAAGATATTAATGATTATACAGTATTTTTGTGAGATGGGTGATGATGTTAACGATCGAGAAGCTGGGTATTTTCGAGCTAAAACATTTGAACGGCTTTCTATTGTTTCCAAGGCACACGCCGAGGAAGTATTTCGTGGAGCGTAATTCGATATGGCAATTATATTGAAACGGAAGGTATTTTCGAGATACCAAGGATGTATCAGGTGTGTGCGCATAAAAAGCTCTTTACTTGATTGATGAATCAAAATCTCTTGGCACGTATACGAAAGAAAACAGCACATGAGTGTATTTTCCGGGGGCCCATTCGGTGCCAGAATATTTATGTGATAAATCTGATTTATCCCTTAAATGTGGGGATAGATCAGATTTAATTTCAAATTAATCGTATACCAATCAACCCGATCAACATGGTTTATCCTCGAATTTTAGGGTATAAATTAGATTTATCTCTTAGATAATCGAGTATCAAACGGCTAAGCAAGAGGTAATTATAAAATTTTATCATCGTCGACTTAGATAGCTCAGAAATATCCAACAGATAGATATCATTTACGCGACGGAGTCGACGACTAGGAGTGTCAATGGGTCGGGCTTGGGCTGGCCCGGCCCAAGCCCACTTCAGCCCACATATTTAAAGCCCAAGCCCAAGCCCATGTATAAGGCCCAACGGGCTTGAGTTGTATAAATGGGCTTTAACCCTCCAAAGCCCGCCATAGCCCATTAGCCCAACGGGCTTTAGTCACGTAAAATAGTACGAAATTAAAAATTCTATTAAAATCGAAAAATTTATAAATTTTATAAATTTTATAATAATGTAAAATATAGAATCTATAAAATAAAAAATAAAAAAAGAAAATTTATAAATACGTGAATCGTTGTACGTTGTAATATGAGAAATCAAAAAAATGATAAAATATGTAATACGAGAAATCACAAAAATGATGAAATATGAGTAACTGCAAAAATGTGAAAAAATAAAAAAAAACACAAGCTGACTAGTAGGGGTGTAAACAGGTCGAATTCGGTAACGGGGCAAACTCAACGTTTAATTACGCATAAAAATATTATTTATTAAAATTTATTCTTTAGTGTAACTAAAAAGAACACGTCGATAGAGTAGCCCTTCATGTTCGAGCTGTTCTTCCAGTCAACGTGGACGAACTCCCGGAAGCCATTCTTGTCCGGGACGGCGATCATCAGCTTTTCCTTGCCCGCTGGTATCTGCCATCCCCTGGGCACGTCCGTAGCGCCGCCAGGCCAGGTCACCGCTCCGAGGACGCCCTTACCGGCGGCGTTCGACGACGACGACGGCGGGTTGCTCGTCGAGTTCAGACGCGGCGAGACCCCGCCCGTGGGAGTCCAGTAGCCGACCACCGGCCTCCCGCGACCGCCGACCACGTTGAGCACCTGGAAGGTCGACGACTGCAGCTGCCCGTCTACCAGACCGAACTCGCCGCTCAGCCCCCAAAACTTGGTCCTCAGCAACGCCTTCAGGAGCCTCGGACCGGTCCGAGATACCCCCAGCGTGGACAGATCATTTTGGCGGACGCCGGAGACCGCCGTCCGGTCGAAGCTGGAGCTCGACGTGATGCCTGCATCCTCCACGGCCCTTGCCATTGCCCACACCGTGTTCCGAATTCGGCAAATCCAACAGATCATCGACTTTGTATCGTCTCACTTCGCCGGCGGCGGCGCGGCGGCGATCACCGACCCCGCCGGGTTGCAACCTCTCCCCGGCGGCGTCGAGGGGAGCATCACCGGCGCCTCGAGCGAGCCTCACGCGTGGGCCGCGCCGACGGCCGTCCCCTCCGGCGCCGCCTTCGACGACCGCAGCTGCTTCCACCCGTGGGAGCTCCAGGCGGACCAGCCGGCCGTCCGCCTCTGCGCCTCCTCGCTGAACCTCTTTGGCGGGCCCCGGGGAGACGACGGCTTCTTCGAGGGGTCTGCCGACTCGGTCCGCTCGGAGATGCCCTCCACTCTCCCGTTCGACGCGGCGGCCGGAACCGGCGGCGCCCATGAGTTCGTCGGGCACCAGGTATCCGCCATGACGGCCGGCCCGACGATGGCGCACGCTTCCGTCACCGAGTCTACACTGTCCACGGTGCTCGGCGGCGGCGACAGAGAGTCGGTTAAGCAAGAGGGAGAAGGACGCGGAGACTCCGGCATGGAGGGCAGCGACCAAGGGGAGTACGACGACGAGCAGAGGGCCGGCCGGTCCAGGGCGCCGGGAGAGCTGTGACCCCCTATCACCTCAGGCTCTCTCGCTCAAGATCGCCGCGGGTTTGTGGCTTGCACGAAGACGGGCTTTCGACGGGCCGGCGGGCCAAAGTCGACGGGCTTCGCTGATTCACCTAAAATGAGAAACGGGCTTTGCGGTTCGTTTACGTAGCCCTTTTAATTTTTTGAGGAGCTCAAGCCCAGCCCGCAACGGGCTTTTTCACGGGCTAGCGGGCCTGGCCCGCCCATTTGACACTCCTAACCACGACCCAATGTATTGTATATCTACAAATAATAATAATAATAATAATAATAAACAAAAACCTTCGAAGACATTGGTCCGGGGGCATGTGGATTCCAGCTAGAAGATACCGTTGGGTGGGTCAGCTGACCTCAAGCATATCTGGATCAACACACTGGCCGAGCAAATTGAGCAATCATCATCTTGCCATCTAAGCAAGAAGCCGTTTTTCCGACGAATCTTTCGCATGGCGCGTATGCGTATAATTTCTACTTCTACTACCGCCGGGCGGAGAAAGAAAGGCGTCATCTTTGCTTCATCGGTCGTACATGGGATGGGAGGGAGAGGTGGGGGCCATACGCGTAGCGAGAAGCACACATACCCACAAGCTCGGAAGGTACCCACGGGTCCACTGCTTCCGGAATGGGGACCGCAAGCACCACCTTGTACGCGACTGGCTGCGACCGCATCGACGGCCGGCGGGCCGAGGGGGGCGGCTGCTCCGATTTCAGCTGGGTCTGATCTCTCTCCATCCTCCCCGCCTAATCGGATGCTGGATTGCGTTGCCCGGCCAGCACGAGCTTCCGCCTCCGTCGAAGTGGGGGTGCGCACTCGTCCGAGGAAAACAACAAGCGGTAATAGCTCCCCCGGTTAGGAATTTATTTTCTTGATCCATAAACAAATCAGTTCTTTCCTTTCCTCCAAGATCAAACAAAAAGGCGAGAGCTTTCACACGCGCGCAGGTGGAGAGTGGCGCAGGGGGAAAGGGGGCAGCGTCGGGGAGGATGCCACAGGCGGACATCTGCTCCGGGGAGAATTGGCGTGGGTGTTGGGAGGAGCAGGCGTGCAATGCGCGATGTGATGCACTGTTAAGGGGACAGCGACAGTAGAAGAAGGTGAGTGGCTGGTGCGGAAGGGTGGTGGGAGGCGGTACTGTACTGGGGAGGGTTTGTTGGTCGTGTGCTTGGTCTGCGACGATGGCACATTTGCTGCCACCATCACCGCTCCTCGGGAGGACGGCGAAGCTGCCCGACCCTGCCCGGTTCCATCTGCTCCGTTTTTCGCCATCGGTTATGGAGTGGTTGCTGCTGCTCTGGGTGGTGATGGCCGCTTTCAGGTTCTGCGGAGCCACCAAGGGTAAGCGAAGTTTACCCTTTCTTTTCTTTTATCCAATTCAGGACACTGTGAACCAAAGTTTCTGATTTCTCTGGTGTTTTTTTTTTCCACCGAACGGTTTCCTCCTTCTTCGCGAATTTTTTCTGCATTTGGTATCTTTAACGGGTTGTTGCTACCGGGGCGCTTGTTCATTCTGTTCCGTAGCCTAACAAAGGTAGACAATGAGGAAACGGAGAGAAATTACCTAGCTGTATGTATGTTGATCTGAATATGAACTCCGCACCTTCACCTCAAGCCTATCGAGCCGCATATCAGTCAGACGTGGAATAGAAGATAAGTGGGGGGTGCAAGAGAATATTACTGCTTAAACTGTTCATGTTCCCGCGCCCATACTAGAATTTTTCCGCCGTAATGATGAGACAACTCATCTTGAAACTTGTGCTTGTGCCGGTTAAGCTTTTCCTTAGACAATACTCTAATATGTTTTCTGGGTTTTTGCTGGTGTTTTGGTCTCTATAACAATTCTAAATCATAGAAATTTTATACCTGATTTTGTTCTCAAGAATCTCTCGTCCGCACGCAAGCATTCTACCCCGGAAGCTCAAAGGAATAGAAGGAATATGCTAAGTCCTTTGATGCCACCTTCTCCTGGAATTTATCAAACAAATGAAACCAACTGTTTTTTCTGACCTTAGATCTTGTGGTACCAATATCTTTTCTCTCAAATCTAAAACTCATATGGTCTGGATGAATCATGAAAAGATGATGCCCTACAGAATGATCTTTACATTGTATTCAAGTTGCTTCCTTCGTTCTGTTGTTGTTGGCTGTCCAATCAATGTACCTTAGAACTAAAATTAGTGAACTGCAGATAGGAAACACAGGGGTGCTGTTACATGCTAAGAGCTTTTTCTTAAGGGCATACATGCAAATATGTCTATTTACAGTATAATTCATGTAAAAATTGTTTGAATAAAACTTCAGGATGTAAAATGGTTATGAACTAGGTTTAGGGTTTAGGACAGGAGAAGACTGCACTGCACCTATAGAAGCAGGCTAGCCATGAGTGGTAGATGTTATCAGCGAGGACCCACTGTGGCAGGGAACCATTTATATGTTATGTTCGGGTTTTAGTACTCCAATGTTAATTACTGTTTGGTTAACATGTCGGGCAATGTTGTGAGGCTCTTTTCAGTCACTTGAATATGCATGGTGATGTAGTATGGAGGTCCTCATTCATTTGTTCCTCTTTTCCCATCTATGGAATTTTCCTTGATGGGACTTCTGTTCTGTTTCCCTTCTTTCTCTGGTGAACCTCCGATCTTTTTTTTAATACTTCTAGGACAGGTTACAGCTCATCGAGCACATTAGAAGGATAATTAGAACAAAGAAAACTGAGAGGCTATGTTTAAAAAACAGAAGTTTCCCTTCCTGGAGCAGACAAAATGGATGGTAATGTCCTGGGAGTCAAATAAAGAAAGCTTTCCAGTTAGAAATTCTGAAGGAGATATAGAAATCAGGAGAAGTCAACCAGAAAGATCAATGAACCTTTGCATTTTGTCTCTAGATCTTTGGTGTTATCTACTTAGGAAGTGCTTTTGAAATTTGACTTCAAGCCATTCATGTTACAGGATTATAGACTATGCTACAGATGGGGGTTAGTCAAGTGAAAAAGCATGTAAATGCTAAATAATAAATCAAGCCAATTGTAGTTCAGGCAGTTGCATAGTTGTCAAGGCGACAAGACATGTTAAGGGGTCCCTTTACCGCTTTGGCGACAAGGCACCATCCTAGGCTGTAAGAAGGGGTGTCTCGAGCCCCACCCCCAACTACTTAGCCCATTCGCAGTTTAGGGAGGACTAAAACAAAAGTGACATCATGAAAAATGGATGTTTTTCACACTTGAAAAAAACCTTTAGGTTCTGGAACATCAGACATAGGGGAAGAAGTGAAGAGGAGGAAGCTGGACATTAGGCAATGACCTGTGAGCCCAGATGATAGCACACATACTCTTTCTCACTCCTCAGTTGATTATGACGAGGAGTACATACCAGTCACACAGCTAGTAGGAGGTGAAGAGGTGCATGGACTAGGTGCATGTACAATAACTTTGGAGTCACCGGATTCATGATGACTAAAGTCATATTTCACCCTGGATAAGCAGACACTGCGGTATCATTATATGGAGCCAAAATATCTAGCATTCTATGATTCTCAGCAGTCGTGGATTTCTCCATCTGAGTCTGCCTACGTGCCACAGTCCGATGCCTACGATTTTAGTGACATGGTGGAGTCATTATTTTCTTATAGATATGGCCCCGCAATAAATACAAGAATAGGCACAACTGAGTGGTTTCGAAAGTAGCAAGAAGAGGATGAAGGCCAATATCATAGATATTAGTGAAGATGTGATAAAATGCATATTTTTACTTTCATGTTTTCATGTGATATAGTTACATCTTATTATACTTTTTGTATCTTATCATGTAGTTAACATCTTCTCATGTTTATTAGCAATTAACATGTTCTCTTATTATAATGCTACAATCATTACCATCTTATTGTTGTATTGTTACATATGTATAAACTAAGAAACAAACAAAAAACCTCATTTTTCCAAAACCAGCCAATTCCGATCTGATTCGGCCGATTCCGTGCTTTAATGCATGTAGATGCATGTTAACCTTTTTTAGAAATTTTTCTAGGCCATTTCTGATTTTTCAGGATTTTTCCTGATTTTTTTGAAAGAAAAAATAAAATAAAAAACCGATTCTGGCCGATTCTGGAATTGGTTTCCCTTCCAGAAATCAGCCTGGCCGATTCCGATTCTGATTCCGGAATCCTTGGCCCGGTGCAGGCGAATTTGGCTCAATCCAGATGCAATTATGTGATTTATATGTTGCATTTTCTAGGTACTTCAATTTTAATGCCATGGCTCATGTTTAAATTTGTTTTATTTGAATTTTAATTTTCATGGTAGATGATACTTAAATGAAATGATACATGCTTAATTTTTTTTGATATTTACTGATTTTTATGATTTTTTAATCATTTTAAAAAGTCCAATCTGGAACGAGTTCCCTTGGATCAGTCAAGCTGGTCAATCCATTCCCCATCCAGATCAGGATCACATCTGGCCTGGCCTTATTCTAATTTGGCAACTGAACCTGCAGAAAGCTTTTTCTTATGCATTCATGTCTTACTTTTTTACCAAAGTTTTTTTCCTTTCTGCAGATCCATTTGCTCTTCGCATCAGCTGTGGGGCTCGTGAAGACACTCACACTCCAATGACTAATACCCTCTGGTACCGGGATTTTGGTTATACTGGTGGAAGAATAGCAAATCCAAAGTATCCAAGTATCATCACTCCTCGACTGAAAACCCTTCGCTATTTTCCTCTATCTGATGGACCTGAAAATTGCTATAACATTAAAAATATTCGACGGGGGCACTACTCGGTTAGAGTTTTCTTTGCTCTTGTTGCAGAAGCTAACTTTGAGAGAGAACCTCTTTTTGATATTTCCATTGAAGGGACTCAAGTTCATTCTTTGAAACCTGGATGGAGCAATATAGATGATCAATCATTTGTTGAAGCCTTGTTATATGTCACAGGCAAATCCATTTCATGTTGCTTCCACGGAACTGGCCATGGAGATCCTGCAATCCTTTCACTAGAAATCCTACAGATTGATGATAATGAATACTATTTTGGTTCATCATGGAGTAGAGAAATTGTGCTTAGGACAGTTAAAAGGTTGACGTGTGGTTACGGAAAGCCAGCATTTGATGAGGATTATAATGGCAATCACTGGGGTGGTGACAGATTCTGGGATCACATCAAGACTTTTGGTCGAAGTTCTGATCAGTCAATATCTACTGAAAACAATATTTCACGTGTGTCAATTGCACCGAATTTCTATCCTCAAAAGCTTTATCAATCAGCAATTGTTAGCACTGATATTCAGCCTGATTTATCTTATGAAATAGAGGTGGACCCGAACAAAAACTATTCTCTATGGCTTCATTTTGCTGAGATTGATTCCAGAATTACTGGTGTAGGGAAGAGGGTGTTCGACATACTTATAAATGATGATATTGCTTTCAAGGATGTTGATATCATAAGAATAACCGGGAGACCTTATGCTGCTCTTGTGTTTAACAAAACTATCACTACAAAGGGCAAGACTTTGGCAGTTACTTTACACCCTCATAATGGAAGTCACGCCATCATTAATGCAATTGAAGTCTTTGAAGTTGTCCCTGCAGAGTTCAAAACTTCAGCAGAAGAAGGTGAATATACTATCAATATTTCTATTCATCATCTTATTTTTCTTACCAATTAGTTTACAGATTCCTGGAAGCTTTACTTCAGCAAAGTAAATATCATCACTTTTCATACGTTACAGTGATAAATTGCCCATGTGAAATTCTTTCTTCTCTACTTCCTATATCAGTTTGATCCTATGAGGACTGAAGACATATGTGGCAAAATTACTCTTAAAAAATATGCTTCTGCGTTACACTCTTGGCTGAAATGCACCCTCCCATTATAGAACCTATTGAACTCAACTGCAGCTGATATAACTTTCGAAACTTGCTATACCAGGTGAAATCATTCATTGTGACTAATAGAAGCCATCATCACTTTTCTTTTAGCGTTTAAGCAAAACGAATTTGGTTGAATCTCATAATGAACTTGACTTGTAAGGTAATTATGTTTATTGCTTATAAGCCTTCAAGAACTATAATAGAACATATAGATAGAGATTCTGACAAGTGATCACTCAGCACGAATATCAGCGTAAGATGTCATTTTTTCTATACAGGGAACAAGGAATGATAAGGTTAATTTGAGTATGTGATGTAGAAGAAGAGGAAATAAGATGATGGGAAGAGGTGTCACCGTGAGACTACATGCTACGACAAGGATTCCGATTCGGAATCGGATTCCAGGAATCAGCCGGAATCGGCCGATTCCTGGGAAGGGAATAGATCCAGGAATCGGCCTGGATTGATTTTTTTTTTTGAAATTTTTTTTCATAAAAAATTCAAAAAATTCATAAAAAATCTTAAAAATAGGAAATGAGTTAGAAATTTTTTAAAAAATAAGATTAACATTCATCCACGGGACCACATCGAATAATTACTAATGAACTCCACTTGAAGTTAAGTACATATTCCATTGATTCAAAAACCAAAGAGTTGATACATCATGAAAATATAAAAAATATAAATTTACATCATATCAATCTACTACCAATATCTAGGATATAGATATTGGTCTTCCTCCTCTCCCTGCTGCTGTCGATGCTCCTCCCTTGTGCTCAGTCTTGTATATTGTCCGGGACCATATCCATATGAAAATAATGCCGATGCCATGCTATCAAGGTCGTATGGATCGGACTGCGGGACGACCGGGACGTAAGCAGACTCTGGTGGAGCTAGTGGTGGAATCCACTGCTGGTGAGCCTGGCCAAATGCTGGATACTGTGGCTCCATAATATAATGCTGCGGTGTTTGATCATCCAGCGTGTAATACGGCTTTGGATGCCGTGAATCAGGAGACTGGGCTGTTGCTGATGGCTGCGTCGTTGGTATGCACTCCTCCTCATCATCAACTGAGGAGTGAGAAGGAGCCTGCGTGCTATCATCTGGGCTCACAGGACGTCTGATTTCTAGCTTCCTTCTCTTCACCTCTTCAGCCATCTCTGAAGTACCAGAACCCAAAGATTTTTTAAACTTTGCAAATCCTCTCATTTTTCGTGCAGTCACTTTTGTTTTCGTTTTTCCTGGACTACGAATGGGCTGGGTAGCGGCGGCTGGGACGAAGGCCCTGCCTGAGCCTGAGAAGTATGTGGAGGTGGAGCTGGAGCATCCTCCTCGGCTTCAACACCATCCAACTCTCCTTCAGCCCATGCACGGTCATCAGGATCAAACTCAGCTGCATGATCCCTGGCTGCCCTCTCCTCTATCCATCTCCTCTATCCAGGAGACAAGTGCATGCTCCTCCTAGAATATCTGATCCATGCAAGGATTCCGGAATCGGAATCTTCCGATTCCGATTCCAGGAATCGGCCGGAATCGGCCGATTCCTGGGAAGGGAATCGATTCCGGATCGGTCCGGAATCATTTTTTTTTTTATTTTTTTTTTCGTCAAAAAAATTCAAAAAAATCAGAAAAAATTCTAAAAAAATAGGAAATGAGTTAGAAAAAATCATAAAAAATTCTAAAAATAGGAAACATTTTAAAAAATAACCAATGCATGATATCCACAAGACCACATCATACAAATACTAATGAACACCAATTGAACACTTGAAGACTTGAAGTTAAGTACATATTCCAATTCCATTGATTCAAAATCAAAGAGTCGATACATCATCAAAAAAAAAAATTACATCATATCAATCTACTACCAATGTCAGATATAGATACGGATCTTCCTCTTCTCCCCGCTTCGCTCGCCGACGCTCCTCCCTCGCGCTCGCCCGTATACCGTCCGGGACCATATCCATATGAAAATAATGCCGATGCCATGCCATCAAGGTCGTATGGATCGGATCGCGGGACGACCGGACGTGCTGCAGGACGGTGGAGCCGTGGTGTAATCCATTTCTTCGCCGAACCTAGCCAAATGCCGGATACCGTGGCTCCATAATATACGAATGCGGTGTCTCCGCTCATCCGGCGTGTAATACGGCTTTGAAAACCGCGAATCGGGGTGACTCACCGGCCGCCGATGGCTGCGTATTGGTATACACTCCTCGTCATCATCACCCGAGGAGCGAGAGAAGGAGCCTGCGTGCTGTCATCTGGGCTGACAGGACGCCTGACCTCTAACTTCCTTCTCTTTACCTCTTCACCCAAAGTTTTTTCAACTTTGCAGATCCTCCCATTTTTCGTGCACTCACTTTTGTTCTCGTTCTCCCGGACCGCGAATGGGGCCGGCAGGTGGCCGCCGTGACCTAGGGCCGGAGGTACACGGGACTAAAGCCGCAGTCGGTCGCTCCATAGCCGCCGGCGTGCGAGAAGACCCCTCGCTCGAGCCCGAGAAGTAGATGGAGGTGGAGCTTCAGCATCCTCCTCGGCTCAACACCATCCAACTCTCCTTCTCGCCTACGCACGGTCATCGGGATCAAACTCACCGTACGATCCCCGGCTTCCCTCTCCTCTATCCGAGAGGCAAGTGCATGCTCCTCCCCGGAAAATCGGTCCACGTCCACCTCCTCGGGTGGTGGTGTGGCGGAGGAATGCCTCTGCTCGTACGGGCCACCGCGAACCGTGCATCGCTCCTCGCCGATCTTCTCGCCGATCCTCGATGTTCTTTATGCGCGTACCTCACGTTATAATGACAAGACCGACTTCTCCGAGTCCGAGGTCAACCTCGTTCCTCCTTCGTATCGCAGTCAATGTACCTGGGCTTCCTCTCGCGGTGGGAGGAACCGGTGCTCGCCCGCATCCCGATACCAATGGCCGCAAGTGGATTCCATCCACTCCTCGGTGTTCACCCGAACCCACCACTCAACCGCAAAGTTAAAAACATAACAAGAGAAAAGGAAACCAATTAGCCCATCTAAACCATAACTTATATGAAAAGAAAAGAAATTCCTCATCAAACTATTACTATACCAGGTGACACTTTGTCAACTGAATATTTCAGGTCAGCATCTGAGTATACACCGACCCTCATCTTGTACTTCTGCATCTGAAACATATAAAAAAATAATTAGTTGCCTGGTAATGCTAGTCCAATGTATTTAATGAACTCTAACTTACTTCTATCTCAGCCTCTATCCTGTCCTGCTGAGATCGGCACAGACACTGAATAACAGCAAGTGTACCCCACATCACCTCGTTGTCGTTCACCACCTGTCCTCCATATTGGATGCGGGGGTTCAAAAAATATCCTGCAAGATTTTATTAGTTAACACTGTGCATATAAGACAATTATACGCAAAATAATTTTTTAACCAAGTTACTCACAGCATGGACATCGTGGTGCAAGGTCTTGTCCCATCGGTCATCAATGATCTTCCACCACTTTTCAGTAACCTCCGGGATTTTTTTCTTTAATTTTCAGCTTTGCTTCCGGTCCATAAGCATCATACACGAGGGCCCATCCGGTCCCCGTCATCCGAGTCTACCAACTTCAAGACAACTACCGTTGGCTCAATGATTGCCAAGTAGTAGGCAATCCTCTCCCAAAACCTCTTGTCGCTGATCCTTCTCGGACTCGACAAGAATCTCCAATCGCTCTTTTTCGTCGTGCGGGTTGTCCACCATATAGTTGTAATACTCCCTCGGATCGCGCGAACCTAACCAAAGCATGCCCGTGCCGGTGTAAACTCTCCAGCCGCAATGAAGTTCGTGGCAAATCGTGTCGGACCGGGCCTCGACAAGATCGCGCCCTCCCCGTGCGAGATCTCACGATACGTAGGAGGCGGGGATGCGAATAAATAAAAGATGCGATCGTCCGCGCCGCTCGACAAGTGTGTATACACCCTCCTCCTTGCCTATATCCTCTAAAATGAGATCTATGGAATGTGGCCATGCAGTAAGGCACCCGTAAGATGTGCTTCCTCTCCCCCATCAACTTCCTTCCAGCCGCCTTATATGATGGTTCGTTGTCCGTGACAATCTGAACCACATTGTCCTCCCCGATCTCCTCCACCACCCCATCCATCAGAGAAAAGATGAAGTCGGCATTTTTTATCTTCCCAGAAGCATCTACCGACTTCAAGAATGTAGTCCCCTCGTAACAAGACACCAAGAAGTTTATCATACTCCTTTTGGTGATACTCGTCCACCCATCGCACGATCGCGCAACCCCTCTCCTTCCACACCAACTTCGAACCCGTCCATCCACTCCCTCAACTCCCCGGACCTCCTCATCCGTGCCGGCGCCGTATACGTGTCCGTCGCCCGGGCTTGCGTAAACCCGGTCCGGCCCTCACCCACGGCATCCACCATCGTCGGGGGGCTGGTGGCCGTACGTGTGGGATGCCTACATCAAGTTAAAAAAAATGGGATCGGGGTAAAAATTAAGTTTTAGTAAATAAAACAGGCATAATGTCAAATATAATTTAAAAAGTGATACCCGTACGTAAAAACCATTCGACAATGCGGCGAACGGCTCTCTTGCGGCCGTTCGAGCCTTCATCGAGTGCTTCGGTAGAAGTGGAACGGCGGTATGGCTCTGTCTCCTGGGGTCGTCTCGGTCCCCGAGTAGAGGCGAGCCGAGGCTGATCGGCCCACAGCTGGGTCAACTCTGGACCCAGACCCTCCCGCTCCCCTCCTCCTCTCCTCCTCCACAGCCACGGCACGCCTGCTAGCGTGCCTTGCACGTCCAAGCTCGGGGTCCGTGGACTCGTCCTCGCTCTCCGGCTCCGCCGAGCCGCCGCCTTCCCCTTGCCTTTCCCTTTTCGAGGTAGGCAAATCGTGGCCCCTCCTCCTCTCGAGTAGTTCGTCCTTCAACTCCTCCCTCTGCTTGATCCTAATCGCCCGTTGCGAGGCTCTACCTGTCATGTATCCTCTCATCTCCTCACTCTTCTCCCTCGGCACCTTGTCACATTTTTTTACATTTCCACCGTTCCGCAATATGTTGTTTCGGCCCGGAACACCCCCCGTTCATCTCCTTCCCGCACCACTCGCACCGTACCCTCTTCCCGACTAGGTCTACCATACGCCCGTGTTCCCAACCCACGTCGGAAGCACGCGCGTGCCGCGTCACCTTGATCGGCTATCGCTTAAATCTGCAAAAATTGTAAACAATGCACTAAAAATGATTTAGATAACATACAAATTGTTTTTAGACGCTGTTCGGGTAGCAGACAACCCAAGAAACACACCATTCTGGTATGTTTAAAGGGTTACGTATTTGCCGGAAATCAATGTACGGGTATCCGAAATTTTTCCCGTACAAAGAACATCCAATCGATGTTCAAACAACTTGAGCGGAGTTATTAGATCACAAATCACCCAGCTTAACTCTACCTCGGAGTCGTCGGAAACGTGTAAAAATAGGCGTACGGGATATCCGGAATTTTTCCCGTGCGAAATAGACATATCCGGATACTTCAAAACTTAAACGAACTTGTTCTACAAAAATCGTAAAGTTTAACGACACTCAAACTCGTCGGAAACGCGTAAGAATGGACGTACGAAGTTTTGGCGAAGAAATCTTACCAAAAACCTTACAAAGATCGAAGAAGAGGTTGATTTGATGCCGATCCGAGCTTGAATCGGCGGAATCCTTTGAAGAACGAGCTTATAATCGCCGAATCGCCCGACCGCCCCCGAATCGCCGGAATCGGTGGAATCGGGCCGGAATCGACCCCGAATCGACGGAATCGGCCGAATCGACGGATCGACGGAATCAAGGCCGGAATCGCCGGAATCGCGCCGGAATCGCGCCGGAATCGCCCGCGCTTCCTCCTTCCGCCGCGGGATCGACCGAGGCCAGCTCGCGTCGATTCCGGCCCTGTGGAGCCGGAATCGGCTCGATTCCCCGTCCAGAGTGCGAACCGGGAATCGAACCGGGGCCGGGTCAACCCGGCCTTCCGAAGAACCGATTCCACATGGAATCGGTCGGAATCGGATTCTAGGCGATTCAGACCGATTCCGAGGAATTCTTCCCGGAATCGGTCCTTCCGCCAGGAATCCACCGATCCGATTCCGGAATCGGTCGGAATCGGACCGATTCCGCCGATTCTGCAATCTATGGATCCATGTCTACCTTCTCAGGTGGTGGTGTGGCGGAGGTATGCCTTTGCCTTGTATAGACCACCTGCGAATTGTGCAAATCGCTCCTCACTGATCTTCTGTCGATTCTTGATATTCTTGATGCACAGCCTCATATTGTAATGACTGAAGACCAGCTTCTTCAGCCGGTCTGAGGTCAACCTGTTCCTCCTTTTCGTATGTATCAGGTTGAATGTACTCTAGTTCCTCTCACAATGGGAGGAACTGGTGCTCTGGCTGAGTATCCTGATACCGATGGCAGTAAGTGGATTCCATCCACTCCTGGTGTTCACCTGAACCCACCACTCAGCTGCAAGAAAAAAAGGAGAAAAGATAAACAATTAGCCATCATCTTCCATAACTTATATGAAAAGAAAATAAAATCTTCATCAAGCTATTAGTATACCAGGTGACACTTTGTCAACTGAATATTTCAGATCAGCATTCGAGTGTACGCCGAACCTCATCTTATACTTCTGCATCTGAATTTTTTTTTAAAAAAATCATTAGTTGTCTAATAATTAACTACTCCAAAGTATTGAATAAACTCTAACTTACTTCTATCTCAGCCTCTATCCTGTCCTGCTAAGATCGGCAGAGACGCTGAATAACAGCTAGTGTACCCCCACATCACCTCGTTGTTGTTCACCACTTGTCCTTCATATTGGATGCAGGGGTTCAAAAAATATCATGCAAGAATTTAATAGTTAACATTATGAATAAGACAATTATTGAGTAAATTTTTTTTTTGAACCAACTAACCTGCAGCATGGACATCGTGGTGCAAAGTCTTGTCCCATCGATCATCTATGATTTTTCACCACTTTTTGTAACCTTTGGGATTTTTATCTTTTATTTTCAATTTTGCTCGGTCTATGGCATCGTACAACGTGCCCATCTGGTCCCTGTCATCTGAGTCTACCAACCTCAAGACAATTATCAGTGGCTCAATGATTGCCAAGTAGTGGGCAATCCTCTCCCAAAACTTCTTATCAGTGATCTGCTTCTCAGACTTGACAAAAATTTCCAGCTGATCTTTCTTGTCATGCAGGTTGTTCACCATATAGTTATAATACTCCTCGGACTGTGTGAACCTAACCAATGCATGCTTGTACCTGTGTAGACTCTCCAATGCAATGAAATTCGTAGCAAAATGAGTCAGACCAGGCCTAACAAGATCATGCCCTCCTGTGTGTGATCTCATAATATGTAACAGACGGGGATGCGAATAAATAAATGATGTGATCGTCTGCACCTGCCTGACAAGGGTGGATACACTCTCCTCCTTGCCTATATCCTCTAATATGAGATCAATAGAATGTGCCGCACAGGGCACCCAGAACATGTGCTTCCTCTTCTCCATCAACTTTCTCCCAGCCGCTTTATATGAAGGTTCGTTGTCAGTGATAACCTGAATCACATTGTCCTCCCCGATCTCCTCCACCACCGCATCCATCAGAGAAAAAAGGAAGTCGGTATTTTTTATCTTCCCAGAAGCGTCTACCGACTTCAAGAATGTGGTCCCCTCAGAACAATACACCAAGAAATTTATCATACTCCTCTTGGTGATACTTGTCCACCCGTCGCACATAATTGTGCAACCCCTCTCCTTCCACACCAATTTAAATCCATCCATTCACTCCTTCAACTCCTGGACCTCCTCATCCAGCCCAGCGCCGTATATATGTCTGTTGCCCGGGGCTTGCAAACCCGGTCTAGCCTCACCTACGGCATCCACCATCGTCTGGAAGTAGGGGCTGGTGGCTGCATGTGCTGGAATGCCTACATCAAGTTAAATTTTTTTTGGATCAGGCTAAAATTAAGTTTAAGTAAATAAAACACACATAAATGCCAATTTAAAAGTGATACCTGCATGCAAAAACCACTTCACAATGTGGCGAACGGCTCTCTTTGCAGCCGTTCCTGTTGCCTTCACCCCTTTCATTGCTTGTTTAATCCCCATCTGCTCAGCACTCTGTTTCTTAAATAAATACTCATCACTCGGCGTAAATCGAGTGCTGGTAGAAGTAGAACGACGGTATGACTCCTGTCTCCTGGGGTCAGTCTCTCGGTCCCGGATAGGGCGAGCCGATGCTGATCGGCCCAAAGCTGGGTCAACTCTGGACCTAGACCCTCTTGCTCCCCTCCTCCTGTCCTCCTCCTCAGCAAATGCACGCTTGCTAGCGTGCCTAGCACGTCTAAGCTCGGAGTCTGTGGACTCCTCCTCGCTCTCTGGCTCCGGCTAAGCTGGTGCCTTCCCCTTGCCTTTCCCTTTCGAGGTAGGCAAATCGCGGTCCCTCCTCTTCTGGAGTAACTCGTCGTGCAACTCCTCCCTCTGCTCAATCCTAACAGTCCATTGAGAGGCTCTACCTGTCATGTAGCCTTTCATCTCCTCACTCTTCTCCCTCGGCACCTTGTCACATTTCTTTACATTTCCACCTGTTCCGGCAATATGTTGTTTCAGCCGTAACCCCCCCGTTCATCTCCTTCCCAAACCATTTGCACTGTACCCTTTTTCTGACCGGGTCTACCATGTGCTTGTGTTCCCAACCCACGTCAGAAGCACGTGCTGGTATTGCATCACCTTGATCGGTCATTGCTTATACCTGCAAAAATTATAAACAATGTACTAAAAATGATTAGATAACATAAAAATTGCTTTAAGCACTGTTCGGGAAGCAGACAGCCCATCAAACACACTATTCGGTATGTTTAAAGGATTACGTATTTGCCGGAAATGGTCGTAAATCAACGTACGGGGTATCAGGAATTTTTCCCGTACAAAGAACATCCAATCGATGTTCAAACAACTTGAGCAGAGTTGTTCGATTAAAAATCACCGAGTTTAACCATGCTCAGAGTCGTCGGAAACGCGTAAAAATAGGCGTATGGGATATCCGGAATTTTTCCCGTGCAAAGAGCATCCAATCGAATAGTTCAGAACTTAAACGAACTTGTTCGGTCGGAAATCACAAAGTTTAACGACGCTCGGACTCGTCGGAAATGCGTAAGAATGGACGTACGAAGTTTTCTGCGAAGAAATCTTACCAATAACCTTCTAAAGATCGAAGAAGAGGTTGAATCGAGGCCGATCACAACTTAGATCGGTGGAGTCCCTTGAAGAAGTAGTTTGGAATCGCCGGAATCGCTGGAATCGCCGGAATCGCCGGAATCAGTGCTGGCAGTGCTGGAATCGCTGCGGAATCGGCGCACACAGCTGGGATCGACGATGGAATCACCGGAATTGTCGATTCCGAGCTTCAGATCGCCCTGGAATCGCCGGAATCGAAGGTAGCCGCCGCCTGGATCGCCGGAATCGACCGCGGCGGTCGATTCCTAGGGCCGGAATCGGCTCGATTCCCGGTCCAGAATTGAACCGGGAATCGAACCGGACCAAGGATTCCGGTCTTCCGTGGAATCGGTCGGGATCGACCGATTCCACGCGGAATCGCCGGAATCGGATCGATTCTGACCGATTCCGCGGAATTCATGCCGGAATCGGTCCTTCCGCATGGAATTGGATCGGTGTCAATCTGTTAATAGAAGCGTATGTAGAGTTCAAGGATTTAACTACCTTTAGGCATGTAATTACTTAAATTCAACATTTTTGGCTTCTTGTTTAATTAAGGTTTCCATCCAAGCTTCACATTATGGTTCAAACTATGGCATAGCACAGATGCTCGCTGATTACAAAAGAGTTGCTTTTTTAATACAATACATAGATGAATCTTAAAAACTTTGCCATAGTGTTTAATTCAACTCATTGCTCGCTGATTACAAAAGAGAAAAACACTTCTCACTAAGTTTGAATCCAAAAGGGATAGATGGTTGGTGACTGGGGGCAGCACAAAAGCCACATGGGACAAGAGAAAAAGTGGGGGGGGGAGTTGAAAAGACTATTTGCTCTGAGGATCGAGCAGTAGTCCAAAGGTTTAAACCAAATACATCAGACATTTTGTCAATAGACTGCAGAAACCCTGAAAATCCTCAGATAGGATTGAGGTCGAGATCCACTGGCCTATCAGCATCTGTGCCATGCTAAAAATGCTGGAAAGTAGAGAAAAGGAGTTATTGAATTATTTGGTGTTCATTTCTTTCCAAATCAACCATAAAATAGCTGGGATGAGAGCCCTTTAAAATTGGTGTTGTATCTGCATGGGGCCACCTTGCCCCAGGAACAGGAACAACTCAGTAGTAGAGAGGAACACCCCCCCCCCCCCCCTCACCTGGAGGGCCCTCAAGACTACCTATCAAATGATAAAGATCTCTCTATGGGTCAGAAATAAATGGTCCTGGTCTTCTTTCCTTGCCCCTCTCACAGAATTGGCATACTTGATCCAGAGGATGGAGCCTATGAGCCTATTGAGATTTGCTGCAGCTGGAAGCCTTCTCCAGACAATTTTCTAGAGGAATATTTTAATCTTCATAGGAACCTTAAGATGCCAAAGCCCATACCAATCTACTTTGACCCTTCTGGAAGCTGTTATTTACGTTATGTACTTAACCAAGAGCTTGCTAGAATATGCCCATGTCCAAACTCTCAAATCTTTCCTATACTGGGACTATCGACCCGGGGGATTGGTCATGTTTAACAATTCCATCAGATTGGTGTTCTCGCTGGCTGATAGGTCTCTTGATAGAAAGACACAACCATGACTTAGATTGAGGAGACCAGATATCGCCCAGGTAGTTGCCCTGATCTTGTGCCAGCCGATCTAAATATGATAATTTGGTTTCCAACATGCCCTATTTGGTCTAATTGTCTTTCCATATTCTTGTTTTTCTTCCTTTTCCAATTCTAAATTTTGAGCCACAGGATATGATGTCTTTGCTTTTCCAAATGTCTCTCCACACCCCATTTTAGTAGGGAGGTAGGTTGACCGCCTCACATCATATCTATCTCTTGCATGTATTTCAGCCTAATCACCCTTGCTCACTGGTTTTGCATATCGTTGTCTAGAGCCCAAATACATAGATAGGAGAGGTTGGTTGAAAGTATCCAGAGTTGTGCAGCCTATGCCACCTTCAATCTTTGGAATATATACCTTGCTTCATTGATAAAGAACCCACCATTGTATGAGTCCTTGGACTCTCTCCAAAAGAAAGCAGCCCTTTTCGCCAAGGAAGGCCGGGTTGGGGGTCGGGTCAAGGTCGGTTGGTCCCAAAATAGGCCTAGTCAGATCGGATTGGAAAATTATTTTTTTATTATTAAAAAGATAAAAACATATAGAAAATGCATAAAAAATGAAAAAATACCAAAAAATCTGAAAAATAAGGAATATGACTAGATTTTTCATTTTTATTCAAATCTTATTTTTTTTTGTTTTTCTACATAATTTATATAATCTCTCTATGACATTTAACATAATGTTGAAAATGGATACATGTTGATTGTACTCATCACTCCCTCGTACAACTGTCTAAGGATAAGATTCAAAAAATCTATTATAACTATCATACATGGTGTGCATGGAAGTGTTTGATGAGGATCCATATGTAATTTGAGTTATCTATTAATCCTCTTGGTGAAATGTAAGAAACTAATAGTCTTGAGATGAATCAATTTCTTAAGATTATCCATAGTACTGATCTCTGTCTCATTGTGTGCTGATCTTGATCTGTCTTGGGGCTCATGTGTGTACCATTCTTCTATGGTGCAATGCATTGTTGTAGGGTATATCTTTGGATCTATTGACCTTCTTGAAATAGCAGTGCTTCCTTCCTCTGCTGGCTGTCGCCAGCATTTTCTTCCTCAATTTCTTTTTTTCCTTTGAAATTTTTCAATCAAGATAATATCTTCTTGATTCCCTCCTTAATTGTAAGCTTTGAATCCGGGGAAGACTTAGCCTTGAAGCAACTGATTGACGGTTAAAATTAGGTCAGATTTTCTAACTTAATTTTACGGCTGCCGATCCAATGGTTGAAAATGATCTCCAGCCCAAAATTATTTAAATCTAATAAATGTGACCGGATAATGTTCCGGTAGTGCTTTGATGACCATAGATCGCGCGTTCCACCAAGATCTATGGCTGAGGACTTCCAAATTGCATCAAATCTATGATTTTCATGCTCTTTCTGATCAGCGATCTCGGCTGTCAAATATTTCGAAAATTGTATGAAACATACAATTAAATCTAATTTTGCCCTGACCATGGTCTTCTTGCAAGAATGTGCCCAGAATCATCTTCACGGACCCAAAAACTTAAATATTGGGCACATGGGCTCGCTAGATCGCTTGGACCATTTTGCCCCTAAGGTGACGGGACATGGAGAAGGGCAAATTTTGATCTTTTGCTCATAATTTTCTGAATGTGGATTGGATATCCAATTTGACTCTAGTGTTATTCAATTTTATGTTGAGCGGGGATCTTTTGTTGGTGCCATTTTCTTATCAGGCCACCCCTAAGCCGTTTGACTCCATAAAGGTAAAACAATCATTTTGACTCCTGGAACTAGTTTCTGACATTCGGGACACTGTTGCGAAGGTCTTCACTGTCACTGGTCCGTGGGTCCACTTGTTTGTTTTTTTAGGCCCATTAAGCCTTGATGATTTCGTTTGGAAGTTGCCTCCTAGTGTTTTGCCTATAACTTTTGGATATTGGTTGGATGTCCGATCTAACTCAGGTGTTGCTCAAAATTGACATGAGCAGACTTTGTGTTGGTGCCAATTGTTACTAGGCCAACTCTTGGTCGACTAGGCCCAATAAGACTTAATGGTCCCGTCTGGTCCATTGGACCCAAATTTGGGGCAAAGTGGGGCCTGCTTCTCCAAATTATTTCAATGTATTGCTTTTGCCCAATACTTGCCTAAATTTGGTGCCATGACATTTTTAGACACCAACAGATACCTTATCTGAACTGATGGCAACTGGGACCAGGAAACAGATGAACATAATTTGGCAGGTTGTGTGACACATGAAGATGAACTGCATTAGGTATGATCCACATTCATATAGAGGGCACAATTCTGGTTTTCTTTTCACTGCATTCACGTAGCTCTTTCATCTTACTCATGGACAGGTGCAGTTCTGGGCTTTATGGTTGGAAGTATTTGCACTGGGAGGCATTGCAGCTTCTAACCAGAATAACAGGATTAAGATCTGTGAATCATGCTAAACATGCCTAGAGAGTAGTTGGCAATTTTGTTAGCAATGGTGCACACGGTTGAGTCATTGAGCGTCCACTGGGTTCTGTGATTATTACTGCTCTTGGTAAGCATGAAGGTCAACAATGCGGAGGCATTGGCAGGTCACTAGACACCTTGAAGCTAGAAAACCTGGTTCAAACTTACATGAGGAACAAGTAGTCAGCGAGTTGGTGTTAGGGTTAGATCCTCTGATTGCATTGCTCTTTAAAATGTGTTGAAGCACTTGAAGAGTAGATGGAATGCAAATGTGGCAAATCATTACATGGGTGCATGTCTAGATCAGATCTTTTTATACTATATATTAACTACATAAGATATTTAAGAGTCAATTGACATGGGGAATGATTTCCATTCCACATAATGTTTCTCTATCAATCATTGTCTACCAAGTAATTTCTGGACATGACCTCTATCTGGAACATTCTACCTTGCCAGACTATAATCCCTTGGTGCTTTATTCCTGAAGACTACCCGTCACCAACATCGGAGAATCCATGATTCGACATGCTGAGAAGCATTTTCATGTCTTCTCCTCTTGGGTTGTTGGTCAATCTGAACCAGGATTGGCAATTGGCATAGGCCAATCTGATCCTGGGGATAACCCCGTTCTTACCCAAAACTTCTCTGGGATTAGTCTGAATCTGTCAGATTGGGACTAGATCAGCCTGAATCAACCAATTTGGGGCTGATTCTGGTTATCCCACCAGAATCGGCCACTTGTGAATGCATCACCCTGCATCTTCCCCGCTCTAATGGATGGGAATTGGACCCGATAGGAGGATGATCTGATGACTTGAGTCATATGATCAGGGGATATCGGGTCCACCAGGATCTGGTCACTTGATACCAGCCTAGTGGGCAGGGAAGACACAGGGCAGTGCCCCCTGCACCATCTCTTTGCTCCAATCCGAGCCTGTGGGGTCGGATTGGGGACGGCACCCACCATGCTTCTATCATTTTTATTTTCTTACATTTTTTGTTGCATAAGGCTTTTGAAGGAGCTAATCTCGACCGATTTCGGATCACTTTTTTCTCCTTGGATCGGCCAATCCGGCCTTCCTTGCTGCTCCTGGATCGCTAGAACTTCTATCATATATCTGTAGAGATTCCTCAGGTGCCTCCAGGCAGGACACAGGTAGAAGGGGTCTGCCAACATCCAAAGACCAGCCTGAAATGCTGTGCTGACTATTTGTGCATGTATTCCTCTGCATGCAATATAACACTTCAATAGTATATTAATGTATTTTTCCTAAAAGCCAGAAATTTAAATAATGAAGCAAAGTTTACTCCTGTTCAACTGTCATAGAGTAATATGCTCTATTTTTTTTAAATAACCCTTATTAAATATCAAAATCATGAAAAAGTCTATGAAATCTTCATCTTAATTTAAAACCTAAAAATATATTTTTTATTTTTAAAGCGGTTCATAAAGTTAGCTGCCATTGCAGAAATAATACGGGATGGAGTGTTCTCTTTGCCAGAAAATTGTGCACTAACCCCCCCTCCCTCATTACCAGGTACACTTCGTCACTGCTCATAAGTCCCCTCTCGTGCATGGTTTACACAATTACTGATCCATATTGGTATTGGATATGGCTTACCCAATTCTCATGTCATTGGCCAGTCTGGACCTTGACTTAAGCTAGGATCATGATCCAGCTGAACCAGCTCAGCTGGCCTGCAATAGGCTGGGATTGGCTGATCCCCAGTCCAGACAGGCTGATTCCAACCCATTGTTTTCAGAATCAGCCAATCCGAATTGGAATCATGCTGTTCTAATTGGGAGGGGGGATTGCGATCCAGTAGAGTATTCTCCCTTGAATCAGTCAATTCAGACCCAGATCAGCACTGAATCGGGCCTCAATCGGCAAAATCTGAGGTCAATTCAATGCTGATTCCAGCAGAATCGGGCCTAATCGACTGATTTTGGTGGAATCAGCGGCAGGGCCCTGGCCCCACCCTCATGGATCTGGTCACTTGAGTGTCCGGATCTAAGGAGCCCATTTTTCGAGTTTGGGATCAGATACCAGACCCCCCTGCCATTGTTGTGGTGTTGATGCTGGAATCGAATGACTTTTATTTTTTATGGTTTTTGAAGAATGATCTGGACCAATTCCAGACTGATTTTTTTTCTCCCACAGATCAGAATCGGCAGTAACTGATCTGAACCCTGATTCCAATTCTGCCTTGTTCCAACCTGGAAGGCCTGGATTGGCTGATCTGGATCTGGCTGACTCAGTATGAGCCGAGTCAAGCCACAGCTGAGTCAGACTGATTCTGGCCTACTCTAGGCTTCCACCAGATAAGGCAGATTGGTGATCCAGTCCCCATCCCTAGCTGAATCTGGACCTGGTCTGGATACCGTTTCCTTGCGCCCATGAAATCCTCCCACCTTTGCAGATTGTTCTGTCTCCCCACTCCTCACTCCCCATCTCTTGGTCGTGCAACTGGTAGCATCACACTCCTTTGTTGGAGATGATATCCACTGCTCGGAACAGGCACAGACCTCTCATGGTTGTTGGAAATGGCTCTGAATTGCTTAATTTCACTGATCACCAGTTTTTCCAAGGATCGGCAGTTGCTTAGAGTGTCATCTGCACTTTGGTCCAGGGAGGGAGAGCTCCTAGGTGTGGGAGACCTCGCTGAGCTCTTTGTGCTGCATAGAATGAGGTCACCTGGTTGGGATGGAGGAGGGATGACATCATTTAGGGCATACATAGATGATGAGTAGGCTCAAATGATTGCAGTCTGTGGGTAAGTCAGCATGCTTGGCAGCTGTCTCCAGCAGAGAGATGAAGCAGGCAACATTGGGATGCATGTAGGACTGGGTATTCTTTATGGCAAATTGGAGCCCCACCTGAGTTGTTAAGTGCAGAATGTGGATGAAGAAGACAATATTAACAGCTTGATGATGAAGACTCAATTGCAAGGTCGGCCTCTGCCAAGAAGATATGTGCTTTGAGAGCAGCTACTAGCCGGAACATTTCTGCCAGTGATCATTGTAGGAGTTGAAAGTGTCCAAGGTCACGTACTTCTGATGCACTTCACAATCAGCTAGCAATGGATGCCCCAGAAGCCTGCTTTCCCACTTGAAGGAACTGACATGCTGCCCAGGCTGCATGATTTACAGACTTGAGTACTTTTGCATCTGCTGCCAAAAATCCAGGAAATCCAAGGGTTTGCTCCCCAGAGGAGGGCTCATGTCACATCGGTCAACAACTTAACCCATTTCCACCGGGCACTTCCTGAGGAAGGACAGGGCAATATCTGTTGCAGCAGTGCCATTGTCACTGCTCCTCAGCATTTGATGCCCTCTTGCAGCCTTGCTCCCTGGCTGTCTCTAATGGTACAACATGGGTAAGAAAGCCATTTTCAATGTTGTTTTGACACTTCACTAAACACAAGTTGTCAATAGCTGAAGGTAACTGACTGCAAGTTATAAAAATATATGGTAAAAGGCATTTTGGAAGCAAAAGATCTTGTCATTGTCATTTTATGATCACAATGATTTCAATTTTTTTCATAATTTTGATATTTTATGTGAAATTTTCTAATAAAATCCTAAAATAAACATGAAATCAATTGTGAAAGGGACCTTAAGAAACAATAACGAGAATATATATGTTGAAGGAAAGGACCATCAGTAATTTATGCCTTTTGATCCTGGAGAAAATCTTGAGGAAAAGGAAAGTTGCATGTTTAGGACCTACTGAATGTTTCATCTATAATCACTGCAGAAATTGGAAAGAAAAGGAGATGAGTATACTTTATTTCTTGTCTACCTACAACCTGTATATATGGGCTGGTGAATGGTGAGATTAGACTTAGATATTGATTATGATTTAAGCACAGTTGTTTCGAGCAATTTTATTTAATTTTTTTCCTTTGACACTGCAATTTTATTTATTACTAAATTTCAATTCAGATATTTAGTCATGAAGTTTCTTAAAAGCAAATGGTCCAAACAGTAACTTTCTTGACAAGTAAACTAGAAAGAAGGTATATGTATGTATTTTCAAAGGAACCTGGTAACTCAGGAGGTTGATGTTTTACAGATTTGAAAAAGAATGTGCTGCCAGCCATGGAATGCGATCTCCCGAGAATCTCTCGAGATCTCCCGAGAATCTCTTTTCTTCCGTGCATCCGAGAAATGAGATCGCCGAAACGAGAATATCTATGTAGTACCTGTGATACCTTGATCTTTTTTGCCTATTATTATCCCCAACTTGTTAGATGATTTTGTTAAGTTTCCTTCTTATATTGCCAATTTTAATATGGAATCCTTCCAAATATTCATCTAAACATTATTGTTTGATAAAATTTCATAACTTAATATTTTAATAACTATATATGTACAATTGACCCAAAATGTTATCAATCTCCTATCTATATTGTTCAAGATAAAATTTTGGTCTGACATAAGATCCTTTGTATGTCTCATGCTAACAATACTTCACTATCTCTGTATTACATTTCTAATTCTCTCACAGTTTATTTTAATATTTAATATGAGTTATCTTGTCCTTTTTAAAGATATTATATGACATTCTACATCTAAACATGCACATTAATTGGTATTTCCAAGATCTAATCCCTTGAGATTTTTTTGAGATATTTTATCTTCAATCTCCGTGAGATAAAATATAGATGTGAGATGGCAATCATTGGGTAAAGTATACCCTGCATAAATGAAATCCGAGATCCAATCTCCCGAGATTTTTCCGAGAATCTCACGAGATCTCTTCTCTTTCACGCTTCCGAGATGAAGCCGAGATCCGAGATGACAATCCTTGCTGCCAGCTTTTTCTTGTTGATTCTTGTCATAGGAATAATTCTTTTTCAATCACTAGTAATATGTGCATAAATATATGGTGCATATATATACATGACGCAAATAAGAGCCTTATTATTTGTTTGATGCATGTTTCATTCTGAACTACAATGGATTTTCTCGGATGCCTTTGTGCATTTACCTTTCAAACTTTTGAGTTCTAACATAAGGAACTGTTAAACAGTCGGGGCTCTGCAAATACTGAAGAATGCTTTAGAACTTCCACTCCGTTTTGGCTGGAATGGTGATCCATGTGTTCCGCAGCAGCATCCATGGAGTGGAGCAGATTGCCAGTTCGATAGTAATAGTGGCAAATGGGTTATTGATGGACTGTACTTACTTAACCTTTAGAATTTGATAATACAACACAGTTATCTTTTGTTAGTTTTTTAACAATTCTGACATGTCCTTGGTAGTAATTCACTTTCCGAAAGATTTTGTCAAAATGATTATCATATGTTTCTGCAGTAGACGATGATATTTTAGTCGTAGGTGTATGCAAGATGATTTGATCTTGATTACCTCAACGAACAAAGGGTTCTCATATTTGGCCAATAAATGCAGCAAGATAAGCTACACTTTGCTGACAATTTGACTAAAATTTATGTTCATAAAATTGATTATGCCTAGAATAAAAAAGAAAAGAAAGTTTTTCTACTGATGATGTCATAAACAAATAGCTTGGTAATTTAGTAGCTAACCTGTTTAAGGTTTCTCACCACCATTTCGTATATTAATGTATATCAGATCACCTTTTCTTGACTTTTGCTTTTTATAGCTGGCCTTCTTGGGGCTTGGGCTTTGTTCACATCCTTTGTCATTAACCAGCCAACATGCTACAGGAAGGACCTGCTACTTACATTAATGTTCAGAAATTTCAGATATCTTTAAGCTATAGGCCATGGGAAAAGATATAAATAGGGATGTTTTCTTCAAATTCAACATAAAAAAGATCATTGTCTGCGGATAGATAGCATAAAAGGTCCCGGTGCCTCCTTTTCTGTCTGATACCCTGTTCCAGTCAGTTGCTGAAGTGAACATTCTAGAGCCTTCTTTCACTTCTTTCTGATCCTTAACTTCTTAGCATGGATTACCCATGGTTGTCTTTCAATCATGTAAGATGGGCACGTCTTTGCAGCAGTAGATTCTTATATCGGGAACTAGGAAGATTGGTAGAGAGAGACAGATGGGGGAGAATGTCTGTTAATAGAGAAAGATATTACTACTCTCAATTTTCTCTAATTAACTTGTTATGGATTTTATACAATGAATTTCACTAATTCACTTGTCATACATTTATCTAATCTAGTACCACATCTCTGTTTTTTCATCACCAACTATTTGTACTGTACACCATTGTGTATTTTCTGGCCATACAAAAATTTTCCTTTGCATCTTCACATTCTTACAAGCACCATTGCCAGTTTTCATTTCAACTATACTGTTGTATCCTATAGCTGACATCCTTTACATGTCATATATACTTTTGAATGATATGATTGAACCAAGATTACTTGAATCTCCGTGTAAACTAAGCAATTAATAGATCTGTTTATGTTTGGCACATATAACTGAAACTTTTCTCTCTTTTTTTAACCATAAATTCACAATTGCCTGTGTTGGCACCAAAATTTTATCAAAAGTTCAAGGACTATTTGTTTGGAAAAAAATGAAGAAAAAGAGAAGGGACAGCCCCCACAGTCATTATCCTTTGCTTTTAGAGCATGCCCTTTCAATAGAACAGCATGCCTCTAGATGGAACACCAAATCCCTTTAGCGCATGTCCCTAGATGGCCCTGTACAAGCCCATGTTTAGACCCTTAAACAGGCCCCGTTATGCCCTTTAGCAGGATCTAAAATTTCCCTTAAACAGTTCCCAAATCCCCCTAGAAGTTGTCCCAAGCAAACCCTTCAATGTTCTTTTACACAGCCCACATGTATCCCAAGGGATCTCCAAAAAAAAGCTACCATCGACAGGTCCTAAATCCGCCAAAGTAGACTTAGTTTTGGATCTTATGCAATCCTCAAAAAACTCTTAAAACAGCCCCTCAACCGCCCCTTAAATAAATTATACCTCTGACCCTCAAAGCTTAAAAGAACATGGGATTGGTTACATCAATAAAAAAAAGTGGAGTCAAGGAAGGAGGAAACCATACCTGGCAGGCTCGAATGTTGTCAATAGGTTGGATTGAGTTGTCTTCTTTCAACAAAAAAGAGGGTGGTGACAGCCTAGAAGGAGAGGACAGGCTGTGGTTAGAAAAAGTAACAAATGAGATGGAAGGAAGAGGAAATAAAAAAGGGGCAAGTGGACAAAGGAAGTGGAGAGGTGGACATGGTTCTACCAGTCCCAACTCCAACACCAACAGCAGCAGCAAGTCAACAAGCAGGCACCGACACCCCTTGGGGATCCACCCACTGGCAACAATCACCTGCAGCTCCGGTGGAAGATCGATCATCTGTAGCAACAAAAAAAAGAGAAAAAAGAAAACAATCCCCTTACCTAGTGGTACTGGTGGATGGAGAAGGCCAAAGAAGGGGAGAAAAGAGGATGGAGAAAGGCCAGATCAACTGAGCAGGGGCCCCTGCAGGTCCTCTCAACAGCAACTCCCAGTGGCACCTGGCAGCAGGTTCAACGGTAGCTGCAGCACCAGTTGGTGGTGATGGCAGCCCTCTCTGCTGGATTGTCTCCCAGTGGCAGTAGAAGCAGCAGCACCTCACGGCAGGAAGGAAGGAAGAGGAAGAAGAAAAGAAGCCCGGCAGGTCCTTCCAGCAGTGGGACTTCTCAAATGCAGTGTCAAGTGTCAACTTGACTTCTTAGAAGAACTGGAAGTCAAAGAAGGAAAAGAGAAGCATGGCGAGCAGCTGGGAGGTGTGCCGTCAACTCCTGGTTCCACTTGTACTATGTTTGATTAAAAACATGAAATAACCTTGATCCAAGGGCCAAGACTGGTCCTGACTTATGTTTTGGATCCTACCTCATTGGTTATTTAATGGTATTGGGTCCAGTTATAAAGAATGGCTGAGATTTTTTTGGATGATCAAAGATGATTTGAATTTAATCGAAGGGCTAGGATTGGTCTGTCACTTAAATACCAGATCCTAGCTTATTGGATCTTAATGCATTGGATCCTCTTTGGTTATGATTGGTTCAATTTAATTGGAAGAAACTATGATTTGTTGAGAATATAATTAAATCAAATATTTAGTGCTATTGTCGCACTAAATCAACGGCTGAGATTTCTTTACATGATTTATTTTCATCTACCATGACTTTTACATAAATAACCATCTTATGATGAAAGACCATCATGATCCATCAAATCTTAGGTGTTTATAGCTTAATCTTAGCTTAATGGAGCATTTGTTTGATGCATCTAAGGGAGTTAAGATTTAATATCAGCCATTGGATCATTTAATAATGTATAGAAATAGGTCAAAAAAAGGAGCTGTGCGAACTTCCCCAACCAACATGGCAGCCACGGCCATTCTTCCATTGACTTGGTCAAGCCCATGTTCTCCCGGAAGTGGGAATATTGGGGAATGGGCATTGGACCATTCTCTTCCTTTCACTCACCCCACTCACACCATGACAAGGAGCAACCACCGGCCCTCTCTCCTTTAAAAGAAGCCCATCGTGCACCTGTTGAGGGGTGGGGGGGAAAACTGAGAGGGATGAGAGAGGCTACTGCATCAGATCAAGGCTGGATGGATAGACAGAGAGAGGAAGAGAGAGAAGTTGCCACGCACCTGCTTGAAGGCTAAGGGGAGAAGAAGAAGGGAAGAAAGGGCTCTCCCGGCCCTCTGCAACTGTCACACAAGGAAAAAAGAGTTAAGAGTGAAGGACCTCCCATAGTTGCATTCCTCTCCTAGCCTCACCTGGAACTCTCTTCAAAAAAAAAAAAATCTACTCCAAAATCTCTTTAACAACACCTAAACTTGTCCCCTCAAACTCCTTTGTCCGAACCCCTTCACCTATCTAAAGAAAATATGCCCACAAAAATCCCTGTTCGGACCCCCATGTCCCATTAAAAAGCCTGTCAAAAGAAGGCCAGCAGACCTCCTTGTCTGAACCATCATCTACCCACCAAGGTCTGCCCAAAAAGACAAAAAAATAGCATTCACATGACTGGACCTCTTGTAACAGATCCCAAAGTCATCCTAGAACCCAACAAAGTCATGTCCCAAGCTTTACAAATTCTCATGGTTAAATAAAAGCTCATCAGAAATTCTTTCGTCAGGGCCTGTTATCTTTCAATAGAAAGTAGAAACAAAAGAAAAAGCACAGTCAAGACCTTCGCAGCAGGCCCCCAAAATCTGTCCCAAGGTACAAAAAACCTTACTTTCCCAAACCCCTATCTATCCTTAGAATCCAGCTAGGGAATTACCAAGAAGACTTCTTTTGCCCAAATCTCAAATCAGGTCCTAATTCCTTTCTAAAGCTGCATCCTATATACCCTAAGCAAAGCTCACTCGAGGACTGCAGAAGAGAAGGTCTTGCAGGCTGCCAGGGCCCTGTTTTCCAGGATCACCAAGGCCGCCAGGGCCCATGTTTGTCAGGACTCACCAAGGCCGCCAGGGCCAAGAAAGAATTGTTGAGAAAATTAATGTTCTCAGGAACAAAACTGCTTGATGTCGCCAGGAGGGCCAAAAGCTGAAGATAAGGAAAAGGATGAAGGCTAGACATGGCCTGAAGGACATAAAAAAATATTCACAAATAAACTTGAACAAAAACAATTTACTTAAGGTTAGCCTACCAAATTAGGCCCCTCATTGGATGAACTCATGGGCATGCTCCTGGTCGTGTTTGCTCATGGACAAGGAAATGGGCATGCTCCCATCTTTCACTGTTCCTTCCCCCAATGTAGGGAGTATTAAACTCTATCTACAAAATGGAGGTATATTTCATTGAATTCAAGAGGGAATAAGTCCCCTTAGATTAAATGAGTTAATACCAATCAAGGGTTGATGAAATGGCACTTAAGTATTTCTTAAAGTACACATACTTCAATGTTCAAGCAATGAAAGAATATTCAAGTTCATCTGTTATGGATAATGTGATGGGAAATGTATATGGCTTTATAAACTTCAAGGAATGCAAATCAAACGAAATAAAAATCACTACATCAGGTCTGATCTTGTCGGCCTGCTCAAAGGGTAGTGAGGATTAATCTAGCTTGAGTAATCTGTTATCAGCAGGAGTCTGTGGCCTCGTAGAAATTGTGACTTACAGACTTCTCCTGTATGGGCTACAGGCTGTCAGGTTAGGAGGAGAGGGGCAAAATGAGATGATTAAAACTAAGGGTATCAAAGAGATCTAGATTGTCTTGGGGTCCATGTCAACCCTGACGTTAGGAATCCTGAAGAGTCGAAAGCCAACAGATTCACTTTCTTTTTAAAAAAGGGGTAACATATCAGAAATGAGAATCGGCAAGGGGACCCTAATCTGAAAAAATCCTTAAGTCTAAATAACTAGAGGAGTTGGGAAAGGGAAAAAACCATGCAATAATCAAATCAACTCATAAAACTCTAAATCTGAAGTCAGGAGTCAGAGTACAAAATTTTTTGGTTAATATAGGATCTGACAGTATCAAGCAATAAATTCAAATGTTAAAAAGAAAGAGGGATGTAACTTTCTTCAAAACTGAGCCCAATATACCCAAATAGTTTAAATCTAAACCTGACCCGAGAAAATGAAGTAGGTGATGAAAAACTGAGTCCTTAAAATTTCCAAGCTCAAATTCATCTTTCAAATTTCTAAAAAAATTGGAAAAACAAGAAGTTTGAAGTTGTAATTCATATCAAAGCATCATCATTCAAAATTCAAAAAGAAAGAAAGAAAGAAAGAGAGTAAACCCAATCTTCAAAAGACAATAAGAGTTACACTAAAGAAAACAGTTGATGTAAAACTAAAAACAACTTAAATGAAAAATTCATCACATCCAAATCAGTATCCCCCTACAAAAATAAACTAGATTCGAAATCTGAACTCTAATTACAAAAAATCATCAATCAACACAGTACAACAAACCCATGTAACCTAATGATCCTGATTAATAAACCCATCAAGTTTAACAGATCTGTCAAGAAGATGAAAAATAAAGAAAATCAGGTTGATCAAGGTTCAAGAGCACCAAGCCTAAACTCACCAACCCAAACTCTCAAGATAAGGGCAGAATCACAAATCAAGGCTTAAACTCCAACATAACTTAAATTTCCAAGCCGCAACACCAAGCCCGAAAGAAAGAAACACCTCCACAGATCCCCAACTCAGGAATTTAGAGCTTTCATTTTTTTGATAAACCACTATAGCTTTCAAAACAAAAATTAAATTTCTCCAAAGTAAAAGCATTCAAACCCAATTCAAGACAAAATAACAAAAGATAAATAAAAAATGAAAAAAATTTGAAGCGAACGGAATGGGTACCAAATCTTAAATAAAAAAATGAATGACTAATCAAAAAATCTCCAAAATGAGCTTTAACTAACTCAAACCAAATCAAATTAAAATTTAAAATGCTAATCTTTGCATTCCGACAAGCTTATGGGGATGTAGCTCCCGAATGTTTATTTTGTGGATGTATGTCTCTTATTTATGAATTGCTATGGCGGTTAATCAAGAGTTTTTAAGTCATTACTTGATGTAATTAATATCGGATCTTCGCACCATCCGATAACGAGAGGTCAGCAATTAATTTTCAAAGAACTTAATAACTTCAATGTACTCCTATGAAATATCACATATTTTTTTAGTTGTGAATGCTAAATCAAACCAGACAGATTTTCAAATGTTTTAAAATCTGAGGTGAGCATCAACCGAAATGGATTTTAGCAAGTGATAAGATATAAAAAGCAAGTATGCACTATCCTACTAGATACCCAAAGTAACCCGAAAAATATATCTGGAAGTTTCACCACACAATGTGATCCGGGACGGGACCGGGGGTCTCATGGATACCAGATAAACCAGAAAAATATCACCCAGCAGATAATTTGCCAAACAGAAAACAACCAGGAACCAACAATATGACCAGAATTCAGAGATATGAACCAGCAGGTAACAGGCCAGATATGAACAAATTTCCAACAGTAATAAGCTCAGAAATAATAATCCAGTTATAACCAGCAGTTTAAACCGAACAGAATATGCAGATTATCATCAAGGCAGTGTCAACCAGAACAGGGAGGTTATATCAATAGCACAGTCCTCTTAAAAATGATAATCATAACAACAGTCAGGACAGCAGTTGAAAAGAGGGATGTGGCTCAGATTATGATCATCACAGCCATAATTGGAATCAGTGAAACCAGTATTTCAACAAGTGTAATTCAGGAGTCCTCCCAATGAATAGAATCGGCAACTAATTAAAGCTACCAGGGAACTATTTACCCTGGTTCCATCATCATTTTCCATATTCGAAATGTAGGCAAAATCTGAAAGAATGCCATTTACCGTAGGCTCCAATCAATCAAAGTATGTGTAGAAAATCAGTCCCTTATTCGGACGGAAATCAAGTTATATCCACGAAACAACCACAACTAGAATCAAGTCGACCGGAGAGGACCAGTCCGTAATACCGAAATCCAAATAGGGTTAAAACAGAACAACCAAATTTCGAGAAGATATATATATCCATCTCAAGTAGTATCAATAGGAGCATCAACTTGATAATTGGAGCAATTTCAATCTTGTCGGAATAACCAAGATAGGAGATATGCCAGTAGGGACTTCAGAGAACCAAAACCGAATCCATAACCAATGCCATGACAGCTCATAGGGAGGAATATAGTATGGGAAGGGTCAGATATCACCTGCGCCTTGGGAGGTAAGGCATTCCGCAAACCCTCTTGGAGTGGGAGGGACCGTTCCAACTAGAGGAACCCGCAATGGCATCCACAGTGCTCGGAGGAGCAGCACTGACCTTACAGAACAGGGACCATCTCCGGGAGGACCAAGATTGATCACCGATAGCAGCAACAGAGGGGCGCAGAGCTAATGGAGCAGTGACCATCTCCGGGAGGACCAATAACGAGCATCGATAGCAGCAATAGATGGACACGGAGTTGAAGAAACTCCAGTAGCACAATCGGGACGGGAGGAGGATCCGATCGAGTGGAGAAAGAACTCCACAGGAGCTCGTCGGAACAACCACCAGAAGAAAGGGATCAAGCTGATCCGAGGGAGGTGACGACCGTAGAAGGTTCAATCGCCGACCGGACTGAAGAAACTCTGCTAGAGGAGGACGAGGGGAGGAGATTTGTCTTCAGTCGCTTGCCGATATCACCGCGGGAGGAGGCGGATCGAAGAGGAGACGCCATCGCTAGGGTTACGCCATCGCGAGGGGGAGGAAGAAGCGCCGAATAGCCATCGGGGAGAGAGAAAGACCCGCCGCGGGGTTTAAGTGAGGGGAGGGGCAAAACCGGAAATCCATAAGGGAAGACATTTCATTATTTTTCCACCATTCCTGTATCGAATACATGAACCCCTATTTATAGGGTTAAAATGCAGAAAAAGTCCGTAAATGAAAAGAAATTGAGAAAATACTCAAACAATCAACTAAAATTCCTAAAAATTAGAAAATTACTTAAATGGACCCATTATTGACCTAAAAATCAAAATTACATGAGATTTGAAAATCAATAATCGGTTCTTGCATCCCGATTCAATGATTAACATGAATCGGTTATTGACCCTCGATTTGATTCCCATCACAATGGCTCTTATTTTGTTTCTTCTTTATCAGAAACATGCCTGAACCTATGATGAAAAAGTTCTTAGATGATAGAGTTATCAAAATGCGGTTGGTTTCATTTAGCATTCTGAATCCTCTTTTATGTGGCTGTGCCATCTTAATTAGTTGAATATAAATTCACTGGATTTTCTACCTTTGAAGGGGTCTTGACAACCAAGGTTTGAGAGGTTTCCTGCCAAATGATATATCCAAGTTGCAACATCTACAGAGCATGTAAGTTGTGCATTCTGTTGAATTATGTATAGTTTGTCAGTGGTGTCTCCATCCGAGAAACAAACAAAAACATGGATGCGTAAGGTTCATATAAATGAATGAAAGGATGGTTCATACTTCTATTTTAAATTTCAGGTGAAAGTGAAAAATACATTCATGTAAAGCTTTTTATTTGGATAAGTAAACACAAACCATCAGTATCAAGGCATGATATGTTTCATTGCCTAGGGAACCAAAAACTTTGGCCATTTGGCATTGTACTTGTTTTAAGAACCCTGAAAAACAGATACATTAGAAGTATAGTGGAACTTTGTTGTCAACTGTTCTTCATCTAAAACACTTGAAGAAGTATAGTAACATGCGTCAAAGAGAGGGTATATTATGTAGGATAATGCCTAAAAAATAAAAGAGAGAAAAAAGAAGGTGCCGGAAAATTCACAAAATAAAAAAGGTGGACAAGACGATACAATTCAGCCGACAAAGACGTAACGTTTACATACGTCTTCCGAATTTGTCACAAACAGCACCTCGTCGACAAGTTCAAAGTGACGACGAGGTTCGTACGAAGAGTGTTGAAACTCTCGTACGATTTTCTGACGCGTCGATACAACATGATCGCGGACGTCGTAACGTTTTTCGATGGGATTAAACACCCGCTGAAAGTTGATACGAATCACGTACGATGCCCAACGCGTCGACGAAGGGGAACCGAGAAGATAGCAACGATGTCCCGACAATATCGACGTCTACCAGAGTTCCCTTCAAGGAGAGAATATTCTAAATGGTATGGACAGGCTCATCAAGAGCCGAACGTCATCATCGTCACGCTTGGACGACGCTACTGGCATCAGCCCTCGGATCCCTCCTTCTGGCTAGCGTTCCTAATGGAGGTGAAGACCGTAACGGTCATATTGATGCTAGTAACCGTGGAGGCGAGCATTGCGCACGTTACATGGACGTAACGGTGGAAGCGAGCCGACCTCCCGGCTGATCAATAACAGCAGCAATGAGGAAGGGAGTCGCGGCCTAAAAAAAGCAAGGGTCGAGAGCTTCTACCAGGAAGGGGGATTCTACGCAGAAAGCAAAAAAAAAGAAAAAGCGAGGAAGGAGAAGGCAGGTGAGGCTCACGGTGGGAGGCGCTTCTTCTTGGCCGCAAGGATCGTCGCCGTCGTCCTTCTTCCTCTCCTCCGTTCACCTTCACCGCGGCAGCCTCCTGTTCACCGTCGCCGCTTCTCCTCGAATCTGCCAAGCCACCGAGTCTGAAAGCCAGCCGCGAGCGCCTCCCCGCGGGTGCGAGCGCGATTGTCGTCACCGCCGCTCCCTCGTCCTTCCTCTTCTCCGTCGACTTGCAGCCGCCTCCTGTTCACCGTCTCCGCAGTCCGCGCCGCACGCCCTCCGCCGTCCGCGCGTCGACCCTCTCTCTCACCTCGCCCGCAGCCGCGCTCCCGCGCCCACCGTTCACCGTCGTCCCCCCGCAAGCCGTCCGCGTGTTGGTCCTCTCTCACCTCCGCCCGCAGCCCCGTAGCCTCAGCCGCCTCTCTCCCTCTCCCCGTCCCTCCGCGCGCAGCCGTAATCGCGCGTCTCTCCCTTTCTCTCTCTCGTTCGCCCGCGTGCACGCCGGCAACGAAGCCCCGCGCGCACCTCCGCTCCCGCACGCCTCCCTTCCTCTCTCTCTCTCGCGCGCGCCGTTCTCCCGCGCGATCCTTCTCTCCGTCTGCGTGCCTCCTCTTCCGCCGCTCTCGCGCCTCCCTCTCTCGCGCGCGCGCGCGATGCTCCCGCGCGCAGCTCCTCCCTGTTTCTCCCTCCGTCCGCCCGCAAGCCTCCTCCCTCTTCTCGCCGTTCCTCCCTCTCTCCGCCGCAGCCCCCCCCTTTGCCCTTTCCCCGTTCACGGTCGCGCCCCTTTCAAAAATTAGCCGATCAAATCTCTTCGCAGCCTCCTAATGAGTCACGCGATCCCTTTTTATTTATCTACTTCCCTTTGTCAAAACAGAAAAAAAAAAGAAGAGGAGGAAGATGGACAGGGAGATGACGACGACGGTCTTCGACATATCCATGGGATGATTTAGTTAAAATTTGGTGTTAGATCAAATAATAAAATTCACAATCAAACCGATTTGAGACTAATTGGGGGCCGGTCCAATCGGGCACGCTCTACGTCTCAAATTTAAACTTAAATAATAAATCGATCCAAGACTAATTGGGGGCCGGTCCAATCGGACACGCTCTACGTCTTTGGAAAATAATCAAACAATCGAGGCTAATTGGGGGCCGGTCCAATCGGGCATGCTCTACGCTTCGGCATAATTTAAAAGAATCAAAAATAAAATAATTTTGATTGGCATATAAAGGTCAAAATAAAATGACCCCAATGCTATATCAATTTTCCCATCAAGGGATTATTATATCAATTTTATATGATGGCTAAATGTATGTGCATATATACATGAATGCCAAAATATAAAACCGATATAATATTGATTATATCGATGGGTTGCACCCACAAACCTTAAACAAAGGTCGGTGCACTAAACCCAATGTCGATGTGATCCATTCCATAATGCCTAACAAAGGCTCAATGGATTCAAAACCGATTTGATTATTTGTAATCATGACATCATTTTATGTTCATCTTATTTGTAAGTTGTACATTTTTTCCAATTAATGGAAATTACATGGTGTATGTATTTTTGATGTCAATGGGAGTCAAATTAGCTCCATAAGTTGGATGGAATGCAAATAAGAAAAGATTTAAAAAAAAGAAAAGAAAGAGAAAGATTATGTTAAATTCATAAAAAAAAATTAATTAACTAATTAATTAAATAATCCGAAAATACCAAGTTAATCAAAGTTAACTTTCATAAATTAAAATTAACTTTAAGATAATTTTAAAAGTTAAATAAACGAACCAACACATAAAATAAAACAAAACATAATAAATTTTATGAACATAACATACCTATTAAGATTTAATACCAATTTAATCTAAGAAGATACATAAAATATATCTAATTAAGTTAAAACTAATTTTTATACCCTTAAATCAATAAAAATATTAAACAATCAAATCTCTTAAACTAATTAATTAATGGATTCAATTAAATAACAAAAACACATGTAATCATAATTGATAAACAATAATAATAAACAAAACAAACAAATATTACTTAAGATTTTTTAATCTTAATATTTCCAAATAATTATATAACATTTGAATTAAACAAACTTAACAAATTTAAAAATCAGTCAAAACAACTTTAATTTAAACAATGAATCAAATCTTAAATCAACCACAAAAGATATCAATAACAAACCAATTAAATCAAAATTTTAAATCAAATCAAATCAAATTCAATTTTAAAAATAAAGGTTTGCATTCCATCGAAGTTATGGAGCCGTTGCTCTTATTATGTTCATTTCATTTGCGGATGTATGCTATCGTTTCGAAATTGCTATGGCGGCTAATCAAGGGTATTCGAATGTTTTCGATATAATTAACATCGGGTCTTCGCACCACCCGATGGGGAGAGGTCAAAACGATTTTTTTAAAGAACCCAACCTCGAACTTAAATTTCTATGTATATCGTCGGATTAGTTATACTTCTATGGAGTATCGATATTTTCATAGTTGTAAAACCGAAATTTGACGAATAAATTTTGGATGAGATTTTTGGAAAACTATTCTTTAAAAATCAAAATCCTTTTCATGTTTAAAGCTCAAATAAAAAAGATGTATTTTCAAAACTTTTTTGAAATACTCAAATCTTCGATTTTCATGTATACATATTTCGAAACACATATATACATGAACGAATTTCCAAATTTGATTTCAATCTCAAGTTTTGAGGTTATATATACATATCTTCAACAGAATTTTCAAACTTTCCAAATCACAATCATACCAATTCCAAATCACACCAAATTCAAATTTCAAACAACCAGATTTTATTTTTTTTTAAAAAAACCAAAAAGTTTTAAATTTTCGAGGTTTCACAAATGGCACGCCCGGTGGGACCTCTCCCTCCCTTCATCTCTCTGCCATAGCAATTCAAGAAAACATACATCTTCAAATCAAATGTAAACCTTTACATCTAACGTGCTCGTCTTGCCATTTACAGGAAGATGACGTACGAAGAGAAAGTTAGCTACTCCGAGTATCATGTCAACCGAGCTATGGGCTTTGGCTCTCTGCCAAATCCGATTGTGTTCGGGGCATTCCCGGAGGTAGTTCAGCCCGTCGACTGCTTGGGCGTGAAGTTATTGCACCCGATCACCAATGATGACGACATTCATCCGGGGGAGCAATTGCTTTTGGCCTCCATGGCCATGGATTCAGTCTTAGAGAAGGAAAACGTGGCAGACACACAGATAGTACTGTCCGTCAACACTGTATCAAGCACTGAGCCAAAGCTTCGACGGTTCCGCCCGGACAAATCCAGCCCGTCGCGCGGATCACGTCGATCAATAGTGATGGGTTCTATGAGGGTTTATTGGGGAAAGCGCCATGCTGTCCCAATTTACACTCCTGCCGAGCTAAGACAGCAAAGGTCGAAGCTCACCATCTTATCACTCACCAATCGCTTTGCCACCTTGGCTCGGATTGATGAAAAGAATAAGGTTGTTTCTCAACCTTCCACCAACTTGAAGTCGTCTTTTCGGGGGAAAAAGAAATCCTCCACCCATCAAGATACAACTAGCCGATCAACGGCTACAATTGTTAAGAAGGGGGAGCAGCCCTCTAGTTCCAAGATTTCCAACTTCAGCCGATCAACGGCTCTTCATGTTACTCCTCGGGAGAGGGACCAGCCCTCGGCCCGTCATATTAACAGGGGGGACCGATCAGCGGTTCCGCCACTTCATGCTACCAGACGAGATGGGAACCAATCCCATGGTCGTTATCTTGTCAAAGATGAAGCTCGGGCTAGGAATGTATCCAATGCCCGCTCTCAAAATTGCCCAGGTGGGGCACTTTCATCTTCAGCTCGGGTTCGGAATCAATCCACTACTCGATATGCACCTCCTACTAGTCGATTTGTTAATCGACTACAAGAAGACATTATTCATCCGACTGGGGGCCACCCTCCAGGTCGTTCACCAACCATGCGGGCTAAGGAGCAACCGATTGCCCGTCATGTTGACAAAGGCGAGGGAATCAATCCTCTTCCCAAAAGAAGCAAACTTGGGTTCCTAAGGTGAAGGCTCCAACTCCAGGACCTTTACCAAAGGCTGCCCTTTCTCATCATGCCGATCATTGCTCTTCCAGCACTCGGCATGGCCATTCTACACAGTCAAAGGCCACCGCAGCTCGGCCTATGGTCCAATTTGCACCCCCATATAGACGCCAGTTTGCATCTCATTATTATGATGATGGGTCTATGGGTCCACAACTTTTGCCCGAAAGCGAGTCGGTTTTCACTCGACTCAGGCCTGTTCGCAGTACCCCAAAAAGATATGTGATACCGGGGGCAGGGGGCAAAATGCGTATATTCACGTGTTATGCTTCAAGTTCTAATGACCGTCCGTGACACCTCGGCGCTCAAGCTCGATTGCGTCCGGGACCCGTAACCCGAAGTCAGGACCAACTTATTGCAACACTTCGTCAAGAAATCCGTCCAATTCCTACACCGCCTCCCCCGAGTCCTCATCGACCAGGACAAGAAGAGATGAACAGGGGAAACCTTCAAGAAGAAGAAGAAGAAGTTATTCCACAGGAGATGACTATGGAAGACTTGTGGAGGACAAATCAAGAGCTTAGGGCAATAATCCAAAGTCTTATTTCTGCACAAGTAGCTGTTCGACCCAGTACTCCAATGAATTTGGAAAATGTTCCCCGAGCAACAGAGGTCGATCAACCGGCGCCGATACCTCCTAGAGTTCCTCCGCGTCGACCAGTATATCAGCCACAAGTGCAGTTTGAAGCTCCAGAGGTTGAACCCCAACAAGTAGTTCAAGATACTAATGTGCCTTCTGAAGATGCTACAGTCACTCAAAGAATTCTGATTGAGAAGATTGTTGATCTAAACTTGCGGAGAAGCATGATGATGGGGTGACGACAGTTGATTTGTACCGGGTTCCTTACCCCATCCACCATCAATTCAAAAAGTTACCAGCCGACGTCACCAAAATTCCCAAGTGTCCTAGATTTGATGGGCGTGGCTCCCCAAAAGAACATTTAGCCCTTTATGTTACACATATGGGCGATCTTGCACTCGAGGAGTCTTATCTCCTCCGATATTTTGCTACCACTTTGACAGGGTCAGCCTTCGAGTGGTATTCTAAATTGAAAACAGGGTCAGTAACTGGATGGGATGACCTACAAAAGAAGTTTATTGAACGGTTCAGGTTGACAGAAAGGCCGTTCACTCTTGTTGAGCTAGCATCATTGCGTCAACGCAGGGATGAGTCAGCTTTGGAATATATCAAGAGGTGGCGAAACCTTTGCATGAAATGTTCCAACCCACCGGTAAATGAAGAAGCAGTGGGTTTATGCAAGAGAGGACTACGGCCTGAGGTGTTGGAAAAATTGTTGATTGCCAACATTCGCACCTTTGATGAGCTTAATAGGATAGTCTCCGAATTGGAACTATTCTATGCAGATAACTCGGCGGCAGTGCTTGCAGCCAGGCCAAGAATGTCTAAGGACAAGCAACCGGCAGCCAAGGAAGCTTTCACGGTAGACTTTTCTCCAGCAAAAAATGATAATGGGGGCAAGAAAGACACATCAACATCAATGACAGCACCCAAAAATGTTAGTCAATCTGGTCCCACGATCACATTGGCCGAACGCTTGAAGAAGCCGTATTCTTTCCGCCGTGAGCACACTAAAAAGTTGTTCGATATGTGTATGAAAGAGAATTTGGTTAACCTTCCACAAACTAAGCGACCGGTGGGATGCAAATAAAGTGGAGATCCAAACTTTTGTCCGTTTCATCGGATGCTTGGTCACCCTCTTGAAGATTGTTACCTATTTAAGGACTTGGCGTAAGCTCTTATTCGAGATGGGACCATTGATATGTCCAAGCATATAGTTCACCCACCCCAACCCCATGCAAGGCCGAAGCAACAAGTTAATTTCAGTGCCAATGTGATACATCAACGGAGAGCAGCTCCAGGTGCTAGTTCATCCTGAGCTCCACAACGTCAGCATGTCCAAGCTAGGCCCGAATGTCCTAGGGTTTATGATATGGCTGCCAGAACATGTTCCATTTTGGAAAGATTCCGACAGAGGTGTTCGTCTCTTGAACGAGACTTGGAGCTCACCATGTCTCATTTGCCAGAACTTTTGGCGGGGAAGAGTGACATTTGAAGATGTATGTCCAAATTTCACGAACAACCTCAAAGGCCACCAAGTGTGGGATCAAATTCACAGACTGATGAAGACACAATAAGCCAACCAGAAGTGCGGCGAGCAGCGCTGGAAAGAAGTAATAGAAATCAAGGACTGTTCAGTGCACAATCATCAGAGAGTCCTGATTTGGGGCTAGGGAAGCAGGAAGCAGAAAGACGCCTACGTATCCCCCACTATGTCCAATACTCATTCCCTCAGCACATGACATATCCAATCTATATAGGCTGCATTAGAGCGGGTTTGATAGCCCTACACCCCCGATTTGAAGAGGCACATCTTGTGTTCCCCGAGCGAGATGTATGTACCATCTTACCGTGGAGCATACATTAGAAAATTGTAGAGCCGCCGGGGGGCAAATTGAACTCCTTATAAGAGGTGGGGAGATTGATGTGGGTGACCATTTGATTCGGCCACCAAGACCGCATGGTGTCAATGTACAAAATTTTTCAGCTAATGTCGTACATGTCACCTCAGAAGCTAGCATGCAGCGAGGGCATCAGCCAGGGAGCAGCACTCAAAGGCAGGCACGTCCTAGGACTTACTCTACATATCAACAACTCCCACGGGAGATGGTTGATAAGAACATTGAGGCAATTGCTAAATTCCACCAAGAAAAGGCCGAAGAAGTTGTGCCCGAGGAGTCAGAGCAACCATGGCAGAGAATACCTACTCGAGAAGAGAGAGTCCAAGCCAGGGCAGAGATAGCTCGTGAAAAAGCAGAAGCACGGGCCTCACAGACTGTTCAAGATGAAGAAACCCCACAGTCAGCATCATCCAAGAAATATGTTGACCTTGCTCATAGAAGAAAGTGGATAAAGAATAAAAGAAAAGCAGACAAAAGAAGGGCAAAACGCCAGGAAGAGAAGCTACAAGCAATGGAAGCTCGCTCAAAAAATTTCACTCCTTTGCAAAAATTGCAAGCATTAATTGATCAGCTCGAGGATTATGAACCAAAACAACCTTCGGGTCCGGTTCCCCTTGATGCTTATGTCCCTTGGGGTGAATGGGCAAAATATGTGAAATTTAAAGAATGGTTATGGGAATTCGAAGGAGAGTAGCGAGAGGGTGATGAACCATCGGCGGTGAAGTAGCAAACTTCGGGGCAATGATGAAGATGAGCCGGATGTGCATGATGTCATGTCCCGTTTTCAAAATTTATCTTGCAATATGGCGAGTATTCCGCCACCATATGATTTGTACAATGGAACAAGAGGCCGGGGACAGAAACATCAACCTCTAATCACATATCAAAGGCGTACTAACAGGAATTCACGTGGAAGGCGTGGAGGCCGGGGTCAGGGCCAGCATAATGGTAAGATCATTTATTTCAGGGATGAAAAACCCAGGACAGTGCTACCGCCATTGGTGAAACAACCCCCTGGGCGTGTTATCCGGTTCCAGCCTTCTTCGGATGACGAAGATGATAATAATGCGAGAAAATGCTCCTTCTAAAGTTTGCCCGTAGTCGAGAACCGGTTCAAGAGAAGGCCGTAGTAAACAAGCATGCTCGAGCAAGCACATCACAACAAAGCAACTTCGGACGGATACGGACAAAGCTCGGTAGATCCCGACTTGGTGGAGCAAATCATGCGGCGATTGGTTCCTCCTCCACCAGAAACTCTCCCTCCGTTGAAAGAGATGAAAGAGAGGGTGGACAAGAAGATTCTTTTGCAATTAAGGAGGCTTCCCGCGCGTCTCAGCCTATGGGAAGTTATATCCTTGAGTAAAGAGCTTCGTGAAGCTCTTATAGCAGTTCTGCAGGAGCCAGAGGTTTATGAAACACAGTTGGCCGAGATGGGGGAATATGAAGCATATGCAGCGTCGGTTTCATTTACCGAGGATGATATGGTGTTACCCACCACATTTCATAACCGGCCTTTGTATATGAAGGGGTCAATCAATGGGCACGAGATGACTAGAATTATGGTTGACTCGGGATCGTCCGTGAATATACTCCCTTTTAAAACATTTAAGTCTTTGTACTTAATGCCACATCTCCGTAAGGTCTCGGGAGTCACCATATCCGGGTTTAATCAAAATTCCGAAGAAGCACCTGGGAAAGTTGAAGTGGATATTGTCTTAGGTGACTTTGTGACTAAAGCTACATTTTATGTCATTGACTCGTACACCACTTATAAAGCCTTGTCGGGACGCCCACGGTTGCACGCAAATTGGGTCGTGCCCTCTACACCGCACCAATGCATCAAGTATAACAAAGAAGGAGTGCAATGCAAGATTGATGCCGATCAAGCCCCTTTTGAAGTTGCGAATGCCATCTCTCAGATGCCCATTTGTATTTTGAAGCAGAAACTTCCAAAGTTGGCTCCAATCGGGGAAAGCAGAAAGTGATTGACAACTTTTTAGATGAAGAGATATTCATTAATGAAGTCAAAGCAAAGATGCATAGGATGACGATAAGTGCACGAAAGTCCTATGAAAGTTGACGAGAAAGAGTGGCGTCCGATTACTTTTGATGCTAATTCTACCACTAAAGTCTTCAATGCCAGTGGCTTTATGCCCCCAGAATTGTTACGGTTAGCAGAGGAGCGTGAACTCCAAACTGTTGAGAAACTAGAAACCTTCAAGGTCCCGCTCCTCGATCGACCGTCGGTGTATCATCGGGAAGGGTGGGTTCCAAGACAGATTTCAGAAGACAATTTTGATTGGTCAATGGACCCAGATTCATGTATAGTGCCAGTGGAGCCAATAGTGAGCATGACATCTCAGACACTAGAGTTGTGTCAAAAACATAAAATCCCTCAAAGGCAGTCTCGTAAAAGAGATAGAATGTTCAAGCAAATGTGGCACCTTCAAAGTGAACAAGCAAACCAGAACAAAAATTATGGGTTGGGATATAGCGCGGACTATGAGCCCATTGTGCACTATGCAACAAATATGGTCAGTATTCATGAAAAAGAAGAGATTGTTTATGATATAGCCCCAATTTATGATCAATCATCTGAAGATGAAGTGGAGCAGGAGCTTATTCAACAAGAGGAGGCTTGCCAATTCCAGAATGATCAAGTGCAAGATCTAAAATCACTAAGTCTACAAGATGATGACAGTCTTGTACAAGTGGAGGTTCATGAGGAGGTTCATGACATAGAAGATGAAGAAGAAAATGATGAAAAGTTTGTCGATCTACAGCCGGCACCCGAAGAAATCGAAGACGGCGGACAAGCTACGATTGATGATCTTCTAAGTCAATGCTGGGTCGTCGGATGAGCCAAAGCCCCGCTTTGTAAGTAGTCTCCTCGGGGAGGAAGAAAAATTGCAATATAAAGCGTTGTTGCGAGAATTCAAAGACCGTTTTGCTTGGTCCTCTGATGAAATGCCTGGATTAGCCCCGGAGGTGGCGGTTCATAAGCTGGCTATTCTCCCTTCAGTGAAGCCAGTCAAGCAGGCACAAAGACGGATGCGGGCAGAGCTGGAATTGAAAGTAAATGCCGAAGTCGACAAGCTTAGAGAAGTAGACTTCATTGAACACTGTATGTACCCTGTATGGCTTGCTAATATTGTCCCAGTTAAAAAGAAAAATGGCCAAATCCGGGTATGTATTGATTATAGAGACTTGAATAAAGCTTGTCCTAAGGACGATTTTCCTTTGCCTATTCCCGAAAATATGGTAGATATAACCACGGGACATGAAACTTTGTCATTCATGGATGGTTCATCTGGGTACAATCAAATCTTGATGGCGCCAGAAGATAAGAATTCCACGGCATTCCGAACTCCTAAAGGCATATTTAATTACAAACGGATGCCGTTCGGACTAAAGAATGCTGGAGCAACATATCAAAGGGCAATGACCAAGATCTTTGATGAAATGCTGCATGATCTGGTCGAATGTTACATTGATGACCTTGTTGTCAAAACAAAGAGGCGGGAGGATCATTTAAATGATTTGAGAAAGGTTTTTGAGCGACTTCGACAGTATAAGTTGAAAATGAATCCTATGAAGTGTGCCTTTGGCGTATCAAGTGGAAAATTTTTGGGATTTATAGTCAGATATCGGGGATTGAGATAGACCACGATAAAATCAAGGCAATCGCAGACCTCCCACCTCCTCGCAACATTCGGGAGTTAAGATCCCTCCAAGGCAAAATCGCATATATTCGGCGTTTTATCGCCAATCTATCTGGCCGATGCCAACCATTCTCAAAATTAGCCAAGAAAGGAGCACCTTTTATTTGGGATGATAGTTGTCAAGCTGCCCTGGATGGGCTGAAACAGTATCTCTTAAATCCACCAATTCTGGGGGCACCCATCAAGGGTAGGCCTCTCATTTTATATATCACTGCATTGGATGCATCTTTGGGTGCTATGTTGGCGCAGTTAAATGACGAAGGCAAGGAACAACCATTGTATTATCTTAGCAGAAGATTAGTGGGGCTCGAGCATAATTATTGTCCTATGGAGAAAATTTGTTTTGTCTTAGTCTTTGGTGCAAAGAAATTGAGGCATTTTCTTTTATCCCATGAGGTCAATTTGATATCTAAATTTGATCCTCTGAAATACATGTTGAAACAACCCGTCCCTACGGGACGTCCGGGGGAAGTGGGCTTTAATGTTGATGGAGTTTGACATTAAGTATGTGCCCCGAAGGCAATTAAAGGTCAAGGAATGGCGATTTTCTTGCCGCCCATCCTATCCCCGAAAATTCTCCACTCAACCTCCGGTTACACGATGAGGAGACCTTGAGAGAAGAAATACATGAAGCCCAACAAGTTGAGGTTAAATATTGGCAGCTCTACTTTGATGGTGCCGCTAGTGCAGAAAGAAGACCTAATGGAAAGTTAAAGCCAAGGGCTGGTGCAGGCATAGTGTTCTTGACTCCAGATGGAGGTGTGCTTCACAATTCATGTGCTCTGCCTGAGACCCTCACAAATAATGAAGCAGAATATGAAGCACTTATCATCGGCCTAGAAATGGCTTTAGAAATGGGAATTCGGTGCCTACAGGCATTCGGGGATTCAATGCTGGTCGTGCAACAAATGCTCGGGGTTTTTGAAGTCCGAAAGGAAGAGCTGAGGGCATCTCATGCAATGGCCACTCGGCTAGTAGAAAGATTCTATATTTTTAGTATACAACATGTCAAGAGAAGGCAAAATTCACAAGCAGATGCATTAGCAAAACTAGCCTCGGTAATTAAGTTACCACCAGCTGGAATGCTAGAAATTGTGGTCAAACACAGGAGGTTATTCCCTAAGTCTGTCACAAACGATAACGGTATCATATCTTGGGAGGCTAATATCATTGAAGAAAAGGAAGATGATCACTCAGAAGAAGTTGATTGGCGGCAACCGATCATTAATGTTAAAAATGGGATTCTGCCTGAGCAACGGGCTGAGCGTGTTCAAATGACACGAAGAGCGGCTTCCTACCAGTTGATTGGTGGAGAATTATACCGCTTAGTTCCAGAAAAAGAAAGGGCCGTTCTAGCAAGATGTTTGTCCAAAAAGGAAGCATCTCAAGTGATGAAAGAAGTTCATAGTGGGTTATGCGGAGCACATCAATCCGGGCCCAAAATGAAGATAGCAATTAAACTCGAGGGTATTATTGGCCTACTATGTTCGCCGATTGTGAAAAGTTTTCAAAAGAATGTCACGAATGTCAAGCTTTTGGACCCGTCCCCGAACGTCCTCAAACGCAATTACATCCTACTACCCCAACTTGGCCTTTCGCCGAATGGGGAATGGATATTGTAGGTCCTTTCAAACCATCTTCCAAAGGGTGCAAGTTCATACTTGCCATCGATTATTTTTCCGTACGGGCGAGGCTATACCAAAGAAGTGGAAGTCACCTGGTGAGGTTGTTGCTCGGTTTGTCCGGCAAGATATTATATACGGATACGGAGTGCCAAGTCGCATCTTATCGGATAATAGTACACCATTCGAAACCGAGGTAGTCTACAAGATGGTCGCTAAATTTCATATTGAGTGGAGGACATCCACCGTTTATAACCCGCAAGCCAATGGATTGGCGAAGCTTTCAACAAGACCCTTTGTAAACTCCTAGTCAAAATGGTTGGAGATAAGAAGCGAAGTTGGGATGAAAAGATGCGTGAAGCTCTTTGGGCATACCGCATCGTATATAAAACCCCTACCGGTCGTTCTCCATTTTCCCCGGTGTATGGGACCGAAGCAGCTATACCAGTAGAGGTGGGGTTAGCTTCTTATAGAGTAGCAGTCCACCACGGTCTTCCATCCGATGAGCCCGACGAAATGCAAAGGCGGCTCGTAGAGTTGGATAAGCTAGAGGGTGAAAGATTGAAAGCCTATGAACACCTTAAAGTCTATCAAGCCAAAATGTCTCGAGCTTATGACAAATTGGTGAAAGAGAGAATGTTTCGAAAAGGAGATCTAGTCAGCGGTCAAGCAAAAAGATGCAATGGCAGGTCGACTAAAGAACAAGTTTCTCCCAAATTGGCTCGGACCCTACATTATTGATAGAGTATTTGAAGGCGGTGCATATACGGTGGTGGACAACAAAGGGAAACTCCAATTTCCCCCACTAAATGGCAAGCATATCAAGAAATACTATGCTCCGGAGCATGAATTCCGTAGAAATTGGCCAGTGAATGAAGGTTGATGCAATTCAAAAAAAAAAAAAGGAAAAAGGGAAGAAGAAAAGGTGATGATGATGAATAAAAAAAAGAGAAAAGAAAAACCTTCGTGGTTGAAGAATCTCCGTGTTTTCAAATGTATACCACTATAACCCTCCTGGTATATGTGGTTATTAAAGCCAAAATTTTGGGTTTTCGTGACCTTTTCACAAACCTTTCAACATCATGACCATGCTGGTCTTAATGTTTCTTTTAATTTTCACATCGTTCAATTTGGACACAAAACCATTCATTTTCCTCCAAGTCCCTAGGAATATTTGAAATTTAGGGTTTGGAAATAAGTTCTGATCCTTCAAAAATTAACTTACATTCATACTCCATGAGCCGAGCATGATTATTTCATGATCATATGTCTCACGAGTATAAACCACAACAAGTCACTTCGTCTTTGATTTACAAAAGCCGAATGTGATCCTTTGACATTCAAAAGTCTTCAGATTCAATGTCAGCAACAGGTTTCATATCATTCTATTTCGGCATTAAGCCAACACATATTTTCGGCATTAAGCCAGCATATCATTTCGGCATTAAGCCAACACATATTTTCGGCATTAAGCCAGCATATCATTTCGGCATCAAGCCAACACATATTTTTGGTTTTAAACCAACATACCTTTTTGACATTAAGTCAACAAATCATTTTTGGCATCAAGCCGATATATCTTTTTAGCATCAAGCTGATAAATCTTTTGGCAATAAGCCATCCAAAATTCAGACCCTACAAACCGAATGTTACTTCTTTACATTCACATGTTTTAAGGGTTATGTTGGCAGCAAGCTACCTAAATTATATACCCAATGGGCCGCATGCGACTCCTTCGCATACATGTCTCTCGGGTTCCTTCGGCAATAAGCCATCCAAAATTCGGACCCTATAGACCGAATGTTATTCCTATACATTCACATGTTTTAAGGGTTATGCTGGCATCAAGCTACCTAAATTCTATACCCAATGGGCTGCATGCAACTCTTTTGCATACATATGTCCCACAGGTTCCTTCGGCAGTAAGCCATCCAAAATTCAAACCCCATAGACTGAATGTTGCTTCTTTACGTTCACATGTCTTAAGGGTTATGTCGGCATCAAGCCATCCAAGTTTTATACCCAATGGACCGCATGCAACTCCTTCGCATTCATGGTCCCACAGGTTCATCTGGCAATAAGCCACCCAAAACTCAAGCCTAAAAGCCGAATATTACTTTTTCACATTCATATGACTTAAAGGTTATTTTTGGCATCAAGCCACCTAAATAATATACCCAAAGAGTTGCATGCGACTTTATCGCATTCATATATCTCGCGGGTTCTTTTTGGCATTAAGCCAATTAAAATTCATATCCCATGGGATAAGTTTACCCCCAATGTTAATATGTCATAAGAATTTTCTTAACACCAAATCACCATAGTCAATAGACCGAGAATGACACTGTCATGTTTACATGTTCTGCAAGTTCATCTTGGTACAAAAAAAAAGGGAAAAAAAAGAAGAAGAATGATGATGAATGGAAAATAAAAAAATGAGAAGAGAAAGAGAAAAAAAAAAGAAGAGAAAAAAAAGAGAGTGGAGGACAAAAAAAAATAGAAAAAAAAGAAAAAAGAAGAGAAGATAAAAAGTGAATGCAAAAAAAAAAGAGAGAAAAGGAAAAAAAAAAGAGAGAAGAAAGAAGAAAGAGAAAAAGAGAGAGAGAGAGAGAGTGATAGAAGAGAGAAAAGAAGAAAAAAAGGAAGGAAAAAGAGAAAGATAAAAAAAAGAGAGGAGAGGAAAGTCTATGTTCAGCCAGTTGTATATGATTTTTATTTTGTATATAATTTGTTGTATGAGCCTTTTGTTTTAACATTAATTCGTGCACATGTCGACAAGGCGCTTTTCAAAAAAAAAGAGAGAGAGAGAAGGATGCTAAGTCAAAGGGCCCAAGCCCTTCTCGATCCTAAAAGAGTTGAATGACCGCAATGTCACAAGTGTTGGATAGCGTTATATTGTGCAACAAGAAGCTGAAAGTCAAGAATGCTTAAAGAAGGTGCAGATCGTTGTACTTTTTTAAGATAACAGAAGCAACAACACTTTGTAATAAAGAAAGACAAATACATCAAGGAATAAAGGACTACAACTCTGGCATAGGACAATCTGTCGGACGAAGTCTATCAAGCTCCTGCATCTCTACCGACAGGCGTGCCTCAGTGGTGACAAGTAAGGCATACTCCTCCTCCTTAGAGGCTAGACTCTTACGAGTCTGTTCATCACTAAGCTGAGCAAGGGAAAGTTGCACCTCTAATACGCGTCGCCTTGCATCTAAGGCAGATAGCTTCCCACGGATTTTCCCAACAACATTCTCTGCTTTAGCTTCATCCCCACGCAGAGTCTCCAAATGGGTCCGTGCCGAGGAGATGGCATCGGCATTGGCCTTCTTCATGGCTAGCTTCTCCTTCGCCAGAGGAAGAAGGACCGTGTTCCAATGAACTCGCATCTTTTCCATATGAAGCTGATCACAATACTGCCTCCATAAGGTTCTACAAGCTATCCACGGCTCCATAGTGCAACCGAAACCATGGTAACAAGCAGTTACACTCTTTAATTGAGCCCTCATTTCTTCTTCAGCCAGCAAGGAATGCAGAAGTTGATCCAAAGCCTTGACCACACTTTCTTGCATAGGCCGAGCAAGCCTCGTGCCAACAGGAAGCGTGGAAGGCCAAGTCAAACCCAACTCAGGTGGATCAGTGAGCATAATAGCCAATTGAGAAGAGTCGCCAGAAAGTGCAGCAGCTACAAGAAAAGAAGAAAAGAAGAAGAATTAGTCAACAAGTATACATTCAAATAGTGATGAATAAAAGCATGGAAGAAAAGAATTTACTACATCACTCACCAGTAGACAAGACAGGGGCTATAGGTGGGGTGTCAACCCCCGAGGCACTACCCTTCTCCAGAGCTGAGATCATGCTATCATCATCTGAAAAAGAAAGAGGAAAAGAAATGAAATGAGTGGAAGTGAATAAGATAGCTCAACAAAGTGGAAAAAAAAATGCAAATGATCCACAACATACCTCTAATCATGGGTGAGGTTGAGGTAACAATCAAGTCACTCTCATCACTGCCCAAACTATCAATATCAGGTGCTTGGGCAGGTGAATCCAGTTCTGCCAATGGTGGGCTAGAAATCACTGCAATAAACAAAGAACCCGCATCATTTATAAGAGAGGAAAGTTAGAGGTTTAAGATTTAGTTTGCTAGCACAAAAAACGATGGCACTCTATATAAATGCAAACTAGAAGCATTGTACCTTGTAAAGAAACCGCCGGAACAGTCACCTCATCCGTCAAAGTCAAATCCTCCATAGGAGATGGAGGTCTGATGGCAATGGGCTCAACAACCAAACAATCCTCAATGTCTGGGGATGATCCTATAGGAGAAGGAGAGCGTATACTGGCAGCCATTGAAGAAAACTCGGCAGAAAGGGCAGTAGTCACTAAAGTAACATCAACGGCCAATGGGATTGGAATCTCATCCGTATCAACATCTCCACTCGGCTCCCCTGGAGTAAAAAGATGCTCTTCCCTAGTCGTGGGAAAGACGTCATCTTCCATACAAACACCCTCGGCAGAAGGAGGGGGTGGATCCATCTCTCGAGCAGGAGAAAAGGCTGTATACAAAAGTAAAGAGAAAACATGCATAAAGGTGCTCGACAAAGCAAAACATGGTATGAACTGGACAAATAAAAAAATGAAAGACATACTTGGAGCACGGTCAGCCGGCGTAGGAGATAAAGATCTCCTCATCAAGCGTGCCTTCTTTTTAGGTGGAGTCTTTCCTGCCGATCTACGGGAACCCTTAGCACGAGTGGCAGAAGATTCTGCAAAAGCCACCTCTGAAGAAAAGAGTAGGCGAAGAAAGAAGAAAGTAAGATAATATGATGGTCAACGTCATACAAAAAAAAGAGAGAGGAGAATGATTGGGAATATGAACATGATAGCAAGGAATAAAATAAAAGTTAAATACCTGGTGATGGACAACTAGGTGGACGAGAGACCAATAGCCCGGCGTCTCGCCCAACCTTGCTCGCGGCACTCATCACAGCAACTTTCAGCTCCCCAAAACATAAAGCCTGTGCCACGTCTAGTGCATCTTCAAGAGGTCCCCAAGAGGATATCAACTGCCTGAGATGATCAACCCAAACTCTAACAGAGCTGGTCGGAGGTAGAAGCTCCCTCGAAAGAACGTGTTGGCGCCCCGTGCAATCAATCTCTAAAAAAGAATACCAGTCAACAGGCTGCAAGGGGGCTGGTCGCCGTGCCCGTTGTGAAGCTCGAAGTGGCTCCACAAGAGAGTCAATGGTCCCGGTGTAAGGATCCTGGGATATTGGAGGTAGCAAACCCCATTTTTCCCAAGATTTGTATCTGGCTAACAACTTGTCTCTCCGAGACCTGTAATGGCGCCAAAGAAAAGATGAGCTGACATCTGGAGGACCGCAATCTTTCATGTCCCACCGGTCTTCTTCGTCGGCAGATTTCAAGTGTGGTAACATCCTGTAGTTTTGGCTCCGATGAGACCACCAACTGCCATAGACGACATCAAATTCGCCGGTAACCCCCAGCGGTGGAACCTCAACGTGTTCCTTCGCCTCTCGGCCAAAGAAATACCACCACTCCGCTGCAACAAGGTGGCTGTCCAAATAAGCATAAACACGAGAGGGGATGTCAAAATCGGCATTCGGAGGAAGCCCCTGGTCATAACCAAAGTTCCTACTAAACCGGTGCGGATAATATGGCTCTAAAATGGTGCGCCGACCATGCCGAAATACCAGAACACATAGACGGGTGCACAGATACCAGTCCCAAGCAGCCCCGCACTGTATTGGTTCGTCAAAGGATCCACCCAATGAAAACCACCAGCGTGCTGTATGGCAGTATGTGGGCGATGACCCACTGAACAATGGGCAAAACTCAAGCCATTGCCACCATCTAGCGGCAATGTAGACAGTAGCCTCCGTCCTGTAGTAAGCTCCTGCTGCTGCTGTGAACGAGGACTGCCAACAAATCTATACATCAACGCACAGTGTGGATCCAGCCCTTCTTCCAGTAAGGGGAAGCCAGTAAAAAGGGAAGCAGCCTAGACACTCACATAATGCGTAGCCATCACAATAGCACAGTCCCGAGGTGAAGAATGGGATGCAATCGCTCCAAAAGTATGATATATCGCAGAAAGAGCAACTGGAGCAAAAGCTAAGGTGGTGCCACAAGCAAGTACGCAAGCGAGGTACGTAACCTCTCGGTCTAATCACATCTGCATCCTCAAAAGGAACCGCGAAGGTAACCAACCAATAAGCCAGAAAAGCAGCCATATGTGTAATCTCACCAAGCCCCCATGGATCTTCTGCCTCAACACAAGCTTCTAAGCCAGCGAATCTCTTGTCAGAATGTGGTTTCTTGTGGCGTACTAAGTCGGTCCGTTGTTTGCCCAACTTGGCAAAACCATGCTTGTAACAAGAAGGACCGCCATAGAAGAAACGCAGCCGCAGGTCACAACTCACTCGATAACCGACATCGAAGAATGGTTCTTGCCGACCAGAGCCGGATCACGCCACACTTTCACCAAGTACTGTGGCAATATGACAACCGATAATTACCCCGGTCATCTGTTCCGACATCTATGAAGGTCATCCAAAATGACCTCTTCATAGGGTTCTCCACGAACCGGTAAACCGTAAAGCATACGAAGAGCCCACAAATCAAGTGAAGTCTCTCCCTCGGCGGTGACAAAAGTGTTCCACCTCCTCGTTAAACCGCTCTCGCTAAAGCCTGGATGTATCCTTCATAACAAGGATAGTCATACAAAGCAGCACCCACAAGGACTTCAAGCGGATTTGCTCCAAACGAGCACTAAAATTGGCTAGAATGTATTCCAGCCATTCACAAGCCCCATCTCTCGGGCGGTGAGAACGTTTCACAGAAAATCGGCCATACCAACTGTCTGTGCTATGTGCCAAGATACCATCAAGTATACACCTGCCGTCAAAGTTCTCCCCACTGAAACGGGGACTGCTGGGATGCAAAAACAATCCATTGCGGTGTCTGGATGCATCTGAAGGACATGCTCTATCCAACTTCCATACACCCGGCCGGAAATTATAAGAACAGAAATGTTCATCCTGAAATTCATTCAATAAGCCCATAGAATGGCACGATGGACTACACTTGAAATGAGGCAAACCCAGTGGAAATGATGGGTATGCATAAACAACAAGACTGCGTACGATATCTACGCCTCGCAGTATAGCACATTCAAGCCGGTTCCTCTCTTCTGATGACAGAGAACAAATGTCGGCATTCCCTAAAGGGAAAGGGCGCCGAATAAATTCCAACAGAGCTTCTTCAGAAGGATAGTGAAAAGGGTACTGTGCTGGTCAAACATATGCAAAGGACCCGTGCCCATGTTGGATCAAGGTGATGTCGACGTCTCCAGCACCAGCCATCAAGCCCATGTGCTCCCGGGCAGCCAAATGATAGTCGTGTTGCCCGAATCTGGTCTGGATCAGCTTATTTGGAGCCGGCATGCGTGATGCTGCAAAATGTCTTTCTTCCTCAGAAGAACTATCATTCGCCATATTCCTAGAAGAAGCTCCGTGTCGAGCCATGAAGCACCTATCAGATGTCAAAGGAATGATGATGATGAAACACGATGAAATATTTTTAACAACAGAAGAAAAGAAAATGCGATGGAGAGATAGCTGCGGCACGGGCGATTCTCCAACGGAACCCGCCTTTGAAAAATCACCCGTGGGGGGCAATTGTTGACGCCTAAAAAAAAAAAAAGAGAGAAAAAAGAAGGTGCCGGAAAATTCACAAAATAAAAAAGGTGGACAAGACGATACAATTCAGCCGACAAAGACGTAACGTTTACATACGTCTTCCGAATTTGTCACAAACAGCACCTCGTCGACAAGTTCAAAGTGACGACGAGGTTCGTACGAAGAGTGTTGAAACTCTCGTACGATTTTCTGACGCGTCGATACAACATGATCGCGGACGTCGTAACGTTTTTCGATGGGATTAAACACCCGCTGAAAGTTGATACGAATCACGTACGATGCCCAACGCGTCGACGAAGGGGAACCGAGAAGATAGCAACGATGTCCCGACAATATCGACGTGTACCAGAGTTCCCTTCAAGGAGAGAATATTCTAAATGGTATGGACGAGGCTCATCAAGAGCCGAACGTCATCATCGTCACGCTTGGACGACGCTGCGGCATCAGCCCTCGGATCCCTCCTTCCGGCTAGCGTTCCTAATGGAGGTGAAGACCGTAACGGTCATATTGATGCTAGTAACCGTGGAGGCGAGCATTGCGCGCACGTTACGTGGACGTAACGGTGGAAGCGAGCCGACCTCCCGGCTGATCGATAACAGCAGCAATGAGGAAGGGAGTCGCGGCCTAAAAAAAGCAAGGGTCGAGAGCTTCTACCAGGAAGGGGGATTCTACGCAGAAAGCAAAAAAAAAAAAAGCGAGGAAGGAGAAGGCAGGTGAGGCTCACGGTGGGAGGCGCTTCTTCTTGGCCGCAAGGATCGTCGCCGTCGTCCTTCTTCCTCTCCTCCGTTCACCTTCACCGCGGCAGCCTCCTGTTCACCGTCGCCGCTTCTCCTCGAATGCGCCAAGCCACCGAGTGCGAAAGCCAGCCGCGAGCGCCTCCCCGCGGGTGTGAGCGCGGTTGTCGTCACCGCCGCTCCCTCGTCCTTCCTCTTCTCCGTCGACTTGCAGCCGCCTCCTGTTCACCGTCTCCGCAGTCCGCGCCGCACGCCTCCGCCGTCCGCGCGTCGACCCTCTCTCACCTCTGCCCGCATCCGCGCTCCCGCGCCCACCTGTTCACCGTCATCCCCCCCGCAAGCCGTCCGCGCGTTGGTCCTCTCTCACCTCCGCCCGCAGCCCCGGAGCCGCAGCCGCCTCTCTCCCTCCCCCCGTCCTCCTCGCGCAACAGTAATCGCGCGTCTCTCCCCTTTCTCTCTGTTCGCCCGCGCGCACGCCGGCAACGAAGCCCCGCGCGCACCTCCGCTCCCGCACGCCTCCCTTCCTCTCTCTCTCTCGCGCGCGACGCCCTCCCGCGCGATCCTTCTCTCCGTCCGCGTGCCTCCTCTTCGCCGCTCTCGCGCCTCCCTCTCTCTGCGCGCAGCGATGCTCCCGCGCGCAGCTCCTCCCTGTTTCTCCCTCCGTCTGCCCGCAAGCCTCCTCCCTCTCCTCGCCGTTCCTCCCTCTCTCCGCCGCAGCCCCCCCCCCTTTGCCCTTTCCTGTTCACGGTCGCGCCCCTTTCAAAAATTAGCCGATCAAATCTCTTCGCAGCCTCCTAATGAGTCATGCGATCCCTTTTTATTTATCTACTTCCCTTTGTCAAAACAGAAAAAAAAAGAAGAGGAGGAAGATGGACAGGGAGATGACGACGACGGTCTTCGACATATCCATGGGATGATTTAGTTAAAATTTGGTGTTAGATCAAATAATAAAATTCACAATCAAACCGATTTGAGACTAATTGGGGGCCGGTCCAATCGGGCACGCTCTACGTCTCAAATTTAAACTTAAATAATAAATCGATCCAAGACTAATTGGGGGCCGGTCCAATCGGACACGCTCTACGTCTTTGGAAAATAATCAAACAATCGAGGCTAATTGGGGGCCGGTCCAATCGGGCACGCTCTACGCTTCGGCATAATTTAAAAGAATCAAAAATAAAATAATTTTGATTGGCATATAAAGGTCAAAATAAAATGACCCCAATGCTATATCAATTTTCCCATCAAGGGATTATTATATCAATTTTATATGATGGCTAAATGTATGTGCATATATACATGAATGCCAAAATATAAAACCGATATAATATTGATTATATCGATGGGTTGCACCCACAAACCTTAAACAAAGGTCGGTGCACTAAACCCAATGTCGATGTGATCCATTCCATAATGCCTAACAAAGGCTCAATGGATTCAAAACCGATTTGATTATTTGTAATCATGACATCATTTTATGTTCATCTTATTTGTAAGTTGTACATTTTTTCCAATTAATGGAAATTACATGGTGTATGTATTTTTGATGTCAATGGGAGTCAAATTAGCTCCATAAGTTGGATGGAATGCAAATAAGAAAAGATTTAAAAAAAATAATAAGAAAGAGAAAGATTATGTTAAATTCATAACAAAAAAAAATTAATTAACTAATTAATTAAATAATCCGAAAATACCAAGTTAATCAAAGTTAACTTTCATAAATTAAAATTAACTTTAAGATAATTTTAAAAGTTAAATAAACGAACCAACACATAAAATAAAACAAAACATAATAAATTTTATGAACATAACATACCTATTAAGATTTAATACCAATTTAATCTAAGAAGATACATAAAATATATCTAATTAAGTTAAAACTAATTTTTATACCCTTAAATCAATAAAAATATTAAACAATCAAATCTCTTAAACTAATTAATTAATGGATTCAATTAAATAACAAAAACACATGTAATCATAATTGATAAACAATAATAATAAACAAAACAAACAAATATTACTTAAGATTTTTTAATCTTAATATTTCCAAATAATTATATAACATTTGAATTAAACAAACTTAACAAATTTAAAAATCAGTCAAAACAACTTTAATTTAAACAATGAATCAAATCTTAAATCAACCACAAAAGATATCAATAACAAACCAATTAAATCAAAATTTTAAATCAAATCAAATCAAATTCAATTTTAAAAATAAAGGTTTGCATTCCATCGAAGTTATGGAGCCGTTGCTCTTATTATGTTCATTTCATTTGCGGATGTATGCTATCGTTTCGAAATTGCTATGGCGGCTAATCAAGGGTATTCGAATGTTTTCGATATAATTAACATCGGGTCTTCGCACCACCCGATGGGGAGAGGTCAAAACGATTTTTTTAAAGAACCCAACCTCGAACTTAAATTTCTATGTATATCGTCGGATTAGTTATACTTCTATGGAGTATCGATATTTTCATAGTTGTAAAACCGAAATTTGACGAATAAATTTTGGATGAGATTTTTGGAAAACTATTCTTTAAAAATCAAAATCCTTTTCATGTTTAAAGCTCAAATAAAAAAGATGTATTTTCAAAACTTTTTTGAAATACTCAAATCTTCAGTTTTCATGTATACATATTTCGAAACACATATATACATGAACGAATTTCCAAATTTGATTTCAATCTCAAGTTTTGAGGTTATATATACATATCTTCAACAGAATTTTCAAACTTTCCAAATCACAATCATACCAATTCCAAATCACACCAAATTCAAATTTCAAACAACCAGATTTTATTTTTTTTTAAAAAAACCAAAAAGTTTTAAATTTTCGAGGTTTCACACTTCAGGTGAAAGTGAAAAATACATTCATGTAAAGCTTTTTATTTGGATAAGTAAACACAAACCATCAGTATCAAGGCATGATATGTTTCATTGCCTAGGGAACCAAAAACTTTGGCCATTTGGCATTGTACTTGTTTTAAGAACCCTGAAAAACAGATACATTAGAAGTATAGTGGAACTTTGTTGTCAACTGTTCTTCATCTAAAACACTTGAAGAAGTATAGTAACATGCGTCAAAGAGAGGGTATATTATGTAGGATAATGCCATGTGAAATCAATAATGCATCTTTGAGGGCAAGGAATACCAACTTGGATCTCAATCTTGCCTTGGGATGGTTGGCAGGATGAGATCTCCAAGATTGTGTGATATTCTCATGTGATTGGGTGGGACAGATGTTCTGGAGGGAGGAGACAGCTGCCGGTGAGTGGCGGTATGGAGTGAGGCCACTCCATGGTGCTTCTGAATAGGGCGAGGCTGAGTAGCGATCTGGGTTTCTGAGACCTGGCGATGGCCCAGGCTTAGGGCAGCAAATGGGTCAGATTTGACAGCCAAATTGTTTGTTTCTGATTTCGATTTCAAGAATGATTAATGCATTCCTATTAAATCAAAATTGAATTGGATAGTTTCCGAATTATATACTGCATTACTTTTTATTAACAAATAAAGTAATAAAATTTGATACATTAAAATTTACTTTTATTATTGCTTTATATGTCATTTTTATAACTTATTTTATTTTATTATTATATTTAATTTTAGATGTATATATATGTTAAAGTTTATCAAGATTGGAAAATAGATAAAGAATTGATTGATTTTGATGTATGATTCCAAGAAACTATTGGAATACCTAATTTCAATAGGTTATTGGGTGTGTTAATGTGTTACAAACCTGCTAACTTTTATCGAAATTGAATTGGACTCTTATATGCCATTTGTACTCCTACCAGAACCACTGGATCTTCTATTATGGGCTATTGTGTCTAAGAATCTGTACCTATGAGACCCATTTTCCCCTTTCTAAGATGATGCCATCTAGTGCTGCTGTTGTCTCCCACTGCCCCAGTGCCCTCCAGCAGTCGTTCTTGGGTTGCTTGGTTGTCAACAGCCTGTCAAAATCAACGTTGTGTGAGATCTTGGTAAGATTGCATTCCACGCTGAGGGAATGGAATGTCGAGGGTATCTCAGATCACTCTTCTTTCATTTTCCTCTCTATTTTCATTAGTCAATATTTTAACTTAGGTACATTCATTAATTCTAGATTACGCTTGATTAACTTGTTGGATCTCTTCCCTCACCTTGTCGAGTCTTGGAGGCCTTTGATGTTAATTACAAGGGGTTTTCATTTTTCAGTCCTAAATTTGACTGCTGAGCTATTTTTAGGTCCCATTATTAGAAGATTTTATTTTCTAATCCTGAAACTGTCATTTTTAAAGTTGAAACCCTCTTCATCATATATCTATCTTCTAAATCATTGAATGTCACTTTACCCTAGCCAAAACACCTTGTTACTTTGTGACTTAAGAGTGCCAAGAGAAAGTGAAGTGGCTCACATTCCAACTAAAAAACATCATATCTTGTGTATAGATGCATTCAAATATATTTATTAGGGGTGTGCATGGTTTGGTTTGGTTTGGAACCATTTTTGTTCAAAATTGAACTGACTAAAAATTAATTAAATAATAAAATAATCAATTATTTACATATATGTACTGATTTTTTGTTATAAATAATTAAAATGAATGTTATTTTATTATAAACTATATAAATTTTATTTTTACTAATAATGTAATAATATATTTTTTATATTTGAATTTATATTGTTTAATCTGTTTGGTCCAGTTTGATTCAGTTTGAAGTTGAACCAAACCAGTGGTTCAGGCCAAACCAAACAGGTCTAATTGGTTCAGTTTGACAGTTGAACCATTTTGTGCATGCCCCTATCCTTGATAATCATAAATGAGGAGAAATTTGCATAAAAGTAATAGAATACCAATTTATACTAATTATTGAACTTCGTACTTGATTTAAAGATATGTTTTTGATAAATTTTCAATTTTCATTAAAATAAGAAGTATTAAAGTAAAAATCAATATAAATTTGTGAGGATCCGTTTGCCCAATTTTATTGCCAAAGGAATAAAAAATAATATAGAATTATCACATTCGTTGATCTCAAAATATAGGCATATAGCAATAATTGCCCTAAATTATTGTATGTTTTGAAAAATAGAGGGAGTTTACTTGAAAAACTACTCAAGGATGGGCAAAATAAGACTTGTTTTTCACTGTTAATTTTAACAGTCCTTTGGAATATAGGTGAAATTTGAAATAGAATTGAGTTTAAGTCTACATAATTAAAATGGTCAATAGGGCTAAAAAAGTATATGTACAAAGAAAATGGGGCTGGAGTTGCTTTCCACTGATTAGAACTATCTGTTGGTTGATTACCATCAAATCTTAGCATTTTGATATGCCATAATGGAAACTGCTAGCTACCATGGATAAGAAAGTTCCATTAAACATCAGCGATGCATATTTGGTTGCCTTCATGCTAGTTACATGAGGGAAATTACATTGTGCACCTTGATTTCTAGCATGTTTATCTTATGTAATCAAGACTTCAACCAACTGGCAGAAGATTGAAGGACTGGGTGGTCGCTGGTTGGTAGGGCTGTAAACAAGAGTGGATACAGGACAGATATTTGATTTTCATTCTTTCCACATGTCATTTTGGATACTCTGATATACTCTTGGGATAGTGTCTAGATACAGAGTGAATAATAATTATCCAACATCTCTTAGAGGACAGCTGATATGGATAATATCTGCTTCACCAAGATGGAGTGGACACATTTGCCACCATTAGGAGTTGGGGAGAGAAGCTCAAGAAGCTCTGTGAAGGTGGAGGGAGAGATCTTGCCATCGCCACAAAGGTGGAGGAAGAGGACATGCTCAGCACTGCTGCAAAGGTGAACATGGGAGAGGGCTCGCTTTCTGCGGGAACAAATGCAAAGGCAGGAGAGGGCTCGTATGTCACTGCTGTGAAGATGGAGGGAGATGGCTTGTTGGTACTGTAAGGGTGGAGGAAGAGGGCATATTTGCTGCCTCCACAAGGGTGAAGGAGGGAGAAGGTTCACTCACTGCTGCCTCCAAGGTGAAAGAGGGTGAGAGGGCTTGCTGCCAATGCGAATGTGATGAGGGAGAGGGGATGCTCACCTCCAAGAAGGTGAAGGAGTGAGAGGACATGCTCACCACGAAGGTGGAGGGGGAAGCTCATGCCATAGAGGGCTGCCAAGCTTGTTGGGAGCATTGATTGCAGAATCGCCGGAATCGGATTGGAATTGGCCGATTCCGGAATCGGATCCATGCGGAAGGACCGATTCCAGCAGAAATTCCATGGAATCGGTTGGAATCGATCCTATTCCGGTGATTCCGTCTGGAATCGGTCGATCCGGTCTGGCCGGTTTGGTTCGATTCTCGGTTCGATTCTGGACCGGGAATCGAACCGATTCCGGCCCTTTTATAGGGTGTTTGGATAAGTTTTTTTCCCTCTTTTTTATCTAAAATTTAAAAATGGAGTAAGAGACCTGTTTGGTTACGTTTTTTAGAGGCCTCCCGATTTTTAGAAACGGAGTTGTTTCCTCTGACAGTCTCTCTCGAAAACAAAACAAGGGAAGACTTGTTTTTTTTCCGAGAGAGAAGCGCGCCCGACGTTCGGCGCCCGCACGCCTTCCTCTCGACACCCCGTCTTCGTCTCGCCCTCGCACCGGGAGCCATTCGAAGACCCGCAGCCGTCTCGACGCCCCCCGCGCTCGCCATCTCGGCGTCCCGGCGACGATCATCCCATCTCGCGCGGCCGGCGAAGCACCCGCAAGCAGGTAAGTCGGGCCTCCCTTTCTCCCGCGCGCGCCCCCTCCCCCGCGGCACGGGCCCTCCCCCCGGCGCTGCCCCCGCCCGCGGGGGCCCCTCCACCCGGCGGCTGCGGACGTAGCCCCTCGCGGGCGGCATCCCCTCCTACTGCGCACCGTCCCCGCGGCTGCGGACAGAGCCCCGCCGGAGTCTCCTGTCGCCCCCCCGCAGCCTCCCCTCCTCCTGCGCACCCCCTCCCGCGGCTGGCCTCCCCTCCTCACTCGCTCACCGTCCCCGCGAGCGAAGCAAGCCCCCCCCCTCCCCCGGCGCTCCCCCCGCCCGCGAAGCCCCTCCCCACCCCCCGGAGTCCCCGTCGCCGCCCCCCGCGGTTGCGGACGCAGCCCCGTCGCCGCCCCGCCGGTCTCCCCTCCTCCTGCGCACCCCCGCGGCTGGACTCCCCTCCTCCTGCTCACCGTCCCCGCAAGCAAAGCAAGCCGCCCGCGAAGCCCCCCCCGGAGTCCCCCGTCGCCGCCCCCCGCCGGTGCGGACGAGCCCCGTCACCGCCCGCGGTCTCCCCTCCTCTCCCTGCGCACCCCCTACGCGGGCCGGACTCCCCTCCTCCTGCTCACCGTCCCCGCGAAAGTGTGCCGCCCGCGAAGCCCCCGGAGTCCCCGTCGCCGCACCGCGATCTCCCCTCTCCTCTGCGCACCCCCCCCCCCCCCGGCCGGACATGCCTGCCTCCTCCTGCTCGCCGTCCCCGCAAGCGAAGCAAGCCACCCGCGAAGCCCCCGAGTCCCCACCTGCCCGCGAAGCCCCCCCGCGGCCTCCCCTCCCTCGTGATCTAGTAGTAATTTACGGTAATCGAGGCTCTGGCCACCAGCTTGGCTTTGGATCAATCATTTCGAGTCCAATTGGTGCTCCGTGGTGGAGTGGGGATAGCGAGTCTGCAACCATGGATTGTGCTTGTTTGGGGATAGTTCATAGTAGTTGATAGCGAGTGCAACCATGGATTTTGGGTGACAGTAGTGAGCGACGATGTATCCGTTTTTATCCGGTGGATCGAGATAGACTAGCCAATCCAATCCCATTCTTTGCAAGTGTATGTGGTCGATCCCGCTCGATTCGAATCTTGAAATATGTATTGGTAATTATGCCACTTTGAGGCGATTCTCGGTGGCAGAAGCGAAACAATTGCAACCGTTTATTTTGATTGCGAGACAACATTTGTCGTACTTTATATGGTGACTTTTTGAATCGCGATGAATAAGCTAGTCCCATGATCGAATACTATCGAATTCCTTTTGAATCCACGATGTCTTCGCGTATTGTTGTTGATATGTCTACCTTTGCTTCGAATGTCTACCTTCTTCTTCCGTGTTTTGTATGTCTACCTTTGCTTCGTATATATATCATAGTGTCGAAAAGTAATGTATATGTTTATGCACATTTGATCGTATGTGAAACATCGTAGATGGATGAGACACAAATTTCTTCGGCGAGTGGAAATAGTGACAGGATAAAGTGGGATCAAACCCGCTCAGCATTTTTGACAAAAATGTTAGTAGAGCACCATCGAAATGGTAAACGAGCATCATCAAGTTGGAAGCCAGAAGCATGGGAAGCCATGAGATTATTATAGCAACATGTGCGCTTCATAATTTCATTCGAAATGTTCAATGTGGTAAAGATGAGACGTGGGTTGAAATTGAAAGGAACTGCGGCAGAACAATAGATGGAGAGGTGGATCATAGAAGAAGAGATAGAGTTCGACGCGAGGCAAATCGTATTTGGAAGATCGTCGGAAACAGCCTTGAGACTTAGCAAAGAGTTACGTAATAAAATAGCATTGGATATGTGGGAAGATTATGTTAGTAGACGAAATTGATGTATATGGTTCATTTTTTTACGTATTGCTACTTTACATTATATACAATATGGAGGTTTTTAGATATTATGTTGTATTGACATGTTATGTCGTAGAAGTTTTTTTGATTTTAAATTCATAACCAAACACTACTGTCTAATTTTTAAAAATTGTGACAGTTTTGCCAAACACAAAATAATTGGACTGTTTTGCTTTTAAAAACAAAACTGATAAGTCATGCAATCTTGATTTTAAAAATGAGGTTATCTCAAATTTAAAAGCGCTACCAAACACCCCATTAGGGCTGGAATCGACCGGCGCTCGATTCCGGCGATCCAGGACGGCGGCGAGCGATCCAACGGCAATTCCAGGGTGATTTCAACCTCGAAATCGAGGATTCCGGCGATTCCGGTGTTGATCCCAGCTGTGTGCGCCGATTCCGGTGCTTTTCCGGCGATTCTGGCGGCGATTCCAGCGATTCCGGCGATTCCATAATTTTTCAAGGGATTTCGTCGATCCAAGCTCCGATCACCCTCGATTCAACCTCTTCTTCGATCCTTAGAAGGTTATCGGTAAGGTTTCTTCGCTGAAAACTTCGTACGTCCATTCTTACGCGTTTTCGACGACTCCGAGCGTCGTTAAACTCGGTAATTTCTGACCGAACAAGTCCGTTTAAGTTCTAAACTATTCGATTGGATGTTCTTTACACGGGAAAAATTCCGGATATCCCGTACGCCTATTTTTACGCGTTTCCGACGACTCCGAGCATGGTTAAACTCGGTGATTTTTGATCGAACAACTCCGTTCAAGTTATAAGAACATCGAATGGATGTTCTTTGTATGGGAAAAATTCCGGATACCCCGTACGTTGATTTATGACCATTTCCGGCAAATACGTAACCCTTTAAACATACCGAATAGTGTGTTTGATGGGTTGTCTGTTTTCCGAACAGTGCCTAAAGCAATTTTTATGTTGCCTAATAATTTTTTATGCATTCTTTACAATTTTTGCAGGTCTAAGCAATGGCCGATCAAGGTGATGCAGCACCAGCACGTCTTTCTGACGTAGGTTGGGAACACGGATATATGGTAGACCCGGTCAGAAAGAGAGTGCAATGCAAATGGTGTGGGAAGGAGATGAACGGGGGAGTGTTCCGGCTGAAACAACATATTGTCGGAACATGTGGAAATGTAAAAAAATGTGATAAGGTGCCGAGGGAGAAGAGTGAGGAGATGAGAGGCTACGTGACAGGAAGAGCCTCTCAACGGGCTGTTAGGATTGAGTAGAGGGAGGAGTTGCACGACGAGCTACTCCAGAGGAGGAGGGACCAAGATTTGCCTACCTGGAAAGGGAAAGGCAAGTGGAAGGCACCAGCCGAGCCGGAGCACGAGGAGTCCATAGACTCCGAGCTTAGACATACTAGGCACGCTAGAAAGTGTGCATTTGCCGAGGACGAGGACAGGAGGAGAGGAGTAGGAGGGTCAGGGTCCAGAGCTGACCCAACTCTTGGCCAATCAGCATCAGCTCGCCCTACCCAGGACCAGGAGACAGAGGGATGGAGACAGGAGCCACACTGCCATTCTGCCAGTACTCGGTTTACGCCGAGTGATGAGTACTTATTTAGGAAACAGAGTGCTAGGTAGATGGGGATTAAACAAGCTATGAAAGAGGTGAAGGCAACAGGAACGGCTACAAAGAGAGCCGTTCGCCACATTGTGAAGTGGTTTTTGCATGCAGGTATCACTTTTAAAATGGCATTTATGTGTTTTATTTACTTAAGCTTAATTTTTGCCTGATCCAAAATTTTTCTTAACTTGATGTAGGCATCCCAGCACATGCAGCCACCAGCCCCTACTTCCAGACGATGGTGGATGCCGTGGGTGAGGCTGGACCAGGTTTGCAAGCCCCGGGCAACAGGCATATATACAGTGCTGGGCTGGATGAGGAGGTACAGGAGTTGAAGGAGTGGATGGATGGATTCAAATTGGTGTGGAAGGAGAGGGGTTGCACAATTATGTGCGACGGGTGGACAGGTATCACCAAGAGAAGTATGATAAACTTCTTGGTGTATTGTTCTAAGGGGACCACGTTCTTGAAGTCGGTAGATGCTTCTGGGAAGATTAAAAATGCCGACTTCATTTTTTCTTTGATGGATGCGGTGGTGGAGGAGATCGGGGAGGATAATGTGGTTCAGGTTGTCACTGACAACGAACCTTCATATAAGGCGGCTGGGAAAGAACTGATGGAGAAGAGGAAGCACATGTTCTGGGTGCCCTGTGCGGCACATGCTGTTGATCTCATATTAGAGGATATAGACAAGGAGGAGAGTGTATCCACCCTTGTCAGGCAGGCGCAGACGATCACGTCATTTATTTATTCGCATCCCCGTCTGCTACATATTATGAGATCACACACAGGAGGGCATGATCTGGTTAGGCCTGGTCCGTCTCATTTCGCCATAAATTTCATTACATTGGAGAGTTTACACCGGCACAAGCATGTATTGGTTAGGTTCACGCAGTACGAGGAGTATTATAACTATATGGTGGATCACCTGCACGACAAGAAAGATCAGTTGGAAATTCTTGTCAGGTCTGAGAAGCAGATCACTGACAAGAGATTTGGGGAGAGGATTGCCTATTGGCAATCATTGAGCCACTGATAGTTGTCTTGAGGTTGGTTGACTCAAATGACAGGAACCAGATGGGCACGCTGTACGATGCCATGGACCGGGCAAAGTTGAAAATAAAAGAGAAAAAACCCAGAGGTTACAAAAAGTGGTGAAAGATCATAGATGACCGATGTGACAAGACTCTGCACCACGATGTGCATGCTACAGGTTAGTAGGTTAAAAAATATTTATGCTTACCTACTTTAAGTTTATTCAATGATTGTCTTATTCATAATGTTAACTATTAAATTCTTGTAGGATATTTTTTGAACCCCCACATCCAATATAGAGGACAGTGGTGAACGATAACGAGGTGATGCGGGGTACACTAGCTGTTATTCAGCGTCTCTGTCGATCTCAACAGAACAGGATAGAGGCTGAGATAGAAGTAAGTTAGAGTTTATTCAATACTTAGGAGTAGCTAATCATTAAACAACTAATGATTGTTTTTTAAAATTTTTTCAGATGCAGAAATATAAGATGAGAGTCGGCGTATATTCAAATGCTGATCTGAGATATTCGTGCAACAAAGTGTCACCTGGTATATTAATTTATGATGAAGATTTTATTTTATTTTCATATAAGTTATTAAAGATGATGGACTAATTGTTTACTTTTTCTTTTCTTTTTTTGTAGCTGAGTGGTAGGTTCAAGTGAATTTCAAGAGTGGATGGAATTCACTTGCTGCCATCGGTATCAGAATACTCAGCCAGAGCACCAGTTCCTCTCATGAGAAGAATTGGAGTACATTTAACCTGATACATACAAAAATGAGGAACATGTTGACCTCAGATCGGCTGGAGAAGTTGATCTTCTGTCATTACAATATGAGGCTGCGTATCAAGAATATCAAGGATCGACAGAAGATCAGTGAGGAGCGATTTGCACGGTTCGCAGGTGGTCCATACGAGCAGAGGCATACCTCCGCCACACCACCACTTGAGGAGGTGGACATGGATCAGATATTCCAGGAGGAGCATGCACTTGCCTCTTGGATAGAGGAGAGGGCAGTCAGGGATCATCCAGCTGAGTTTGATCCCGATGACTGTGCATGGGCTAAAGAAGAGTTGGATGGTGTTGAAGCCGAGGAGGATGCTCCAGCTTCACCTCCACCCACTTCTCAGGCTCAGGCAGGGCCTTCTTCTGCCCTAGCAACTATGGAGCAGCCATCTCCAGCATTAGCCCCAGCTCCAATCCCAGCCGCTACTACCCAACCCATTTGTAGTCCAGGGAAAACGAAAATAAAAGTGACTGCACGAAAAATGGACGGATTTGCAAAGCTAAAAAAAATCTTCGGGTTTTGGTACTTCAGAGATGGCTGAAGAGATGAAGAGAAGGAAGTTGGAGCCTGGTGGTCAGGCGTCCTGTGAGCCCAGATGACAGCACGTATGCTCCTTCTTACTCCTCAATTGATGATCGAGGAGTGCATACCAGCGACGCAGCCATCAACAACAGCCCAGTCTAGGGGTGGGCACAAAACGGTTCAAACCGAGAAACCAAACCGAACCAGCCCATTCGGTTCGGTTTGGTTCGGTTTGGACCCCCTTTCGGTTTGGTTCGGTTTGGAAAATCTCCAAACCGATTTAAACCAAACCAAACCGTTTAAACCGATTTATTGAAAAAAATATAAAAAAACTATTATAGTATTAATAAAAATGATATTTTTATAAGTTTTATAATAAAATAATATTTATTTTTATTATTTTTAACATAAAAATCAGTATATATATGTAAAAAATAATTAATTTAAATATTTTTATTTATTTTCGGTTTAAACCGAACCAAACCGAACCAAACCGAATTGATTCGGTTTGGTTCGGTTCGGTTTGGGAGGGTGATTCGGTTTGGTTTGGTTTGGAAAAAAAACGGTCCAAACCGGACCAAACCGAACCGTGCCCACCTCTAGCCCAGTCAATTGATTCACGGCATCCAAAGCCGTATTACACGCTGGATGAGCAGACACCACAGCATCATTTTATAGAGCCACAGTATCCTGTATTTGGCGAGGCTCACCAGCAGTGGATTCCTCCACCACCACCACTAGCTCCACCAGAGTCTACTTACGTCCTGGTCGTCCTGCAGTCCGATCTCTACGACCTTGATAGCATGGCATCGGCATTATTTTCATACGGATATGGTCCCAGACAATATACAAGACTGAGCACAACTTAGGAGCGTCGACAGTAGCAGGAAGAGGAGGAAGACCAATATCCATATCTTATATATTGGTATTAGATTGATATCATGTAAATTTCTATTTTTTACATTTTCATGATGTATCAATTAATTGGTTTTTGAATCAATGGAATATGTACTTAACTTTATTTTATGTTCATTAGTAATTATTCGATGTGGTCCCGTGGATGAATGCTAATCTTATTTTTAAAATTTTTTCTAACCCATTTCCTATTTTTAGGAATTTTTTCTGATTTTTTTGAAGAAAAAAATTCAAAAAAATTCAATCCAGGCCAATTCCTGGATCGATTCTCTTCCCAGGCCGATTCCTGGAATCGGAATTGGAATCCTTGGGCCTGACCGCAAAATTGTAAGGGATTCAAGCATTTGAGAAACAAGAAACTTGTGAAACGAAGCCAGACATGAGGGTGGTTGGAGGGTTTCCGTGCAACTACAGAATGGACCATCTGACTGCAAATCCAGTGCGTTAACAAGATAATGGACTCAATGGATCCTTTTGACAGGAGTCACAGGGCTGACCAGACCATTCTGTCCATCAAGCCCTTAACCTATTAATCATCATATCCTTTTTCTTCTTGAAGTGTCTAGAAGTACAATTCATTGAATACAAAAGAAGCTACATAGTACAAGATAATAAGGGATAAAAAACAAAGCAATATCCATCCAGGTTTGTCATTTCAGTTCAGAAGATGTTCTTTCTTGCAGTTTATTAATGGAATTTTTTTTTCTCAGAAAGTTGGAATATAATGGAGACTAGATAATTTAGTTGCCTTTCTCGACTGGAAGGTACTACAATACGATGGGCTCTTAATCTAGGACAATTGAGTTGATGCCATGAGATTTGTCATAGTAGAAAACTTTTTTGACTGCTTGAGTAGTTGATGGGAACAGCTTTTTAATAAGGTGGTTCTCTTTTTTTTTCTTGAAGGTGGCTTGAAAATAGGCCACAGAAGAAGAGTGTTTTCATATTGAAGAACAAGACTCAACCGTCTAATGCTTTCCAAAAATGTAAAATTTCAATAAAGACATTAGATTGTTGTTTGGCGAGTTTGTGTAATTGATCATTCTCTTGCCACTTATGCTCATTAAATTTGTAGGGTACACATTATGGTTCTTAATATCTTTTATTACAGAAACAATGGAGGAATAAGAAGTTGCTATTTAGATCATAACTTAGTTCGTGTATGATCAAGATAATATTAAATCTGTGACTTAAATGAGTTTCTAGAAGCTCACAAATGCATTAATTCATGCAATTAATTGTCTAGGAAAAGTGTGAGGTGTATTCTCAAGATGACAGAAGATCTCCTGAGAACAAGGAAGGCTAGATCAGGATCCGGATTGGGATCTGCCATCATGTGATATGGAGGATCCCAGTAGGGATGATGCAGGCAGTGCTGCTGCCCTCAGTCACTTGAATTGTCCTCAAATCCATCACGACCCAACCAATTCCAACAGATTTTCAGATCCCCCCCTCCCCAAATCATCGGCTGATTCCTTTCAGGATCAGCCTATTCTGCTAACATTGCATGAGAGCAGCTTGTAGGAATCTCAATCATCCTTTTTAACTAGACAATTTGAGAGCCCTTATGCTTAGTCTACAGCGTTTTTATGCTTATTCAGCAATGCTTTTTAACTTTATATATTCTGTAGCAACTGTAGGTTTTCAAATAAATTTTTATAGATCAAATGTGGCACATGTTAACTCTTCCTTTTTGGTTTTGTTCTTTCCTGTTCCAGCAACTTAAGTGGCAACAGCATCCGTGGGCCTATACCATATTCTCTTGGAGCTATCCCCACGCTTGAAAAGCTGTAATTTTTCTTTCCATCTTAATTACATATTTTTTTGTAGCCTTATTCTTTGTGTATAGGGCTGTAAACGGAGTGGATACATTGTTTCTATGTCCACTATATTTAGGTAAACAGATAATCCGTATCTGGTCCAAGTCAAATACAAATATGGATCAGATATTATAATTCGGATATCCTATAGATTTAGAGCAGATACAAATGATGTCTGGTGTGAAATTTTAATTAAAATGTATTTGATTAATATGTTTAATAATATATAAACATGTAGAAATACTTTTTTAGATATAAAAATTATTATAAATTTAAGTATATTAGAGAATATGTATGCATAATTTTAAACATATAATTATATATATTATTTACGTATCACAAAAAAGCTTATTCGTAACGGATCATAAACGGAGCAAAGCGGGAATTTTTATGTCTACTCTAGTTAACAATCTGATGATATCTATACCTGGATATCCACTCCTGCTGATACTTTGTAATCAGATATTATCCACATAAATGTATATGTATATGAAACAAATATGGATTTTATTCGGATCCATTTACAGTTCTATCTGTGTACTTACTTTGTTTTCAAATATCTGCATTGAAATTTAATACGTTCTGCATCATATTCATTCTGTTCCCAATTTGTAGCTCACAAAATGACTGTATGCAGAACTTGCCAGTCTATTTAGTTAACTCATAACTGGTTGTAGTTGTAGCTTTCTGTATACTTGGTGACGAAAACCACAATCCATTGTTACAGAAGGAAACATTCTAACTACAAAAAAGGGAAAAAAAACAGAAGGTAACATTATGTGGATTGAATTAATTTTCATCAAGGTGGTATAAATGAAAAACAGAGCGTTGTTGAATGAATAAAGCATTCTCTTATTCAGAACTCAGAAGATGCATCCTTTATTTCATTAAGCCTTTAAGGACCCATTTGGCACAAAATCAATTTTGGGGATAAACCTGGTTTGGTTTATCTCTAATCATATACCAAACGACCCTTAAATTGTTTACCTTAATAACCCCAAAAAATGATTCAGAGACTTTACAAAGTTGACAGGGGATCCAATTGAATGGAATTATAAATTTCAAGGCTTTTATGCAACTTCTGTTTTTTAAGTTTTTCCTCCTTAAGGGGATACAAATGGTTAATTAAATCCTATATAGGATATGAAGACATTTTAGCTATTTAATTTTTGGGGGGTAAAGTTCAATAGGCAGCCTTTTGTGGCTTGGAGTTTTGTTAGTTGAAGAGCTTATGTTATCAAAGGTGATTGCCTTGGTCGCCTTGGCGATGTGGCGAGACAGTGGCTGGACACCTCTCCTTGGCTGTGACTGACTCTGGCAATCACCTCCTTCGCCTAGCTCATCTAGATGATCACCTGTCCCATCTGGCCCTCCTTGTCTCACATCTCACCCCATCCATGCAAGGAACTTGATTGTAACTGAACCATAGGTAAGAAACCTGGGTTGATTGCCTTGTCCTTGTCTGACCTTGGACATTTCTGATAGCTTCTTCCTCTCGTGAAGCTCTTGACCCTCTTCAGTCCTATCAAACTCCTACTCTCTCTCTATCTCTATCTTTCTCAGCCTCTTCCAACTCATTGTCCCCTCTCTCCCCCTTGGCCCTGCCCCTCTAGTCTTGACGGCTCTATTCCCCCTTATTCTCTCACAATCCCTGCTGACTCCCTTAAGTTTTTCTTAATTTGTGGTATAAAAGGTGGCTGTATTTTGATATTTTTCAATATTTTTATTTTTATTTTTAAATTGATGATATTATTAAAGATGTATATGTAAAAATAATAAAATATAAGTATATTAAAAATATACTTCTCTTTGTGCCTGGTACGACATAGTGAAGATGTAGAATACACATTGAAAGCACGGTGTCTTGTTGTCTGTTGCTTGCTTTAAACCTTTTTCATTATTGTGTGCTTCTTTCTCCATTCTAAATGATCACTTACCAGCAAAGTCACGTTTATATTCTGTTGGTACTAGGCGCAGCTCCCCCTCTTCAGAAGTGATGCGGACTTGTAATCATGCACCATTTTGGGTATACTATACTTTATATAGAGACAGTGAAATAACCATTTTTCATAGGGGATCTATTGCCTTTATTCTCAGCTATTTGAAAATTAAGCCTTCTAAATTATTTTCTTATTTTTCATGTCATGGTACTCTACAACTTGTGTTTGTAAATAAGTCTGCTTCCATAGAGAATGTAGAAAAGGCTGCTACATGCTTCATTCTTATATAAGCAGTGTCTAGCTGTGAATGCCCATTTTCTTGAAATTGTATTTGCCCTTGCCCATATTAGTGTTTGCAACTGCCTCATCAAAAACCAACATTTTAGCTATAGTGCATGGGTTTCTCTCCTTTTGGTGAACATAGTTCACATATGCATCAATCCCGCTTGCACAAACAGACAAGGGCTAGATTTGTGAAATTTGGGGTTGTAAAGCAATACATTACTTGCTTCTTACTTTCTCAGCCAATCCTTCAAGGACTATGCGAAAGGCTTTTAACCACAGTTTCCTGATAAAGTTAAACATCTTAATCTGCTTTTTGATAATTTATGTCGTTATCTCTATTCTTGGAGTGGTTGGCACTTACCCACATAAAAGATATTGGTCAGCATTTCATATCTTTATTAACTTCTCTTGGCAAAGAAGTTTGGCAATGGACTTGCTTTACTTGTGCTGTAGTATAGATTTCTACACGTGACATTTATAAGGGACTCACTCTTCTTTAAGCTTCTTTGACAATGAAAGTGCACGCATACTTTGAATATAAAATATTCTATCCTACTTTCACAAGTGATAAATCATATTTCTGTAGTGGCATGGCAGCATGGTATATTACTTTGCATTGGAGGAATCTTTAATCTAAGATCAACACAACCAAGATCACGTAGGCTAAGTGGCCAGTTAGCATAAATGTCTAAATTCTCACAATTAGGACTGAAAACTGGTCAGATTCAGTAACAATATTACATGTTTCCTATTCTGATCCCAAGGGTTAAGCAATTCTGATTCCGATTAAATTGGAACCATGGTATTCTGAATCTACTTTGATTTCATTATTGAAATTAGGATAATCCGATAATTTCTGAAATCTATAATATATAAATTTTTTATTAAAAATCAACAGATATATTTGGTTTTACTATTAATTTTTATATACTATATTTAAACTTTTTACTTTTTTAGCATTTATATATTTTAATTTTAATAATTTATATATTTTATTTATCATAATATTAATCTCTACATATATATTGATTTCTTACAATGTCTGATAAATGGATTCCATAATGATTGTTTCCAATTCTGATTCTTATAGGCTAGAATGCCCTGCCCAATCCACCCCGACCCGATCAGGCTATGACCCATCTGGGGTGATCCCGCCCAACGGCTAGCCACTTGTGCTACCTCAGTAGGTTTCTTCTGTGTTTCTCACTCACCCATGCTATCTCGATATGGCTTCAGATTGGTCCATAGAATCAACAGTTGAGATTGAACCTAGAAGTCACGGTAATCTCACATTTCTTTCGAATATGGAGGATTAAAGTGAGAAATGTCTGAATCGTCATACAATTATTGTGTCTAAATCCTTCATGTAGCACCTGAGGATAGCTGTAGTTTTTCTCTGTCAATAAGTAAGTGTTCAAAAAAATTGAGTCGATAGGCCTCTTCAGTGCTTCAAGCAATGTGCTTCTTGGCCGATTGTTGCTATTTTTTATTCTATTTTCATCCTCTTCCAGTCATTTTACCATTCCATTTTGGACATTGGCCTTGATGACGGACATCTAATGTCTTCCTATAGTTAATTCTTGCTTCATGCATTGTCATAGTTGGTTTTACCTATTTGGTGCTCGCAGATGTTGTAATGGGGAGGAATATCAACTTAGATCTGAACGAGCCCTGAGGAGTGCAAAAAGCAAGTGGCTTTTGCACGTTGTACGTGTGTTTGTGAAGAGTATAATAAATATATATTCTTATAATGTGAAGAGTATAATGAATATATTCTTATAATGTAATATATTCAAACCAAATGTCTTTGGACGAGTGTTTTAATGTTGTAGAACAAGCTTAAAATGCACGTTGTACGTGTGTTTGTGAAGAGTATAATAAATATATATTCTAAGAATGTAATATATTCAAACCAAATGTCTTTGGATGAGTGTTTTAATGTTGTAGAACAAGCTTAAAACGTAAGACTTAAGTAGAAATAAAATGATATTTTTGTCAATTTTTTACTTTTTTAATTTTTTAAAATTTTTTGATTTTGGATTCTATCCGAGTCTGATCGGATCCGGATCACCCATGACTGGCTTATGTAACCTCAAAAACTATGAAACTAAAATTTTGGCTTTTGAAAATTCTTTTTTTGTTTTGATTTTGACTTGCTTTGGACTTAGCATTGACTACTAGGAAAATAGGTGGTATTTCATAAGAGTATTAGCTAGGTTAATGGTATGTATAAAATTATAAGTTGAGGTTGTTAGGTTCTTTGAAAATTTATTTTGACCTCTTCCCATTAGACTTGTGAAGTACTGATGTTAATTACATTGAACAACCATTCGAACACCTTTGATTATCCGTCATAGCAATCTATAAAGCCTAAGACATGCATCCACACAAATTAACATACACACGGGAACAACGACCCCATGAACTTGACGGAATGCAAACACTTAATGTGGTTTTTAATTTGATTTGATTGGGATTAGAATTGATTCGAGTTTAATTTGACTTGTTTTACTTAAGACTTGATGTCTTCCCAATTTGATGTGATTTTGATTTTCAATCTATTAGACTTGTTGTCTTTCAGAATTGATGTATTTTTTGAGAATTCTTTAGTTTGAGTTTTCAGATTTGAAATTTTTTGTTATGGGGTTTTAAATTCGAAATTGATTTTAGAGATTAGTTTGGTTGGAGTGATTTGATTTTGCTTGGGAAAAACCAAGTCGTTTGTGTTGTGACTTAATGTCCACCATCTTGGAAATCATTTAAAATTAAGTTTGAGTTGATCTCAATCTTCAGATTTTTAAAACATTCAGATTTCAGATTTTTGTTTGGATTATGTGGATTCTGAGGGTTTGACATCTTAATGACCTGTTTTGAGTTTTGACTGAGATTTGATTTAGATGTATGTTATTTGGATTGGATTTGGTTTGATTAAGGTTTGGTTAAGACTTGATGCCCTTTTTTGTTTTAGTATTTGCCATAGAAATTGAGTTTGCTTTGATGCTATCATCCTTTTTTTTTGGTTTGAGTGCATTTTAATTTAAGGTTACAGATGGTATTTGAGATTCTGGAAGTCTTAGTTGGAGATTTGGAGATTTAAATCTGGATTTATTATGTCCTGAATCTCCTGATTTGAATTTTAAATTTGATCTTGTTTTAGATTTTGATCGAGACTTTGTTTTAAATGTGTGTTCTTTTGATTTGATTTTAGTTGGTCTGTATTTGTTTTAACATCTGTTTTGAGATGAACTTAATGTGGTTTATGATTTAATTTGGAGATTTGGTTTGCATTTGATTTGTTTTGTGTATGTTATTAAGATTTGGCGTCTCTTTTAAGATTTGAAAATTTATTTAAGTTGCTTTGATTTTTCTTGCTTTAAATGTGTTTGAAGGGATTTGATTTCTGGTGTTTTTTGGTTTTGCTTTGAAGATTTGATCTGAATTAGTTCAAGATCTGAAATACTGGAGAATTTTATCAAGTCATGCTTGGATTTTGATTGGGGTTTAACTGCCTCTTCAGTTTGGACATTTTGAATTACAGTTTAATGGCTTTGAGATTCCGCTGCAAGCCTACAATTTGCCCGTCTTGGCATTTAAGATTTTCTTTTTAGGTGTTAAACTTCCAACAGTTCAGCTTGTCAACCTGTTAAATCTCATTCTTAAATGGGTTTTAAATGCTTTTAGATTTCTGAAAGACACTTCAGGAGACTTACAATTTTCCTAGCATTCCAAACTACTCGAATATTTCTTGAGTTTTTTAGTACTTTTCATATTTTAAATGCCCTTGGTTTCACCAAGCTGTGGATCAGGAAAACATTCATGTTAGACTTAAGATTGATCTAATTTGCCTTAACCCAGCACCTGTTTCTCAACTCTTTTAAAATCTCTCAAAGGCAACATCAGCTTCTTTTTATATTTCTTACCTCTTTGATCCTTGCAGCTATCAAAATATGTTCGGATAGGCTCGGAATCTACCAACCTTCAGTATGTTCATTTATCAACATTTTAACCCGGTCAACCTTTTTTTATGTTTTACTGAGTTACAGATTCATATTTTTAAATGCTGTTCATTCCTCCATGTTCATAAGGCTATTTGTCCCTCACCGGACAACACGTGCACTGAACATGACATTCCGTTACTTTTGCTTAATCCGAGACATGATTTTACAACTTGAATGGCCTGAAATCAGGTTCACTGAATCCTTGATAGAATATGCTTTGATCTATTTGGGATGGCAAATACCTGGCCTTATATAGGCATATGGGCATTCTTCTCATTGTTTTTGTAGATTTCATTAGCATTCGACCGGCATATCGGCATATAAATATGCACAGCCTTGCATAGCTTAATAAACATGGTAAGAAAATTGGGGTCTTTTTAATAGACTTCTGTGTGTCTACCCTAAAAGGACGTAGGGGCGGGAGTTTAGCCGACCCCCTTAACTAGTCCGAATTTTATTATTCTTTTAGGTTAAGTCGAGACGTAGGGGTGGACGTTTCGTTGACCCCCCAACTAGTCCCGACTGTAAAATTAAATTTGTGTATTTTTATTTAATTTCTGTTGATTGTTTGTTTTATGATTTTTTTTATTGTCAATTGAATCTCTCCTGCTTGAGCGCTATCCAATGAAGACCTGCACAGTCCAAACATTGTTCGGCCCGGGGCTTAATGGGCCTCGGTCGATTGGCAGCCCATTGCCACGACACTCCTTGGTGAGCCTTGCTCAATCGGGGCTTCACTATATATTTTTTTGTCACCCTTTGTTTCTGTTGGGCCCACCCATCTCGACTGGGCAAGGGAAAGAGCCAACCAGCTCGATCTCGTTGGGCCTTTTTTTTGTCGGCTCGACCAAGCGACATCGAGGGAACTCAGAACTCGGGTGCTCGAGGGTGACACGAAGCCAACCTACTTACGGTGATGCTTCCGTGGTAACCTAGGGCTCTCGACGGCGTTGTAGGGAAGAGTAGACGGGCATGGCAGCTTTGGAGGGAGAAGGAACGGCCTTCGATAGCGCCGCGGGATGGTGCAAAGAAGCTAGACAACCTCTCTGGGAGAGGTGAAGGAGTTCGCCGGTGCGACCAGCAGTGTGGGGAGGAACTGACGGACCCAACGGCTTCGGCGGGAGGAGTGCTCATCGGCGCTGTAAGAAGGAGAAAGAGGGCTCGACGGTGCTACTTGAGGAGGAATGGGGCTCGACGAGGAAGAGAAGATGGATCTAGCGGCACTGCATGAAGACAAACGGCAGAGCAAGGGTTCCAAATGGCTCCGGTAACTCTTCTCGACCCTCCTCTCTTCTCCCTCTCCCTCTTTTGAATCCTCTTTTCGTCCTCCTCTTTCTTCTCCTTTTATAGGCCAAGAAGCCCCAGGCTACCGAGAAGGCAACCCCTCCCCGTACCAGACTCGGAATGCCCGGCAACAGTCGCGACTTCGTCCGGATGTTGTCCTCGTCTTTTTAGGAGTTGTCGAGGATGGTATTTAATGGCGTTAGGTACCAAAGGAATTTGGTTCAGAATTGGATTCTTTTCGAAGAAACTTGCCTTAGCTTGGTCTCGATTGTGGTAAACTTACTACTTTGTGTAAAGAATCAATTTATGACAGCGGAAAAAAATTTGATTCCTTAAAATCATGATCTTTACCTTGGTCGATGCCGAACTAGTAAAATCGGGAACCGAATATGAAGTAGAATGAGAGTACCTCATGGGATTTCCAAAATCTCTCACCATGGATAAAGAGAGGACATTTCTCCTTGTTGAAAACCATTCAAGTGGACTGTCTCTAGCGATATCCACATGATCTGCTTCAATAAACGAGTTCTTCTTTCCTCCAGGCCTCAAGAAAGTTTCCAGATCCAAGCTTGACCATGGGAAATCACCTTTTAGAGAAGAAAAAAGGAGGAGAGGTTGCTTGGGACGTGCTCCAGCTCTATAGCTTGTCAGGGTTTAGCTTCATAAGCCATTTATTTCTAGAAGATGAAATTTTTCACAAAAATCCAAAACTTCTATAAAATGACGCCCATGCCCTCATCTCATTAACCAGATCTAATGTGTGTGACCCGCTAAGTCCAATAGTCAGTTTGGTTGAAACCTTAATTAATTTAAAAGAATAAGTTTTTTAAATTAAACAAAATCGTTATCCGATAACAGTTTTTACAGCTTTCCGATTATAAAGAGTACAAGCCACATCTTATGATACCAAATTACTTTAGGAAGTTAAATAACATCCATTGAGCCTTTCCATCATCAATTATCACACGGATTTAAATCTTCGTTCATATAATATCTTGGTTAGTCAGAGGTTCGACATCGACTGTCAACCCTTAAATATTCCGACTCTACGAGATCTTTTACTCGAATTTGGATCAATTGAAAAATTCTTTTTCAAATTATCCTAAGTACATTGGTCAAGGATTTAGAGTATTATCACATGGGACATCCTCTTTCTCCTACCAAGAGTGAATGATCTCTTATTGTCCACTCAATTTTTATCACCGGGTTTCTCTTGCACCTAATATATCAACTATACTGGATCATCAAGATGGTGATCTATAAGTCAATAATCAAAGTACAAGATATATTCGGTAAGACATTTTTGACGACTCGAGTCAAAGATCCAACCGTGCTTTTGTGATGTAAGAATAACCTGACAGATAATTCGGTAAGATACCGATCAAGTTTTTCTAAATTGGTCAGTTTAGTGAACTTATTTCACTAATAAGCACCTATGTGTGTTCTTAGTATCCCCACATTGATGACTAATGAGATCGGTCATTCTCATCACATGAGAAGACATCACACACTAGTCTATCCGGATCATTGATGTCCCATCTCAAAGATCTTATGACTAGGAACACTTAGATCACATACCTCTAGATGATCAATCTCATTATCATGATCTCATCATGATTTAATCATCATTACTGTGATCAAAGACTTTATTATGATTTTCGTATCTAATAAGAGTTAACAACGAAGATTTGTCTAATTAATTAAATGAGATATTATTAAAAATGTTGAATCATATTATATATGATTGACTTGTAGAGTATATATTTCAATCACTTTTTTGGTGATTCTCGTATCTTTCACCACCCTGTCCTCTTTCGTCCGTAAAGTCTAGCCGAGTCCCAGATCTTATCGCGGCTTGTCCTTCCATACATAGGAGACCTTGTTGGCACCAACTACAACCCTTAAAGATACTGTTATTGACGTGGATGGGGACATTGTAACGGGCCTATTTCAGGACTACAGTTACACTCAGTCCACCCTTAATGGGCTAGGCGGAGGGACATTAACCTTGGACCATTTTATCAACAGAATAGCAATCAAAGTGGATCCAATCAAAAGGCATATATAAAAGTTTGAACAATATGGCTCGATTGAGATTTGATTTGATTTGATCTCAATCTTATAAATTTTGAATAGTTTCGGACTTCGGTGTCCACACAGGCCGATCTGCAATTTTCTTTCCTTGGCTTATAAGATATAAAAATGCTCCAAATCCATTAATTGTTCAGTATTGAATCTGAATATTAGAATCTCAGATTCTGTTTGCTCTCCTACCCCAATGATATCAGAGAATCACCCTCTAATAGCTCCAGGCAAAAAGTAATATGTACTGTGATGATTTTCTTTTTAATAGATTTATGAAACAATGATACAAAACGAAGTATAATTTGTTCTCCTGTTCTTCAGTCAAGTGATGGCATGGCTTTGATGAAGCTATCCTATTCAGTCTATGCAGAACCTGAGCTTGTTAACTTCATAGCTGACTCTTGGATACAAAACTGCAGTTTGTCTCATCTGTAACAGTTAATGAAATGCTCTTCCATCTTTTCTACCTTTCTTATTTTTAGGGTAGAAGAACTTTGAACACTGAAGCTGATGATGGAATGGTCGTTATGCATTCACAATTTTTTGTGTTTTTAAGTGTTTTGAACCATGAGCATGATTTTCCCTTTAACTTAAGAATCAACTAGATCTGTTATCAGTTTGGATCATGATGCAATGGTCTTATAATAAAGAGAAAAAAGGATAAGCTGGTGAGAAAATAAGAAGAGACAGTAAACTGGAATCTTATTTTTCCATGGCATTGTCATCACTTCTTATTGTCTAATAGTATGTTTTGAGCTGCATATGATGAATTCTCTCTAAAGCTGCACTATTAGATACAAATATTGGGAATTGTGGAGTGCCTGGGTTGATGCTGCTGATTCAAGACAAAAAAACTACTTGTCTTTGTAGCAGTTCTTGTTTGGCAAGTATCAATGCTTTCAAACCAGATTTAGAGCCACCATCATCATAGTTGGCATGCTCATCTTATTGGTTACGTGCTTAAAAACTCTATGGGTTGAAGTTTTGATCTGTGGAAACATTTCTCTTTTTGCAGCGATTTGTCATATAACATGCTTAATGGTTCTATCCCTGAAAGCCTTGGTCGGCTGACAATGTTAAGAATCCTGTAAGGAAAACCTTGATGCCAGATGTTGACTCTGAGTAAATAAATATGTTGACAATATTTATCTGCAGGAACCTCAATGGTAACTTTCTGTCTGGAAGAGTTCCTGCTGTTCTAGGAGGCAAACCTCTTCATGGAGCTAGCTTTAAGTATGTGATTAGTTTGTCAGAGTTCTGATTTTTTGTCTTGCTAGAATAGTAATAGCCTAGCCAACATCCAAAAGTGCTTGTGATGATGAAAAATATTTAGCATAAGGAAATGAATAGGGAATATGTCAATACCGGAATACCTTGTAAGAAATATTGGAACAATGTACATGCTTCTTTCCAACATTTCTTTCTCATTAACTTCACACTCTTGTAGAAAAAAAATAATCTTTACCATGTAACATCTGAAGTGGCTCGTTCTTCTGGGCTAACCCTCGTGTACTGTCCTTTGCTTATTTATTTTTCTTCTTGCTATTATCCTACAAACTGCCTACTTTGGAGTGTCTTCTCTTCTGACCTGTAGTTGTAATCTTCTTATATCTGGACCAACAAAGTACTTCCTGTTTGTTCCTAGACCGTTACTTCAAGTGTCTCAAGGCTGCATGTTGGAAATCGTTGGTATAAAGTTTTTGCATGACATTAGTAGGAAGTTATTGTGCTAAATCTTTGAATTTAGGTCCTCTTGACACATCCCAAAATAAATAAGCTATTTTTTCTGTTAACACAATGTGTTGTGACGATAAATAGGTCATTGAGAACAAGGTAGGTGGGGTTGGGAGTCGGGACCTGGTCGATTGGGCCCAAAACCGACCCGGGTCGGCCGGGGTCGAGACGCGGGTTGGGTCGGGGTCGCAAAAAATAATAATAAAATAATAAATTTAAAATATTTATGGGGTCGGGGTCTCGGGGTTGGGATCAGGTCGGTCGGCCCAAAAACTGACCGGGTTGGGTCCAGGTCGCGACCCCGCATTCCATGATTGAGAATACTTAAGACCTGGAGAATATTTTTTCTGTTTGACTTTTTACATCAGTTCTTTGGTTCCCTGGTTAGCTGCAGAAGGTGAGCTAACTTTATCCAGAATAGCCTTCTCGAAGCCCTCCAGGCCATGAACAAGTTTAATCTGTAGGAAGAAACCTGATAGTTGACAGTAATCCATTTGTCGATGTCTAGAAAAACTAAATTGTAATGGAGAAATTAAGGTATTCTAGTAAGCTACAACTGAGAAAAAGATGTTGAAGCTACATAAGTACACAACCAAGGTAAACATGTCACGCTATTGTGAAAATGCATCTTCCACTAACAAAGACTTGAAAGCACGATCAATCATGAATTATAGTTCCTTTCCTTTTGCGTGCAGGATTCCGGTGTAGAAAATGAATAGGGCTTTCAAAAGTAATATATTCATGTAATCATGAATAGTGATTTTAATAGAAGAATATCGTTTTGGATACATTCTAGGACTCTATTGCTAGGGTTCATAACTGCAATTTTATTAGTAATTCCTACGGAAAGAGAAGAATCTGCTAACTAGACGTACCATGGACGTGGTTGGCAGAATCATTGAATACAAATAAGAATCAGCTAACTCAGAATTGGATCAGCACCCTTCCATGCTGCCGACAATGGCAGATCTGGATCATGCTCAGCATTGGCTCATTCCAGTGCAGGTTATGATCCTAACTTCCTTGATGATAGATTAAGTTATTAAAATACTATATAGTTTCCTTTTTCTTTAATTGTATAGCTTGAAGCATCAGATGATGCCAATCTTCAACTGTTTCCTATCTATCTTCAATAGAACTCAAATATTGACTGGTTATGCACCATGAGCTCAATATTTTTCTAGTTGAAAGACAATTGAACATCGTTGATCTCTCACTTTCATAGAACTGTGGTATGAATTGGTTGTTGGAGGGGAGGATAGACCCACATTGGATATTTCAGGTATGATATAGTGTTCATATGTCATGGTTCTCTTAACCTTAACTCCATAGTTTTAAGATTTGTAAGTTGGTATCAGAGGAGGCAATTATGTATTTTTAATATTTGGATTATTTTGCCTCCTGTTTAGTTCTCACTGTCCACCTTGGCAATGAGGGGGAGTGTTGGAGTGGGGGAGATATCTCAATATATGATGCAGTGTACAGTTATCATGCGCCTATCGGTTTAATACAATGATTTTAAGGTTTATAACACCGGTTATGTCAATATAATAGTGTTTGCTTCGTGTTCAAAAAAAAAAACATCGGTTATGTACTGTGAACTCAATAATTTTCTTGAAATTGGAGGAAACCCTTATGGACCACCTTATGTATTTCACGTTACAACCTGGTGCTGTTTCCTGCTTGCAGCTTTACAGGTAATGCAGGGCTCTGTGGTATACCTGGAATACCCTCTTGTGGTCCTCAACTCTCTTTACGGGCTAAGATGGGAGTAGCCCTAGGATCCTTATTTGTATTCCTCATCTTAGCTACTTGTGCTGCATGCTGGTGGAAAAGGAGGCAGAACATTCTTCGAGCTCAGAAGATCTCTGCAGGTATATCGATCTAAATCGCTATGTTTCTTAGAGAAAAAAAGGATGATGAACCGAAACAGTATGCATTTGCTAAGGATTCTGTGTCCTCGTTGCAGCAAGAGAAGCCCCATATGCGAAGTCAAGGACTCACCACACACGCGATGTACAAATGGCCAAGCAACTTAGAACCCACGAGCAGTCGAGAAATGGCGCGGAGAGTGGGCCCCACCTGATGTCTTAGAGCCTCTGCACCATTTTTTTTTTTTTTGAAATGCTGCTTCCTTAGATTTACCAAATTTTCCTCTCAACTTATACCAGGTCTATGCACCCCCAATAGCAATAATCTCACTGTTGTTCCTTGGTAGATCTCCTTACTCGGTTTTCACAGAAATGTAAATACAGATTATGTAACATTAGTATCCTCTCCTTCAGAACTCAGATCGCACTCATGTTGGATGCATGCACATATGTTGTAAACTGAGCCTCACATCGGATGTTTGAGAGAGATTCTAGTGTTTATATGTCAAGTGTTTTTTAACGGTATGGCGTTAAGATTTGCTAGATGTTACAAGGGCAGGACACTAATTTATCGTTAATATTTGTTTATCTTGTCTCTTATTTAATTTCAACTAGCCCTATAATGTCATCGGATGCTTGAGCGAGATTTATGGAGTGTTTGGTTGTACGATAATTTTTTGTATATTTTCATGATAAAAAATTATATTAAAATAAAAAGTGAACCAACTCATGACGTGAAATTATCATGTTTGGAGGGATGTCTTAACAAAAATAAATAAATATCATTCATGACCAAACAAAGTGGGGGGCCACAAGAAAAAAAACGGTGAGACTCTTTTTTTGTTTAAGAAGAAAATTATTTTTAAAACATAAAATTGTCAAAGTTGCTGAACACCTCTTTCAACAAGTTTTCTTATAATTTTTAAAAATTAAAATAAAAATCTCTATTATCATGCAATCAAACACCCCATTAGTGTTTATATATCCTGGGTCTCTCAAGATTTTAAGATTTGTAATATAAACGGTGTGGTTCTACCAAATGGCCTGTTACAAGAATTTTATATAAAAATCAAATATTTAACTCACGCTATCAAGGATGATCCCAACTAAATGAGTTTATATTTTCATGTACGAGCTGACGTTAGTGAGTAGGGATGTAAACTGAATCCGAAATTTTTTTGATTTTGATAAAAATTAACAGATATAAAACTTATTTGTGTATCTTATAAATTATCGAAATCAAAATCTAAGTGATTTATTTTCATTAATCTGATTTTGACGATAAATCAGTATATATAAGTAAAATTAATAAAAAAACTTAAATAAATTATATTATATAATATATAAATTAATAAAAATAAAGTTTTAAAATGATTATATCAAATTTTAATAATTATATGTTAATTATTGACTTATTTTTGAATAAAATTAAAATTTAATATGTATTTTGAAAATCATGAGATTTGGTTCCGATCCTAATATTGGAAATGAAATTGGATTGAAATTGAAACTTTTCCAAGAAACTCAAAAATAGAATATACTATTTCATTGAAAGTAATTTTTTTTTGAGAGCACAATTGTTACTTGCGTGTGTGTGTGTATATATTGAAATACTTTCAGTTATTTGATTGTTTTTAAATAATTATTAACAATTTTATGTTTTAAAACTTAATGCACAAGGAGTTATAAAGTAATATATATTTTAAATAAAATATTTTTTATAATTTTAATCATATTTATCACTTTAAAATATTATGTAATATAATATTTTTTAAAGTTACATTTTTATAATTTTACAAATTGAAAATTCAACATATGTAAATAAAAAAATTTTAAATGTTACAAAAATAACCTACACCGTTCGGTTCAGAAAATGGTGTCCCCAATGGAAATGGGGATTGCCCAAGTCTAGGGCTGCAATCGAGCCTAGTTGAGCCGAGCAAGGCTCTATTCGAGCTCAACTCGATCAATTATTTAATCATTCGAACTCGGCTCGATACTCGACGGGCTTTCAAATGTCTTATTTGAACTCAGCTCGATACTCGACGAGCTTTCAAATGTCTTATTTGAACTTAGCTCGATTTAAGTTTGGCGAGGTCAAGCTCGGCTCGTTGAGCCACTTGTTTATATAAACGAGTCAACTTAGCTCGAACTCGAATAAAAATTGTACTCAACTCGAATCAAACTCATATTTGAACTCATTTTCGAGTTTGAGATTGAGTTCGTTTACTTAAAACTCAAGTTCAAACTCGAACTCGATTCGAGACATGTTTTAAACTACTGTTTAAATATAAAAATATTAATTTACACAATATTAAATAAATATATAATAAATATAATTTATTTATAATTTAATTATTTAAATAAATAGTTAATTGAGCAATTAATCAAATATTTAAACGAGTTACTCGTGATCTTTTCGAGTCAAGCAAGACTCGACTCGTTTATAAGCCGCGATTTTTTTTCTATTCAAACTCATTCATTTAACTCGTCTTGCTTGCATCCAAATATACTACGTGGTGCAAGCAAACAAATGGACCCTTAGTGCAGGGATAGGGGTGAGAACGCCAAACGACTATCTTATGCCCTGTTTGGTAACACTATTAGGTACCTCTATCACTATCAAATTTAAAATTGATATTGATAAGAACCATTAAATGGTGTTTGGTTAATTGTATCAATTTTAAAATTTATAGTGTAAAGAAAGTATATCATGTAATACAAGTGACAACTTGTATTACTTTTGATATTGATACTCCAACATTTTAAAATATTAATATCAATATTGAAATAGTACTAAAAATGAAACTCTAACCAAACGGGGCATTATGCCGTGATTGGCTAGAGTATTATAAAGGATACTGTATCATTGTGACATTGTTATCTGTTGTAAGTAGGATATTTGTATTAATAGCCAAATATTTTGTGTTAACGTATATAATTAAATATCAATTTAAAAAATTAAAAGTGATAAGTGTTTAATTAATTCTATTGCCAAACAACGTAATAGTTTGTATTTAAGAAAAAATAATTAGTCTCCAACTGTAACTGTGTTGACCCCCCCCCCTCTCTCTCTCCCCTCTTCCTTTGGATCGCCAGCTACTCACCCCCTCCTTCTCTCTCTCTCTCTCTCTCTCTCTCTCTCTCTCTCTTCCATCGTGGTCGTCACCCAAGATTATCGACATCGTTCTGATCATCAGCATCGCCCCAATCTACCTATGTCGATTTCTCCTTAGGTCATCATCGTCATCGCCCCACTCATCGTCCTCGTTGTGGAGTCATCTGTTGTTGATGCGTCGTCTGTCTCCCTCCATGCGTGCATCCACCCCTTCGCACATTGGTCTTCTTTGAGCCCATGATGCATCCACCGTCGATTGCGCACGTCCACCCCTCGGACACGAGAAGCCGCAATTACTACACGTCTACCTTCGCCGACTGCATGCTTCCACCCCTTGGACGTGACAAGCCCCCTGAATTTTGGTTCAATGATTTTTAATTTAAAAACTATTTTTTAATAGAAGAAAAAATAAAAATGAATTTTTTTAGAAATCTAAAAAAAAAATTAGGTGGTGCGTCTAAGGTCGATATAGCAGTTTTTGACCCCGTTAAAATACGATACTACGAGAAAATTTGACAATCGAATAATCTAACTATATACTAGTAGTTTGGTAGAAATTATCGAAAACTAAGAAAAGTATAGAATCCTTGATTATATAATAGGTTGTTATAGTTAGAACATCATGTTTATTATTGTGGATATGGCTATATGAATTGCTCGGAAGTTTGTTCATTATAAAATCATGAACTATTAAATAAATAACATATTTAACATAAATTATGAAGTTTCAATGCGATATGTTTAAAAAAATTTATTGGACTATTTGTTATTTTAGAAGCATGATATAGTTCTTTTATACTTATGTTGATATTTTAAATACTAATTAATAAGAATGTTTGGTTAAACTGTGGTTATATGAATGTGTTAGCTTGCACGATAGAATAATGAGATATGATGCTGAAATGATAGTATGCACGTGAAATTACGACGCAAAAATGATGAGAATGACATGAAATGATTGATGTGGACATGATATGATGTCATAATATGCTTATTATTTCTGGTGTGTCTATATATCCTCATTGTTTACCGCACACTGTATTGTTATACGTCTAATGCATGCCCTTATTTTGCGGATGCATACTCAAAGCACATATATTAACTTGATACATCATGAAATGCACACTAGGTCCATTTTAGATCAAGTGGTTTCATGATATATCCATTTTCAAAAGCACTTTACCACTAGGTCCATTTTTTCAAAATATCATCACACCCACTCCATTTTAGAATAAAAATGTCTCTTTTACCCTTTTTTGTTGAAGAAAATACTTAATGTATATTTATTCTTAATATTGAAATTGAAAAGATAAAGTAAATATTATTTTAATTAAAGGAAATTAAAATAAATGTTATTTTAATTAAAGATAAAAAATTTAAAATAAACGCTATTTTAATACTTAGGTTTTAATATTTTAATTAAAATAACGTTAATACTTACAACTCTTAGTATATATCATAAATAAAGATAAAGATATTAAAATGACAATTCTTTCCAATACAGCACATAAAATAAAATAAAAACATAAAAATAGCATTTCATGTCCCTCTCTGGCCGCTTTGCTCGTGGTGGACTCATTCATTATCTTCGAAACAATGAATTTGGTTTAAGAGAAGGGGGAAGCCTTTACCATTGGAATTCCAACATTTTTAAGGACTTCCAAGAAAATGAAAATGGGCGGCATCGACGAAATACAGCACAGAGTATACATTAAAATGACGTTAAAGTAAAATCGTTATATATAATCTGATTCCATAATACAATCCGAATGTTGCAGGATCGCTTCTGATTGGGGGTACTCAAGGGTCGTCGTGGTGCTGGACCTCGCCTGAAGCCTTGCCTTCGAGCTCGTATCATGAACCGTGCTCCTGGCGACGGTGCGGAAGCGGCCCTCCACCCCCGTTAGGGTGTGGATCCTCGAGTATGCCCTCCACTGCCTGGAGCACATGGGGTTCGTGTGCTCCGAGTAGCATCGGAGGCAATCGAGACGGGCCGGGGGAAGAGATCACATGGTGAGGGTTGAGGCAGGAGGTGGAGGACGGAGATGGCGAGGGAGTCGACGACCGGTCGAGCAGGTACGGGACAGGAAGGACGCGTTTCATCTGGACGAGAATGCCGCATCGCCATCGCGGGACCGCTCTCGTCCCCAATCTCGCTGCTGCCGTGAGATGCCCAATCTTGCTGCGAAGGAGGCTAGGGCAAATGGGAGGACAAAAATGGAATTTTTTGACCGACAACGTTAAAAGTGGATCGGGTGGTAAGAAAATTTGGGTCAACGGATTAAAGGTGATGAGATTTTGGTCAATGGAGTTTTTGGTACACCGTTTTTCTTAAACGGACCTAGAGATAATTTTCCCTAATAATAATTGACCTATTGTATCTAATAATTGGCATAAACTAAATTTACTTCTTCAAGATCATGAAAAAAATTATACATATGTTATGAAACTTATTTGGATTGCTTCGATGGTATATGAAATGATAAGTTTATTACATATTTAACAAATGATATCTATATAAGTATACGATATGTTTTTTAATCATGTCAATAGAACTTTAAATTCCATGCTATAACATGTATGTACATGATTATTGTATTAATCCTCTTGTTCAAAAAACTAATATATGTTATATAGTATCTAATCATAGTGATTTATACGTTAATGTTTGCATGATATTTTCTATTATTACTAATTATAGAGTAGAGAGCCCATTTGTCTACACTCACCACTTTTCTTTATTAATACAACTAATTCTATAGATTCTTTGGAACCTAATTTTGAGAATGAATCTGAGTTAGAAGGTCACGTGGATGAATTTGAGGATGAACAACTTGATGTTTAATTGTTTTCAGTCATGTTTGCTCCATTGAATATCTTGGCTTGTGTAATCAAAAAGAGTTGTTATTTTGGATTATCCAGTTTGTTTGAAATTTTCCGTTGTGTTTTGAACTTTGTTATAAATTATTTGAGATTTCTTGTTGTGACGTGCTGTTAATCTCTGAACCTCACTTATCGTGTTTTTCTATCTTGCTGTCACAGTCTTGGAAAAAATTTTAATTTTCACTGTGCATATCAAGTGTTGTTTATTATTTTTTCCCGTCATGACAAACAAGTATGTTGTTAGAAAGCTGTTAGAAAGCAGGCACTTACTGGAGAACTTCCAGGAATTGCACTTACACAACACAAGTATGTTGTTGCACTCTCTCCAATATTCAATATGTATAGGGAGACTACACAACCGAGAAGTTACCGGAGAAACATATATAAGAACAAATGTCCTCCAAAGGCAAGCTTCCATCCCTATGTTTACATCAAAGGATAGAAAATACAAGCCAAGTGTAAAGGTTGACTTGGTCAACTCAAGGATTATTCCGAACTCTTCTAGGCACATCCAATGTGCTCAAGTATCTTCTAGGCACATCTAGAGAGTGCTTAGATATTTTCTAGAGATATCCCAAAAAGGTATCTTCTAGCCAAATCTAGAGAGTTCTTACCACCTCTATATAAAGGCATGAGGAGGGGGAGAAACATAACACACATAAGCAAGACAAGGCCAAGCTAGCAAGATAGAGCCATCACCACCCTATTCTCTTCTTCTCTCTATTTCTTGTATTCTCTTAGGAGATATCATAGAGAGAGTTTGAGGGTGTAAAGGGCTTCAGGTCTTGAGAGATTCTCCATCCTTTGTACTTGTTTCTCATATAGTGGAAGTCGTTCGTCTTCGCCCGTGGACGTAGGAAGGCTTATCGCCTCCGAACCACGTAAATCCCGGTGTGCTCCTCTCTATCCCTACTTCTCGTATATATTTTGTTTATTCATTCTTTGCAGAGTCGGTATATTAGTTCCGCACTATATCAGTGATATCTACCGCGATCCTCAACAAACTGGTATCAGAGCTGTGTTAAGATTCACTGATATTTTTTGGAAGAGCACGATGTCTGCAAAGTTTGATATCGAGAAGTTCGACCGGAGCATCAACTTCAATTTATGGCAGATCAAGATGAAAGCACTTCTAACCCATCAAGGGTTACAGAAGGCTCTGCTTGGGAAGGAGAAGATGCCAACCACTATGTCTGATGATGAGAAACAAGAGCTTGATGAGAAGGCACTGGCTTCAATTCAGTTAAGCTTGTCGAATGAAGTCCTACGAGAAGTCATTCATGAGAAAACAACGGCTGCATTATGGTTGAAATTGGAGTCGTTGTATATGACGAAGTCTCTGACTAGCAAGCTATATTTGAAGCAGCGTCTCTTCATGCTCAAGATGGCAGAAGGTACGTCTATAAAATCACATCTTGATGAATTCAATTCTATCCTGATAGATTTAGAAAGTAGTGATGTGAAGATAGACGAAGAAGATAAAGCCTTGCTCTTGCTTTGTTCTCTACTGCCGTCATATAAGACTTTTCGAGAATCTATGCTATATAGTAGAGATTCTATCTCTGTTGAAGATGTAAAATCTTATTTATTCTCGAAAGAATTGATGGATAAAGATATGACTAGTGGTAGTTCAGAAGGACATCAATCTGAGGGTCTTCTTGCCAGAGGAAGACCAAAAGAAAGAAATCAGTTTGGTAAAAACCATGGTGAATCCAGATCTAAGTCAAGAAACAAAAGTAAGATTTGCAACTACTGTCACAAGAAGGGTCACATTAAAGCTGATTGTTGGAAACTCCAGAGAAAGAATCAAAAAGAAGACAAGAAAGAGTCTTCCAAAGGTGAAACTTCAGCAGAGGCTAGTGTTGCCAAAGAGGAGTCTGAAGATTATGTTCTATCTGTGCAAGCCATACGATCCAAAGATGATTGGATCTTAGATTCTGGATGCTCGTACCATATGACCCCTAATCGGGATTTTTTCTCCACATATGAGTCAGTTAATGGTGGAGTTGTCTTGATGGGAAATGATGCTCCATGCAAGACAGTTGGGATTGGCACGATCCGGATCAAAATGTATGATGGCATTATTAGAACATTGACAAATGTCGTGTACGTTCCCGACTTGAAGAAAAATCTTATTTCTTTGGGTACACTAGATGAAAATGGATGTAGGTACTCACCGAAGGTGGAGTTAAAAAAATCAGTAAAGGATCCCTTGTTCTGATGAAAGGAAAAAGATCTGGAGGTTTATACACCCTTTTGGGCACTACTGTTACTGGTGCCGCAACTGCTGCATCCACCTCTATGTCAGAAGATGATCTGACCAAATTATGGCATATGAGGTTGGGACATATGAGTGAGAAGGGAATGACCCTATTAAGTCAAAGAGGTTTGCTTTGTGGCCAGATACTTGGTAAGGTAGAATTTCGCGAGCATTGCATTTTCGAGAAGCAGAAAAGGGTGAGTTTCAAAATAGCAATTCACAGAACCAAAAGCACTCTTGATTATATTCATTCTGATCTTTGGGGTCCCTCTCAAGTCCCGTCAAAAGGTGGTGCTCGTTATTTTCTAACTTTCATTGATGATTATTCAAGGAAAGTTTGGGTGTTTATGCTTAAGCAAAAGAGTGATGTGTTTAAGTATTTTAAGCAATGGAAGGCTTTAGTTGAAAATCAAATCGGGAAGAAAATTAAAAGGCCGAGGACGGATAATGGGCTTGAATTCTTCCACGTAGTTTGATGAATTCTGCAAAGATGAAGGTATTGTCAGGCACCGTACAGTTAGATATACACCTCAACATAATGGTGTTGCAGAAAGAATGAACAGAACACTTCTTGAGAGAGCCCGTTGTATGCTATCAAATGCAGGTCTTAGCAAAGACTTTTGGGCAGAAGCAGTGTCCACAGCTTGTTATTTGGTGAACTTATCTCCAGCCTCCGCTATTGATTTTAAAACTCCAGAAGAAGTATGGTCAGGTAATCCTCCAGACTATTCTGACTTAAGAGTTTTGGTTGCCCTGCTTATGTTCATGTTGATAATGGTAAATTAGAACCGATGGCAAAGAAGTGCATATTCCTTGGTTATGCTTCAGGAGTTAAAGGATATAGATTATGGTGTTCTGATCCAAGATCTCCTAAATTTATGATTGAAAGGAATGTCACTTTTGATGAATCTGCATTACTTTATCCAAAGAAGGATTTTGTTCCACAGAATGTAGATTCTACATGGAGTACTACGAAGAAGGTGGAGTTAGAAACTACAAGTTCACCTCAGAAATCTTCCCAAACTCAGGTGCCTGATGAACAACAAGTGGAGGAAGCTCCACAACTACAACAATATTCTCTTGCCCGAGATAGGCAACGAAGAGATATTAGGCCACCATTGAGATATAGCTATGCAGATATGGTAGCTTACGCTTTATCTGCTGCAGAAGAAACACTTGATGATAATGAGCCTTCCACATTTTCGGATGCTATATCTCGTAAGGATGCAGATAAGTGGCTATTTGCTATGAAAGAAGAGATCGAGTCTCTTCATAAGAATCAGACTTGGGAGTTAGTGGAGGCTCCTAAAGGCAAGAAAAGTGTTGGCTGCAATTGGGTCTTCAAGGAAAAAGAAGACAATTCTGCAGATATGTTAAAACCACTTCCGGTTGCTAAGTTCAAGCATCGCTTGAACTTAATTGGTATTCACAGCACTTGAAGGTACCCTCAGGGGTTGGAGAAGACGAACACAATTCTAGTTGACCAAGCCAAAGGTGGAGATTTGTAAAGGTTGACTTGGTCAACTCAAGGATTATTCCAAACTCTTCTAGGCACATCCAATGTGCTCAAGTATCTTCTAGGCACATCTAGAGAGTGCTTAGATATTTTCTAGAGATATCCCAAAAAGGTATCTTCTAGCCAAATCTAGAGAGTTCTTACCACCTCTATATAAAGACATGAGGAGGGAGAAACATAACACACATAAGCAAGACCGGGCCAAGCTAGCAAGTGAGTGCGATGACCACCCCATTCTCTTCTTCTCTCTATTTTTTGTATTCTCTTAGGAGATATCATAGAGAGAGTTTGAGGGTGTAAAGGGCTTCAGGTCTTGAGAGATTCTCCATCCTTTGTACTTGTTTCTCATATAGTGGAAGTCGTTCGTCTTCGCCCGTGGACGTAGGAAGGCTTATCGCCTCCGAACCACGTAAATCCCGGTGTGCTCCTCTCTATCCCTACTTCTCGTATATATTTTGTTTATTCATTCTTTGCAGAGTCGATATATTAATTTCGCACTATATCAGTGATATCTACCGCGATTCTCAACACCAAGTCATCGTCCTCCTCGCTGGGGGGAGGTCTCCGAAGACAGAAGCACCCACAGCGCTCTAAGAACACACAGTACAGAAGCATGAGAAACACAAGAACTCCGAGAGCTGGACGAGGAAGATGATGGGGACGGACATGGGGACCCCCAAAACAAAGCAAGCCAATAATATATATTCTCCTCGCCACAGACAGACTGTAAAAGGAAGGAAGAGGGGAATAATAATGGCGATCACATGGCCTGCAGGCTCGCGAGTGCATACCCACAATATGCCAGAGATGCTCTGGCAGCCCACATGCGACTGCCCCTCTCGCGGCCAACACCACGCATGCTCCCCCTTCTTCAATCTTTTTCCCAAGCACCATCTACATCTACACACGCAGAGACGACTCCGGCCACAATCCGGTCAAGAGTTAGGGAGAACTACGGCTACCCGTGTTAGATTAGACTGGGACATCAGCGCGGAGCACTCGTTTTCTTCTTCTTCTCCCTGCGCCGCCCTGATCCGGTTGACCAGGTTAGCGGCAGGTGGGGGCCGGCGAGATGGCGGCGGGGGCGCCTCTGGCCGCGGCCACTTGCTGCTGCAGCTGGTGGTGGCGTGGGCAGGAGACGAGGTGGTCGTTGGTGAGGCCGGCGGCCTGCATGAAGGAGTGGACGACGGCGGGGCCGGCGAGCCGGAATCCCCTGCGGATCATGTCCTTGCTGATGGCCTCCGACTTGGAGGTCTTCACCGGGATCTTCCGGCCGGAGCTGTACCGGGTGGAGATGGGCCGGCGGCTGACGAACCCCCAGATGTACTCGTCCAGCGAGCCGAACTCTTCCTTCACCTGCAAACGAGGAAAGAAATCCGTGTTAATCTCTGCATCCGGGTATAAAAAATGAAAAAACCTGTTCACCTAAATCTTCATCGTATCATAGATTATAGAGGCCGGATCCACCTGAGAGGTCGATTCAGCCCTTCTCACATGGGGGCGGATAAGATGGTGATTCGACAGATTTAAATTATCGTCTTGTCATTGTTTTGTCAGTTTCAATGCAGAGGAACTGACCGAATCTCCTCGAGTGGAATCTCCTCGAGTGCCCACTCGAGGAGATTCGATCTCTAAATTATAATAATGATCGTAAAGTGTTTGGCTAATCTAGACAGAGTAACCTTTAGCCGCCTAATTTAATAAACCGTGCTAGTCAGTGGCATCGAGCTGATTATTAGACTGGCCGGTGGTGGTCATAAATTCATATACAGCGAACGAAGAACATCCCAACCACCTGCGGAAGGGAAGAGACGAGCAAATAATGCATGGCTGGGAGTGAGAGACAGAGATACGATCCGTCGAAAAGACCGATCGATCACCTCCAGGATGCGGCGGGCGTTCTCGACGACGCTCCGGACGCTGCCCAAGTCTATCCTGTACCGTGAGCCGATCGCCGCCATCTGTTTCTCGCTCAGCTTGGCCACCACCTCCGCGTCGAATCCAGCGAAGGCCGCCCTGTTTGTGGCCACCCACAAGAACGGAGCTTCAGGTGCGTCGATCAGAAAGCAATTCTTTGGTGTATGGAAATCGAGCAATCTGCTCTCGGCTTCGCGGTTACCTGAAGCTGTCGCGTTTCTTGAGGATGGCCGTCCAGTCTAGGCCGACCAGAGCTCCGCCGAGTACCAGCAGCTCGAACAGCATACTGCAGTTAACGGAAGCCAAGTTAAAGCATCAAGCTTCAGGTGCCAAGAAAGAAAAGAAAATTTTTTTTGGACTAATTTGCTTCAGAGTATATTTTCTAAAACTAACTAACATGCAAAAAAATTTTATATTTTTGAACTGGCATACTTCGTCGGAAGCAGGAGATAAGACGAAGTCGATATTAATTAGCCCGAGTTAGTGAAGTTAGATTCGGAAAATTCGACTTGAAATCCAGTTGTATGAATTCAATTTCACGTAAGATTAAGTGACGCAATGGTTATATGCAGCTTATAGAGAGGGGGGAAGATCTTGGTTTGAAATCTTGGAAATCCCCGTAAAGAAGATGGTTTTCTCTGATGGATGCAGGCACGGCGGCGGAGCTTACTTGTCGTCGTGGACGGGCACTCCCCACTCGTTGTCATGGTACGCAACGTAGACGGGATCTGGATAGAATAATCATCGGGGCCCGATCAGCTTCATCTGCCATTCTAAATGGCACAAGAGTTGCCTGGTGCGACAGATATATATATACCTGAATTTGCAGTGATGAAGCTGCATCGCTTCTCTTCCTCGGCCACGGGGCCTGACGGAGACAAGCTGCCGGAGATGGCGGCGGCTTTGCCGGGCGTCCTACCGTAATGGGCAATCCGCATTTTCCTCTGCGCTTGCCTGAGCGTGGCTTGCTCTCTCTGCGCCGCCGCGATGCTCCCGGGCTCGCTCGTCGAGATACGGGCCATCGGGAACAACAGGGGAACGGTGGTGTTCGTCGCGGAGTTAGCCGATGCGAGAATCGACGCCTGCCCGGATTTCTTCGCGTGCTTCTTCCTCAGTGCGGCCGCCGGTGACGCGGGCTGGTCGCCGCTGGAGCCGAGACCGTTGGGATCGTCGCTTCTCTTCGCCGGCACCACCGTCCTGGTCGGAGAAACCTTGGGCTTCCCGCAGACCGAGGGTGCGGACGCCTTGGCCGAGTCTCTCACGGGCCGGACGCAATTGGCGGCCATCGACGGCGAAGCGGGCCCACGGCCCTTGTCGACGTCGACGGCGCCGCTGGTATCATCACGATCGGCAGCACCCGCAGGAGGAGGAGTGCCGATACTAATTTCTCCGGCGACCGACGGGAGAGGCGCCGCGACCGGTATTGCCGGGGAGGAAATGGACTTCTTCGCCGGACGCGGTGATTCCGAGGCGAAGACGCGGTTGCTGGCGGCGGGCTGAAGGACGGGGCGGCCGTCGATCTGCGCCACGGCTCCGCGCCTCGCCCTGGTCATACTCGTGTTGCACATCTCCTGAGCCTTCGGGAAGGCGAGGATAGCCTGCGATCAAGAGATGCCCAGCGGCCTGTCGAGCGAATCGACAGCCTAGATGTGGCGCAGCAAAGGTGAAGAACTCAAGAAGGGGCGCCCGGGTCGCTTATATGGGCGCTGCGAGGGGGACGCGGCCGGAAGAAGGCGGAATGCGATAAGTGGGGACGTGGGCATTGGGGGAAGCGGGCAGGCGGGGCCGGCGCGAGCGAGGGCACCAAGTAACATGGAGGGGTCGATCAGCCAGCGGAGTACATAAAACGGATAAAAGGGCTGGCTTGATTCCACCGCCCCACCACCGTTCCCAGCTTGCGGCGCCTCGCAGGAAGACGACGCCGCCGGCGGCCCGCGGCACCGCACGAGCTCGGCGCCCGCGCGGGCGACCCCGGCCGAGCCGTACGTGCTGCCATCCTGTACTTGCCAACGCGCAAACCCGCCCGAGGCCGACGACGACTCCGTATAGAACTATATTCTAACGGCGACAGGCGATAAGTAGGTGCATATCGATGCACGTCCACCATCTGTTTGTATAATTGCCAAGGCCGATCCCACCGGCGCTGCAGGCTGCCGTCTTTTGACGTATCGTGTCTCGTAATTTCATCCCCTCGGCGACGGTGTACGTACGCGGCCGGCACTCTGCCCTGCGTCGTTGTTCGACGATTCGCGCCCAATCATACTGCTACTCTTTTTTCTAGCTGGCGGGAATCTCTCGTCACATGCAAAGATGCAAGAGCCACGAGAGGAACCGTGCGGGCAATATCTCGAGCACCTACCGAGCATGTACGTCGTCGTAGCTTGACGCCGCAATCTTGGGCACGGCTGCCTCTGTACACCTTCGGTCAGGTTCCCGCCGGTGATCACCGTCTGCTCGAGAACGTGTATGGAAAGGAATCGGGTGGGAAGAGCGAGAGTGCATGTGAGGCCGGCTAGCGAGTCAAGGCCGAGAATGATCGGGCGGGAGGGGGAGAGAGTTCCGATCAGTTCTGTTCTGATCGTGTGCGACCGAGACTCACTGCGAAGCCTCCCGTGATAATTTGATCTTGCCGACGTGAGATTGACGAGAGCGGCTCCCCTCTCATGTGACACCCGAGAGAATTCTCTCAAACTCCTCTCACAAAAAAATTGAAGGGATGTGATTGATGTCTTTTATCGTATCTATGTCATCTCAATTCTGTTGTGAAAGAGACTGAGAGACTTTTCTCGGATGTCCACTCGAGGAGAGTTGCTCTTTCCACCGACCTGCAACATTAAGATGGAAGAATCGTCGGCAGATCGGAACCATCCTCGAACCAGCGAACGGGCTTTCTGATTCTTGATAGTTCTTCGGTTTTATATCCCCAACGAAGTTATGAATCCGAAATTTATCTTTCTTGTTTTTCTTGGGTATGTTTCTCGTTCTGCATAGTTACGTAGCGCAGTGGACATCCTCACCTCCCTTTCCTTGGGAGGTCGCGGGATCGAATCCCGTCTGTCGCCACAGTGCCTCTCCCGGAGGCACCAAATACCTCCTGTGTTGGAGGCGCTCTTGGGATTCGATCCCGAGCTCGTCCAGGTGACGAGAACTTCAAAAAAAAAGAAAAAGAATTCTCTTTCCCCTCCTCATGGCTCATGCAAACCCTAGTCACCATGTGTTGAGTCTCGATCGGTTGCCAATGAATACGAATAGTCACCACATTTATAACTATACTAAGAAATTAAACCTTATATTTCCTGAGCCCATCTTATGTTTGCTAATCATGTTCTTATCCTATTAACCCTGAGTGATGTACTTTATCAGTGGTCATAAATAAATTATTTTGAGTTCAATGTACGGTTAGTGTTTATTCATTAACAACTGAGGAAATTCTCTTGATCCCTGAATAATGATTCAAACTCATGTGCTACTCCATCCGCCTTCATTGACCCTTCTGGTCTCCTCTTACTCCTCTCTACCTTTACCCTCCGGAGGCCCCTCTTCTTTATTGAGTAACTTGCTTGTATGCATTGGGCAGGGTTCTGAATATAATATTGGATCCCTGTATCGTCATTACTTGCAATATTTGATGGCAGTAATGTTAGATATTCATGTATCTAGTACGAATGTTGAAGTTGATATTGTATTAGCTTTAACATTCTGACATAAAATAGGCAACAAGTTGTAACATTTCTAGACATTTCCCACCAAATTGTTGGGCATCCATTTAGCCAAGTTGCCAGCGTACATGATTGAATTGAAGGGCAATTTGTCAATTTACATGCAAATTAAAATCATGTTTAACTAACTCTGGTTAGGTTAAAAAATTGGTTGTAAACTATTGGAAGGAATAAAAAATGATTGATGAAGCTTATATGATTCAAAAGTTGTCCAAGTGTTTATTAAAAACTAAGATATAATTTAACAATTTTTATAGGGTGTTTCGTTGCATGATAATTTTTTGTACATTTTCATGATAAAAAAATATATTAAAATAAAAGGTGAACCAACTCATGACATAAAATTATCATGTTGGAGGGATGTGATCACAAAAAAGAGTAACTACCATATATGACCAAACAAAGTGGGGGACCACAAGAAAAAAGAAAGAGGTGAGACCCACTTTTTTTGTTTAAGAAGAAAATCACTTTCAAAATATAAAATTATCATGGTTACCAAACACCTCTTTTAACAAATTTTCTTACAATTTTTAAAAATTAAAATAAAAACACCCATTATCATGCAACCAAACGCCCCATTAGATACTATAAATATCATAATTACAGTTTTAGTACATTAAAGAATAATTTTGTTAAGTTAAAAACATATTTATTAGTATATAGTAAATAAATGGGTCAAATTTAAGCAACATTTGAACCAAAGCAGGATACGGTATTTATTATTATTTGAAAGCTTGTTTAATAAAATGCTCCATCTACTTTTAAGTACAAGACTGAAGCCAATTAGGAGGAGAATTGCAACTCATTGGTAGTTTTTACTCCAATATATATATATATATATATATATATAAATATATATATATATCACATTAACTTGAGATAGGCATGGCCTTGCTTTGGGCCTCTTCCGCCGCCCCTCATCGTTCCTCGGTATGACGGTTTATAATGTCTTTATGGGCTGTATCCAAATTCCGTAAACGGGCTTCATGTTTATGAGCAGATATAGACGTCGGCGGTAGCCATATATATAGAATTAGAATGATAGATCTAAAGAGCAAGATAAAAATAGCTAGTAGAAAATACAGAGACATTCACAGCACTTCAGCAAAGAAGTTCAAGAAAAGATAGGCGGGATGGAGAACTGGGTAAATATAAAAATCCGAGAGCAAAATTACAGTTGCGTACTACCTAACGGCCTGTTTGGTAACTGTATCAAACACTTGTATCACTATTAATTTTAAAACTAGTATTAATATAAGTTGTTAATAGGTGTTTGAGTAACACTTTTAATTTTAAAATTAGTAGTGAAGAGAGTCTTCAAAATCAATACAGGTAGACACCTGTTTTAAAATTGATATTTTCGTCCGCTGCTTACCCCTCCTCGCTGTGACTCTCCCTGCGGCGGCTCCTCCGGCTGCGGCTCTCCCTGCGGAGATCCTCGTAGCAGCTCCTCCGGCTCCCCCTCAACCGCCATGGAAGCAGACCAGCGACGGCGGAGAGAGCTCCACCTATGCAACTCCCCACTGCGTTCCCGGCAGCTCTCCTCGGAGAGATGAAGCATCGCGAGCCTGCAGGTGAAATGGCGGAGCATTGCCGCGCCGACGTTCGTTCCCTCATCCTCCTCTCGCTCTGCTTCTTCGTCCTAGTTCCTGTGGTGGTGGCTCTCACCAGGGACGGCGTCTCCCTGCTAGCCGGATTGACTGGGAAATGGGGCTATGGAAACTTCTGGCGAGACGAGCCCGAGAGGACGGAAAGGAAAAGAGAGAGTGATGGTGGAAAGGGGAACTCACCAGTAGGTAGACGATGGAGGAGGACCCGATGGTGCGATACCACCCAATGTAGGAGTCCGCGAGGAGGCCGCCGAGAAGGGGGAGCATCGAGGCAGTGCCGTTCCACGCATTCACGTTGGCCGCCGCAGAGGTGGTGGACTCGCCGAGGGGGCCCGTCAGGTAGAAGATGAGGTTTGAGGAGTCCCCCGTCGCCCCCCCGCAGACCCCCCCTCCCCCGCCGGAGTCCCCCGTCGCCCCCGCTGCGGAGAGAACCCCCCCCCCCCCGCCCCCACGGCGGACGCCCTCCCCCCCCCCCCGCCGGAGTCCCCCGTCGCCCCCCGCCGCGGAGAGAACCACCCCCCCCCCGCCCCCACGGCGGACGCCCCCCCCCCCCCGCCGGAGTCCCCCGTCGCCCCTCCGCCGCGGAGAGAACCCCCCGCCCCCCGCAACGGACGCCCCCCCCCCCCCCCCGCCGGAGTCCCCCGTCGCCCCCGCCGGAGAGACCCCCTCCCCCCCCCGCTGCGGAGAGACGTTGCGGAGAGAACCCCCCCCCCCCCCCCCCGCCGGAGAGATCCCCCCCCGGAGTAATCACATCCCTCCAAATTATCATGCGGACCCACTGCGGAGAGAAACCCCCCCATGGTATTGTATTATCAAATATCTAATATCAATTTTAATATTGATATAACATTACCAAACGTTTTTAAACTTAATACTATCATTTTTGATATTGATATTACATCTTCTTAAAATATCAATATTAAAATTGGTATTGTATCAATTTTGATACTCTAACCAAACAGGCCATAATGCTCTGTTTGGTTAGAGTTTCATTTTTGGTACTAAATCAATATTGATATTAATATTTTCGAATGTTAGAGTATCAATACCAAAATTAATACAAGTCAGCACTTGTATTGCATAATATGTTTTGTTTGCAATATAAATTTTAAAATTGATACAATTAATCAAACACCTCTTAATGGTTCTTATCAATATCAATTTTGAAATTGATAGTGACAGAGGTACCTAGTAATGTTATCAAACAGGACGTAAGGCCATGTTTGGTAACACTATCAAATATCTCTATCATTATCAATTTTAAAATTGATATTGATAGTAATCACCTAAAAATATTTTGGCTAATAGTACCAATTTTAAAATTTATAGTGCAAACAAATTATGTAATATAATACAAATATCAACTTGTATCAATTTTAATATTAATACTCCAAGTTATAGAAATATTAATATCAATATTGATATCATTTTTAATAATCTAATTAAACAAGTGATAAGTAATGACTAAATGGAAATCGAAAGCTCTCTTTTACCCAAATTGTCGTGGCATGTGGTGATATTACTTGATTGACAGCGTTTCAATGTATTTAATACTAAGGTTCGTGGGTTAAAATCATTGAAAATGATTACAATTTTTGCTAAAACAATTTCAACGCTCTTTTATAATATTATGCCATGTTTTATGGCATGTTTGGTTAGAGTATCAAAGATGATATTATATTATTATTGATATTGATATTTTTAGAAGTTGGAATATCAGTATCAAAATTGATACAATATGACATTTGTATTACATAACTTACTTTGTTTACACTATAAATTTCAAAACTAATACTATTGGCCAAACATGTGTTGGTAATTACTATCGATATCAATTTTAAAATTAATAGTGATAGAGATATTTAATAGTGCTACCAAATAGGCCTTAAGAATATTAATAAAAAATAGAAAGCATGTTCCTCCTCCATTGTGAGTCCGAATGTCGCCTCCTTTGCTAGGTCCGGAAATCCAACACATTTAGATGTGTGCGATTTTTTGGCGAGGCATGTTTTGTCTTAGTGAATTGTGAAGTACAATGACGATGATAATATGTGAATCTATTGTAAAAGTATGCATGCAGGAGTTGCATTTTGAAGTATAGACCAATGAGTCATATAAGAACTGAGCACGAGATGATTTTGAGTTTTGATATGTTGATTATGTATTAAGCTAAATTCTATGATATGTTGTTTGGACTTTACTCGACTTTATTAATTGACCCATGGACAATGAATGAGATAGAACAATCCAGTGTATTATTTGATCCTAGATACCACAATTTATCCTAAATGTATTTTAAATGCACAGAGATGGTCACCTTAGCAAATGGCTTTCCCTCGGTGTCACTTAGGTGCTGGAGGATGACTTTTGCAGAGCTAATGGAGAAGAGATACTTTGGATTGGAAAAAAAATAGAGATGTACGTGATCACTAGGAATTGTAGGTTCCAAATGTAAATAGAAATTAAAATTGACCTGCATACCTTGATGTCGATATGTGTGAAGTGGGCTCTAAATTTCTTTTCCCTAGTTGACCGAAGACAATGATGCTAGAATCAAAGAAAGATATGGAGAATCAGTCGAAACATGGAAAATTCAATTTTTCAAACTCTTTGATAGAAGTGTTCTATCGACGTGGTGCCTACACCCTAATGCCATAACATCTCTACTTAGTTGACTGGGTGCCAAAAGATGCCAGCTCCTTCCTTCTCTCTAGGCTTCTTCACAACCTTGGAAGTGTTGTGAAGGCTCTTGGGGTCTATCCTCACATTGAGAAATGTATAGAGCTTGAGAAAGAGCCATAGAATGGATGTGGATTGATATGGGTTGGTATGAAGTAGTAGGGAAATAATGGGAGTGAGTTTGGGACCACTTGAAGGGGTTCTTAAAGGGTTTGAAGTGTGTAGGGATGTCTCTGGATAGAGTGATAATTAGTGGGAAGTGAGGAAACTTCAACTTTTATAGAGGGACTAGGGTATTTCTAGAAATCTTGAAATTGCCTTTAGACAGGTAAAAAGGCCTTGGTGTAGGGAGCCTATACTAGTATTAAATACGACATGTGAAAAGCGACGTAAATTCGAGACTGAATGGTGCTTGAAAAAGCTAACTAGAAGTGCCTTGATTGAATAATGAATTTATTGCACCGACAACTCCGATGTTCTCCACCATTTAGGGTCTTATCAACTGAAAGTGTTGTATTAGCGGGGCACTTTCAAGTATGACTCTTTTAAAAAATGGCATTACTTTGTTAGAGATGGGAGAGAAAAACCTTGTTAACTAGAAGTGCCTTTGTTATGGGGCACCAAGCACTCCGGTGACAAGGCACTTTTAATGACAGTCCAAAAAATAATGGTCAATAAGTAAAAAATAATTCCTTTCGATAAATCTTTAAAAATTACCTATAAAATAAAAGTTTTTAAACAATTTTAGGACAATTTGGCGTGTCTATCACTTGCGATGGTTTTTCAAGAGAATGACATAGAGTGAAGCGAATATGAGTGTGCCAGTGCAATGGTGATAGGCTAAAAAGATGGTGTCAGTGCATAGATTTAGACATGTTAATCAATGCCTAATTGATCAAGATGAATGCCACCAGGTCCCAAGGTCACCATCACATTTGAACTATCTTCCATAGCCAATTGGTAAAGGAATGTGCTATGGGCTCAAGGTGATAAGAGAAACCTAGCCCCCAAGATGTGGGGACCTCCGAGTTGCAGACTCCTGTGTTCATCACTCATTAGTGGCCCAAACTGTGTGGTGTGCCTGTATCTAGATGGGCTAAGAAAATCAAGTAAATAAAATTTTCAATCGACTAGGGTTAAACATTCAAATTCATTAAGTTCCTACGAGAATAAAAGTTTAGTTCAAAGTGCAATAACCTTCTGTTTCATTGGAATCATCATCAAAGCTTGGTGGAGTATTGATTGTCCAAGAAAACCAGGAGTCAAGTTAAGAAGTCAAGGTGGGGTGAATGTGTATATGGCACACATTGGGATTGAACTAACATTAGAAAACATAAGAAAATAGTGGAAAATGAGCTCAAAATGTAGTCACGGTTCACATAGGAACAAAAAGAAGCAAGGTGTACGTAGGTCCATGCAAGGCTATGAATGAGGTCGCCCACACGAGAACCAAAAGTGATGTCATCCATGCGGCAATTGGAAGTGTGTGAAGGTTCGTGCAAGGACTGGAAATGAGGTTGTCCACATGGGGATGGGAAGTGCGTGAAAGTCCACGTAGCAATTGGAAGTGACCAAAAACAAGTTTTAAAATAAACCATGGGGTGCAGTGCAAACATACAAACCTAGTGGGATGTTTACATGGTGGGATTTGAACATTGCGTGTTAAGAACATGGTAAGATGTAACTTTGAGTTGACACATAGTGAGAGAAAATAGCAAGGTGGGATTTAAATCATGGTGGGGATATGAATGACCATGGTGGGTCAAGATGGTGACATAGAATTACCATGATGGGATATGGATTACAAATAAGATAAGAAGTCAGTGTGGAAACCATGGTGAGACAAAGAAACATAAACGTGGTGAGATATAAATGTAGCAGGACCTCAAAACATGGTGGAAAATGTGAAAGTCCCAACGACGTGGAAAATGCATAATGATGGTAGACATGTGGGACTTGAACAAGGTGGGATAAACTTGCCATGTTGGAATATTAAGTCACAATGAGACTAAGACACGATGGAGCAAAATTACCATGATGGGAAATTATGGCGCCAACCACAATGGGATACATGAATCAAATTAGGGTGAGTAAAGATACAATGGCATACATGAATCAAAAGATAGTATGATGCCATTATGAGTAAATGTTGGCGTGAACATGATGGGGTATGATTAGATGCCATAGTGGGACGTAGAATCAACAATTGTAGAGCATGAAAGATTAGGTGGGATTCAGAGTAAGGAGGGATTTGAATGATCGTGGTGTGACAAGAATGACCATTGCAAGATAAGATTGTGGTGCAAGATGACCACAATGTGATGTAAAATACAATTTAGTCTAGAAATTGATTGAGCCATCGTTGATTTAGTTGAAGGGTTCTTGAAGTCTTCTAACATCTCATGTATTATTATTTTAATAAAATGTAATACTCAAAATGGTTGAGAATAATTATCTTTTAATTTTTAATTTTTTAATGTTTTGTTTTTTTGCTATTTTTAAATTAAATGTCTCCAAAGAAGAGTCGGTGTGCTTGCTTCCTTGTACAAAGTTCTTCTTGCTTCTTGTATTGACTTGATAAAAAAATATTAGATTTTTATTGTGGCCTAGTCTCTTGCAAGATGAGTGCAAAGTTGTCTTGATCTTTTATCAAGAGACACAAAAGACAAATGATAACAAGAAGAAACCAAATGTGCATTGCATAAAAGGAGATGTGCAAAATCAAAATTAAACATGAATGCATAAGGCATACAATTTTGAAATTTTTTCTTTGAGTTTTAAGGATTTGTTTTGTTTTGTTTGGGTTTTGGGTTTTATTTGTGTAACATTGAAGTTAACGTGAATTCAATAGGCGCGCGATTAAGCAAAATGTAATTGAAATTTTTTCTTGAGTTTTAAATAATTTTTCATTTTTTGGGCTTTTAGGGTTTGACTTTTTTGTTTTTTGGATTTTTAACTTTGTTTGTTCATTCAAAATTTCATAATTTTATTGTATCTTGAATTTTAAATTTTTGTTTGTGTTATTTGTTATTTTCATTTTTTAGAGGAGATGACTTTCATTACCTTTATCCATTTGGAATTGGTGTCTCTAGTTGTTTTCTAAGTAAGAGCACGCACCACCTGTGAGAGAGAAGATCCATCATTTAGAATCCTCTAGACCATCAACATTTAATCGACTAGGGTTAAGCTTAGATCTGGTCAGCCTACTCTTGAGATGGAAAAAATTAAAAGTAAGTCCATGAGAGATTTTAGAAAAGTAAGGGTTTCTCTATTTGTGTCTAATTGACCGTTGTGGTTCAACCTCTTTGGATCTTTTCTTCTTTATTAACATATCCACTTTTTGTGGCACATTATAACCATGTACTTTGTTTGACGTGATCTGCGGGATTCATTACCCTCTTTTGGTGCATTTTCTTTTGACTGATTTTTCTTTTCTTTTTCATTTTCCTTTAAACTTGTAATTACATTAGGTTTAGAAGTCAAATCCTCTCAAATGATCTCCAACTAGGATGGTGAACACTTTCAATATTTATATTAACTCTTAAGATAAATTGATATTAAGCTTTAAAAAATCATAAAACTAACATAATCAATTATTAACTTATATTCTCTCAGATTTGTTTATCACTAACCATTGACATATATTATTAACCATTAGCATTAATTAATATTAACTTAAAAAATTCTAAAAAAATCAAATAATTAGTTATTAACTTATGTTCTTCTAGATTTTCAGTTACTAGCCAAACCTATATTACTAACAATTAACATATATTACTAACCCCAAGATTAATCAATATAACCTGGAAAATCTTTAAAAATTAAATAATTAATTATTAACTCATGTTCTCAAGAATTCTTCAGTTACTAACTCTTTATATATATTACTAACCCCCAAGATAAATTGAAATTGATCTCAAGCAAATCTTAAAAGTCACATGATGAGTAATTAACTCATGTTCTCCCAGATTTTCAAGTAATAACCCTTTTACATTACTAACCCTCAAGATAAATCGATATTAACTCCAAAAAAAATCTAAAAATAGTTATTAACTTATGTTTTTCTGGATATTTCAGTCACCAACCCTTTACATATATCAGTAACATTTTGCATATCTTACTAACCCACAAGATAAATCAGCATTAACCCAAAAAAATCTGAAAATACATCCCAGGCTCTTTGCTGGCAAACATATAAAAGAATTGATGACTCTTTCTGCCTGATGTAGGAGGCTTGGATCCCCACCCCCTTGGGTGTTCTCTAGTCGGTTTGGGTTGGTTTAGCACTATCTTTTTGTCAAACCCAAACTAAATAGAACAATGAAGCCAATGGAACTAATCTTTTTAGTCGATTTGGTTCGATTTAGTTCCGAATGATTATTATTTAAAATAAATTTTTATATGTAAAATATTAATTTATATGTTAAAATATTAAAAAATATGTCATTTTATGTTAAATTATATAAGTATCATTTATCAATAAGATTATTTTCTTATAAATTTTGGATTAATTTAGATTGACAATTTGGTTTGGTTTCATTGGTTTATACCAATTCAAATCAATAGTTAGTTTAACCGGAACCAAACGAAATTAAATTGTCTGGATTGGTTTGGTTAATCCAATTGAACGGAACAATGACGAAGAGAGGAGGTTGGACATGATAAACCAGATCTTATAGATAAAAGTTGTACTTAAAGCAACTATCAGGTTTTCAATTTTCAGTGCTAACTGTTAATTTACTTTTAAGTCTCATCATTATTTAACTTTATTTATGCCCCCAAAACCCTTATCTTTTTTATTTTGAAATATTTTCCGTCACATATCTATTTCTTAAGTTTTAATTTGCAAATTTACCCTTCTTGTTAAAAGAAACTCCATGTTTACCTTGTAATTTGGAGCGCCAATTGAAGTAAAATGACTATACATAGATACACTTGAGTCCAAAGCAAAATCTTTTATAATGCTAAATGAAAATAAATTTGTATAAAAACATAGAGGCAGGCAATGGTAATTCTATTATCGTATACTGTAAAAAAAACGAAGTTTAATTTAAAGCTAGCCACGAAGGCAAAATTGAACCTTTATCCCTCACAAGGTTGAAGTTAACAACAATACCACTGAGGAATAGGAGCAGGACTTGAAATGCAGTTGAGTTTGGTACCAGAAAACAATAAAAATGGCCATTGGAGCTAAAAATAATAGACGAGCAAGAAAAAAATAGAGGCAAGGACTTGATTTCCACAATTTATATTATAAAAATTACCCCGAATATCTATAATCTTTCAAGATCATATTATTTTGTATATTTTCATAATATACTGTAAAAAATAAAATTATACCGAATATTATACCGAAATAGAGTTTTTTTTGTCAATTTTAATGCTGTAGGTTACACGGGCCCATGAGTTTCACTCCACATGATATATAATCATAATATTGTAATAACTCAGAGCCACATTAATAACATGATTTTTACAGGGGTTCGTATACAAATCGAATAATTTTTAAAATAAATTACATGATTAATCTTAATAACTATTTTTTTGCTTCGATAATCGCCGCGACCGCGAATGGCCTCCGCCGCTTTATTTTAGTTTACACAAATAATTGTTTTTGCCTAGTCAGCATAATATAATAGAAATGCCGACGTCGTGGATGGCAACTTTTAACTGCTGAGTGGCGACCGGCGAGGGGAAGGAGAGAGAGAGGACAGAGAAGGGGAAATCGCGGAAGAGACGACTGAGCGAGGAGGAGGAGGAGGAGGATCCATGGGGAAGAAGGCGCTTCTGGTGGGCTGCAACTACCCCCGCACCAAGGCGGAGCTCAAGGGATGCATCAACGACGTGCGGCGGATGCACCGGTGCCTGGTGGAGCGCTATGGGTTCGACGAGGGCGACATCACCGTTCTCATCGATACCGACGATGCCTATGTCCAGCCCACCGGTGCCAACATCCGCCGGGCCATCCGCGACCTCGTGGCCAGCGCCAAGCCCGGGGACTTCCTCTTCTTCCACTACAGCGGCCACGGCACCCGGCTCCCCGCCGAGAGCGGCGAGCAAGACGACACTGGCTACGACGAGTGCATCGTCCCCTGCGACATGAACCTCATCACTGGTAACGACTGATCTGCCTCTCTGATCGTCACCATTTTCTGCCGATTTCTTCCCCCAAACAAAATATTTAGATCAGCGAAAACTTGTAACCGAGAGCTGTCTCCGGTTGGATCTGGCTGATTGATCGCAAATCGGGCGGAACAGCCCTGAATTGGGCTTGATCGGGTACCCGATCTACAACATCGAGGGTTTCAATGGACAAATGACCTACATTCGTACGCTTACCGCAGTTGATCGGCCGAAATTAATCTTGAACCCAAAACAACATAACACAATTGCCCGCAAAGAACCATTCAGTTTTCGATACATTTTATCGTCTACTTCGTGTAAGTTCCTTACCTCAAGCCAATCAAGCCCGCCGATCTTCAAGTCATTGATCTTATCGGAAGCGAAGTCAAGCCAACTATCCCGCAGAATGAACTTCGCTTGAATTTGGGGTTCCAATGTTTTAATCTTTAAATCCATCCTGTTATACAACCGATGAATGATAGGAGAGCTGAGGATTTCAGAACTCTACCGTTTCCGGATTGTGTCGATAAATGTCACAGCAGGTTTTTTAGGTTGGATAAAAACAGATACGAGCCATTCACATGTTTCTTCCCTCCCTTGGTTCAGAGGAATCAAAACAATACGCATGTTTCTGGTCTTGCGTTGACGGCCAGGGTCCTGCTTCGGTTTCTGTGCAGATGATGATTTCCGGGAGTTCGTGGACAAAGTTCCGGAAGGCTGCCGCATAACGATCATCTCCGATTCGTGTCACAGCGGCGGGCTGATCGAAGAGAGCAAGGAACAGATCGGCGAGAGCACGAAGCGCGCGCAGGAGGACGACTCCGGCTTCGGGGGCTTCGGGTTCAAGAGTTTTCTGAAACAGACGGTGCAGGACGCCTTCGAATCCCGGGGGATCCACGTCCCTCTGGGCGGCAACCACCGCCACGACCGCGGTGAGGCCGACGATGAAGAAGGTAACCGGGAGGAGAGCGTCGGTGGCGCCCGCGTCCGGAACAAGTCGCTCCCGCTCCCCACGCTGATTGAAATCCTGAAGCAGAAGACGGGCAAGGATGACATCGACGTCGGCAAGCTGAGGCCCACCCTGTTCGACATCTTCGGCGAGGACGCCAGCCCCAAGGTTAAGAAGTTCATGAAGGTCGTCCTGGGTAAGCTCCAACATGGCGGCGGCGGCGGCGGCCGCAGCGACGGTGAAGGGAGCGGTGGTTTCATGAGCATGGTGGGGAGCCTGGCCCAGGAATTCCTCAAGCAGAAGCTGGAGGAGGGCGACGAGAGCTACGCGAAGCCGGCGGCAGAGACGCACGTATCTAGTGCGAAGGAAGCGTACGCGGGGCCGACGAAGAGGGGCCTGCCCGACGGCGGTATACTCATCAGCGGCTGCCAGACCGACCAGACCTCCGCGGACGCGTCTCCCGGCGGGAACGCCGGCCAGGCCTACGGAGCTCTGAGCAACGCTATCCAGACCATCCTCGCGGACGCGGACGGGTCAATAACGAACCGGGAGCTCGTCACGAAGGCCAGGCACTTGCTGTCTCGGCAGGGCTTCTCGCAGCGCCCGGGACTGTACTGCAGCGACGACCATGCCGAGGCCTCCTTCGTATGCTGAATGACGGAGAAGAGGGCCTGGATTGGCCGGCTCCGGCAGTCTTTTACGACTCCCGGTTATGCGTGCCTCCGCGTGCGCTTTCCTGTATGCCTTGACAACATTCCTGTTTGCGTCCCTGCTTTGACCTTCCTTCGGTGTTCCTGAGCTTGTTTATGGTGGCCTGTCACCTGTCTTGCTACGGTTGTGAGATGGACAGAGAGACGACTGCATTGTGTTCCTGTGTATCTTTTTCGACTGTTGTAATCTGATGTTTACGTCTCTTACTCTTTTACGTTGGATCAAACGCATCCCATGTTTTTCAGGTGGCTCAGAGGGCGTGAGAAGGTTAACCTCTTTTACTGTCGTGCTTTGAGGTGGAATATCGTTCATTCCCTGGTTTTTTTCATCATGTAAATCCTCTTACCAGCACAATTTCTCATGAAAAGCTAGTCATCTGAAAGTGAATGAGTTGCACATTTACCGGAAGAAACGTGTACACGAATTGGCTGGATGCGCGAAGATACATGAAGAAAGATGGGAGTATGGATTCAATCGTTCAGCCGTTCTGTGGCTATTTTGACAGACTTGAAAGACTGCAAAATGCCATAGTATGATATTAATTTAGCTTCAGATCCGCAGACGTGATTGAAAAAATATAATTGACTGTTATTTTATGTCCTGTTTGGATAGGGTATTAGAAATGATACTATATTGGTTTTAATATTGATACATCTAGAGGAGAGCATCGATAACAAAATTGATATAGGTGGGCACTTAGTATTACGATCCATGCATTGCTTGCACTACAAATTTCAAATTAGTATTAATAGCCAAATACTTTCTAATGAATTCTATCCATGTCAATTTCGAGATTAATAGTCATAGAAATGTTTATTACTCTTATCGAACAAACTTATGGCCTGTTTGTTTAGAGTTTCAAAATTGATGCAATATCAATTTTGATATTGATATTTCAAGATGATGGAGTATCAATATCAAAAGTGGTAGTATCAAATCTCTTGAGACATTTGGTAATACTATATCAATATTGAAATTGATATTAAATGTTTGGTAATACAATATCAACATCAAAATCACTATTAGATACTTTGATTGATTAGAGTCAAAACTATTTAATATTTATATTAAATATATTATTAAAATATAAAAATATTTATACTATTTACAAAAAATATAAATATGTACTTAAAATTTTTAATTAAAATAAAAAAATTAAAACAAAAATAAAAAAATCGATACAAATATGGTCTAAATACAAATTTAGTATTAAAAAATATAAATATACACTTAAAAATTTTAATTTAAATAATAAAATCAAAACAAAAACTAAGAAAATATTGATACAAATCTCATTTAAATATAAATTTACCTTCTTTCCTGCGTATAGTAATTCAACGCCATGCATGCTAATTGACAGTAAAATATGAATCTTGTATGATTTCTTCGTCCAAAATGATAGCTTGTATAGGTTTCTATTCTAATGATGAAACACTGTAAAAATAAAATGTAGTTCTCTGTCTACTATGAAAAGTATGGAATGTGATGTAAAGTGAAACTAAATCTAAAGATGAACTACACAAAGAACCACTAAGTATGTCCTCACATTTACATTCAGTGAGAAATTGTAAGACTTTACAAAAACTAGAAAAAAAATTTCTTCCTTCCTCCTTGCACAACACAAGTCCACTTCATTTCACAGAACTATTTTTGAATTGCTTGAAAATATCAACTGTTATTGGATGTCTCTAAGAGTGGTAACAATTGGTTTCTCCTGCAAAAACAAAAAAAAATGATCCCATGAAGAAAATTAGGCATTTCCTAGTCAAAGTCCGCCTGAAATAATTTCTACTATTTCATGATTTTGTTTAATTCAACAGCATTCATATGCTATTTACTTTTATGTGAAAGAATTTAGTTTAATAATCAATGCTTATGGATTGTTGCTTCTTCCTTACATAGATTACATAGAAATGAAAACAACAAATCAAACAACATATGATGCAGAGAAAACAATTCCACATAATGTAGAACTGCTGTGATTGATAGCCAAAAACACTGCACTATTTAGCAAATACAGAGCAGACAGACATAATGTAGAAAATAATGTCCGATTCATTATTAATAACCATATACCATAAGAAAGTAATTCCATGACCACTTGATATATATATATAACAAGTTGCTTACAAAGGATAGAATCTGTACATGTACTTGAGTCAATTACAGCAAAGGTGTCATAGTCTACATCATTGCGTTTAAGGAAAGAAACAGAAAAAGGATAAAGTTAGGTCACATCATTGATAAAAAAAGAACATTTCCTTATCTATTAGTTCCTTCTACGGTCACAACCTGTAATACCACCTTTGGAATGTTAAAGCCATATAGCATGAAAAGATTTGATGCATATGCTTCATTAGCAGCAGTTGCACAGCTTAAAGACTTTGTAACTTGCGAGAGCAACATGGAACGACGTTCCTTGTCTAATGCAAAGAAACTGGATCCAAGAGTAGCTGAAGCCTTGACTATAGTTTTCAAAATTGCCAAAGGTTCGGGAAAAGCACAGACAACATATACAACCTGCAATTGGAAACATGGGTCACTCAATTTGAGCTTCACAATGACAATTGATTCAGGTAACATAAAAAATTGCAGCTCCAGAAACATAAGGAAAACATAAAATACATTTGTCACAATAATATGCAATATCTACATAAAAAATAACAAGTTTCCTCTCAAAGTTCCACATAAATGTTGTACGCATAAATTCCCTTCAGATCCTCTCCAAGTTTTACATAAACAGGTTTTCAGTACTTGATCATAAATATGATACCTTCTACTCATTTGACAACGCCTTCGACAGTTTGTGCAAATGCTGCTTCTCTTTAATCAATACTGCTCAATCAACTGTGGAAAGAACTGTGAAGATAACAATCCTCCTAAATCAGCTGTGGAAAGAAGATACGATCTTACCAGATCAGAAGAGGGTGGAAAAAATTAAAAGAAATCCTTATCGCTTTGATTCTTGAACCACCAATTTCCACAGCTGGATTTTACACAGATTTTTCCTAACAATTAAAGTTGCTTCTGTAGATCTTCTCACGAACAGAAACAGAAACCCCCCTTCTCCTACCTCCAACGCTACCACCACAATCATCAACCTTCATCCCTTTGCTCGCATCTCCTCCCCGCCTTTCTCCTCTGTTTCCAGAAACGCTAGCTTTTGTCGGGTGGCGACGTGCAGAAGAAGTGTTTTGTGATGGAATACACGTACGGTGATGCTCTGTCCACCAGCCAATCCGGAAAGAAAGCGGCTTGCCCGACGATCCGCTTCTCCCAATGCTTCGGAGGTGGAGACGATGCTCTAACACCAGACGCCGTGGAGGATGTTTATCATCCCTTGTCGCCTGTCCGGCCTCCCAGCTTATGGTCGCTGTCGAAAGCATGCTCGCGCCCAGATACAAAGCAGAGGAAGCGTCGCTGCCCTATGCAACGATTAGGGGAGGTCAATCGCTGCCCTGTCAAGGGCCCCTTTCGGTTCCAATACAACCCCCTCAGCTACGCGCTTAACTTTGATGCGGGATGCCGCAGCCTCGGCGGCGGCAGGGAGGGCCCGGATGTCCCATTCTGGAGCTTTATGTCCAAGATGCCTGCCTTTCCGCCTTGCTCCGGCCCGAGGGCTGATGGGGCGGAGAGTCACGGGCCTCGACGGGAGCTTCAACAGCCGCAGGCGGAAAGGCGCGGGCTAGAGGGCTTCGACGGCAATCGCGGGCTCTAGGGTTTTGACGGGAGCTTCAACGGCCACGAGCGGAGAGCCGCGGGCTTCGACGGCGATCGCAAGCTTGAGGGTTTCGATGGGAGTAAGCCGCGCGTGGAGAGACGCGATCAAGAGTAGGCCGGAGAAAATAATATCATTTTTAATACAGGTGTCCAGCTGTATTAAAATTGATACACCTTACAACTATTAATTTTAAAATTACTACTATCATCCAAACACAGGTTAACGTTGTGTATCAGTATTAGTTTTAAAATTAATACCGATACAGGTAACTAATACGGTTACCAAACAGGGCGTTAGTTTTGGCTTATTTGTTTTTCATTTGACTACCCACGCATGCAAAGACAAACCTACAACCATCCCCTCCACACATTATCCTTCTTTGACACGCACAACACAAGGAGATACGCATCTAAAGTAGATTTAAGTATTTAACCGCTGCACTCTGCCAAAAAATCCCCAACATTGTTGCAGTGGCAGTGCGTGAACGGGGAAAACTGAAGTCGAGTGATTATGAAGAGCTAGCTTAGTTGACTGTTCAGCTATTTAGGGACCATAAGAGTCAACTCTCCCATGGTCTGGACAGCCTGCTTCCTATCTGTTTGGTGAATCAGATATTGGGAGTTTAGAAGTAACAATTCTCTTACTTTGCAACATCCAACATATACCATGTATTCTTTATTGCCATGCTATCCTAGTTACATACTTTAAGCATATGATGTGGTTAATTTCAACTAGACATATTTCCATCTTATCCAGGTTCTGCACATATGTCGGACCCACTGTGTCCTTTAACTTTTTCTCCATTTTTCTCTTACCATGTACCTCTCATATTTGCTCAGACCATATAAGAGTATTATCATCTGCTCAAAACTATGTAATTAAGCATGTATCATAACCCAATTAAAGAGAACAGTTTCTCTTTTTCCTCCTTTATCTAATCACATCTTGGACAAGTTCTATGTACACACTCAATCTCGCAGCAATTATTGCCTTATGAATTTCATGTCAATTTTAGGTGTCGACACCCTCTTTATAAAGGACCTATAGCGTATTGCATATCAATGGATGAAGGAAGAAAGTTATCTTGAAGAAGTTTTTAGGCTCCAAGTAATCTCGAAAAGGGAGAGGGCACATGCCCTTTGTATGCCCGAGAGGGGCAGGGCATGAGGCCCATCCTTCCTGTCTTTCCCCCTTCTTCCTCCAACATCCCTGTTTTCACCTCTATCCCATATCACACATTGATGAGTCTTGTGACATCAGATAAACTAAAACAGCATAAGAATCATTTGCAGCTGTTCCTTTTCCTAGCCAAACTTACATCCACAGATTTTACTCAAAAAACTCAGGTGAATCTTTATTCTCATTGGAATGACCATGCAGTCAAACAAGTGAAACTGGTTATCATATGCAATAAAGACAATCATTTAGATATGAGAATTAGTACAGAAAATTAAGAGGTTTTCCAAGTTAATATTTCTGGATCCTTATAGGGTGCTTGGCTGCAAAACAATTTTTAGACACCTTTGTGAATCTGTGATAAAATTATATATTTAAATACAACATAAGATAACATTAAACAGATATCATGTTTGGTGAGATATGATAACAAAGAAAGTGGGGACCAAGTATAACTAAAAAAAGTGGGAAACAAAAGGGAAGAAAAAGGTCCCGGTGTTGGAGAACGGTGTATTTAACAACGATCTAAACTCCATTGCGTGGCGAAAGACAAATATCTAAAAAAAATGACCGAATAGGAATCACTTGAATCTCTCATGACCTTTTAGTTGCCTCTATGTATTGAGGCTGAATAGCGTCACTATATGGAGAGTCATGGCCCTATATGTGCTTATATAAAGAGGAGAGACCAGCCCACATTTGACATATCCGGGTCCACTAGGAGGTTAATCCCAATAATCTACATTTCATCTTCTAGACCTAATTATGTGTGTCAAGCCCAATAATACAAAAGGACCACATATGGGGTACAAACCAAACACTCATCTCTTTTTTATCCAAGATTCGCCAAACACCTTTTTAAAAAGTTTTATTGCAAAATATACTTTGTAGAGAAACCCAATTTATCATGCAACCAAACACCCATTTAATGTCGCACCTCTGAGGCTCAACAACCTTTTTGTCACCAAAATCTTTCATTGTTATATTTAAATCCTGTTGATAATATATCAAAGAAGTCATTATATCACAGACAAGATCAACGAAATAAAAATTGATGGCATGTTGGATCATGTGAAACTGACGCCTAGAGAAATGTCTAACTACTAGATAATTTAATTGACCGACATGATACAAATATATCAAAAATAAACTCCTAAACCAGCTTAAAGGTATTCAATGAAGGCACTCAAAGGCGACAAATACCTCCATAGACATTGATCACAAAATATATAGAAAAAGTTCCTTTCATCCTTATTTATTATGGTTTTTTACATATCGATCCCTGCTATTTATCTCAATTCCAAATATATCCATGTATCCTCAAAATTCTTTAAAAACTGAGATTTTGATTCATTTCCATTACAACACGTGTGGTTTAACCCTGTTAACTTCCAGACTTATTTTTAATGCTAAACTATTAAACTTACAAAAATATCCCCTTTAGTCCTCTCTTTCTCTCTACAGTGGCTTATGAAAAAGACACCACAACTGCCACCTGCAAAGAGGACGCTGCTGCTGCCGCTTGTCAAGAAGACACGGCCATCACTACCTATAATGGACCTAGGTCTAGGCTGCATGAGGCTTCCTGTGGCAGGGAGGCCAACAGATGGCAGCTCCTTTGGGAAGTGGGAAGGAGTAGCAGCAGTCAATGGAGGGCAGCATGATGGTCAACTGGGGCAATGGTGGAATGGGGAACCAGTGGCAGGGTGGAAGGAGGATCCGGCGGCGGTGGACAAGAATAGGTAAGTCATTTGGTATGGTGTTGAGTTGAATTTAGTTTAGATTACTCATGATTTGATTAAGATATTGACGGATGGGCTAATTTTAAAATAGAACAAGATTATTGAGATTTTTAAAATATTTTTTAAAATACGTGGACATATTCGAAATGAAAGTAAATTATAGGATACGATATGTAACAAACCCTATTTATTAATGATTCATATGCTTGAACTACAAGTGAAAAATTCATAGGGATAGACAGCATCAGGGATGTAGTCAGAACAAAAGCATAAGGGTTACTATAGGCATCTAAGACAGACTCACTGATCTTAGTGGAAAGTGAACAACACTAGAAACTGGCTTTTACTCGGTAACATACTAACATCCAGTTAAAAGGTTAAGACCTGTCAGAAAATAAAATGCAGTTCCACAACTAGGATAGAAGCAAAGAGGTCTTGTTCATTACCTTTCCAAGTGACCTAAACAGTTCCTTCAGATACTATTTGTCTATGCTTGGCATAGTTGTCCAGGCACATGCCTATGTGTCGCCTAGGTGCCTTTGGAGGGGAGCATAGTCAGGGTGCCTTTTTAGGAGACCAAAAGGCATCCAAGATGCCAGCCTAGGTACCGAAGATGACTGCCTTGGGTGGCAAGGCTCTTGGTGCCAAGGCACCCACACCCCACCTTGGCACCCAAGGCACCCGCCTAGGTATATGAACATTATTCATAATAACCTATACCATTACATATGTTTAAACTTTTTAATTTTAAAGATATATTATACTTAAATTTTATAAAATTTTATCTTAACTCTATTTCCTCTCCCTCAAAGTTTATCAAGATTAACTCTTTCTCGAAAATATATGGTGAGGACACTCGTGCACGCGTCCGGTTCGATCCAGCCTATGTTTACCGACGGCGTCGACTTCCGGTCACATCTTTATGGATAGACGATGATTGAGCATATTATTTTATTATTTTATTTTTATTGATTAACTCACGCTTATTTTGAATATTTTGAGATTCATTTTGAGAGTGGGCTGGGTATATTTATGCATGCACATGATTGTTGATATGATATACACACAGTGCTTGGGTATACGGAGATATAGTTGAGGTTTTTGGGTTTAATTGTTATTTTGCTTGGGGCCTGTATAAAGGCTCCCCTTTGTAAATATTTTGGCATGATGGAATGAAATGAAAGAGAGATGATTTCTCCCGGCTGTTCCCCCTCCTCCTAGGTCATAGCCGCCGCCGCGGCTGTCTTTCACCCCCCGTGGAGACGGGTTCCTCCTCCACCTCCCGTGATCGACGGGTTCTACCCCTCCGCACTCCCTCCAGCACAGCGACGGACCGCCCAGCCCCTCTTGGCAAGCTTCTGCTCCGAGCCATAGTCCCGCGCAGCAGTCCGCAACGGGAGTGCAGGTTACTGCGGAGGGCCTCGGCGAACAGGCTCCGGCGAAAGCAGGCCACGCACAGATTCTGCCCGTGCTGCAGCCCGCGAGCGCCAAGATCCCCCCCGGCTCTGTTCGCACGGGAGCGCAGGTGCGTCCCTGATCAGCTGTCGTTGCTTGCTCATTTCCTTATGCTCTTATTCGCCGTGTCGATTATGTGAGTTTCGCGCCAATTAAACACTACGCTGCCAGGTTATTTGTGAGTATGTGAGTTTTGCCTAATTCGGTTAAATTAGATCATATTTTTATTGATAGTCGAGTGTCCTAACTCGGTGGTATCCACACATTCGTAGGCCCCTCCCACTTTGAGGGATCGGTACTCGGGCGCGTTTCTACTTGTACGTAGTCGTTAATCTGGTCATACTACACTCGTTGATCATATTGGTATATACGCATTGCTGTTTATTGCTAGTTTCGGTTTGGCGCCGGTCGGTCCCGCATCAATATATATCATAAATAATTACATAAATAAAATCACAATTACATGTATACACACATAAACACATTCAATTACAACATACAAATATAGTTGTAATTATGTATATATGTTTGTATATATACATAAATCTATACTATTAACATCTAATTTTACCTTCTAGGTGATGCCTAAGCAGAATTGGCAATCAAGAACAACTAGACTGCCTTGACACCTTCCCAACTATGGCATTTGGTAAAACTTTTCCAATAGATAAAACTTTTATTTGGAAGCAGCCAGAAAGATCAAGCATGGACGCAACATATCTTTGTACATGTAAAATTCCTGTCATCAATACCTTGGCAAGTTCCTTAGAATCAAGTCCAGGCTCTTTTTTTGACAATCAACAGCAGGGTGGCAATTTTCAATCTCTTTTAATCTTGATAGAATATCATTAGTAGGTTCATGCAGCAGCCAGATACTGTTTTTTTTATGAAGAGATCAAATGCCCAGGACCAAGAAAAGCTTATGCATCTCCTAACACTTTATCTCAATATTAAAATACCCTGGATTAAGGTTCGCATGGCAGTAAACCCAATAAAAGAGAGACTGTTTGTTTGGGAGGGATGAGTGACACTGTTGGTAATAGGTGGAGAAAAACATTACTACTGAATGAAGTATACTTCAGAGTTTCTAGCAGATTACCTAGATTGATCAGAGTGTTGTTCCATGACAAGAAGAGTAAGTTATTTAAGGATATACAAGATTTCAGATGCAAACTGCAATCGTATGGCTAACAAGCATGAGTACAGAATTATGATACCAGGTATCCAGTAGATCACTTAAATCACGATTCACATGAAGGATTTATAGATGTTGCAAAAGGATAACATGTTCATGGATAGATCATAGTGTTGTGAAGAGAATGAAAATGTGCACATTCGATGTGGATAACAAAGAGCTCATACTAACATAGTCTTTAAATTATATACCATGAATTGGCCTTTTTAAATAAGGGGACTAAGTTTTATAGATTTTTTACATACCAATCCTCATAATTGTTTGTATTTCTAAATGTGTCCTCAAAAAATTCAAAAACTTCAAAAATCTTGAAATCATGCATTTTTTAAACATAAAAACCTCCATCTGAAAAACGTTGTTATTCAAGTATTTATTTAATTTTGTCAATAAAAGTGCCCTCTCTTTTCTAGAGGAATAAGGAGGGTGGTGTAGGAGAGAGAGGATAAATAATGCATTAGAGAGGGGCATTTTCCTCATAAAAATAAAATTATTTAACTTAAATTTGTTTTTTAAGTGTTTTCAGGAGGCAAGGATATATTTTCAGCAACAAAAGATTTTAGGGACTTGCTAGCATTTGCAATTTAATGAAGTCATATCTGGAAAATGAATTTAGGAACCAATACTCAAAATCCTAATATTTAACACAAGCACTAAGTCACATTGATCTTGATAACATATATTCAGTTGACATAAATCTAGGAACGACATGGTAAAATCTCTTGATTCAGTTCTCAGGAAATTGCCATGTAGAAGTTTAATCTGGAAAAACACAGTTTAATTTTTTATCCCATGTTGTGTCATCGTACATAAACAAGTAGCAAAAAGGTAAAGGCAAGTCACTTTGAGCAACAAGAGTGATGAAAATAAATGTGGGATTCATGTAGAAGATAGGTAAGAGGCAGTTTAAGTGTTGATGGTCTACCAATGATGCGTAAAGACCAGTTAACATATACTGCAAAAGCATGTAAGTGAGAAACAAGGTACATAGACAGTGTGTAGTGCAGCAGATAAGGTTGGATTTCCATACTCAGAAAAACAGGGAACCTTTCACGGGTCACAAGAAAATTGTCTTATCTACAGTTACGTGGATTACAGCTACAGGTGATCAATCAAGGCCACTGCAAAGATGGATTTATATATTATAGTGTAAAAAAGCATGCTGAAAGTGTTTCCATCGTAAAGATCCGTGTAGACTCTTAGTCAGGTAATCACATGCTTATTGAGATGCTCCAAGTAAATACATCTTGCAAATCTTATTGTTTTTTTTCTTTACATTGCATAGGCACTTAGCCTTTGTCACAGCCATAATTGTGTGTAGAATTAGAAGGTATGATCCAGCAGGGGGATCTCCACAACCATAGGAATGCCATTGCATGACACCATTACCTTCTGTTACATTTGCACTGCAGAACAAAGTGAATCAACAGGTCTAAAGAGTTCCTTCCATTCCATGCAACATAGTTGAGTCAAGTATATTGAAGAAGTGGCTTACAAGTCATATTGTTATAGATGCACCAAACATCTATAAAATAAGAATGTATTCACTCCATGTGTGCTCCAAATCCTGCTTCAACATGTCTCTAAAATCTTCCTCTTTGCCTCTGCCTCTTTCCACTACTTCAGCCGTCTCTCTACCTTTAATCCTGGTGAATGGCTTTGCCTTGCAAAATATTCGAGGGACTAACTAAAAATTTCAATTTTCTGAAATCATATCTGGACATATGAATTTAGGGACCAATATTAAAAAAATCCTAATCTTTAGCACATTCAGAAGTCACATTTTTCTAGATAAATATGCTCAGTTGACATAAATCTAGAAACTCCAAGGTAATATCTTTTGATACATTTCTTGAAAACACACCATGTAAAAGTTTAATCTGGATAAAACACAATTTAATTTTTATCCCAAATTGTGCCTTAACCTTAACATCATCGTACATGAACACAAGTAGTAAACAGGTAAGACAAGACACCTTGAGCAACAGGAGTGATGAAAATAAATGTGGATTCATGTAGAAGATAGATAAGAGGCAGCTAAAGTATTGATAGTACCAATACTGTGTGTAAAGACTACTAAAATATACTGCAAAAGTATGCACTTAACCTTCATCACGGCTGTAACTGTGCAGATTTAAAAGGTATGATCCTCCCGGGAAATCCTACAAACATGGGCAATGCCCGTGCAAGACTCATTGTCTTCGGTTACATCTGCACTGCAGAACAGAGTGAGTCAATAAGTCTAAAGAGTTGGTTATTGAACGTTATTGAAGTCCGTGTAATTTGTTACTTAATGTTATTAAAATTTTATTGAATTGTCATTGATGTCGGTGTAACTCGTTACTGAACCGATTCAGTAATAATTCAGTAAAGATTCAATAAAAATGAACTAGTTGTTGAGTAATGATGAATGGATTGTTATTGAACTGTTATTCAAGAAGATGATCTATTCACCGTGCAACTGAAGTGATCCAGACTCGATAAACCGGTAGGCCGAGTCCCGAGCCCCCTTCTACGTGACACACCGGCTGTCGAACTCCGCGCCCTGATCCGTCGTATGATGCTGACCAGGTGGCAGCATGCAAGGGTGGGTACCAGAAGGGGCCGGCAGAGGTGAAGATCAAGGTGGCCATCAAGCCGCATCGGCGGCAACTTCCTTTGGTGTTGACATGGCCGCAAGGACTCCCCCCTCGTCGCCATCGCCATCAACGTCACCAACAGCGTCACAAAGGCCTCCTACCTCCTCAAGTACGACTCCACCCTCGGCATTTTCCTCCTCCCTTCCTCATCCGTTCTCCTCTCCTCCCTAGTCCAGTTCGGTCATCTGCCGAGATTTCTTGATCGAGCTCCGACTTCCAGTGGGGATCAGGTGAGGATCCCTCTGATCCCCAGCCGCACCGCTCCGTGCACCAACAAAATCAAAGAGGTGGCCTTAATCCACTCGATCATCTTCCAGTGGGGCTTTGCTCGTTTGCCGCCCTCAAATACAACAGAATCGGTGTAAGGGTTCTGCCGTGGAGGAGCTCAGTGAGCTGCCAAGGATAAGCCGGGTAAGGCGCAATCACTTCCCCCATTTCTCAGCATTGTTTTTCGTTGGATCTGACTTTTGCAGCGATGGTGATGTTGTTCTCCGATAAATGGCAAGTGCAACAACAACAATAATGTGTGATTTTTGTTGTTTTTAAATTAGTGTCCTTATTTTTTTAAAAAAAAATAACATCTTATCTTTTAATTTTGCAAAATAGCACCTTTTACAAAATTGAACTTTGAGCCAAATTGGCTATTTTAAGTCTGATTTTAATATTTTTATTAAAAAATTAATAAAATTTATAAGATAATAAAATCGGTATAATAGACATCGATTATTAAAATAAAAAATAAGTCAAAATATTTTACTCCGATTTTTGTATTAAAGTTGGACTCAAAATGTTCAACTTTTATATTTTTATTTTAAACTCTAACTTATAAAAGAACGACACCCAAAAATTAATGTCTAATACAAGTTGGATATCAAAAGTCCAATTTTCTTATTAAAGTCGGATTTTAAAAATCTGATTTTAGCATTTTAGCGTAAAGTTGAACTTTTTGACCACAACTTTGATCAAACGATGTTAATTTTGCAAAATTAAAAGTTAGGGTGCATAACTTTAAATATGAAAGAACGATGGTAGTTAAAAAGAAACCCCCCACCGTGTGTGCAGAAGAATTGAGGACAATAGGGAGAGGAAAGATTGCCCATGATCCACAACTAGGCATGTGACCTTCTGTGTTGGAATTTCTGTTGTATGACATAATTTTATGACATGAGTTAATTCGCTTTTTATTTTAATACAATTTTTTATCATGAAAGTGTACCAAAAATTATCTTGCAACCACATACCCCATTAGTCCTTTAAATTATCAGTTTAAGGCTGCATTCATTTTTGCTCCGGCTTCTTATCAGCATTTTATCCACAAGTTCAGAGAACACCATGCAAACTTCACCGGTGCTAATTAAAGGGATACAAGAGGGTTGTGCCGCGCAAACTGCTTGTCAAATAAATACGTTTTCACAACAGATATGACTTGTGAGCTCATTTTAAGGACTCCGAATAAGAAAAAAGAAAAGAAAATGGGAGAGAGATGATGGATCTCTGACAACCTATATATTCAATCGCTTAATACTGCACAACTGAGGTCCATATTCTGAACACTTGTTTTGAACAAGGGGAATACAGAACTCTGCTCTCAATGAGAACACTTGCTTTGAATAATGGGAATACAGAACTCTGCTCTCAATGAAAGCTAAAAAAACATGTATTGTCTTCTTATAATCATAGATTTCCGCAGGCAACAACTATTTACCGTCCATGCTAAATGTATAAACGGTTTGAGCTGGAAGAACCAGAACAGACTGTAGTGTAGTCGACGAAAAATCAAACTTGGTTGGTTCTCCAGTCGAAGTCAATAAACAGCTTCCACCATATTATACTGCTTATGATGTGTATAGAAAAGTGCAATAAAAAAAGGGTTCTTTTGCAAAAACATTAGGAAATCACTCCTGCTTACCACACCATCTTCATCCAGATCAATTAACCTGAACAGGTCATACAGCTGCATAAAAGTAAAAACCTGTGAATGTGAGACAAAACAAACAAAAAGGAAATGTTATCCCAGATGTCAATTCAAAACTTACAGTTTCACAGCTTATGTCTGGCACTGCTGATCGTATCACCTCTCCTAGCTGTGGAGCAGAATGATCAGAAAGTCAATCAAAGAAGCAACAGTTATTCACTGTCAGTGAAAAACATAATTTTACTTACCTTTTCTTTAGAAATATATCCTTCATCATTGTATTCACTAAAAATGATCTCACAGAACTGTTGAAATTCTGGCCGCTTCAATATGCATCCAGATCCCAACAGAAACTGCAATTCGAAACAAATACGTGGCTTCACATTATACATGAACTTGATACATTTAAATAAACTTCTTCCTGAAGATATTTTAAAACGCATGGCTCTATGAAATCCAGAAATGTAAACAATTCATGTATTCTGAATAGCATACCTGTTGAAAGTTAACAGATCCTCTATTTTCCACATCAATGAAATTGAAAATCTGCATGAGAGTTAACATGACAACACTATGAGCTAACATAGTAAGTTTTCTTAGAAGGTAAATGAAAGGAATGTAAATAACATATAAACCAGAATAGAATCCAAGAACCCAGATAACGTAACATTATGTTTAAAATCCAAGACCCTCACGATGAGAGTGTTTTGGTCAAAAAAGTTCGAAAACGTCCACCTAATGGAACGTTGAAGATTTAATGATGAGGAACTTCCAATTTCTATGAGGACACAAGTGAAAAGCACATAGGAAGTGATATAAAAAATTCCAAGAATAAAACCTAGGACAACTGAATTAACATACGATCATGTTTGATAGTAATGCCTGACGGGGCATTACAAAAAAGAGGGGGAAAACAAGACAAAAAAAAATCATTGCCTCTTTTTTAAAAAAAAAACTCTCCGATAAAATATATTTGAAAACTGATAATCAAAACATCTCTTAATACTTGTTATAAAAACTGTATTTTGTAAATAACATTAATAATAATGCAAATGTAACGTCTAGTGAGATGGAGAAATAAATGAGACCAGTAACCTTCTTTGAAAGTGGAGTGGGCGGCCCTAGCTTCATTGCAACCAAAAAATCAGGAAATCTTATCCTTCCACTGCATATGTTACAGAACACAATAATGAGAATATGAGATACAAACAGGCAACGTTTTAAAATTGAACTGGCACCAATGATATTCATATTGAATCAAATAAATAAATGACAAGCGAATGGACACATTTTATTGTTACAGACTCTAGAAAACAGACAAAATGCATTAACCTAAATGTAACGACTGTTTCTCCAATAAAAATATATGAAGCTATAGCGCATATATTTGATGACAACAATGGGATAATTAATGTAGCTAATAAGAAAATCCACAAGAAAGATGATGGCAGGAATATGACAAGTGACGAAAATAGGCAGAAAATTGTAGAGCTAGATCATGGTGTCTCGAAGTTCTGAGAATGATTGATGCAGATATTGGAGGCTTTTCCCATATTCTCACATTGTATCCCACACCTTATGCAGAAGTGCCACTATTGGCACGAAATTGGGGAACCAGATTGGACAGTCTGGAAAGTTTGAGAAAAATCTAAACAGATTTGGAGGCTTTTCCACATTCTTTTGATTTTCTTGATGAAAATTAAGGGCCATTTGAGATGTTGCAATTGTAATTTTCTTAGTCTCTTGGCAACTTAACCTTCAACCATCTTGGATTTTCTTCCTCCTTTTGGCACTCTTTGTTATCTAGACTGCTTTATGTTAGTGGCACTTTTTTCGTTATACACTTGGTATGAACCACTTTACATAAAAGTATTTTCCCTCCCTGTTGTCTCCATGGCCCTAACAGCCTTGCCAGCATATGCACTTTCTTCCTAAATTCCAGTTTCACCTCTCAGCTTCCGAGTTGGATACCTCCAGCCTGATGGCATCTTTGTGGTCCTGCACGGACCCCACACCTCGACAACCACCTGTCTGATCCTGAGCCTCCAGCGGGCATTACCCTGCTGCAGCAACTTTTCCCCTATGGTCATCCCCTGTTCAGCACCGAGACCACCCACAGCAGTGGCAAGCCAGTCTTCATCTCTGCCACGGCAGCACTTCAACGACTCCAAGTCTCCAATGCAACATCGTCACCCTTTTCAACAAATTCCAGTCACTGGAACCCCATCACTATAGCCAGTGCCATGTAAGCAGTGCTGCGGGCCAAGCTGGTGGAACCTATCATCAACCTGGTTGACGGCTCTGGTTTTCAGTAGACAAGCACACAGATAACGAGAGCGGATCACCTCAGTCCCCAGGTGAAGGGAGCTCCCGCAATCCTCAATGGCGTGAGGACACCTGGTGTCGCGGAAAACGAAGGGTCAGTGCGCTTTAAATATGGCATAAAGTAGATATGACGTCGCTCGGTAGTGGGTAAATAGAGGGTCGGTAGTGGGTCTTTGAAGTCTCGGTAGCTCGGTAGTGGATTTTTGAACTACCGAGGCTCCAAAGACCCACTACCGACCCTCTATTAATCCACTATCGAGCTTAGTTTTACTTGCTACCTAGCCTTTAAGGACTCCACTACCGAGTCTAGTTTTACTTGCTACCGAGCCTTTAAGGACTTGCTACCGAGACCTGTTACAGTTGCTACTGAGCCTAGTTTAACTTGCTACCGAGCCTTTAAAGACTTGTTACCGAGACCTGTTACAGTTGCTACCGAGCTTTGAGGATCCACTACCGACCGCCTATTAACTCGCTACCGAGTTACCGAGGCTCCAAAGACCCACTACCGAGATACCGAGGCTTCAAAGACCCACTACCGACCCTCTATTAACTCACTACCGAGCTTTGAGAATCCACTACCGACCGCTTATCAACTCGCTACCGAGCTACCGAGACTCTAAAGACCTACTACCGACTCTCTGTTAATCCACTACCGAGCCTTGAGAATCCACTACCGACCGCTTATCATTTCGCTACCGAGCTACCGAGGCTTCAAAGACCCACTACCGACTCTCTATTTACTCACTACCGAGCGACGTCATATCTACTTTATGCCCTATTTAAAGCGCACTGACCCTTCGTTTTCCGCGACACCAGGTGTCCTCACGCCATTGAGGACTGCGGGAGCTCCCTCCACCCGGGGACTGAGGTGATCCGCTCTCCACAGATAACTCCACTTTGATAAAGCCCAAATAATCATGAGAAAAAAAAACCCTGGTCCATCAATGTGTCAACAAACCCCATGTCAGATAGGATGTATGAAACAGAACCTATGTAGTCAGAGGTGCGAGACGACCGAGACAAGGAAGACCTCGCCTCACCTGAGGCGCCTTAGGCGACATTTATTTATTTATTATTATAATATATTTTTATACTTTATACAATATTTGAAAGTGAAAAAATAAGACATACCTCTAAAAAGACTAGAAATACATGTAAAAAAGTATGAAATACTTCTAAAAAAGTAAACAATATTTATAAAATACAAGCGATACATTTAAAAAACGGAAATACATTTAAAATGTAAGAAATATATCTAAGAAAACAATAAATATATCAAAAAATATAGAAAAAACATCAAAAATGTAGGAAATACGTATCTTTTTCTATGTTATTAGAATTTGAAACAACAGTTAAAATACATTAGTATGTCAAGTGACAACAATTGAACAATAATTCTAAAACATGCATTAAAATATATTAATAATTATAAAATAACATAGAAGTAACAATAATTGAACAATAATTCTCAAGTATTTGTCTTATTTGATCTTAAGTTTTTTTTTAATGTGACACAAGATCACTATTTCATTGATTTAGAAAGAAAGGAAATACAATATATAAGATATGATCTTAAGTTGAACTAAACAATAAATCAAAAAATAAATTTAAAAATAGAAAAAATAGAAAAGTATATGCATCTAAGACAGTCGAGGTGGAAAAGGCGACCGCTCCAAGCAGTCGCAGGCTAGGTGAGGCACTGAGGTCTCATCTCGCCTTGCGTCGCCTCAGCGCCTAGGCCTGAGGCGGAAAAGGCGGCTGCCTAAGGCGGTCGTGGGTTAGGCGAGGTGCTGAGGCCTCGTCTCACTTTGACCCGCCTCAGCACCTAGGCACCCAAGGCGGAAAAGGAGAACACCCATAGTTGTCAAGGCGCCGCCTAGGTGGCAAGGCGCTTTTCCAAGGGCACCTTGCCAGGGTGCCTTGTCTGGGGCCAAAAAGGCGCCCAAGGCGTCCAAGACGCCAGCCTAGGCGCCCAGGCAAGGCGCCCAAGGCGTCCAAGACGCCAGCCTAGGCGCCCAGGCAAGGCGCCTTGGGTATTTTTACATCATTAAAAAAATATGTTTGAGGGGTTTTTCCCTATTGATACCCCTCACAAGGGACACTTATTTAATGATAGTTTGAATATATTAATATGTTGTATTATCACTTATACTATCATACATATTTAAGATTTATGAACCTGACCAGTGCATATCTATGCCGATGCAAACTCTCCAAGACAATAATATTTATAGCAAATATAGTAGGCTGAGGCTTGATCAGATCATACCCCTCAGTATGCTCCCTCATGACATTCAATAAAGGAAGGTATGAATAGATAAAAGATATGATCACTTGAGCTTGTCTGACTAGTGTAGATATCAAGGATTGTCGTCTCAGATCTCGGTTTCATCTCGGAATGGTGAAAGAGAAGAGATCTCGTGAGATTCTCGAAAAAATCCCGGGAGATCGGATCTCGGATTTCATTTGTGTAGGGTATGCCTTACTCAAGGATTATCATTTTACATCTAGATTTTATCTCATGAAAACTGAACAAAAGATATCTTTGAAAAATCTCGAGAGATTGGATCTTGAAAATACCAATCAGTGTGCATGTTTAAGTGTAAAATGCCATGCAATCTTTTCAAAAAGAACAATGGAACTCATATTAAACATTAAAATAAGCTATGACAGAATTAAAACGCAATACAGAGAGAGTGAATCATTGTTAACATAGACATACAAAGAATCTTATATGAGATTAAAACTTCATCTTGAACAATATAGGTAGGAGATTAAAAACACCTTGGATCAATTGTACGTATAGTCATAAAATATTAAGTTAAAAAATGTTATCAAACAATAATGTTTAGATGAATATTTGTATGGATTCCATAATAAAATTGAAAATATATGAAGCAAACTTATCAAGACCATCTAACAAGTTAGGGATAGTAAGAGGCGGAGGATATCAAGATACCAAAGGTATTATATGAATATTCTCGTTTTGGCAATCTCGTTTCTCAGACACGTGGAGAGAAAGAGATTCTTAGGAGATCTCAAGAGATTCTCGGGAGATTGCATTCCATGGTAGATATTAAAGGCTCATTGCTTAGTCTTTCAACATGAGGTCAATGGAGTGTGCTGCACATGATACACAAAGAGATGATGTCTCTTCTCCATCAATTTCTGCCCTATTGTCTCGTAGGATGGTTCATAATAAATCACAAACTGAACAATATTTTCTTCTTCAATCTCCTCTACAACAGTATCAGTCAAAGAAAAGATGTACTCAGCATTCTTGATCTGATCAAAACATCAATAGATTTCAAAAAAGTTATACCCTCTGAACCATAAATCAGGAAGTTGATCACGCTCCTGGTGATGCCAATCCACCCATCACACAAAATTGTGGAACCTCTCTCCCTCTACACCAACTTGTAGTTGTTTATCCATGTCTTCATCTCCTCCACCTCCTACTCTAGGCCTATAGCATAAAAAAATCTGCTACTCGGGACTTGCAATCCCGATTTGGCTTCAACAATGGTATCAACCATAATCTGAAATTATGGACTAGTGGATGCATCTACCAGGATGCCTACATTCAAGTAGATAGAAAAAATATTGTTGTTTTCACCCCTAATTAATTATAATAAAAAATAGAGAACAAATTTAACTATTTAAGATTTATACCTACATACAAAAATCACTTCGTCATATGCCTCACTGCTCTCTTTGTAACTACTTCTGTTGTCTTCACCTTTTTCATTGCTTGCCCAATAGTCCTTGACGAGGTACTATGTTCCCTAAACAAATACTCATCTCCTTCTATTGTTGTCGAGCCGGGCATATCGACTCAGATTGACAATATACCCCCTCTCCTACTCTCATACCCACACCCTCACTGGGTGTAGGTCTTGTTGAATGTGATCGATGAAAGACAGGGTCAATGCCAGACCCTACTTCTCCCCTCCTCTCCTCATCCTCCCTTTATGCATACTTGCTTGCATACATAGCTTTTCTTAATTTAAAGCCTGTGGATGAGTTCTCACCAAGGATCACGGGATCAGGATCGGGATCAGTGACCACTGATCCGATCCGGATTGGACTGGATCAATACCACTGTTTTCAAGGCGTCGCCTAGGCGACAAGGCGCCCCCAGAGGGGGCAAGGCGATGGGCGCCTAGGCGCCCATTGCCTTAAATAACTATTTTACTTATTTTAATAATAAATAATGCTAATTAAGTGTCAATATCATATAATTAAGTTGTTTTAGAGTAAAAACAACTAGTTTTAATAGTTAATTTGACTATAAATTAACATTTTGATGAATAATAGCTAGAGTTAAATGATTTTTTAAGTGTTTACTAATAGATGATATAATTTAAATAGTAATTTTAACTAATTTGTCAAGTTATTTAGTCTATGTAACTATGCAATTCCCACATTATTGATTGATTTGCATGGTGTCAAAGTTATTTTGCATCATTTTTTACATATATCTTTATTATTTTATCTATTTTACTATATAAAATAAGGCGTCGCCTAACGCCTCGCCTTATCGCCAAGGCGCCAAGGCGGTACTATGTCGCCTTGATCGCCTTGGCCGCCTTAACAACTATGATCAATACAGATCGGCCGATCCTCCGGACGAAAAGGCGATCCTGGATCGATCTGGATCGGCCAATTTTTTTATTTTTTTAAATCATAAAATTCTCAAAAAAATATGAAAAATCAAGAAAATCATAAGAATAAATAAAAAAATTAAAAATACGAAAAACAATATGCATGACATTCTACCAAACAATGCCATACAAAGTAAGTTTATTTTAAGAAACTGTCATATAAGTACTAACTATCATATAAGAGAGAGAAGAGAGTTAAAATAGATATTTATAAATTTTAAGTATATAACATATATTTATGATTATGAATCTTATATATATGTGATAGTATAAGTGATAGTGAAATATATTAATATGTTTACAATATCATAAATGGGGGTGAAGAAAAAAATTTTATGGTGGTATCAGGGGAGCCAGAAGGGCCGAAGGGGAGAAGGGGCCCCTAAAAGGTGCTCATAGCAATCACCCCCTTCAGAGGGGGTGTCTGGCCGCACAAAGGTACCCCTAACCTACCACTGGAGGGGAGCCGGAAGGGGAGAAGGGGGAGGGGGAGTAGGGATCAAGGGGTCCCCACCCCCTAAATTTACTTGTTTAGGGGGGGATTAACCGCCTCCCATAGCTGGATCGCCGCTCCTTGTGCTGGATCACTAGAGGGGGAAGCCCTAGAGGTTGAAGGGGAGGGGGGAGGTGAGAATCGGGGGTGGGAAGGGGGGAATCGGGTCCAGAATTGATTTGATTCCAAACATTTTCGGGTTCTGGGGAATCGGTCGACCAATTCCCGATTCTATCATGCTGGATCGGTTGATCCTTGACCAATCCAAGCGATTCCAACCGATCCGACCGGACAGAATCGAAACAGTGGGGTCCAATCCGATCCAAGAATCGGCCGATCCCAATCCAGATTGGCCAATTCTGCAATCCATGGTTCTCACTCTTAGGTTGAGCCTCAGCTCTTGTCTTCACTTTCCCTTTAGAGGTTGACACCTCTTCCCTCCACCCTAGAAGTCTATCATGCAAATCCTCCCTTTTCTCGATCCTAATCTCCTTTTGTGAGGCTTTTCCTATGAAATAGTCTCTAATGTTTTCACTAATCTCCATGGACACCTTATCACATTTTTTAACATTATCGTCAACTCCGGCAATGTGTTGTTTTAGTCGGTACACTCCTCCACTCATCTCCTTCCCATGCTACTTACATTTCACCATTTTCTTGGTCATATCCACCATATGTCCATGCTCCCACCCAATATCACGCACTACAGGGTGCTTGGCCTTCACCGTGGCCAGCCATTACTTGTAACTACAAGGAAATAAAAATGAATTAAAGTATTAAACAACCATGTCAAACAAGGCAATAATTAAATGAGGACGGAATACGGACTGTTTAAGGAGTCGACGAAAACCAAACAGCCCCTTGGGTTGTTTAAGGAGTCGACAAAAATAGAACTACCCCTTAGGAGCTGTTTAGCCTTAGGGGATAGTGAAGGGGGGTGGGAAGGAAGTAGGAGACCCTAAACACAATTTTAGGATGTTTCGAGGGAAGAAAACTCGCAATCGAATTGAAACGATGGATTGTTGAGGAAGAATTGCCACCAAAGAAAGTCCAGATCATTAGAATCGCTGAACAAATTGCCGGAATCACCCATGAATTGTCGGAATCGCTTGGATCGATGCCAGAATCGACTGGATTGCCGCCGGAATCACCTTGTCGCCGCCAAAATTGCCAAGATCAAGAGCCCTAGCGCTTCGGAAGCACCCTTTAGGTGTGATATCACCCTTAAATTGGATCGATATAGGGTTTGCATCGGGCTCAATATTGATCCACCATCAGGACTTAAGTTGTCTCGACGAAATCGGTTAGATCAACTGATTTTAAGTCAGAATTAGTCAAATCGGATCGATTCAGGCTGATTCGACCGATTCCAATGGAATTTCCTCCAAAATCGATCCTTCAGCCCGAAATCGGACTGAGACTGACCGATTCCGGACGGAATCAGCCGATTCCAATCCTATTCCAACAATTCTACAATTCATGACTTGCTGGAAAATATTCCCACGCCCTTCACTTCTTGATTAGATTCTAACATCCCGTTTCTGCCAAATTAAGCTATTTATAAGATTTGGGTGTCATTTCCCAGTTCACTTCCTACCTTTGTTTCCCATGGTTTCAGGCTTTCAGTTAATACACAAGCAACTTGACGTCAAAGAACCAATGGGATTAATGTGACTGCCGCAATGCCAAGATGGCAAGATGCCCCTTAATCAAAGATATAAAGAGCTTGTGTGTCTCCATTTGTCATATCAAACACCATCAACTTGCACATGATAACATCTAGGAAATCTGTTTAATAATAATCAGATTCGTTCATTTTACCTTCCAAAATAGTTGAACATTCAGGAACAGGATTGACATCAAATTGGCCAGTGCTCTTTCCAATGTAGATCAGACAACCCACGCCTGAAATCAATTTGAATTGTCTAGAACTTGCCTGATTGGAGGATACTGATTCTGATTGGGATGGCCTATTCTGCAAAGAATGGAAAAGCATCTCACTGCGTTCATGCATACTATGTCATTTATCTTCAACTATAATGAACCAACAATTTCACTTTTGATCACTGTAACCCAGCGGCTAACAAAAATAAAAAGAGTGATGATTCCCTCAGCCACCATCTACAAAAGCTTCTAAGAACAAAGATCTAAGGATCAAAATACATACTGTCACCAGCCAGTGCCAACCATGAACCTGAACTGCAAATCCCAGACTGGAATTGGGCAGAATGGAGGGTACGGATTACTGTCCAGATAAACCTATTATGCAAACCATGGATTCAAATCATGTCCAGCCACTAATCTGCTGAATACTCTAAAACAGAAAAATAAAAATAGATCAAAAAGCATAGGTTGATCATCCTGGTGGTATAGTTTCAGAGGATGTCAACAGACAGCACGTACCAATGTTTTGTGCTATCATCATATAAAGTAAACATTAAACCAAGATTTAAAATTTCAATGATTTTTGTACAAATAACTCATCCCATTGCACTTAGAAATCCAATGCACTGAAAGATACAATTGCATAAAAACAAAGCGAAAATTAAGCCCTTGAAACCAATGCCTTGGTTTAACACATGGCAACTTGCACATTCTGATGCAAATATGTTTGAATAAGATAGAATGTTACTTGGAATCTGGCTTCATGGCGAGAAACGTATCCAGAAAGTCCAAAGCTTCAGATGTGCTTATATTAAAAAACTGACAACAAATCCAACTAAATCAGATGCATAAATTACAAGTATCGGACTTGCATAAGCACGAAAATAAGATAAGATGAACTTGATCAGAAAATTTTTCTGTGCTATCACAATTTTTGTTTTTACCTCAGTCATCACAAATTGAAATGAAGGAAAATAACAAACTAGTACCCTTACTAAGATATTCTGGAATGGCATTGGCCCCTAGATTGGCCAGGGCCAATCCTGACCTGCATCGGGATCGGATCAGCAGGCTCAGTTGATAAACCAATCCAGGATTGACCTGAATTAGCCCTTCTAAAAATTAATAAAAATAAAGAAACAAAAACTCAAAACTGGTTGCCATGGCGAGTAGCCCTGGATCTGGTGGGATCATAGTTCGCCAGATTGGAAACGGTACCCAGATAGGTGGGTACCAATCCGATCTAGCTCAGATTGGATCAGCTGATTCTGGCTGATTTTTTGAGAGAAAAATCAATCCAGAATCGGTCCAAATTGGTACTTAAGAAACCTAAAAATGAAAAAATAACAGAAACATGGCCTAGATCAGATTCCGATCTAGGTCCTTGAGGGCCAAGTTTGACCCCAAAGGGGCCGCATTGGCCACTGCAGCCACCACGACAGTGGCAGAGGGGCCGATTCCAGCCCCGATCTAGTCCAATTCGACTGATTTCGGTCGATTCTAGCAGGAGATCAAGTTGGATCAATCCTCCTGGCCAAAATTGGATCAAAGGGATCCAATCCCAGAATCAGCTGATTGCAATCCAATCTGGCCAATTATGCAATCTATGGGTGGGATTGACGCCAGAATATGGTGGTGAGTGGCAGGGCCAATTCCGCAGCCTCCCGGAGGCAATCCAATTGGGACAGCTCAAAATTGGCCACTGTTGGTCAATTGGACTGCACATAACCCAATCCCAGCAGAAATTGACCACAGGATCAAGCTCCCCCCCATGGATCAGGGCACATGCCGGTCTCAATCCAGATTGATTGATCTTGCAAACCATGTCTCTTACTAAATTTTCTCCCAAAAATGCTAAATAAGAACTACAAATTAACCCTTGGTGGCTATGTTGTGCAAAGGAAAGACTGAATCTACTTATCTACAAGTCAATCTTGTCATGTTATAAAATGTCGCATCAATAGTTTTTGTAGCTCCTCAACAAAAATTGACATCGAACTGAATTAAGTTATGAAAAAATAATAACATCCATTTGTAATGATAGAAACAGGCATGTGGCCAGGCCCAAGATGAGCCACAATGAGAGAATAAAGAAAAACAAAAAGATGCAAAAAATAGATTCCAGACTGATCCAGGGTGGAGGGTGGTATGATCCCGTGGCAGCAGTCCTCACTGCCTCCCAAACTCAGATAGGCCTCAGATCTGTCTGGCATCAGCCGATCAAAGCCAACCAACCAAGATTAGCCTGATCCAGGTAGAAATCAGCCCCCAGATCACCCCAAGATCAGATCAGCAGGTCCTACAAGCCATGGCGACTGAGCCTAACATCATAGAAAGAGTATACGGCAGTACGGCACAAACTACAAATTGCAGAATATTGAGCATGCTTAAATTAAGAACTCACTTTTTCAACCCATGCCATCTCTACCATATAGTCGGAGGCTTTGCCCTGCATTAAAGAAAAGCAAAATAAATGATTTATAGAAAGAAATGCCCATTGGAAATGCAAATAAACATAAATAAACCTATACACAAAAAAGTGAAACACTTCACCGTTGGGATTCACTCAGGGGCAGCAGGCTATTTTAAAGTAAGAAAAGGTAATCTAATGTCCATATGAACAAAAAAGGATAGTGTGAATATGCATCCATGTGCATTACTGCATACAAACAAAATGCATGTTTGAGTGGATCTGTGTAGTTAGAGGCACTTGCCTCAACCACTAAAGCAGTGAGGCGAGGCGAAGTGGTTGCAAACTGCTCCACTTCACCCGAAAACACCCAAGGCAGACACCTCGGGCGACTAAGCACGTGAGGTAGGGCAAGGCATCCGCCTTGCTTGCCTCTTAACCGGATCTAGTTAGCTTAAACCTCCCACCCCCGCCCGGTTCCTATGTTCACCCGACACCAGACCCCCTCCTCCTGACGGAAACCCTCCCGTGGTGAAGGCCCTTCTTGTCCATTGCGCCGCCACTGCCGCCGCCATCGAAGTCATCATCCTCCTTCTCTATGCCTGTGTGGCCTCCTCTGTGCAACCGGAAGTAGGTTTTTTTTTCTTTTTTTCTTCACATCTTCTAAAAGTCTTTATTTTGAAATATGTCCTAATGTTATTGGTGTCGATTTTAAACTTCTAACAAGTTCTGTATGGCTTCCGGTGTAAGTCTAAGTCGTAGAGTCTTAAAGGTAGGATTTGGTTGGACTAAATTCATTTTATGTTTGAGTTCATGGATTTGGTTTATGATTTGATTTATTTATGTCTTGTCATTAATTGACTTAGACAATTTGAGTTGATTTCTTTTTTTTATTTTATGGGAATTAATTCCCATTTTTTACTAGCATTTTGTTTTGATTCAAGTGGATTTTGTTATGCATACTTATTTAATTAAGTAGCATTAGTCATTTAATTTCAAGATTAAGTTCGATTGAACTTAACATATTTTGAAACCATTTGTGGTCATTTTTATGCATGATTTTATGAGAAGTAATTGATTCAATTATCTTGGCATTTTGTTAATGATTGAATCATTATTTGATTTAAATTTAATCAAATTTGTTTATTTTATCAAGTTTTAAGTCCTTTAGATGACTTATTTAATTTTATCCATCTCTTGAAGTTCATGGAGATTTAATGTCACTTTAGAGTAACATATCACATCAATCGAACTTGAATTTTATTTCGTTTCGACTTGAGTACATAGAAGTACAATAAATGAGGAGGCATGCAAATCTTGCTTCTCAATGCATATCAAAGTAAATATTTTATGCATATTTATTATGCATTACTCATTTGACAATTTGGCGGCATTCCGACTGGACCGAGTCGGGTTTTTCCTCATATATCCAAAAATAACTTGTATGCATTTGATATGCGGCAATTTTTGGATTTGTTCAGTTTTGCTAGCATTTCAACTCTATCGAAGTTGAGGGCTATATGATTTTCCAAGATAGCTTAAATTCGCATTTTAAAATATGGGCTACTCAGTCCACTTTTTTAGAAAAATGTAGAATCGAAACCGGCCGAACTGAATGAATGGCTGACTGATTTTCGAAATATCGTAATTCACATTTTAAAATGCGGCCTATTTGGTCCCCTTTTTTGAAAAAAGGTAGGATCAAAACTAATAGGCCTACTTCGCCATCAGGCCGAGCCCTACTTTCTTCCTGAACACCAAGAAATTTTCAAAGAAGACCAAAAAATGTAGAGATTTCTCTCTCCTTTACAATGGCTTAAAAAACTTAGAGAGTTAGCGTTTCAAGGAGACAAGTTTCAATCAGCCAACCCCTATCTCAAACCCCTATACTTATGAGCCTTGAGGGCTATTTATAGGACTTTTTTAAAGGGGTATTTTGGTTACGAAAAGTCACCCCACTAAATCCATTTTCGTAGTAGTGGGGGTGACGGTGGTAGTGACAACCTCCTCTTTTGCCTCTCCCCCATCTTCTTCTCCCATCTCCGTTCTTCCTCCAATGGTGGTGCATAGATAGTCTCGCAGGCAGCTTCCCCTTGAGGCGAGGCTTCTTTTTTCCTTCGACGGATCCTGTGGTGGTGGCTTTTAATGCCATCGACGACGACAGTGGAGGAATTTGTTCCATCACTTCTCGTCGTTTCCTGGACGCAACTGAGCAAACCCTCGGTGGTTTTTTTTTCACAGTGGCCCCCTGTAACAGTGCTTGGAGCAAACATTGGGGGAGTCTCCTCCTTCCTCAACGAGGAAGTCATACGCACATAGATGGCTAGTTGCGAGCCTCCCCTCCTATTTTGGCCGGTCCTCATGCAAGGGCATGGTGGTGGATAAGTTGCCAATGGTAGCATCCATTGCTCTCCCTTGTACTTCTCTTTCTTTGGACCAACAGATACCAGCACAGGATTTCGGTGTTCCCCCTTTTTTCTTGCAGCGGACAGGGAGTTCTTCGGAATTTTTTTTCTTGACAGTGGTGTCAACTGTCAATGTCGATTCTCGACATTGACGGTGATAGCGGCAGAAGACCTTCAGTCTTCTCTTTTCGATGACGTCGATGCTCTCCAAACGGCGGTAATGACATTGTCTTTTTTTTCTTTCCGACAATCAATTTCTTCAACTACCTTTCTAATCAATTTGTTTCATTCCGGGGGAACCTTTCTCCGTCTTTCTTGGAGGTTCACCAAGTTTAGCGTCCTATTGGAATTTTGACTAGTTGGGGTTTACCCCTTTTCAGATTTGGTTTCATTGTACTGATATCAGTTTTGCCGATTGAAACATACATTTCCATCCATATGTGTTTTTTTCCCCTTCCATAGGGGTTAGAATTCTGGTTTCACAATGCATATACGCCATCAAGCTGAGGGCAAGTTTTTCAATTTTATAACTGTTTTTATGGTAAATGTTTAACTCTCCTAGTCACTCATAGCCCAACCATGTATTTTAGGCATTTCAAGCACAACACGTGGGTTTCAATAGATTATGTATGCAGTGCCAATGGATCAATTTAAAAACATAGATTCTGTCAGCCAACAAACACGTGAAGAACTCCTACCCGAAAACTATGCAACACACGGCAAAGTATATTTTATTCTTTTTCCTGGAGCGAAAACTTATCCAAGTTTTCTAACTATCCTTCATGGGACTTGAAAAACCATATCTTGGGGTAAAAATAAATGGTCCTTGGTAGGTAGCTCCCCCAAACAACAAGGGAAAAAAAAGATGCCCCCCTAACAATCAAGTAGTGTCACCCCCCCCTCACGCGAAGCTCCTGGCCACTATGCTTTCTCCCGACGCCATGAGAACCCTCGCTGGACCCTGCAAGAGATGCCTTTGCCACTGCCATCTGCAGTCGATGCCACTGCAGCCGCCATCTCCTCCAGCTCTATATGATGTCGTCATCTCCTCTTTCTTGCTGCGCACATAGGACTGCCAGGGGATGAGTGTTCAGGGCTTTTCTTTTTTGGGTTTTCTTCACATCTTCTATTGTTATTCTTTTATAAACATCTTATATACTTCATAGTGTGGATTCTAAGGTTCTTCACAAATCCTAGAGGTCATTCTTCCAGCACACGCCCTAGAGGTTAGTTTTTTTTTTGTTCTTCTAAGCATCTAGATTGCAGTTAAAAAAATGTTTTAATATATCAGTTTAATTTAGGGTAATTGTACCACTCTTCTGGGAGTCCAGGACTGGTTTATACATTTCTGACTGGCATTTTGCATCGCTCTAACAGATCAGTTAGAGGTGAGTTTTTTTTATTGTTCTGAATATCTTGCATTCATTTCAATTTTTACAAGTATTTTTTATATTTATTTCAATTATTTATATTTAATATATGTATTATTAAAATAATTGTATTTAAATAATATATGTCACATCATGTGCCTGAGACGAAATGAAGGGTCCCTCACCTCGGACACCTCACACCTTGGATAACATAGTTTTCTACTGAATTTTCTCTCCTTCAACTTCTCAATTGTCCTTCACAGCTTTCTTCTTGCGCTTGTTGAACTGTTATTCAAGGTTCACATGGGGGTGGGGAGTCTCTCACCTTCTGCTAGACTGCTAACGTTCAATGGGCATGAAGCAAGTGCCTGAATTCCTTGAGGGACAAATATAGAAAAAAATACCATAACACCATAAGCTAACTGAAAGATATTCCAACCATTTTTACAAGTAGCATCGGGACAAGTGGTTGTTATCAGCTAGAGCTGAATGCAAGAAGCAAAATGGCATATAATCTTCCCATGGCAATTGATACCATATGCCTGTGGTAATAATCAAAAGTTTTATCTTTTCTGTGATCTATTACAGGATAAGGTGAAGTGACTCAAGAAAATGGAACAAGACCAGGAATTGGATACTATATCAGGCAAGGAACTATCTTAGACCATGTTTGGTAACTGTATTAAGCCCCTCTATCTCTATCAATTTTGATAGTAATAATGATAGAAATTGATCAAAATTGATAGTGTTTGGTTATCAATATCAATATTGAAACATGATAAGTAATACAAGTGTTTGCTTGTATAAATTTTGATATTGATACTCTATCCTCTATAAATATTAAAATAAAAATTGATAAAGCATTATTTTTGATACTCTAACCAAACAGGGCATTACCTTTGTAATTTCTGAAGCTTTTGTTAGAAGCATTCCGTCACCATATGAATGAGATGTCCGCACAACATTAAGTGCAGTAGAAATATTACGCCTTGCCTGTAAAGTGTAAACCACACAAAAGATGTGAAATGGTTAACACTGATTAGATCTTTTAAAAATTTTGTTAAACCTTTGATTCATTGACAGTAGTTTTCACCAAGTGGATAACAAATTTAGGGTAAAACAAATATAAAGCATTTAAGCATCGCAGGGTGGAAGTTGGTAAGAGCAAGTTAATCACTCATAACATATGATTCTACACATGAGAGCAAAAACTAGAGGATGTCTATGTAGCAACAAACATATAACGGCATTGTCATACAGAAATAGTAGGAAATGGATGAAGAGTATTTATTAAACAACCAACCAAATTAGACCACTTCACCCCTTCTGTTCAATATAGATTTTTCTAAATAAATATAATTGTTTTATAAGGTGTGAATCATCCTTTTTGTCATCATGTAAAATATATATGTGTTGGTTTGAAAATTCATTTGTTTTCCATTTATTTGAGAAAATAAATTTTTATTATCTTTGACTAGCATAAACTGTTATGAAAACATGTGATATATCATAGAAGTATTAACCAAAACACATGGTATGCATGAAAATATGTTCGAGGTTTTGGGTTCATAAATTATATCTTTGGACCTCTCTCCATCGGAAAGTGCTAATGTTAATTATATCGAGAATATTCAAATACCCTTGATTAACCTTCAAGGTAACTCAAACCATGAAAAACATACATCTACAAAACATACGTGGGAGCTATAACCCCATAAACTCAATGGAATGCAAACTTAATTTGTTAAATTGGATTTTTTTTTTCATTATGCATTATGAAGGTATGTTTTAAGATTCCAACATCTTAAGAACATTTTTAGTGGATCTTTAAGCAGATTTGGCATGTTCGATATGAATTTTACTCTTTTAACTTAAGGTCTTAACAATAGACATTTTTTGAATTATTAGAATTCATTTTGGACCCGAGATCTAAAGTAGACATGGATCAGATCAAATTCACGTTGGAATTATGTTTTGATCATGAGATTTTTCCGTTAGGACTTATCATTAAAGCCCATTTTTTTATTTAAGTTGTAACATCATATTTCCAATAGGAGTCTTAGCATCTTAGACTTGGTAAATGTTTAGATCTGATTTTTATGGTATTTGATCAGAGCATGTTCATCTTTTTTTTGTGTTAAGTCTTGGCGTTAAGCATTAGACTTATGCACTTTGGTGGATCCGAAAATCTGATGTTATAACATTCAATATGAGAGTCTTTAGAGCCATTTGGAAGGCTCTCATTAGACCATCTTAGGTATTCAGATTTTGGTTTCCCATGTTTAGATGAGCATGTAGGATTATATCCCCTAGCCGTTCAAACATCCATGTTTAGGCAATTGGGACTTCGTGGATTTTATGTCATCCGAATTCAGGTTTGATTATCTTATATCCCATTAAACATCTTAGGGTTACTCAGACCCGCAATTACCCTCACATAACCTGATTTTACTAAATTCCAACTGAACATCAGATGTTTTATCTTAAGGTTTGACTGAGTTTAAACATGAGTTCGACACATTTCAGATTTTTATATGTTTATCATCAGATCTGGTTATTTTGGATCACATATGGAACATGATTCCAATTTGGCAGTTTTCATATTGACAATTTCATAATCAGCTTCTCAGTTCAGATTCAATGATCTGATTTAGGCATTTTCAGATCTGAAACTTAGGGAATTGTCATGTTCAGTCTCAAATCATTCCTTCCCATCTTCAGTTTATCATTTATGTACTCTGAAGTCTCAAATCTGATGACTTAAATGGCATATTCATATGCTCCCATGGGGCCGTATTTCTATGTTCAGATTTGATATATTTGAGATCACATTCTCATGATGCCACACATTTTTTTATGATCAGATAGACATCTTCTGATCCATACCATCTTCATTTTGGATTGTTAAGATGTCATCGTCCATTTCAGATTGACTCGAAGGGGGCTTAAGTCCATTAAATCTGATTGACAGATTTCTAGGTCCTTTGTTTAAGATTGTATTTTGTTAAATCTGAATAGTTGGCATTTTGACATTTTGAGATCATATTCTCAACATTGGCTTTAGATTTGGTTATTTTAAATTCATATTTTCATATTTGCATTCCATATGGTCTATGTGAGTTATATTAATGCTCTCTTATCATACCATGGAGACATTTGACACATAACATCATTCATAATGATATGGGGTATATTTATTTACATCAACATGTGGGGAGGCTTCATATGGCTAAAATCCCCTTAAATCATATCATGTGAGAATATCTCCATAGCCTTGCATAGGCATGGGATATATTCTTGATTCCCTATTTAAATCTTAGGTTCGGTTTAGCATAGTGACATGCATAACCTCCCCTTGGATCAAGTGGGAATGAATCGGGATATGGTGGGGACATGTCCACATAGCCATCCAGGATCGATACACCCCGGGGGGCACACCTGTGTGACATCCAATACATAGATTCCAGAATCGGCCAATCCGGATCGGGATTGGCTGATTCTTGGATCAGATCGGCCTATGGCAATCTAAATTTTCACCCGAAGGGGTAATCCGAGATAAAATCCCGGTAGAATTGGCCAAAATCAAATTGAAATTGAAATCAATTTTTTTTTATTTTTTTACTTTTTTTTTATTTCTAATTCCAAATCGGAGTTCGTCCTGGAGGATCGACCAATCCGATACAATCAGGATCGGATTAGTACCCACCAATCCGGATGTTGATTCCAATCCGGCAATCATTTGTCCTATATGATGAGTAGGTATAACTTAATAGATGTAGCCTCTTAAATATTTTCATAATTTTTAAATATTTAAAATAAGTATTTTTATTTTGTCATTTTTGCCATTTTGTTTCATCATCATGTCATGAAGTCATGTCGGTCTCAAATGATCCATCATCATTGTCTCAGCCTCATATGGCTCATAAGCATGTCATCTCGGCTTATGTGGCCTATCTTACATCCTTTTGGCCTCATGTGGCCCATCTTTGTGTCATCTTTGACCCAATTGGTCTATCATCATCATAACAAGCTGATTCAGATTCACATTGTATCTTAGAACCTGCTGCCACCTTCATGGACTGTGTGAGATCCAAAACTGATTTTTTTATCAGGCTTCATAAATATACCTCAGATCATGTCCGAGAAAGGCTTGAATTGAAGGAATATAAGCCATGAAGGGGTTGTGTATAGGCATGATATCAAGGCTACCCAGTTACCTCTTTTGGTTCAAGATATTGAGCCTTGGAGAGCCGGATATGGCCTGGTTTATATAGTTCTAAGTGTAAGACTATGAGAGACTATTATAGCCATGCATGGGGAGGTCAAACTATGGCATAGATTACCATATGGCCATGGAAGAAAGGCAGGGTAGGGGACTGTTACATAACCATATATGGGACCGAACAGTGGACTATGGGGGACTGTTATGTGGCCATAAAGAGAGGCCAAACAAGGGGTTTATGAGATGTTTTGTGGCCATGGAAGATAGGCTAAAAAGGGGTCAATTCACATGGGTATAGGCCATCGGATATAGACATATGATGGTCATGCACGAGAATTGTCATATTACCAAGAAAAGGGGGACCAAATAGTGGTTCAGAGGAAACTATCATATGCTGAGTATATGGCTATGAAAAGGGGTTAAACATGAGCATATATAGAGCTGTTATGCGGCCATGATGAGAGGCCGAACATGAGTATATATGGGGCTACAGTCATCGGGCTATGGGCTTGTGATGGCTGTGCATGGAAGGACATGAGAGGAAGGAAAAGGGGCTGAACAAGGGAGCTGCATAGACATGTCATATAAAGTTTCAGCCATGGGTATGATGGATTACGAATCTAGGGACGAAGAGAGGGGACCGGCACTTATTTGCACATAAGCACCTCACCTTCTTCTTCTTCTCCATGGTCTCTCCTCCTTGCACAAATGAAAGTGATGGCAGCAGTAGCACCTCTCATTCTCCTCCTGCAGGTACCCTCTCTCTAATGGAACTGCAGCACTTCTCGGACCCCTCTCTCTTATCTCCGGAATTGCAGCACCGTTTCTCTCCCTTTCTCTTTGAGCATCCTAACAATGTACAGTCCCTAGTGGACTATTTATATAGAAGAATGATAGGAGATGCAGTTCTGATCAGGGCTGCCTTTGCTTTCGCATGAAAGAAGGAGTGGGAGGAGGATCTAATGAGGTGCTCCTACATTCCAACCTTCATTTGAATATTTGTTAAAACATAAGCCTAACTGGCCATCTTCTATTGGAGGAGGATATGAGGAAGACCTGGTCAAGCTTCGGATAATAGAGAATATGCGCTGCCTCCACTCTCTTCTCTTCCTATTTTGTAGGAGCATCCAATAGGAGATCTTTTGACTTGAAGCCATTTTCGGTTGTGGAGGATGCCAAGGCTGCCAAGTGGCCTTCAAGGCCTATTATTTAGACACATCTAGCGCTGCAAGTAAACAAAAAATCCCCATTGCCTGAATTGTGCAGCGGCTACCATATTGACCTATCTTCTCATCATAGAGCACATGATCCAAGGGTGCACATCAAATAAATGCTCAGATAACCATGATATGGGTTGGAATTGAGCACCATATGGGCCTGATTTCATGCATCTTCATAACTCATCAATATAAACATAAATTGTATCAGAATCATAGTGAATTGATTTAATTCCTATCATCAAATCTCAACCCTTGAATTTTGTGAAAATTGCATCATTTATGGTTGACGTACAATTTATCTCATTCATATATGAAGCATGTATTTAAATGACCCCATTGATCAAATAATTCTTCCATTGATCCATACAGAAATTGAGTATCATCTTGGTCTATTAAGATCATCTATTTGACAATGTTCACTATGAACTTCAAAAAAATGTCAGTATTTGACATTTTATGCATTATTAGACCATATATCATCTGAATTTTCAAATCAGACTCAACTTCATTAATATCTACCTATTTGTCCCATTGACTCCAAATCAAACTCAAGTCATCGCTTAATCCATTTAAAAAATTCCCTTGAGATCTTGGTGCAAGAACAAGCTGCGACCACAAGCTGCGACCTTCTTCTTCTTCTTTTCCCTCTCTTGTTGCCACGGTGGTCTCTTCCTGCTAGCAGCACTATCAGGCTTCAATTCTGCCGTCTCTAGTGCCTTGATCGGCCATCTACTGGTATTGGGTTGGGGAGGATCTAATGCTCTGCAGTTCCATCCCTCATCGGAACAATCAGGTACATAAATTCACGATTTCTGCCATTTTTACTGCCGTGATCATCACCCCACCTGATCAGTATACAGAAAATAAATTCTGTCATGGTTGGTGTGCAACTAGGTGTCCATTGGATCTACATTAAAGAGAACATATAATTCTCAAGATCCAAGCACCATCCCAGCCCTGTCGAGACCATATTCTCTACCAACCGGGCTTCAATCTTCTGTTTTCACCAAGGATTCCGGAATCGGAATCGGAATCGGAATCGGTTGGGACCGATTCCGATTCCGATTCCCAGAATCGGCCGGAATCGGCCGATTCCTGGGAAGGGAATCGATTCCGGAATCGGTCGGAATCGGTTTTTTTTTTTTGGATTTTTTTTTCGTCAAAAAAATTCAAAAAATTCAGAAAAATTCTAAAAAAATAGGAAATGAGTTAGAAAAATTTTAAAAAATCACCAATGCATGATATCCACAAAACCACATCATACAAATACTAATGAACACCAATTGAAGACTTGAAGACTTGAAAGTTAAGTACATATTCCAATTCCATTTATTCAAATATCAAAGAGTTGATACATCATCAAAAAAAAATTACATCATATCAATCTACTACCAATATCTAGGATAAAGATGTGGGTCGTCCTCCTCTCCCTGCTGCTCGTGACGCTCCTCCCTCGTGCTCGGTCTTGAATCGTCCGGACCATATCCATATGAAAATAATGCCGATGCCATGCCATCAAGGTCGTATGGATCGGACTGCGGGACGACCGGGACGTAAGCAGAGGATGGTGGAGCTGGTGGTGTAATCCACTGCTGGTCAACCTGGCCAAATGCTCTTCCTGACTAGGTCTACCATATGCCCGTGTTCCCAACCCACGTCGGAAGCACGTGCTGGTGCTGCGCCACCTTGATCGGTCATTGCTTGTATCTACAAAAATTGTAAACAATGCACTAAAAATGATTAGATAACATAAAAAATGATTTAGACGCTGTTCGGGAAGCAGACAACCCAAGTAACACACCATTCGGTATGTTTAAAGGGTTACGTAGTTGCCGGAAATCGTCGCAAATTAACGTACGGTATATCCGGAATTTTTTCCGTGCAAAATGAACTTAAACGGATAGTTTAAAACTTGGACGGACTTATTCGGTCGGAAATCACAACGTTTAACGACGCTCGGACTCGTCGGAAACGCGTAAGAATGGACGTACGAAGTTTTCGGCGAAGAAATCTTACCAAAAACTGGTCAAAGATCGAAGAAGACGTTGATTCAAGGCGGAGCGGGGCTGGGGTCGGCGGAATCGGTTGAAGGTGTCGCTTGGGATCGCGGGAATCGCCGGGATCGCCCGGGGAATCGGCCGAAATCGCCGGAATCGGTCTTTGAATCGCTCCCGGATCGACGGATCGCTGCTCGATCGCTCGGATCGACGCCTGGATCGCCTGATCGATGCCGGAATCGCTGAGGAATCGCCGCGGAATCGCCGGAAACGAGCCCTACCGCCGCGGGATCGAAGGAATCGACCGCGGCGGGCGGTCCGGGCCCTTTTAGGGCCGGAATCCGGTCGGTTCCCGGTCCAGAATCGAACCGGGAATCGAACCGGGGCCGATTCAACCGGTCTTCCATCGGAATCGGTCGGATCGACCGATTCCACAACGAATCGGTCGGAATCGGATCGATTCCGACCGATTCCAGTCGATTCATACCGATTCCGCGGAATTATTCCCGGAATCGGTCCTTCCGCCAGGAATCGGATCGGAATCCACCGATCCGATTCCGGAATCGGTCGGAATCAGTCCAATTCCACCGATTCCGTAATCTATGGTTTTCACAGTCGGCGGCAGCAGGTATACATCATATGTTCTTCTTTGTTGTTCTACATGCCATGGTGCATTAGGGACATCATTAGAAATCAAACATGACCCAAATTAAGAAGGATGTATATCTCTCCTAATCCTAACATTGTATGGACCTTGTCAAGGCTGAATTCCTTCATTTACTGGGCTGGCTTCCAAGAGAATTGTCCCCTCCCATTGGCAACCACAGCAATAGGCAATTGAACCTTGTTCCTTTATCATGGCATATCCGGAATCCCGGATACAAAATCAGGTGCTTGCTTGACTGATTTGCAAGAGGAAAGCCCTTCCTAATCCCAGGCATCTTATAGGCATCCGATTGCCTAACAGTTTAGACAAAATAGTCATAGGCCTATTCTTTTTGACTGTTATGATAGTCTGGGTACATAACCGAGCATCTTCTATGTTTAAAACTGAGGAGGGCATGTCTCTTTTGCTATCATGGTAGCCTAGATGTATGATTAGGCATCCAGACCAAAGATGAGTCCTCTCTTGTCAAATTAAGGTGCTAAATATTATCATCTAACATGATCTCCATATGTTGTTGTTCCAGCCATCATATCGGTCATTGAGCCATTCATGTTTGTTGCATCATTGGCCATCATGTGTAACTTTGCACGTATATTTTGCCATATATGTGTCTTCATATGCTCATCTTGTGCTCGGACTTGTATGCATCCATTGGAGAAATAAAGAGGGCCAACTCCTCATTGATTATGTAAATTCATCTGATTTTGACAGATTTTCATGAGTTAACATTTTTGGAGCTAAGTATTTAGCACTTGGTATGTCATAGCTATTGGTAGTCCAGTTATGCATATAGGACATCCCATAAGCTTAAAAATATATAGATCCCAATCCATCTAGGACCCAGATCTCATATAAAATAGAATTTTAAAAGGCATATATACATATTCTGCATGCAAATTTCAGGTGCCAAAATAAGGTATGTCACAAAGAGCAGGGTAAGACATCCACATTTCATGAGTTACAATAGAGGTTTGCAATATCGGGCGATTTGGATCAGGATTGGCACCCGATATGATTATGGGGGAAGGCAGAACCTGGTCCTATCTTCCAGCTGGGATCAACCTAGATCGGGTTGGATCAGTGATCCCATTGAATCCTGGTAGTCCTGTGAGGAGGTGAGGACAGAAGGGCAGCCATCCCCAGGTTTGTGCCACGGGCTGTGATTTGCTGGAAGCTCGCCATTAACCAGTCAAACCCCCCCCCCTTAATAGAAGATAGGCCAATCCCAGCCTTCAAAAGGATTGACTGATCCACTAATCCAATCTTGGTCAAGAAAATCTCAGTTACAATTCTTTCAGTTACCTATTGTGTTACCAATAATCTTCCATAAGATTAACATTCTTATAGGTATCTATGACCATGAGGTGTGGGCATGCAGTATTTAAAGATATTTCCTTTACTCGTTATCATGTATCATCATATCAAAGATGATGCCAAAAACACTCACAAAGTCGAGGATATAATACTTAGCACCCCAACTAGTTCGTGAATCTGGATAAATAATGCAGATTATTTAGAACTTTAAGTCAGACAAGCCAGAAATTCTTGTTGGAATCACCCCCTAATCGGCCATAGCCGATCCTGATCCAAATCAGGACCAAATAGGTAGATCGGCCAATCCATTGGCATTGGATGTGAGATGGGAGCTGATCTGCAGTAGGTGGAGGGATGGCTCACCTTAGCATCAGCTGCCCCATCTTCCCTGGTCTGAAACAAAGAGACAGACCCAATGCTCCCAGATATTGGATCCTCCAGATATCAGGTCCCTGGGTCCAATGAGCAGATAACGGGATCAAGAGGAGGTAGGGTTGGCTGCTGACCCATCTCCGTGCTGGATATCTGTCTTCCCTCAGCATTCACTGTAATTGGCTGATCTGGCTCGGATCAGTAGCCACCAGCATTTTGGTTCTGGCTGCTCGGTGCTCAATAGGATCAGCCAATCCCCTCTGCCCTCAGTGTTCCACAAAACCAACCAATCCAACCCAAATAAGATAATCCTAATCCACGACAAGCCAACCACGATATGGATCAGCCAATCCTACAAACCCAGAAGACATGTAGATATAGGAGTGTGCATAAAATGGTTCAAACCAAACCAGTTTGATCAGTTCAGTTTGAGAGCCAGGTTCAGTTCGGTTTAGTTTTGAAAAAAAAAGGTCCAAAACCGGACTAAATCAAACCATGCACACCCCCAATGTGAATAGAATAAATTCTCCTATTCTTCCACCACTGATAAGCATATGGTCTTCATAAAGATAGAATCTTAATTCTTCTTTGCATCCACTTTTTATTTCTGAGAAATTGTGCTCTCCACCTGCTTACTCCACAACCCCTAAGTTGTTGTTCATAGGATCTACTCAATAATTTCTATCATGGCTTTGTGGGATGGAATTGTTAGATGACAGTGATGTAAACAAGAAAAAAATATAATTGAAAATTTTGAAGTCCAATCAAAATGTTAGAGACATTCATAATGCATATAATCCAAGTCGAACTAAGCCCAAGAAAAACTTGCAGGTAACTTCTCCAAGGCAGAAAGAGAGGAAAAGCACTTATAGAGGATACATGTGACAAATGAACCATTTTATGTGAAGCGTGCTAGCATCTGAAGATAATGCATGCACTTTTATTTCCAAAAGTGAAAAATGATATCAATCACATGCATATCACCTTGAAAATCTAAAAATTCATACATTCTGATGTAATACTTTTTTGTCATCAAAAAACAGTCAGGTAAAATAACCTATTTTGGTAATTAGACTTTTATATTTTAAGATACACCATTAAAGCATAGTATTTACTCTTTCAGCAAATGCTGCAGCACTTTCTTGTTTGGTCTCTGATGAAAAAATGACAGGCAGATATTCCACCTATTGAGACAAGAAACAAAAACTGATCAGATGGAGTACATAATTAACTAAGAAAAAAGCAGAAACGGAAAGATAACTTTCTTTCGCAAAGTTTCAAGGATTGATCTGGTTCAAACTTAACTCAAAATTTACATGCATGAAGTCATGAAGACACTTATGGCCTTTTTGGTTAGAGTATCAAAAATGATACTATATTAGTATTGATAATGATATTTCTAAAAGTTGGAGTATCAATATCAAAATTGCTACAAGTTGACAATTGTATTACATGGCATGCTTTGTTTGCACTACAAATTTCAATTTGATACTATTAGTCATACACTTCTAGGTGATTACTATCAATATCAATTTTAAAATTGATAGTGTTGGTGGTGTTTAATTATGTTACCAAACAGTGCATTAAGTATAAGAATCTCAACTCAAGCCATAATCTTAAATTATTTGGGACCGACCGTGTGGGTTCTCTTTCTCCACTTGTGCCAATGTTGAGTTATTTCTTCAGAGATATTTCAAACAAACAAATCATATATAATTACCCTCCTCCAAGTTGACTCAGATCTACCACATCTAGGTATAAGAATAACCCTTTTAATTTGTCTAGAACTGATCATGTAAGCTGATTTGCATTTTATATTTCTCTTTCTGGAAAGTGATCAAAGGACACAATTCTTTACTATATGGAACAAAAGTATGAGAGTGAAAAGGACATAAATCTTCCAAACAGGCAGTGGGAAGAAAAAAAAGATTAGCTTCAGCCCGGGGGTCCTTACACAAAATAAACAAGGATCTATACGTAGAAAACAAGATATGAGACTCTTCCAATGAAATAGCTTCAAAAGCAAACCAACACTCTCCAAAAAAAATACAACACAAACAGCCAAAACATTGTCGATGGAGTCATAATAATTGTTGAAGTATCAATTATTTATCTCTTTCTAAATATCCTACAGCACTGCTGGTAGAATGAAGCCCCACATCAGTTTGTCTTCCTTGCACAGATTAAAATTCATCCACTGCTTAAGAAGCTACAAGAGAGACAGACATTGTCCCTTTCAATTGGAATTAATTCACTGATGTAAGCATTTATATTAACAGTACTTCCACTATCAGACTCTAGAGTTGAAAGATTTTGAGAAAATTCTCATGTGCTGTTTTCTGGGTAGTCATGTTTATACTTATGGTGGGGCCTTAATCTACATAAATAATTGTTGCATTCTTTCAAAGGTATTAATTTGTAAAAGTTGTTAGCACGCTTCTTCTTATTCAAGGCACAATATTGGTTTCAAAGTAAAGACAAGGAATTTACGATTTTTGCAATGTAACTGATTTAAGTAGCTTATTGGCAAGCCGAGTAATTAGTAGACCAAGAAAATGGTTATGACCCTAATGAATGGATGTGGCTGTGTTTGCCAGCCATCATGTATTCAGGTTTCACGTAAAATTAGTTATAACTAAGTGGAGTATGGATGACTTTTGGAAGCTCCCAAAAGAAAGCAATTTGTTGATGATAAAAAGGAGTAATGAGACCAAAAAGCAGCAAAACATCTAGGATCTATTAGATATATGGAATGCGATCTCTAAAGAATCTCTTGAGATGTCCGGAGAACCTCTCTCTTCACACCACTAAGAAATGAGAACACCAAAATGGCAACATGTATATAAATATCTTTAATCCTAAATTTTTCAACACTTTTGCTGCTTCTACTGCCCAACTCCATATTGATGCAAATTGTTTCTGTCATTCTTATTTTCTCTCCTATTTTCTATTTCTATTTTAATTAAGTTACCTTGTTAAGTTTGTTCCATATCTTAATTCTATTAGTGCATCCATCTAGAGGCAATTTATAGGCTGCTACAATGATGAGAAAAATTCATTGAATAAAAAGATGCAACCATCCAAAGGCTTATCTAGCTATTGTTATGTCATTTTTCACTATATTTTGTAACATAACATTTTTATACATGTATAATTGACTTGAGATGTGACATCAATCTCTCAAAATTTCAAATAGATCTCTTTGAGATGTCTTATTTTTATATTGCTCAAGTTGAAGCCTAGACCAACTTAGGATTCCAAATCTCTTGATGTGTCCCTTGTGGGCAACATAGGTGTCAAGGCACAAATGTCTAAGGCACTCAAAGGGGCCATTTAAGCTTAGGTGATAAGGCTGGCATTTAGGCATCGCCTAAATGGTAGAATAGGATGTTAGTACATATATCTGCATTCATATATACATATATATAGAGTGGGAGAGAAAAGAGGAAGAGCAAACAGCAGGCAGCCTCAATGTGTTTTCAATGGGAAAGAAGAACTAGGAATGACGTAGTAGATTTAAAAAGTTTTGAGATGTGTGGGTGAGCGTGTGTGAATATATATATATATATAAATTTATACATATTTTTGAATATGAATGCATGTGCTCATGCATGCAAATGTGTGTTTTGTTACATGTGCATGCATACGTTTTAGAAAATAGATAAGTTTGATAGACTCACTGTTGTCAAGGCACGCGCCTAAGCGGCGCTTAGGCGCCCCTTAGGCGTTAAGGTGCTAATTTGAAGACGCCTAGAAGGGGCGCCTTATCTTAATAGAAGAAGGCGTACGCCTTGGCCGACTAGGCATTGAGGCTGCTTTATTAAAGATTGTAGATCGTCGATGGGATTGTAGATCGTCGATGGGAGATACAAATTATCTCCCATATTTAGACTAGGCATTGAGGCTGCTTTATTAAAGATTGTAGATCGTCGATGGGATTGTAGATCGTCGATGGGAGATACAAATTATCTCCCATATTTAGACTAGGCATTGAGGCTGCTTTATTAAAGTATGCTCCCATATTAAAGATTGTAGATCGTCGATGGGAGATACAAATGCAACGTCCTTTACACTTAGCTGGTTTCTACTTAAATCCCAAATTCTATCATGATGCTCAATCTAAAGATCCATCTTGTGTTGGAAAGTATGAAACTGCATTTTATAAAAGTGTTGAGAGAATGGTGCCGGATAAAGATGTGCAAGACAAGATAGATGAACAAGTTGGTATGTACATTACTACAAAAGGCACATTTAGCATCTCATTTGCTATAAAGGCACGAGAAAAGAAACTTCCAAGTAAGTCATTTTCTTATTGGAGATATTAACTATATGTTAAAGAGTGTAATCATATCTTAATTTGTGTTTTATTGTCAAATTGTCAATATAGTTGATTGGTGGATGCAATATGGTGGACAAACACCTGAGCTAAAGATGCTTGCATTAAGGATTCTCGGCTTATGTTGTAGCTCATCCGGTTGTGAACGTAATTGGAGCACATTTGAATTTGTAAGTATTTTAGAATTTTAATATTTGACACATCATTTTCATCAATTATGTTTAATTTGTAATCCGTGATATATATATATATATGTTTTTGTTGTTTTTTAGTTTCATACGAAGAAGAGAAACCGTTTAGAGCATAAAAGATTGAACGATTTGGTTTATGTGCAATACAACCGCCGCCTTCGTGAAAGGTTCTTGGAGATTAAAAAAAATCCGGAAAGATATGATCCTATTTGTTTGGATAGTTTGGATTGGGGGAGTGAGTGGATGGTAAAGGAAACAACAATTTAGTTCATGAAGGTCAAGATCTTACATGGGAAGATGTTGAAAATGCTATGGGGGCTTCAGAGAGTAGATCACAAAGAGTCATTGGCCAAGCAAGTGGAGCCACTACATCACAAGCTACGATGGTAAGAGATGAAGATAGTGATGAAGATCATGAAGAGGATGATGATGTAGATGATGATGTAGATGATGATGAAGAAGATGATGCACCATGGGAGGAAGAAAATGATGAAGACGGTGGCGGTGCAAATGAAGAGGCTAATGCACGTGATGAGACTTTAGAGAATGCTATGTTTGGTTTTAAGATTTGAATGACATTATGTTGTGATTGTGATGTACTTTGAACAGTTTACTTCAATCTTTTGCTTTTGAGTACTTTTTTGTATTTGTAAGTCACTTTTATTATTTGTTTTATTTACTTTACTTATATACTTTGATCATGATGTTAGTTTTTAGTTATATTTTTGTATTCCTATTTTTTTGGTTAGTTTCATAACTTGTGATAATGTGAAGTGTTTGTGCCTATGCCGTATGTCATGTTGTATTTGCATATGTTGTTTACTTTATTTTTCAGATTTTTTAGAAAGAAGTTCAAGGAGTAGTAAAGCACGTATCATTTGGTAAGTAAATTTTAAGTTTTTGTAATGTGTTTTCAATTTTATATAAATTGTATTCTTGCTATGTCAATTGTATTACTTTTATTTTTCTATCCAACTTTGTATGATTGTTAGTTGTATAAATCATTTTTGTACCCACATTTAGAATACATATACATATATATATGTATATACACATATATAAGTAATTATGTATATACATAATTACATATATATATAAACACAATAATGTCACCGCCTTGACCGCTTAGGCGATGCCTAAGCGGCTGCCTAGTTGCCTAAGCTTATTCTACACCCTCCAACGCCTTAGGCGCCTTGTCGCCTTGACAACTATGGATAGACTAAATGAAATAAAGTGAAAAGAGTGTGTTGAGAAGGCATTTTAAGATTTTTTTTAGGTATACACGTATAATTAAAATCCTAAATATATACAATTAATATAAAAGATAAAAAAATATTTTAATATAATGTCACTATATTTAAATGGGCACCCAAGTCAAGGAGGTCAAGGGTGCAACACTCCTTCTAGGGAGTATATTAGGTAGGCAATAAGGCAAGCACCTTGGGTTCCTTTTGAGTCCTAAAAGGCATCACTGCGCCTTAGGACCTAGATTGCACCTAAGCGACACTTGGGCTGGTAGCTGGCCCCTTGACAATTATGGTGATCAACGGTCGCCCTAAATTTCAATTCTAGTTCCCCTTGTCAACCTGTCTCAATCTTAGCCCACAACTCCCTATTCCCTATCTTCTAAAGCCTATTCTCTCGAGAATTTCTTGAAATCTCTTTTCAATTCCCTCCAATCCTTTTGAGATGAACTTGAGATGAAAATCCTTGATCAGATAATAGAATAGATGAAACAAAGGTATGTTGTAAGGCATAAGGCATTTGAGGCAAAGAAGGGGTTGTTTCACTCATATGCCCGAATCGACCACCTTAGAGCTTAGGTGATGGAGGCGAAACCATATTAAAGAGAAAAAAAAGGCTCGAGTGTCTCATCGAAGGCACATAGGACCTCATTGGATGCCACTCATGGCTATGTAGAGTGCCAGAAGGAATCCTTTGCCATAGTGCCCTGGGGGAGATAGTCTCCCCCATATGATAAGGGCATTGTAGTGAAGAAGCCCTTTCAACACTCCACACAGCCACTCTGGTAGTGACTAATGAGACGCATTATGCCTCAAGTCATTATAGGAGCCCCCACTTAAGGATTGTCGTCTCAGATCTTGGCTTCATCTCGGAAGGGTGAAAAAGAAGAGATCTCGCGAAATTCTCGAAAAATTCTCGGATGATTGGATCTCGGATTTCATTTACGTAGGGTATACCATACTACATAATAATATAAATTTGAAAATACAAGAAAAAAGCTTAAAAATAAACCCACAGATAGGTTTCTATAGAGCTTACAGTCTGATTGGACCCATTTGGGGTCACATTGGCATTGTATTCCGGCGCCGAGGGTGCACAATCCCCGCAGCACACCTATCGGGCAGGGAAGACGCTCATACCAGGTCCAAAGGACCCGGTACGAGTAGGATAAGTGGCCGGATCCCGCTTTCAAGAGATATCGGGTCAAGAGGACCCGATATCTCAAGATCCAATCACTTATGTGACCAGATCCCTCTTTTAAGAAATATCGGGTCAAGAAGACCCGATATCTCAAGGATCCTGCTCGTACCGAGTCCTCTGGACCCGGTACGACTGTCTTCCCCACTCGATAGGGCGGGAAAGAGCTGCAGCGGCGGCTCCACCGTCTCTCAGCCGATGCCGACTCTTAGACTTCCGAAATAACTTATTTCGGCTGTTCCGGACAAGGATTGCTGTCTCAGATCTCGGCTTCGTCTTGGAAAGGTGAAAGAGAAGAGATCACATGAGATTCTCGAAAAAATCTCGGAAGATCAAATCTCGGATTTCATTTATGTAAGGTATACCTTACCTATGGATCGTCATCTCGCATCTAAATTTTATCTCATGGAGATTGAAGAAAAAAGATCTCGAAAAAATCTCGAGAGATTAGATCTTGGAAATACTAATCAATGTGTATGTTTAAGTGTAAAATGTCATGTAAACTTTTGAAATAGGACAAGGGAACTCGTATTAAACATCAAAATAAGCTGTGAGAGATTTAAAAGCGCAATATAGAGATGGTGAACTATTGTTAATAGGAGACATAGGATCATATATCAGATCAAAGCTTCATCTTGAATAATATGAATAAGAGATTGATGACATCTAAGATTAATTTACATATATAGTCATAAAAATATTAAGTTATAAAATTATATCAAGCAATAATGTTTAGATGAATATTTAGATGGATTCCATAATAAAATTGGCAATATATGAAACAAACTTAACAAGGCCATCTAACAAGTTAGGGATAGTAATAGGCGGAAAAGATCAAGGTACCGGAGGCATGGAATGCCGGGTCGCGACCCGGCCCCGACCCGGTCGGGGCGACTCCCCCGGCCGGGTCGCGGAGTCGTGGCCGGGTCGCGCGAGTCGCGCGACCCGGTCCGGCAACGGTCACTGACCGTTGCCGGACCGTTGGCAACGGTCTCGGGCCGTTGCCAACGGCTGGGGGGCGCCCCCCCATTCAGGGGGCTATTTAAAGCCCCGAGGGGCTCTCCTTACTCCCACCCCCCACTCTCACTCTCGACCTCTCATTTGTGCTCTCATTGCTCTCATTGCTCAAATTTTTTTTCTCATTTACTTAATTATTTCATCAAGCATTTCATTAGTTCATTTAGTATATTTATTTAATATTAGTTCCATTGATTAGTGGGTTAAGTAGTTTATTCTTTTTAATACTTATTTGCTTACTTGCATAGTTAGTTAGCTAGAAGATTAGTTAGATATTTAGTTTAGTAGTTTCTAAGATTAGGTTGACATCAAGGAGGCTTGAAGACCTCGTGTATTGTCACTACAACATGAGGTTAAAGTTGAGGAATTTGGATAGAATGAAGCAGAACCAGATGGAACAAAAGAGTTGGATAGCACAGGCAGCGGGACGTTCGGTCGACGAGCCGCCAATTGAAGAGGAGGATATCGATTTGGATCAAATATTCTACGAGAAGAACTCCTTAGAAGCTTGGGTAAACGACCGAGAAGGGTTGGGAGAACCGGAGTTCAACCCCCAAGACCGACAATGGGCCGAAGGAGTGCTCGACGATGTCCCTTTAGCCGAAGAATTCCAGATCCCTCCCTCACTAGCAAAGCGCCAGAGGACCGGAGAAGGAACTAGCCAAGGTACGCAAAGTAGGCGAAAAGGTAAACAAGTTATGACTGGTCCTTTTGATATTGCAGATGCTGATACGGTCGAAGACGATCGAGAAGATACGCCGGAGCCGAACATTCGAGTGCAGTATCAGACGTCCGAGGATTCGTCGTCAAAGAGTAGCAACGATGATGGTGCTGGATACGGGGGCACGAACACTTTACAAGTACAAGGGACCTCAGATCCTCCCATATCTCCTACAACGTCGTTACGTTTTACCGACGAGGAGCAATATACTCATGCGACCCAAGATACCGATAATGGTGGAAGGCCACAAGGTAGAGGAGGTCATCGTAGCCATGGAGTTGGAGCAGAATACCACGATGCCTCCGACTATGTGTATGATTCATCCCAAGGCTCTTGGTTCCCTACATACGATCAAGAGTACTGTAGAATGAATTATGTGGAGTCATCGGATACTTCGATCCAATCGACCTATAGTTATGGTGACTCGTTTGGATCAAGTCTTAGGATAGTTTCCCGAGGACGTACGAATATGATCGTCGTATGTACATGTATCGAGCTTTGTACTCAACCCAAATGACGTGGGAGAGTACATCAACTACCTACAAAGTGTACAACACATCATGTTGGAATAAAATTGATACATTATTTATTTAAATCATGTCATTTAATTTATCCAATTTTTCTGTATTTTTTCAGATTTTTTTCGCATTTTTCTTATTTTTTGAATTTTTCAAAAAAAATAATTAAAAATTAGGGTCGCGACCGGGTCGGCCTGGGGGTCCCGCGACCCGGTCGCGACCCCCGACCCAACCCTCCTTGACCAGAGGTACTACGTAGATCTTCTCGTTTCGGCGATCTCGTTTCTCGGACGCATGGAGAGAAAGAGATTCTCGAGAAATCTCAAGAGATTTTCGGGAAATTGCATTCCATGGTTCCGGAACTCGCAAGGCCGCTGAGACTGAGATTCTCGTGAGATTTCGAGAGATTCTCGCGAGATGGCAAACCATGCCCCCACTTCTTTGGTTTCCTTTTCTTTGTAGAGATAACTCAACCCTATTTGTTTGATTGTACACATAGAATGCGATATCTCGAGAATCTCTTAAAATCTCTTATATATCTCTCTCCATGATTCCAAGAAACAAAATCATCGATATGATATCTATATAAATACTAAAGAGGTCAACGGTACCAATTATCTGACCCATTCATTGAGTTGACAAACAATTCTAGAATAATTTAATAGCTCCCGATAACTTAATGATGTCTATAATGGATAAACTTGTTAATTTAACGTATATGAAAAAGGATACATCTCAAACTAGACATATTATCAAATAATCATATCCTTTAATTAAAGTGCAGCATCAGATGACCCATATTCTAGAGAAACCTAATACTCAACACTTAATTTATCTCAAGGATGAAAAATCAACAAGGTTGTTATTTTATAATTTTGTCTCTTTTGTCTATCTTATGATAAAGAATTTTAAGATGGCGATGTAACTTAGAACTATCTTGTAGTTTGCGAATGTTTCTAGTACATATTTTCTTTTATACTTTAATTTTTATCATTTAAGTTATTATTGTTTTAATATATTGGATCATTGCATATATGATGCCTTTATATATATGTTAACCGTCAGTTAACTGATCCTTAGTGGATAGCATAAAATGGTTCATGAATATACAAGCTCCCGATAATTAACAAACATATATATATATATATCTTTTTCTTATAGGACACAAGCAGATAGTGTCACCATCTGACATGTATACGACCCGTTGACATCAATAATAAACACTTGAATACTTTACTTTCCACCACATGTTGCTACCTCAAACTTCAAATGTTCATATTAATGCAATTTGCCTATATCATTCATATTATTTCTCACTCAATTTCTTATTATCAACTCAATTGGATGACTTTCTTAAGCATCCACATGTTAACAACTCTATTGTTACATCCATCCAAAGTCCTATCTAAGCATTGATGACTCATGTCCTACTATATTTTGTAAATTGAGATTTCTATATAACCATATGTGGAAAGTGATTCAAGTTGTCACACAATCTAGCAATTTTCAAAAGTATCTCTCTAAGATCTGTTCTCTCAATATTGCTCAAAAAGAAACATAGATCCAAGTTTGAAACAATAAATGTATCCCCTAATGACAATGATCACCTTTATATCTTAGTCTTGATTCCTCTAGTTAGTTTGTCCTAGTCTTGGTCCTCAACTCTCATAACCCCTTCTAAAGAGATCATCACTGTCATTTTGCATTATGCATTAGGACTAACATTTCAAGGTCCAATCTCTAGAGATTTTTCCAATATCTCTCCAAGATCTCTTCTCTCCAATCACCTCGAGATGAAGCAGAAATGTGAGATGACAAACCTTGAATGTACCTCTCTATTCATTGAGGCAAAAAAGCCGAGGAATTGTCAAGGAATTTTCATTAAGGGGAATAAGTAAAAGCATGTACCTCCATGAAGTTGTGAAACTGGGTGAACATTCTGAACATGAGTTTCGCCAGTGAAATATTTCCCCTGAAATACAATGATGTCAGTGAATTAGGTATAGCAATGCGTTAGAGACCAACAAACCAATACACAAGCTTACCATGATTGATCAAAATGTACATAGGGATAGCGGACCACCACCGGTTGCACTGGATAACCAGAAATAAATGCACCACGTTGAAATGAGAGCAAGAATCTTCCATTTGTAGTTGTGCCCTCAGGAAACAGCAGGACTCGAGGAAAACCATCACATGAAGCTTTTCTCTGAATTCAGATCCTTGGAGAAGAATTTCTGTATCAAATAGCTAATAACTGGCAGAACCTAGATACAGCTAATGACATCATACAAAGTGTAAAGGAATTGACAGCTTCACAAAAATGAGAATATGGACAAGGAATCGACATATGTATTAATCGCTATGTGAATTGCCAGTTTTTAACAAGATATAAAATGATACTACCCATTTTACCTGTGTAGTGAAACCACACAGCATCAAAGAATAAGATACAAGTAGCAACTAGTTACTTTTGCTTGCTGATTTCAATGATAAGTCGATAGCAATTACTGTCTCAAAGGCTCTTGCATAACCATATATGAGATTGCAGGCATGCAAGAAAAAAATTGAAAGGAGATAGTGTTTGCCTAAAATTTCAATTCCTTGTAAAAGACTTGGTGAGGACCATAGGGATGTATAATTTCAGAAGAATGAGCGGTGACAGAAATTCAAAAGCTATGCATTGACAAACATTAGGGGGAAAAAGAACTTCGTGATGTAAAAAATGTAGATCGAAGATAATAGTCAATGGCTCCAAGACAGAACAAATGTATCGGAAATTTAAAACATTGAGGTGTAATATCAAAAGAAAGAAGGAATATTGGATATACTAATCCTGAATGCTTCAAGTTCAAAGGCCAATTACTTATTGCGTGAATATGACACTGTAATCCGAAGATTCCGAACTTTTGGTAGTTGCTCCAGGAGCATGCAGGTGCAACAGAATATAAATATCTTAAGGGGATCTTCTCTACATCGCGCAAGGAATCCTGAATGGGCAAACAAAGCACGTTGGGAGCACTTCTGCCAGCACTTTTATGGTTTATCTGGAGGTTAAAAAATGAACGAGTAACTAACAATGACTTCAAGCCAATTCTGGACACCCTCTCTCAGGCTGCTACCTTTCTGCATCACTGAACATTTGTGGGAAATGCTTTTTCTTTTATTTAGAGTATATTTCCTCAACAGGAACCATTATTTGTACTTCCACTTCCACTTTCAATGAATTATCCTCTAACTCCTAGAAGATTGAGAATCAAAAAAAAAATTAAAAGTAAGGCTGAACCAAGGTACTTTGGTAGTTTGGTTAACGTGAAGAAGAACTGACTTTTATGCCCTTCACATAAAAAAAAAACAATCCGACATAAACAAAAAAGTATGTTTAGTCGGAAGATCCAATTAGACTTATGTTTACATTTCATCTGAGGTACTTTGGTCACATAAAATGTCTTTTTACCCCCATATACTTTAAAACCTCTTTAAGAAATTATCTATATGTTGATAAAATAAGTGCAATGCTTTCATTAAAAATATAATCAAAAAATTAAATAGAAATAAAGTAAATATGCATTAAATGGAATAGATAGTATATTGAAAGATTTAATAATGTCATGATTGATTATTATAATATAATTAACTAAATGGTTGGATCACAATTACCCAAACTAATAAAATATTAAAATAATTATTTATGAACATCAAATTTTAATTATGATATTTGATTAAATATAAGTTCATCTCTCAATATAAATCTAAAAAATAAATAATCATAAATTATTATTTATATTATATTTAAATATTGATATAAGCCAAATACAATACTTTTTTACTCCAGGTATATTGATATTTTAGAGGCATAAAAAAATATAATAAAAATCATAAAATAAATAGATTTCTTATAATAATACCTTTTCATTCCAGATATAATAATAATAATAATCTGCAGTATAAAATTAACATGATATAATAAAAATATTACTAGTATTAAATTTTATTAAATTAAAATTTTTATATAAATCAGGTGTACTAATTTTTATTAAATATAATAATAGTTTAGCACAATGTAATATGTAAATTAATATCTTAACACCATAGTAGCCACGAAAAAAATCTATCATAAAAAGTATATTGTTATTTTTATGACAGGCCATCATACTACCTCAATGTAGTCATAATTAATATATAATCATATTAATATTTTATATTTTTATTAAATTCAAAAGATGATATAAATCAAATCTAATATTTTCTGTAAATATATTAATGATTTTTTCATAAATCAAATGTAATTAATAAATATGTTTATAGTCAGTTCTCAAAACATATTAATATTTTGTAATTATAAATTAAATATAATTAATATGACATAATAAATAAATTAATATTTAATTATTTATATTGCATTTTCATTTTAAAATAATTTGATACAATATTTTAATTTAAATATAATAATAAATTAATAATTTTTAACTGGTCAAAATAATTACGGCCATCTCACACTCACACTGTTGGTGAAGGAGCAATTATGCTATTTTCAAATTTACTTGACGTTGGACTAACAGAGTGGATCATAAGTTTCAACTTTTTGTGTTTTTGAACTGTCTATGGAGTATGGAGTGCATTTTGTCAACGGATTTGAGGTTAAAGCAATTTTGTTAAATGGAGTGAAAATCAATTTTCCCAAAACAAATTGATCCCAACCGATTCTGGATCGGATTGGGGCCCACCAATTCGGGTACTGATTCCAACCCGAAAAGCCTTATTTGCAGTTTCCTGTGTTTCTTTCTTCCATATTTCTATCCTTGTACTTGTTTTCTTCTACTAGCAATGAACTTTGATCTTTACAGCCATTCAAAAAATAATAAAACTGAAAAATTTTGCTACGAAGGGACTGTGATCCCTATGTTCGCTTTCAAAGCAAAGTAGAGAAGCTCAAATTTACAATAATTTGAATACTTAATTCACGTTGCTTCAAAAAATACAACATTCTTTCCCAGGTGAAATCCTCAATGCATGCATAACAAGCAGCAAGCAACTATCCAAAAGAAATTTTCATATCCCATTATAGTGCAGAATGACAACCAGAAGTAAACTAAATAGATAGTTTAATCAAAACCTATAACATGTACAGAAAAGACAAACATACGATGTTAACAAGAAAGTATAAAAAGCAAAAAATACTTGAAATTTCAGAAAACCAAACCTTTATCTCATTGACAGCATTTTTTCTCGATGGTGCTGAGAACCTATCAACATAGATGACCTAAGAAACACATTAAGTAAATTTTCCTGTCTGAAATAAATAAAGAATATGATCTCATAGGAATGAAACTTGGCAGCAAACAAAAAGTAATACCTGCATAGCCCTAATGATTGTTCCAACAAATGGAATGCTATCATGTGACTCAGAGGCAACAATGGTCGGAAAAAGTTCATAGAAGAAAAAGATGGGCTCTATGTAGGAAACATGATTAGACACAACAATGGGAGCAATCTTCCTGGAAGCAGGCCTTCCTCTCCGTTTTATCCAATGGTATCTAATAAAAAATTGGTAACATAATATTTAGTGAATCCAGAATAATTACATAATAAGATCAAAATGGCACTTATAGCTCTCGTGAAGTGAATAGTGTAATAACCAACCAAAGTAGAATAATAAGGTAAAACAAGGCACAAGCACATGTTGATGATTTTGAGTCCGACATCAAATAAGAATGTAGAAAATAAATTGAAAAGAACAAGCACCAAGTGTTTGACCATGTCAAGTCAAATATATACACTGATACTGTTATTTAGCATAAACCATGTGTACAAAGATAGTGGAATTCAGTGAAGAAAACCAAACTTCACTTGTCAAAAAGTGAAAAGATCATAGAGAAACTACACTAAGCATCAGGAAGATGAACTTGCCAAGAAATTTCAATTATGCAGAGAGTTATTATAGCCTCAAGACTTCAGAACAGTGAACAGGCATGTAAACAGTAATGAGAATGATACCACAAAGGTAATCCCTTCATGTAGTATCCATACTCTCTCTCTATGTATGCACATGCACACATATAGATGTCATCACATGACAGGAAATAAGAGAGTCAAGGTTATGATCACTTTTTGGCCAAGAAGTTGAGAAATGCCACCAGCTACATAAAGCATGAGAACGAAATTCATCCAAAAACAAAGTTAAGCAAAGTGAAGGTAGAATTAGCATTCCAATTTCAAAGATTAAAGTACAAAGAGTAAACTTATACATTACATCTAGGTAACTCTTTGCAAAGCACATGACCTAGGTATCTAAAACAGAAAACAGCAAAAGCATGTTTTGCTAAGAAATGTACTCTATTTGCAACAACCATGGAAGGCAGGATTGGCGTTGGGTTGTGCAACCCAGCCTAACCCAGTTAGTTTTTTGTCCAACTGCGTCGACCCTAACACAAATGGCCAGTCCCGTCCTCTTCTGCCAGACAGGTCAGGCCAAGTCACGTGCGATCATGCAATCCGGCAACTAGGTCGCAACGTGGTCGGCCAGATAACCTGCTAGCCACACTTGAAGCGCCCCCAATGCCCCTTGGGGGGGTCTACAAGGGGCCTTCCCACTTCTCCCCCTTGCTAATTCTCTCATTCTCAGTCCAAAATCTCTCTCATGATCAGTCCAAGAAGAAATGTGCTAATAGAGCATAGAAAGTCTACAAAGTCTGATGGTAAACAAAAATTTAAGTCTAAGCAGAAGATTGTCATCCAAATGTGATAAAATTTTAGCCTAGTTTTGGGCTAAAATTCTATCGCATTAAACAATGGTGTTCTTTTCTTGGCTGAAATTTATATTTTCCTACAACTCTTGGTAGTTATTTTACATCCAGCAGAATTATTCATTTCATTGAAAATCACTTATTAAGATTATATATAAATTTGCATTCTGATACCAATTTTTTGGTATTGGAACACAAATTTATATACGAAATTTAGATAACTTATCCCGGAAGATGCAAATTCAAGAAGACTATTGTCCTCAAAATGTAAGGTTTGTATAGAAATAAATATTTTTTCACTTTAGTAACCTTTCCAGTTTTTATTAATTTTTTATATTTTTGAATTGTTCAAATCCAAACTAGTCCGATTGGACCCTATTCAGATCCAGGTTGACCCAAGTCAGGTTGGGCCGGGCCAACCTGGTCCTGACCCCCAACCTGGTTTACCTTGGCAACAACCATCTATTACAACAAATTAAAGGAAGAACATATCTCAGACTTGTCACATTGCATTTATACATTTTCTCTACAGGAAAATCAATCAGGGGTCCAGCTCAATGGACTAGATTTAATAGGAGGTCCTTCGGCATTGAGTGAATATATTTAATAGGTAGTTCAGTTCTCCATTTTTACTTCATTTGAAGTTTAGTTTTGGATGGAGTTGTGAGCATGGTTTGTAGAATTGGCGGAAGATGGCAAAGCCACAATTCAATAATAAGTACAAAAAATAGATAGAAAGAAAATAAAGAAAGAACCTAGACTACTACCAAAATGGTAATAATCTACAATTAACTATTTTCCATCTGGTGAAGCAGTCACGAAAGAAAGTTTGAACCATATGTGATCCAAAGATAGTAAAATTCCAGTCCTTGACAAGGAACTTCATGCGCTGAAGTATCTTCAATGTGTTCTCAAACTTATCTTCAAAAATTCTTATGTTCCAAGTGTACCAGATAGCCCACATATTGTCGGTAAAAATTCTAATGTTTGGAATTGGCAGATTCGGCGATTCTAGAAGCAAATCAATACAAGCCAACCTGATTTCGAGAGAACTATGATCCTCTCCCTTATTTCTGCCCAAATCAGTCAAAATCAACCAAACCGGCCATAGATCAAACTTATTCAACTGATCCCAGCCCAATTATGTGATATCGGATCCATTGGACACAACATTAATGGAAGTCAACAGATCCATTGCTATTGGAACCATACAAGTAAGGGTGCAAACGAACCTATACACTCGACAAGTAGTTCGAAACTTGGCTCGATAAAAACTCAATTCGGCTTGTTTATTATGTTAAATGAACAAGCTTGAACAAAAAATAAAGTTCAACTCAATAAACGAGCCAAGCTTGAACATACTTCTACTTGACTCGATAAACTCACGAGTAGCTCGATTAAATATTTTACTGAATATTTATTTTTTAAAAAATTTATGAATATTAATAGTTATATATTGTCACTTAAAAATATTATATAATTCAAATTTTGAGTTTCACGAATGAGCTCTAATTGATTTTATATTTTATAAATGAGTTTGTATCTTGTTTAAACTTGAATGTGGATTGAACTTGAGTCTAGCTACTACTCGAGCTCAAATTCAAGCTCAACTCAATTAATAAACAAACCAAACTTGAACAAAGGTTCAACATACTCGTTAAAACTTGAGCTCGAACTCGTGTAAAATAAACGAGCCAAGCTTGTACACATACTTCTCGGCTTGGCTCTTGCACCCCTACATACAAGCACCTCCCAGTGGCATCTACCTCACATTTTTTAAGCTTTTATGATTTTTTGAATAACCGATTTGTGTTGTTTCTGGATCAATTTTTCTCCAATGGAATTGGTTAATTTTGTTGATCTAATTTGGATCAAATCAGATCGGCACTAGCAGATCTGATCTCCAAATCTGATTCCACTTTCCTTAGTTGTGAGGAACAGTTGTAGGAATAGACAATATGACACTTCCACCATCAGCTATTCTTGGTTTAGAGAATGATATATGCACAAGATTGTAAAAAGAAAACTTGATCCAGGTACACCAGAACATCTGCTTTAAGACAACATCTCAAAGAACTTCAATATGCATTGTGCTCACCAGAACAAGTAGGGGTGAGAACAAACATGTACACTCGACAAGTAGCTCGAAACTTCGCTCGATAAAACTTGATTCAACTCGTTTATTATGTTAAATGAACAAGCTTGAACAAAAAATAAAGTTTAACTCATTAAATGAGCCAAACTTAAACGTACTTTTACTTGGCTCGATAAGCTCACAAGTAAATTGATTAAATATTTTATTGAATATTTATTTTTATAACAATAAAGTATAAGCATTAATAGTTATATATTGTCACTTAAATATATTAAATAATTCAAATTTTGAGTTTAAACTTAGATCAAGTTTCATAAAGAAGCTAAATTTAAAGTTTCACAAATGACTTCTAATTGATTTTAAATTTTATAAATGAGTTTGTATTTAGTTTAAACTTGAATGTGTATTGAACTTGAGTCTAACTATTACTCAAGCTCGAGTTCGAGCTCAACTCAATTAATAAACAAACCAACTTGAACAAGGGTTCAACATACTCGTTAAAACTTGAGCTCGAACTCAAACTCGTGTAAAATAAACAAGCCAAGCTTGAACACATACTACTCGGCTCGGTCGACTCGTTTGCACCCTACGTACAAGCACCTCCCCCCCCCAGTGGCACCACCCTGGCATCAGATTTAGGTATAGATCTGATCCCAAAAGGGTCAAGATCAAACCAAAATATGCCATGGAATCCATCTACCTCACATATTTTAGGCTTTTTTGGTTTTTGAATAACTAATTCGGGTTGTTTCTAGATCAGTTTTTCTCCAGTGGAATTGGTTAATTTTGTTGATCTAATTTGGATCAAATCGGATTGGCACTAATAGATCCGGTCTCCGACGGTTATGAAATTAGCAATGGACAAATTTAGGTTTTCTTTCTTTCTTGTATTATTTGCATTCCTTCAAGACCATGGGGTCATCTAAGGACTCTCCACAGTCATTTGACAATAAAATGTCATTCATTTGGCAATTTGTACATTTAGGTACACACGCAAGGGAAAGACATGAAATAAACCATAATTTTCCTTTGATAATTTTGGGATGTAATTCATTAACCCTTGGTGGGTATGAGATATGCTTCCCAATTATCCTCATTAATTAAAGGGTTGGCTTTGCATGAAAACATGCATGACCTCCTCATTAATTAAAGGGTTGGCTTTGCATGAAAACATGCATGACCTCCCCTTAAATTAATGAGATTTACCTCTCTTAGTAGGTGGAGTTTGATACTCCATATTTTGGGGATTGGACTAAGTATAATGCGGGCCTAACTTCATAGATTGTGCACACATACCCCTTCGGGATCGAACACAATGTGGACCTAACTTAATAGATTGTGCCCACTTAGCATTGGTTTAATTTAAGTGTTTTCTCTTATTTTATGTGATTTCTGATGTCCAATGGCCTTAGTGGTTTGTTGAAGTTCCAACGGCCTTAGAAGACTATGAAAGTCTTCTCAGCCCTGGTGGCCTGACTCTTGACTTGCACAGCTTCCCCCTTCCACGTGTTTTGAACTTCTAGCATGTTCTTCTTCTTCTTGTCTGATTTGACTTTCTGCCAGTGATGGAGTTCTGAATGCTAGCCCATTGCATGGTTGATTTGATGTTTGAGCAAGGCATAACTAATTGATTCATGGCGTGGGCAAGCTTAGGTCATAGGGCGGCTACACAGGAGACTAAGACAAATGTCTTATGGTCTGTCTAGTGGCACTATTTGACAGGATTATGGCCGGACTTAAGCGACATAGAAGGTGGGCATTCCAAGCCCGAATAGGATGAAGCAAAATGGAATCGACTTAAAACAGAATCAAATGACTAGAACGACATAAACATTAAACAAAAATTAAAATGTTCAAACCTTGTTTATTCTACCAAAATCCAGATCCACCAGCAGTGTGTTGGGCTCTCGTGTATGCACGTCCAACCACCCAAGGGATCGCGGCGGCATCCAATTGGTATGATCAAAGGGAGGGTTCATGACCAATCGAAAGCATGGGCTCGTGTCCGCGTATCCAAAGACGTGGCCCATCAGGTGGTTTTGGGGGGCGGACGCATGTGTGAGGATTCTCGGGACTCGTGGCCTCCCGTGGGCCGTCTGCTCGCACCGGCATGAGCGTAGAACATCCGTCAAAGGAAGAAAAGGTCGAGTCAGGGGGCCGCGGAGGCGGATGCCCGCAAGGGGTCAGCTGGGAGACCACCCATGCTCGAGGACGTCGTGGCAGCTTGCGTAGAAGCGGATTCCGGGGATGTGAAGGCATGCGCACACAAGCATCATCTAAAGGATTCCTCCAGAGGGCACGACTATGAGGGGCTCGACAGGGAATCATGCCGTCGTGGCCATTCGCTTGAAACTAGCCCCTGTGAAGGGGGGATCGAGGAGGTCTGTGCACGCAAACATCAACCAGAGGAAGCTTCTGGATATTAGTCGTTCTCTTCCTCTAATCGACTGGATTAGGCCACCAAAGACAAAGCAAAGGAAGACGTTGTTCAAGAAGGGTTCGCCGGAACTACACCTTTGAGCTCCCTTGCGCGATTGACAGAGAATGAAGAAGAACCGCCATCAAAGGAGCCCTCGCCGTTGACTGGTCAACGTTGCTGGAGTTGAAGACGAGGATGGCTTTTTTTCCCAAAACTGAATCACCAAAACAGAACGTCGACAAGGTCGCTAACAGCATCGGGGATCTCCGGTATGTCGACTCTGTCGACTTCGGATTGGGAAGAAGTTGACGGTGTTGACTGCTGTCCAGATCTGGGGGAAACTTTTGTAGTAGCTTCACTTCCAAAACCAAGATGACGAAAACCTTCACTGTTGCTCAGATCTAAGATCGTCTGATGAAGTTGGTTGCCGGAGTGCACTGTTGTAGTCTTCAAATCGGGATCTTCCTAGTCGCTTTCCAAACCGAAGATAGTCTAGGAAGGGGAACTGATCTAGAAACCACCATTCACGATGTCATCGGGGATAATGAACTTGTGAAGGGGAAATGGAGGACGAAGGGCATAGAGGCCGGTGGGTAAAGAAGAGAGGTAGATCAGCGACCTCTCCAGAGAAGGGGGAGAACAGTGGGAAGGCCCTCGGCCGACTAGGGAGGCAAGGAAGGAGATGGGGCCACAGCCCCTCCGCGTGGGAAAATAGCCGAAAAGGGCTTCCCAAAAATTCCAAATGATATTACTCACTAACTGGTTAACTGTGCATACATTGGTCTTCATTATATAGAAGAAGAAGAAAATTTAAACAAAAGACCTTCCAAAACTTCTATTTACATACTTGTCCATTAAGGACTAAAATTTAAAAGGATCCTAAATTTCCATACATCGTCCCCATCATAGGATTTGTCCAAGCAATTGCTGGAGGTAGGCTTAGGACTGGATATAGGACAGACTTTGATGCTTAGTTAAGGCCATAATCATATCAATGTTGAGGTTGTTGCCTACTCACCGATGATCCATGAACTGTACTTGGGCTTAGGCACAAAAATGCCACAGCTAGTCCAGAGAGTTATCTGTACGGGATTAGGCCATAAACAGATGACTAGCTGAGTGGAGAAGAAGGGGATGGCTGGAAACAGCATTGTTGACAGGTCTTTCTCACCTTGCCTCCTTCTCCTCGTTGGCTCCTCCTGCTTCCTCTTGTGCGCAGTACCTGGGGTGGGCTGGAAGAGCCCTTTGCCTTGCTTCTCTTCCTGGTTGACTGGCTTCCCTTTCTCTGCTATTACTCCTCGGCTTCCTCTCTTCTTGCTGGTGATGGCTGACCTTTGAGTTTTCTCTGGAACCTGAACAAATGGTTGTGGTGTCCTTTTTATAGAGAGAATGGAGCAGAGGCAGTTCCAATGGAAACTGTGATAGCTATGCTCCATTTTCAGTGGATGATGGGAGCAATTAGATGAAGAACAGGTCAGATCTCTTATTTTCTAGGAATTCTAACGAATTTTCTCTGATTTTCTGTTAAGTAACAGTCTGGTGGACTTCCCTCATTGGGGTACTCTCCCAAGGTGTGAAATAGGGCCAATCAAGATGGGTAACCATAGGAAATGCTTCCCTCGGAACTGCCTCCAGAGCTCGAACCAGCCTAAATCGGTGGTTGGGCCAATAACTGAGCCGAACGACCCACACGCGAGCCGTCAGTGGGTGCATACGCAGCTGCATGCGATGAAGGGAGCCAGTGGACTTCGTGGCAGCCAAGGGCTGCGCCGCGTGACCGATGAGGTGGAGGGGCCCGGGTCGTGGCGCCTTGATGGTGCACCCGACAGCATGTGTGGCTGCACATGGTCAGGGCGTTGGGCTAGTGGCATCCCATCCACGCACCCGATGAGGAAAAGGGGGCTTGGGGGAGCGGGAGCCACTCGCGCTTGTCATCTTCAGTGGACTCAACGGCAGTGGGAGGGCAGCCGGCGATGGAGGCACCCTTGCACAAGGGGTGGGGAAGGGCCAGAGGGCCTTCCACGTCTTCTCCAGTACTCCTCTACCTCACCCTCCTCCTTCCGCTTCTTCATCTTTATCGTCGGGGTCTATCGGGAGAGGGAGGTTGGAAGGCTCGACAGTTGGGACTAGGGGAGAGTGGGGGTGTCTTTGCACGGGGCAAAGAAGGTGTGGGAGGGAGGAGAAGGGGACAGTGGCAAGGGCGGATCCTTACAAAGGGGGGTTGTGATGGGCTCGCCTACGAGTGTCCGAACTGAAAGGGGAAAAGGGTCCAGGGTAGGGGAGTCCGAGGGGTTGTCACAGAGAGGGGAAGAACTATCGTGAGAGAGGGGAGAGGGAATGTAGGGGTGTGGGGGAAGTCCGACTGGGCCTAGGGGAGAAACATACGAGGTGTCGGACTTCGTTGGAGGTGAGGGGAAAACCGAACGGGAAGAGGGAAGGGATGCCGAACCTAGTTCCGGAGGTGGGGGAGGAGCACCGGAAGGAAGAAGGGAGGACCGGGAGCACTTGGAGATGGGAAGCCAACATCGACGTCAATGTCAAGGGGAGAGCAGACCGAGATAGGGGGCAGGAGGGGACGAGAGAGGGAAAGGGGATCCCTTTCTTTTCTTCAACCTTTCATCCTTATAATGACATTGGGACTCTATATATATAGCTTGACATTACAAAATAGACATTTACAAAGACTAATTACATAAATGTCTCCTTAAAAGACTAAAATAAAAAGAAAGAATCAAATGACTCTAAATATCAAAGAAAATACATAAAAAATAAAACTAAAACTATTAAAAACAAGAAATAGAAATGTGGTCTTCTTTAGACCCAAACGATGTCATCTCTGAATAGTCTATCGATCCAATCTGTACCAGTCCCCATGACCAGCCCTCAACTTCTAGTAGGGCACATGAGTTATGTAGCACTCCTCCTTTTAGGCTCAGAAAAATCACATTAGCGCTAGCCCGCAGCTTTATTCTTCCATCGAGTCCCTTTTTGTGTTGGTTACGCCATCAAAATATAACTACCAACAATTGATGTCAACCTCCTAAGCTTCATGTGTTTTCTCCTCTCTCAAGGTCTCCTCATTAAGTAACCAGAGATTGAGAAGAGTCCTCAGGTATAAGGTGTGTAGCAAGAAAATCCATCATCCCTTCTCCCTTGATTGCCTTCTGAGGAGTATATGTGATATCAATTTCTATAAGCATCAATGCCCACTTCCCTAAGTGCCCAGATGGGACAAGCTACCATAGCATACACTTGAGGAGGTCAAACGTGGATACAAGGCTAACCTCATGGGACAAAAGATAATGTCTTAGCTTCTTCACAGCAAATACCAAAGCTAAGCACATTTATTCCATCGAGAAGTACCGATGTTCGGGACCCACCAACTGCAGATAGCATGGCACCCAAGGAGGTGTCAAGTGCCACGATATGTAGAATCAAAGGTCTACCTTTAATAAATGCACTAACACTAGCGGATTCAGAAGATATTACTTGAGCCCCTCCAAGATGGCTTGACAGTTACTATCCCATTTGAAGGGTGCCACTTTCTTCGCCAGTTTAGAGAATGGCTGACATCTCCTAGATAAATTGGTGATAAAATGCCGAATATAGACTAGCTTGCCTTGAAGGGATCTCAACTCCCGTGTATTGTGAGAAGGCAGCAACTCCCTGATAGCTTTGATCTTATCATAGTCAATCTCAATCTCTCGATATCTGATTATGAAACCCAAAAATGAGGAGTTGGGAGAAAATAACCTCTTAAGATTCTTTCCGAAATCTTCCCAAATCAGAATATGGCTATTTCCTTCAACTCCTCTGAAATTTTACCTAAAATGTTGAAAACAACAATCCTATTAGGATTCTTTTTCAAATCATGATTTGTATAGCCTCCTTTCCCTTCAATGACTACTTTGAATGGATTTCATATCTCAGAACTAATTTGAGAAATAGACATATTCTGTAAATTTTCAGTCAACTACTAAACTTGGGTCAGTCGATCGCTGAACCTAAATCACCTAGGTGTTTCCTATGCACTAAAACCAAAAGTTCTAAAATTTTCAGTCAACCTATTATATAGTAATCTGGTTGATACATTTTCTGCAAAATATCTAGTTTTTGTCCAAACTTTGCACCTTTGGATCCAATATTTTAAATGGCCTTCTCTCACATAATAATATGTCACTAAAACCACAAAACGTTGTTTTAGTCTTCATCAAAAATCACAGGAGACATCCCAGCAATCTTCCTATTTTTGATGATGACAAAAACCACAAATGATATAATTTACGATGTTGGCAAATATTGACACGATGAGCATTACAAAAGTTAAAATATGCAATTTAGATACAAGATTCTCATGATGTATATATTCAAACATGTTAACTCCCCTCAATGAGTATGCATGTGTTTGCTCTCCCTAAAAAGATGCCTAGTAAAAATTTATATAAGTATACAAAATAGCTTAATCATAACCTGAAAATTAATCATAGTTACACCATTGGTTTACATCAAACTCACAGTGGTTAAACTGAATAAACTTGAATCATTGCTATGAACTAACTGTAGAACATGGGTATGACAAACTTAAGAGGAGAATTGACACTTTGATTGAATTTAAAGTAATAATGGTACAGATTAAAATAAATCTAACTCGCCACACAATATTTTACAAGTGCGATGAATGGAGGTAGAAAAGATAAATCACATCACACAAAGTACACGACATTTATAGTGGTTTGGTCTCCATTGGATACCTCATCAATGGAACCTAAATCCACTACCGCACTCACACCGATGTGAATATTTCTTAATCAGATGATTTATTGATCACACATGCTTGCAAGCTTGGCAAACAACCAAATGCACGATTACAACCAACGGTGTAATCCTCTACACACAAATGGAAAAAATACTGTCCACATCTATCTAGTCAAAAAAGTAAGCTCAACAGATATATATATCAA